>OZ023326.1:57283025-57330525 GCA_964007535.1 Brachyptera risi
TCAGCACTATTTCTGAATGAAATAATATATTTACCTTCAGAGAAAGTTTGAATTCAATTAGAACACATATTTCTATTCTGATACAATAATTGGAATAAGTTGGATGGTGTTTAAAATTAGTTGGATGTTGTTGGAAATGTTTATGATTCCGAATTTTGTCAGCTCATTGCACCCATCAATTGACTTCATTGTTTATATTTTCGCTTTCATGTTTTTCTCAGTACCTAGTTCAACGGATAAGAAATTCACAATCTCAATTTTCACTATAAAAAACATTTTTCGAGTTGTTACAATTACATCATATATATTATTTGATGTCAGACAACAAACCTAGTTTTCTAGTTCCTTAGGTTTCTAAGGTTGAACCTTAGTTTTAACTAGTTTCCTAGTTTATAGTTTGTATATATATATATATATATATATATATATATATATATATATATATATATATATATATATATATACAGATTCTCTTCTTACGTTTAGTTAGTGGGCCTATATTTGAAAGGTGTGAGGAATAAATTTCAAGGAAGAGAACGGAAGTATGCTCCGAACTGGATATATGTTGTGACCTGATGTGTACTGATTTTTGTTCGTGCAATGGAAGAGCCTGAGTTCATGTGTGATGATGAAAAGTATAGTATTGATAGAAGCGCTAGCTTATAGGAAAAAGCAACATCTTCAAGTCAAATGAAACTAATTTGACTCAAGAAAGAGGTCATGTGATGAGTAAACTGATATTGGAATTTTTACGACTAGTAACAAATATTGGAGAAATACAATGGAAGTAATTATAGATCAATACATCGATCATATAGCATTGGGGTATTCTATCATTTTTTTTTTAATTTTTCAATTGAACCACAGAAACGAAAATCATTTCTTAGGCGTGAAACGAAGTGAAGAGTCGATATAAGATACCGGCCAAACCAAACTATGGGTCTTTAAGAACTTCGCATCACAGCTCCTGTATGAGCCACAATTGAAAGGAATCCAAGCTGCGAATTGACATATTATGAGCTCAATATATTCACCCATCAGAACTACTTGGGTATCAATAACGTAATTTGCCATACACATTCCTATACAGAAATTTCAATGCATGCCCGAATCGAAACTAGCTGTCACTAAGAGCGTCAAACTAGGCCCATACAAAAGTTGAATATGCATGCTATATTTTCTGAAACGAGAGAGCTGATTTGAAGTGAGCGAGTCTCAAATGACTAAACTCACACTCAATGGAACAATCAATTATTTTGAATTAATTTGAAGGTGGTCGAATCAACATCATGAATTGATCTTTATTGCCGTAAATCAGATGTGTCTAGGCCGTTATAGTTGAAAGAGTTCAGATATATTTTGAAAGAAAATAAAACTGATCATATAGAGTGCAATCACTCAGATAATGTAATGCATCTTCTGATGTGAATTAAATATTAAAGAAGCATAATTTATTGCGCATTCTCGGAACATCGGGTCAGCAGACTTTCATATTTCTGACAATTGAGTGGGCCTCAAGTGTCATGAGACAGGAAGATGGAACTACATGTCTTGTCACAAATTCGATAACCTCCTCATACTACAAGTGCCAAGATATTATTGGTCATTATATTATTCAAATAGATTGGTCACAGATTCATATATATGCATATATATATATATATATATATATATATATATATATATATATATATATATATATATATATATATTTTCATAAATACATATATATATATATATATATATATATATATATATATATATATATATATATATATTTATATATATATAAATATAAATATATATATATATATATATATATATATAAATATATATATATATATATATATATATATATATATATATATATATATATATATATATATATATATATATTCATGGATATATATTCATATAAAAAAAAATAAGAAAAAAAAATATATATGTATATATATATATCATATATATATATATATATATATATATATATATATATATATATATATATATATATATATATATATATATTTATATATATATATATATATATATATATATATATATATATATATATATTTGTATATTTATATATCATATATGTATATATATATATATATATATATATATATATATATATATATATATATATATATATATATATTCATCTCATGCTATACGTTTCAACAGAAAGTCGTGTACTCATAATCATATATATATATATATGTATATATATATATATATATATATATATATATATATATATATATATATATATATATATATATATATACATATATATATATATATATATATATATATATATATATATATATATATATATATATATACATATATATTTGCGGATAATCTGCTATATCTTTCGTATTCATTTAACTAGCTCATGTAGATCATCCTCACGTTCCTTATCTCAGTATGGATGGGTTCTTTGTTTGGTATTCTTATCTACATAGGCCTATCAAAATTGATAAGATTCGATTTTTATTGAAGATGTATTCTGATTCCATCAAATCTTGTACCTGAACTTGATTTTCCTCTCTCTCCAGCTCCAATTCACAACGAACTCATTTCAAAAAGTATTGAAGTTGTTGTTGTTGAATTTATGCAATACTTCGATCAATTGAACAACACTTTTCCCCTCTTCGAATATATTGAGGTACTCAAGTATTCTACGGTGTTTTTGTTATCATGCACAAACTAACTTGAAAGAACTCCGTCAGACATTTCATGTTTCGAATTTTTTTTCTTTTTTTCAACTTAAAAAATACAACATTCTGCATTATATTGTATATTTTTCAAATCACTTTTCCTCTCCCAATGAATTTGCCATCATTTTATAAATTGCATGCATTCTTTTGAGCATATAATATGTCGATGGATTTATCCCGAGGGCTTTTCCGCCTGTCGACTTTGTCAAATTGACACGTTTGCGTCAAGTTCGACGTGTCTGTGTATGTGTGTATTGGAAAACAATTTATAATTAGTAAAAAAGAATTTATGAACCCTTTTGAAAACTTCATTTAAATCTCTACCTTGGAGTTGGCTCGTGTTTGCCTGGAGTATGTTATGAATCGAGTCTGTCCGTGTATCGGAAGAGGAAACTATTTATTAAAGTAGGCTATATACTATATAGTGTCTCATACTATTTTTTTTTGCTCATAGTTGTTTTCAAACTGTCAATTCATACAAAGAAAATATCCACTCAAATAATCGTTCCAACTGTTTATTCACTCAAACGGAATCATATTGTTGTAACTCTCAATAATTTCGTTCTTTCATCTACTCTGAGTACTATTTTGAGTACATGAAAACATTTTTGAATTTTGAGTATTTGAGTTTTGTGTCGAGTGTCTGGATTTTCCAGATTTGTTATATCCGCGTTTGGTAAAGTTTAACTGGTCATTCCCACATGATTTACCATGGACCATGAATGAAGAATGTGTGATACAAAATTGTGGATAAATATAAGGTTATTCGTATTATAGGTGATACAAATTAATTGTAGTGAATAAAATGAGAACGAATAACATATAATTGAAGAATGTGCATCAAGATTTCAGATTAAGTGGATATGAATTGATGTAATGGAAGATGAAATATACTGAGTGATGGATTTTTTTCCAAACATGAGCATAAAAAGCACGAGTCATACACAAAATCTACATAAGAACAGGCAACACTCTATTTTGCAAAAGCAAAAAAATCATCAGATAAGCGAATGCGGATACTTCCATCCCGCTCTTATAAAGCTTTGTCTGTTTTCGTCTGTTTATTTGTAAGTACTTGTAAGTTTGTTTGTTTCTAAAATAAACCTTCTTTTGTACACAAACTCAACCCATTTGGAACTGTATGGTTCTTGGGTTGAATCGGTCGGACCAACTTTGATAAATGTCATCTCAAAGTTTCTAAAAATTCCATGAGATTAAGTTGGGCAAGGAAAATTGAGAGATGAAATCTCTCACTCAAAAAAATGTCCGAATGTGTACAAATGAATGATACACATAATTACTATTTTGTAATTTCTGACCATTCGTTGTGAAGAAAATAATTCAATAAACTGTTTTTATTTATCATATGGATGAATAATAGATGATAGCATAACAGCATAGCACCAGCATCTAATAGCATATCATGAGATAACAGCCAAATAATAATGATTGCCAAGATTCACTGCATACTAGATTTGATATTTGCCCAACAATTGAGTATATTTTATATGCGTTAGGGTGTGTCGAAATTTCGATTATACCAGAGTCGATGAAGTAGCAAAGGTAAAACAACTTTGACAGTTATGATTATACCTCATTCAGATATCTCGCTCATCTTACAACGCATGCGCTGCGTTTGCCTAGTAGTTTTCAATTTTTCCGCCCAGCCAAATCTTATGGAGATTTTATAAATATTGGGATAATATTTCTCAAATATTGTCAGACCGATGTATTAAAAAAACTATACAGTTCTAAGTTGGATAAGTCTACGTGTACAAAAACAGTTTCATACCGTGTGACCTGTGCAGTGCTTCCGAAAAAAAACAGACAAAGCTCCATAAGAGTGGGATCTAAGTCTTTGCATTCGTTAATATAATAAATATGTTCACACTCGGAGAGAATTTTTGTTTCGGAAGATTCTAATTCTCAAATTTTCCCGCTCAGCCAAATGTAATTGAGTTTTTTGAAACTTTGAGACGACATTTATCAGGGATGGTTCAACCGACATGATCCCAAAGATGTAAGGTCTTGAGTTGGATAAATCTACGTGTACAGAAAAAGTTTCATGTTGATCAGTCAAACCGTGTGACATGTGCAGTGCTTTCAAACAAACCGACCAAAAAAACAAACAAAAAACAGTTGAAACTTTGCTATCGCTCATCCAATAATCAGGGATATCATTTCATAACCAACTAGGCCAACGCAGCATATACGTTATAGGATGAGCGAGTTAAGTACACGAAGTATAATGTAAAACTCTACACACCTTGACGTATGGAAATATAGGCAGATTGGACAAATATCGAATCTAGGAAGTAGTGGATCTCGGCAACATAATTCCGCTATTATGTCCGATGAATATATATATATATATATATATATATATATATATATATATATATATATATATATATATATATATATATATATATATATTTATATATATATATATATATATATATACATATATAAATATATATATGTATATATACATATACATATATATACATATATATATATATATATATATATATATATATATATATATATATATATATATATATATATATATATATATATATATATATATATATGTATATGTATATATATATATATATATATATATATATATATATATATATATAAATATATATATATATATATATAGATATTATATTCGATGAATACGAACTATTCGTCAAATTATTTTTCTTCCAAACGGCTGTTCCAAATTGCATACACAATTTTCATGGTGTGTATCATATTTTGTGTGTTCACATTTAGGGCGATTTGAATTTTTTCGGAGAAATTTTTTTTTCAAATTTTCTTGCCCAGCCTGATTTCATGTATTTTTCAGGAACTTCAAGATGGTGTTTCTTCATGAATGGTACAATCGATTGAACCCAACAATTATACATTTCCAAGTTAGATAAGTCTGCGTGTACAGAAAAAGGTTTCATGTTACTCAGGCAAAGAGTGCGACCTGTGCAGTGCTTACAAACAGCCCCATATGAGTAGGTCAAAGGTCTTCGCATTCGCTCATCTAATGACGATAGACTTCTTTTTGATTCTTGTGATTTTCGTTGATTTGATACAGAATTTTCAGAAGCACTATTCGACACTTACTTTGAGGAATAAAATGTGTATTGATATCAACATTATCAAAACAATTTCAATCTTTTCAGCATGCGTATGAGGCTGATCACAAACACAAACAAACAATATGGCTCGAAAATGATGAATACATCTGGTTTCTGAGAATGGATGAAGAATCATCAAGTATACATCCACTTGGATTTGTTATAGTCAATCTCACCGAATAATATTTCAATATATTTTCAACAATTATCTGAATAAAACGAATGAATAAAATAAGATGAATAAAGACTCTTATCTACGGCGAAAAATTAGGTCACAGACAGCGCAGTCCTGGTGTTGAAGACCATTGGTTTTAAATAATCAAAATGGGGTGGTAAGATCGCCCTTGTGGTGCCCCGTCCAAACGATCCTATCTTTCATCCATAGCCTTAATTGGGAAACAATGATTTTGTATCAAGTTTCGATGTTATTAAAAAAAAAAAAAAAACAATCATCAGTTTCATTGTTGCGCCTATATTCTGATATTTTTGATAGCTTCCGAATAATACTATATGATGGAAGAGATTTATCACGTATTCCCATCAGCAAATTTTTTCACAATATATTTCGATTCGATCAGGAAAACTATATAAAATATTCACAAATGTTGAGAAATGATAATACTTTAAAACACTTTCAAATTTTTTCAAAAACTTGATCAGAAATGATTGTGGAAAAGAATGAACTATTGTGATGACATAAACATGAATATCCGAACGGTTTCACATTAAACGTTGTAATAAAATAGGACCATATTGTAATTGAAGAGGGCTTCACTGAAATTTCGTAATCGGATGTTTTTCTAATTTCTGTACCAAAAATACATCATATTAGTTCTCAAAAACATTTCTATATATTCAATTATTCGAATTATTGGACCAAGTCAGCACATTTACCACTATTATCTTTGAAATTATCTATGATCGATTATCTACGTTCATCTCTCGATTATCTTGATCATATTCAATTATATTTTATGTACTTCATAATTAGGAATATATCTATACCGATGTTATCAATATAATCGACACTGAGTTGAATTTGATCACAAAACTCCACGACGAAAAAATGGGTTTTCCCTCGAGCCCCACTGCTTGTGGATATGCATGATGCTTGCGAGCTCAATTCTGAATTGTATATTATGTTTTTTATGAAAATTTGAAGCAAAAACTATTACGAGAACAATCAATAATCAAGTTTGATCAAGACGAATGGAACGAATCGATCAGATCAATCTGAATTGATATACATTGATCATTATTTCCAGTTGATTCAGTTCAAAATATAATATATATATATATATATATATATATATATATATATATATATATATATTTGGGCCTATATATTTATATATATGTATATATATATATATATATATATATATATATATATATATATATATATATATATATATATATATATATATATATATATATGTGTGTGTGTGTGTGCGTGTGTTTTCTTGTTGAAGTGAAAGAAATGTAAGGATGTGTCAATTCGCAGTCGACAATATGCAGTTTCATATGTAACATGATTATTTCATCAAATGAAGATCAGATTATCAATGCAACATTTAAGGTAAACAGGGCAATCGAGGATGGTGAAGAGATCGAGTGAGAGTACCTTCAAACGAGGGATGAGAACAGCTTGGGTGGTTTGCACATAGTAAGACGAATATAAGTCAATACAATATCAATGTCTGAGAAGATGTTTGAGAGATAAGAAGGAAATAAAGTGAACAGGAGTGATGCATCAGCAAGGAGTGAATAGAATTCAAAACTTAAATTAGTGTAAAAAAGTAGATTATGAAAGGGTATAAATCGTTGAGGAGGTATAAGGGCGATGATCCTGAAAGAAAATCTTGTGAGAAAAGATGAAGAAAGAAAGACAGAACCGTCAGAAACAGCATAAGTTGCCATACCTTTGCCGCGACTGCCACTTGAAATAACATCTCAGGCCTGGCTAGCTCCAAGAGACTGAAGATTTTGAACATGTACGGTATTTGTGTATTTCCATTGTTGTTACACAAAAAAATTGAAGAAAACAATCTAGCGCTGCTCTTGAGGTGAGCCGAGAAGGTCACTTTTTGTGTTTTGAGATACCATGACTCAGTTATTATCTTGTATTCTCATGCTATTTAGCTCTCTTAGAGAGAAATTTTATCCAATCAAAATCATGTATGGTCTCTCAGAGCTAGCCAGGCCTGGGACGTTATCTTGAATGGCAGTGACGGTGAGGGTCCAGGATTATTATCCCAGATTTTATTCAGATAAACAGAAGAAATTATTCTCTTTCTTTTATCAACATGACATCTTGAATGATTTATATATTTGACAACAGTTCAAATGTATCTTCTTCTATTTGCATATGTGTAACTTTTATGACGACAGATTCAAACGTTTTCAGTAGCCAATGTATCTTATTTTGTAAGTTGAAATTTCAAATTTTTGGAAATGTTAGATTTCGAAATATTGGTTTAAATACTGATGCTTTGAACCATGAGTGTAATTAACTTGTCAACTGATTTTAATTATTTTAAAATACCCACAACTGACGTATTTCAATGCTCGTAGAGATTTTTGTTATGAAAATGTGCACATGAGTGACAGTTATGAAATACATAATATATTGAAATTGAAATCGAAATTCCTCAGCCCTGTGAATACCCTGATCATATTGTAAAGAAGAGGTATTTCATGAATATCAATTGTGATAGTTCAAATTGCTGGAAAATAAGCTGTTCTGATTTCGAAACTAAAAAGATGCGGATGAATGATGAAGTCAAATGTCTGTATGGGAAAATGAAAATTCATCTATTTCACTCGGAATTAGAAAAAATACAGAATAGAACATCGGAGGTTTTTCATTTCAAGATATAGGTAATTATTGTCATCTTCCATTCTATTGGATCTTGAAATCTAGATGAAGAATATGAATTCATCCATTCATTCATACATTCATGTCTTGGTATAAATAAAGGCTGACATAGAAAATTACTCCGAAATAACTCTCTTGAAGATTTACCATGGAACACAATTTTTCTATTAAGCATAGAGGAATAAGAAATAACAGTTAATCGAACAACCATGATAGTGACTGATAAGAGCCTTCTATAAGATGAGATGAGGTGAGATAAAATTTCCTTGAAATTGCATTCTATTTAGCGGCAGACTCACTCCGCACTCTGACTAGAGAGAAATGGTCTGAATATTCATAGTTCCTCCTTTTCAGGAAACGTTCTCCTCTTCCATCGCTATAATCATATATAGGCGCTGAGAATACCCTTGAATTTGCTATTTCCCCGGAGAAAGTTCAAATATTTTCAGGAGTCGTTGTGGGTTTGGTAGCAGGTGATCGGTTTCCCGCTATCAGACCTAGAACGAGTCCTGAAGATGCTGAAATGTTATCAAACGAAACGCTGAACCCATATGAGCCATCAGCTGATTCGAGGAACAACATTATTCCAAGAGGCTATACTGTATATATATATTATTCATATATATTATATATATATATACATATATATATATATATATATATATATATATATATATATATATATATATATATATATATATATATATATAAATATATATATATATATATATATATATATATATATATATATATATATATATATATATATATGTATATATGTATATACATATACACATCACATGTCTCACATGTCTCACATTCAAGATTGCCTACGAACAAATAATTAAGATGAATTATATATTCAGGAATATGGAAATAAATCTATAAACCATTCATTTTGGGTTGGTAAGATTGCCCTCGTGGTCCCCGCTCGACGATACTATCTCTTATACTTTTGCCTTAATTGGGGCACAGTGATTTTGTATCAATTTTTGATGTTATTACAAAATAAAAAAATAACCATCATTCAGAAGATTTGGGTTTTCAAGTTTTGACAGGAGTTTCTCGTAGCTTACTCATGTCGTTTATGTGCCAGACCTAATAAAAAAAAGTCACGACCGAATCTGCTCCTCTGTCCTAAATGACAGCTCCATGAAATGAACTCTCATTTAACCCACTCATCATCTAATTCATCATTCACCGTCGTCAAAGTCATCAAGATTGCTAGACGCAATTCAATGAAATGAATGAAACAATAAAAATGAATGATGAAAACGTATGCAAAAGATGATATCATTACAACATAGATATCAACAGTGCATGTGTTTTTTTAAATCTACAATTTGAAAAATGGAAGCAATACTCACTCTATTATGAGAATAATTAACAAAACGATACATAATGATGGATGTATGAGAAAATGATGAACTGTCGAAATAATTATGAAAAATGCATGCCATCATAATTACAAATGATTGTGATTATAAGAATCTTTTCTAGACTCGACTTGATTAGTTCAATCACTATAATTAATCCATCATATCTACATTCAAACTTTGATTTAATGTAATTGAGTAGTATTTATGTTGTTCAGAAGAACTATCATTCTAATTTTTTTAACAACATTTTTTTTTAATCATTCTTTTAACATAGTTTGTAATGAAATGGAAATAATAAATGTATTTTATACTAATTGAGTTGAACTCTAGATTCCGACTTATTTCAATATACAACTCTATACTGTCTCCATTAAATCTGTATCTACATATAACTTTTGTGAAATTCATACATGAGATAGTTATCATAACTATGTGGTTTATTATTTGTATGAAAGTATCCATTTTATTATATATTTTTGTCTATACCTTGGAGAGTTTGTTCAAAATAAAAAGTGCCCTCAACCACAGACAGCGATCATTGCTATGAATCACAAAAATCACTTATATATAATGAAATTGTAGGACTCTCACTTTTAATTTCGGTTTAATGATGAATAAACTATATCTAATTGATGAATGAAGCAACACACCAGGACAGCACGTGTATCTGGATTTTCATACTTCCAGCTATATGAGCTAAGCGAAGATTCCCATTTCACATACCGAAAAAAATTGGCTTCGTTTTTTTTTCTTGGTAATTTTGTACGCTGCATATATGTAAGGAAAAATACCGTCTCGAATTATTTTTGGCATATTGGTGTCACACAATAATGGATTAGGGTTGTTCTACAGAAAACTTGGTTGAACGGTTTTCCAGAAAAAAAAATCGGGACGTTCGGAAATTCCCCATGAGAGTAACCCGGTGGAAAAATACTTTTTTTCTTAATAACATCGAAACTTGATACAAAATCATTGTTCCCCAATTAAGGCTATGGATGAAAAGTAGGATCGTTTGAACGGGGAACCACAAGGGCGATCTTACCACCACATTTTAATTATTTGAAACCAATTAACTTCAACACCAGAACTGCACTGTTGGTAACCATAACTTTCCGCCGCAGATAAAAGTCTTTCAGTTTCCGAAAAATACTTGAGAAACATTTTTTTCAGAAGCTCTGAAAATTTTACTGAATACGAAAACGACTAACATACACACCTCAAGTGTTTTGTTCAATAATTGGATGTGAAATTACGAAGAATACTCATTCATGATGTTTTTTCAAATTAATCGAAACTAATAAGAAACCAATAGAATCAGATCAGCAAGTGTCAGCTTCTTGATGAATCAATATTTTTATCAAATTAAGGATTTCAAAAACTCCAATAATTTATAATTACTCCTATAAATCCATGGCATACTGGTATGAACTTTTCCACAATTTCTTCTATTCAATCTCAAATCATATTTGAAATTTCAATTTCTTGTTTTTTGTTGTATATAAATGTATATGTTGATTGTTTTTCAATTGTATTTCCATCTGACATATCCCATAACTGTTTTCAGATCCATTAAGAATAAAATAAAGCCATTTTATTCTATTCTATTCTAATATACACTTGAAGAAATATGATCCATTGAGACGATTTTCTTCTCACTACTGTTGAAGAATATGTGACAACTGTCAATCGTCGTGTGAACTAATAATTGAGATTCAATACATCTCATTTCCGATAAAGAGGCTATAAATATAATTCTATGAATGAAGGATATAAGATCAAGATGATTCAATAATATCGAGATAGAGATTAGATCGAGAACCGTATCATCCAGAGCGTGATATAGGTATGCCTATAGGCCTGAAATAGCTTATTCATCTCGAAAATTGTTTAAAATCGTACTCTATCTAAATCTATTAATTTGGAATAGGAATTCTGAATGATGATACTTGTACAAGGACGCCAGATTTGAATCAGTATGAGGTGGAGAATATCAAATATTCATCAGTATTGAGAATGATTATAGGAATTCAGTGAATATGTACACATTGATTGCTATACTGTGTCCTGGTGAAACCTTTTTGGCGACAGCATTCCAATGCCCTTTCTCTGTAAAAAACAGTACAATTTAGCTACATTCATCAAAATACTAATTGTTTTTTTACTAGTTTTTGTTGAATCTTGATTCAATATGAGGCTACAGAATAATGCAATGGATAATATCACATAAATTCAATATTGATTGATATATTAATTCATATAGATCAGAGACGCCTTCATTTGCAATACCGGAAAACTGGCCTGCCCGAAAACTGAGCTACCAAAATTGTGGAGCTGTTTTCCAAAACGCAATATGTCCGAAAAGTTGGTAAATTGAGATAAAGACGGCGTCACGTGTTTTTTTTACCCTAGCCATATGTTCCTAATCGCAGTAAGTCCCATACAACAGCATTATACTGGAATATTTTCAAAATGCAATAAGTCCAAAAGTGTTTTCTTTCAAAACGCAATAAGTCCGTTTTGACCAATCAGAAACTTAGAACCCCAGCTGCTGTTCTCTTAACCAGGACAGTTAAAATAAGTTGAAAAAAATTAAATAGTTAAGGCCAAATCCAAGCCAATCGAAAATAAAGCAGAACAAAAAATTGTAATACAAGTTCAAGAACATAGTTTTTTTGAAATGTAAAAAATTGTTAATAAACTTTAAAAATGTACAGAATAGTTTTAACACTCATTTTTAACAGGATTTCCATGATTGAACATAAAAAATTTGAAATTTGAGAAACAAAACGCAATTTAACTATTCATTTTTCTTCAAAACGAAACATGTCCTAACTGAAAAAATTCATAATAAAATAGGTATGTGTTTTCCATTTTTAAAAAATGATATTGGTATTGAAGCACTACGTGAATAGGTGGTTGGTATCAATGATTCTGGATATCATTCAGGTATCAAAATAATAGTTCTCACGATTTTACACAAAATAGGTTAAATTGGACTTGGGCCTATTGCGTTATGAAAAACAGCTCCACAATTGTACTACCTATATTGGAACCTAATAAAACAACTACCTGATGAAGTACATATTGATTGATCACTCTACATTAATTTTCACCTTCCTGACAGAAATCTGTTTTATCCGGAATACAATTATTGAAAGATTAATTTATTACATAGACATTGTGAAATTGTCTTACCTGCGAATTGTGATGTACCAGAAAACTACGTACAAGATTATTCAACCATCGAATTCATAATCATGTTGACTCTGGTGATTCAGAACTCCAGTAGATATGTTGGAATGATTGAAAAATAGAAAGATTATTAAAACAAAGTAGAATCGCAGAACCCACATATTCTTTTCCATCATACAATAGCATTTCTTGTCATATTGAATAACATCATATTATAATTTACTATTTTATATTAAATCCCAATATATCGTATTGTGATTGTATAATGATATATAATATCAAATTGTATCATGCTATATTTTATTATATCATATCATATTTTATCATATTACATCATCGAATCGAATTGAATACAATCCATATTATCATGGATTTAATTTATTTTTTGTGTTGAGCAATATTTATCTACCGCTCAACTGTGATCATATAGGCCTATACATGCGCACACTTTTATTCAATGTTTCGTATTTTGTTTCACGTATATTGTGTATTCATTCTATTGTTTTGTTTGACGACCACATTATCACTTGACTTCATATATGCATAGAGGTGAGATATCTATTCCTAATAACATTTAAATATCTTTTCTTATTTTTTATTAGATACAAAACCGTTCGGCGCGTCGGAGCTGGCAATTTACACCGTGAGCCGAGACAAAAAATAAAACTGCGGGAAGCTACCCGCGCTGGCCGGTCAAGGTATCGTAAGATGTCCGGTCGAATAGAAGGTAGGCTAATCGCGAAAACAATATACTCACACGCATTGGAACAAATGTTGATGTAAATGTGGATAATTTGAATCGTAAAATGAAATGGTCATACAACATTAATAGTGGATTTGTGATTTTCAACTATTGTTTTGTATAGATTTACTCGAGATGTAAGAGAAAGAATTATTAGCTGGAAACTGAGAGAAATGAATAACTGAACAGGTAACACGGTGCATAATATGAAATAGATGGAGCATACAGAAACGATTGTTATTTTCTTTGGCTCTGATACAAATATCATTCATCATACAATACAACTCTCACAACTCCACAACTCTCCACAACTCGCACTTCATATAATCACAATGTTCAATGAAATGTTCATATTTCACCATTTTGCATTAAAATCCGACATTGCATTTTCCTCATGTGAATCCACATATAGGCCTGATCAGGTTTCGTGGATATTTCGTGAACATGAGAATAAAAATGATTCTTGAAAAACTTGAAAAAAAAGATCGAGTGAAGAGAAGTTTGGATTTGAATTTTTGAAAATCGACTACCATTCACAGATGCCACGTGTGTAGGCCTACAGAATATGGATATATGGGACCCACACATGATCAATCAATTCAAAATTGAAATAAGACGACCAAACTGTCACAAACTGATAATTTCATGTATACCATCATTCTATCAAAATGTATCCAGATGTTGAATGGTTGAAATGAAAATCAGTCATTTTAGGTAAGATGCTCAGGGATTGAAGAAATTATTGTTCTCAGAAAGTCACAAGTGGGAATGAAGGATACAATATATATATATATATATATATATATATATATATATATATATATATATATATATATATATATATTCACAATTGATTCTGATTATTCTGTTTCATCCTCATAATTGTCATAATGAAAGAATACATTCCCAATTTGTGATTGATTTTCTTTTACCTTGAATATTTCGAATTCTTTCACGTTTGTGAATTTGTGTTTCAAAGTCTCTTCAGATATTTGTATTTGTTTCAATTTTGATTCCTAATATAATTATTACAATCGCTTTAAATTTCATATGAACAAGGAAGTGGTCAGATCATCATTCACTGATTCAGAATAATTATCATTCTTTTTATTTATGCTTTCATATTTTTAATATATCTTCGGCCCGTATCTATAATTTCAAAAATTTCCGTTCAAATTCTGACATTAGATTAATTATCACGTAAGATTTATGAAAATCTTCTCATGACAAATATTCCCACATTTTCATAAAAACAGAGAAATTGTCAATTTTTTACGAACAAAATCTTGTAAATACAAGATTAATTCAAATCTTATGTATGAGTTCTTTGCACATGAATGAGAATATATTCTTAAATGTTTGTTCATGAATGAGGTAACTCAATTTTGTCTATAACTGTTCAAAATTTATTTTATTTTCACTCCTTGATTTCCCAATTCAGAAGTTTTGATTTTTTTCTAATTAATTCGATCATTCCAATTTGAACATTCAATTAAAAATACAGAAACTATCAACTTGAAGAATTTTCGTCACTACAAAAAAGCCTATACAATGAATATATGATATG
Organism: Brachyptera risi; assembly: GCA_964007535.1. Classification (NCBI taxonomy): domain Eukaryota; kingdom Metazoa; phylum Arthropoda; class Insecta; order Plecoptera; family Taeniopterygidae; genus Brachyptera; species Brachyptera risi. Next base: position 57,298,650 of record OZ023326.1, read on the forward strand.
TCTGAAATGGAAAGGTATCACAAATGGATCAGGACATTCCAACCTATTGAGTATTCTAAGGAATACTCAATAAAAGAGCAGAAGCAGAAAGCAGAAGTAGAAGTATCTTTGCTACCTGCTCAAACCAGATGACCATGTATATTGCATAGGATTCAACAGGTATAAAACGACAGAAACAGTCTTTTACTCATGCTTCAAACCTCACATTGTACACCTAGCATACACCCGTAAAGATATTAACAGTGATAGTTTTTATGAATTCGTGAATTTTTTTTCAAAGTAGATAGTTTAGTGGTTGGACGCATGTTGGTAGGAATTTCGTTGAATATGTACATAAGGTACATAATGTAGTCAATGTGTTTCCAACCAGGTGGATCAAATTATTTTCCTCAACCCAGCATATCTAATATGAACTTGAAACAGTAGATTCTTGCAACCACTAATTTACACCAAAAATATCATTGTATTTATCACTGTACTTCATATTCCCAAATTGTCATTAAAAACTACTTATACATTTTCTCTGTTTCTTTCATAGCACAGATTGTAAATGGGTTCCACTAAGCACCCAGTAAGCAGAGTTTCTGAACAGAGAAAATGTACAATATTTTTCGAATGTAGAAATAATTAATAAATCACAGACATATCCTGGTCGAAGTGAAATGATGAACCAATATATTTCCGAACCTATGTCAATTTAAAACATGCATGCAGAAAATGAAAATACCATTTGGGTCTTAGCTATTGATTTTGACACTATTTTTCATTTTTCTGTATTCGTATTTGAGAATTGTGATCTATAGTTCATTGCATCTATCTACAAAAGTATTTTTTTCACATAATATTCCCAAGGAAATTCTCTACACGGTTCAAAATCAATTCAGTTTTTTTCAGTTTTTTATAATTTTTTAGGTTTTTGCAGTTTTTTTCAGGTTTCAGGTTTTTAAATTCCAAATTCTGTGTAATTGACTTCATCATGCGTCAGTTGTATTGATATGAAAATACAGAAACTTTCATCGAAAATGGAAAGAGTGAAATACAAACTTCATCATGTACAACATTAATCAGGAATGAGTGATTTGATCATTATGATACAAAATCTCTAGATAATATCAACGCAGACATATTAGGACAAAATTCCAATTACAAATCACTAGTGGGTTTTTGCCGACAACAATACTTTTAATTGCCTCCTAGCCTCAAACGTTTCACTATAAAGGTCATCTTAATGAATAATTGAGATTTTGAATACAATTCGTTAACGTATATTCATTTGAACGCCAGGACTTTCCACTTCCACACCAGGAATTATTTTTGAAAAATAAGCGTTTTCTCATACACCTTCATCTAGATGAAATGTTTCCTGAATTATATTTAATTGTTCCTGTCATTTCGAACTTGATCTAAACGAGTTGCCTCAATCGTTTTAGAAAACAAACGTTTAACGGAACAAAGGCTCATAAATAAATATGCGTACATATGTAAAAAAAAACGTGGATCTAAATACACATACTTTGTAGTAGAACCTAACTTGAACTCAGGTCAATCAAAATCCTAGTCTAGTGATGGCAAACAATCAGCTCAGTTTACTGTATCAGTTTACATTCACTTTGGAGTGAATCTTAATCTATTTCTAACTCTCTTAGGAAGTTCATCAAATAGTTATATCACAAGTTATCACAAATATATCACAAATTATCACTTCAAACTATGACCACTGACTAATTGACTTTTAACTTCTATCTTTTAATTTTTAATTTTTGATTTCAATCAGGTCTATAGCCTTTTGATTTTATCACTAATGTTTTTTTTATGGTGAATTGATTCTTATACTTGTTCTTATTTCGTAACTTGACTTGGTAGTTGCTAGGTATTCATAAAAAATAGCACTCACCATTTATTTCAATTTATGTATATTTTCTTGATTGTTTGTTGTGTATCGTACATCATCTTTCATTTCATCCTTGACTGCCTATATAATTAACTTAAAAATGTTCCATTCTGAATTGTAATCCACTTGGACGAAAATGAGAATAAATAATTGAATAGATAAATTAGTGGCACACAATTCAAAGAACCAAAAATTTGAATATGATTAATTCATATGAAATGGAATAAATATGAATATATGAAGAACATGGGATTTATCTATAGCCTCAATTGAGTAACAATGATTTTGTATCAAGTTTTGATGTCATAAGGAAAAAAAAGTATATACATTGAACAACTGTTATCCAATATGGACTGAAAAAATGTGAGTATTTTTCAATTTCAATTGTATGTTATGAATAAAATGCAATGCTATTCTGCGAAGAAATGGACCTGTGATTTTTTCTTTTGTGGTTAATACACAAAACTACAAATCAAAGTTTATTAAAAGTAATTAGTTTCTTGTGGTTATTATTTCATCATCAATAAGTATTTCACACTTGTTATACGATTACTCCATGATATTTTATGAGTATGAGAATATAATGTAGAAATTGATTAGAATATTAATTCCAGTAAGATTTTCGAAGAGAATGATTGAAGTGATATTTGAAGACAATCTCCGAAACATAAGATTAATCTATGTGTCATGTCTTATGTACTATGTACATGAATTGAAATATTTTCCCATAAATAGGCCCAAATAAACTTTTTGAATTTATAACGTGCTTCAGAATCTATTCATACGCATATTCCATATTTCGCATCAAGTGTTAGCTATAAAATAAACCTCGATGATGTTTGTGATATCATCATTCATTTTATATTAAATTTTCATATGAATATCCGTCTTCTTAAAAAAATCTTCTACGTCTTGACATGGATTCTCTTTTCGATTGAAGTATGGGTGTCACACATTTGAATGATGATAATTTCATGTAAAATACTGTCAGCATGCGGCTCAAAAACACTCATGTCTCTGGCAAAAGTAGTTTCTGAGATAAATGTTCCCGAAGTCGTAAAGTTGTTATTTCTCGTAAACATACTTCGAAGTTAGGAGCTGAAATTTCAAATATTCACAATGACATCTCTTCCACTCTGATCGGTGCATTCCAGCACCACAGCTGCAATGGTAGCGAACAACCCTATGGCCAAAACTTATGGAAGACAGAAAGAGCTACAAAATTAATCATAGATCTTCGAGCTACAAGTTACTGCAATTTGAAAATAAGTAACTGCAGTAACAGTGAAAATGTTGGCACGGTCGGTGATGAAATAATCATTATCATGACCTGTTCATTCAAATATGTGGAAAAAATATTGATTAGGAGTCAGAAAATCACAAAGAAGAATGTTAAAAAACGGATTTTTTTTCGACATGTTTTCTCAACTTAAAAAGAGACATAATATGGACTCCAACAAGGTTCCGTTTATGGCTCATTCACAATTTTCATCACATCATTTCTTGTTCATTCACTCTTGTATGTTTTGTTTTCTCATTGTTAACAATGATTTCTTTTGCTGATACAGCATATAAAAATATATTTGACACTGTTAAGAGTTTCTGAATTATTGATAACCGATTTATTTACATTAGGCTGGACCTAATCTGAATATTTGTCACTCACAAAGAAATGTAAGAAATGTCTGGATGATTATGTTCCGAATCAGATACCTTCAACTTGAGGAATTGAGGAATGAAATTGAGGAATGAGTAGATATTCTAAAGAACTCAATACGATGTTATAGCATGTATCACAGGAAAAACAATTGTTGATCATTTTATTAAATTTGCTCACATCATGTTGACTATTTAATTGTTTGACGCAGATTGAGATAAAACTCATACTTATGCATGTATTTCTCTATATTCATTTGATTTTGTTGTGCTAACTGGTGTGATTAATTCAATTCCACTCATTCACTGTTTCAGAACAAAAACAAATGACATGGCAAATTGTATTTTTAAAAAACGATCACTCATGTTCATATTTCATATGAATAAAAGTGATACGTTGATAATATTCAACAGGTATATGATGCATCAAAACCACGTAAGAAGTCAACATAATCATCGATGCTTGAATAAGTCAAGATGTAAGACACATTTAGCACCATGGAACGTGCAATCTGTTCTTACTGTATTCATGCACTTTTAGTTGTTCAACTATTTCAAGTTGGGAATAAATTGAAATGGATAAAATATGGGATGAAATTAATTCTTCCATTTTTATAAATACATGTCATTGATAAGCTAACTCAGTACTCATGTTGAGCATCAATGGTTGTTATTACAATTCTAGTAGTTGAAATAAGACGGTACGATTCAAATCTTATAAGAAAAGACAGTCTAATAATAATGAGGTGAAACCTCTGATATAAATCAACGGTACCGGTAACTCTGTTGGTTGGTGATTGATCATCAGAAGTATTTATCTTGACAGAATTTTCAATCTGAATACAATTTTAATACTATCTAATAATTTCAGAATTCTGTATGAAATTTTAGCAGGGTTTTATTCGTATTGAACAATTTTAATCATTACCATGACTGTGATCATCACTACAGTTGACATATTTCATGATAATTCATATTGAAATATCCCAATACGATTCGATAACGAATCATAATCAATATTTATAGAGAAACTGGATGAGAAATATACGAAAAATGAATATAGAAATTATTTCATTACCCTTGTACGTCTTGTGACGTCCTGTGACAAAAACCCGAGGTACAATTCGAAAGAAGTTCACCAGGAACTGTCATCGAGAAATAATTCAAGAAAATAACTGAACATTATTGAATAATTCATACATCGTCAGATGAGCGTGGCAATGACTCCCATTTCACTTATCGAAATAAATTGGGCTTCGTTTTCATCTTCAATAATGTTTCTAAAAAAGGGTCTAACCTATTCAATCCCAAAACTATACAGTTCTGAGTTTAATTAGTCCACGTGTACGGAAAAGTTTAATATAGATCAGTCGAAACCTGCGACCTGTGTGTTTTTTTGTGAAAAAAAATACACACTGACAAAGCTCACAATAGTTGAATGGATGTCTTCGCTGTAGCTCATCCAATGATCAGGGATTTATTAATACTCAGAAAATCATCCATTTTGAATCATTATTGTGACCACAAGCGACTGCTATTTTAGGTGTGAAAGGTTCCAAAGTTGATCCATAATAATTATCTATACATTATTCAATTATTCAATTAAAAAATCTCAAATCAGGAATTCCGGTATTTTCTTTTAAATCCACGTGATATCACTCATCGGTTATTCAAATTGAAGATAAAAACCGTGTGAAGTCGTACGTCTTATTATTTGCGCAATTCTGATTTAATTGGCGAATGACTAAAATTTGGATGATCTGTGAACACGGACAGTTAGAGTCTTAATTACACAAGTATTCGGCATAACCTGGGTATAAACATGTTCGAATGAAGATTTATAGTGATATAATATTATATTTTCAATATTAATGCATCCAATATTGTTGGCGAAATATATAAATAAAGGAATATATGGATGAATACATGCATGAATGAATTGAGAATGAACGAAAAAATGTATATTATAATATTTAAATATTTAAATATAATATTAAATACATAATTGATTGGCTAAAAATAGACACCCATATTCATGTGATTTGATGTGACTTGAATATTTGTGTATGAATTTACTGATACTTGCTAATCCTAATTGTGAATGAAAAAGAAGTACGACTGTATAATATGATAGTTATCTTGAACTTGAATGACCGATGACCGATCATAACAATTCCATTGATATTCGATTATAATTACCAGTAAGCGAGCTCAAATCAGATCTCCATACCTACTTATAGTTGTATCGAAGTGAATATTTTTTGAACCCAGTAAAATACATTGACGAATACATTTTGTATGAAAAGTTTTTTCCTATCATGCCAACGCGGACAATTGGAAAATACAAACTCATGTTTCGAAAAACATAAATGACCACAAAATGACCACTATGAAAACGATGAACTGTTCTGAAAATTCTCAGATAATTTTGCCTAGTACAATAAGTGGAAACATTTTCTCTAACAATTGGTTAGAGGATATTTGATGAAGTGATTCCATCATTACTGGAGTTAACAAGATGAATTAAATTTTATAAAGGATAATCATGATAATATTATGGATGATGGTTCATGCATACGTGGTAATGGATCTAGAATTAGAACTAGAAGACATAGACGATCCAAGGCCCACTATGCTATAATATGCAATACCATATTTCAAAAAAAAAATATTGAACTAGCCCGAGTGCGCCGAGAAAGCCGGCAAGCGACGCCACACCTTGCGGTAAGATGTTTTTCAACCCTCGGTAAAAACTAGGAACACATTGGTAGCTCGTGAAATGATGAATGATGGATTTAATGGATGAGAGGTCATTTAATTGGATAACGGAAGAAGGAAAGTATCTCCCATCATGAATAACCTCTGAAATGTGAATATTATATCGTAAATTAAATTATTGAACAGTTACTTCACATACCAACTTGATTAATTTCGGATAATGAATTTAAGAAACTAATATATCGAATGCATAAAAATCTATTGACATTTAAAGTAGGATTCTTGATTACTTGTTCGATGAATTAATACTTTTTACCGTTTCATGATGGCAAATCTACTGCGATAATGAAGGAAAGTTTGGAGAATTCTTCATAAATAGCACAATACAGAAAAATGTTCGGTCGATTTTAGGCAATAATGAAAACATTCATTCATTCATTTATTCATTCATTTATAAAATCCAAAGATTTGTACATGGTACAAACATGGGAGATATGAAAACTCAGAACAAGATATAAAAATGAGAACACAGAAAGATATTATTAAAAGAGACAGATGATACATAGGCCTAATATGATAGTTTCTTCATCGAATACAATTCAAGAGAAATACTTGAATGACAACTTTCATTTCGATTTTTTTCTCGAAATTTTCAATTCCTCTAGGTTTAAAAGTTAGTACCAAGTTTCAAGTTTTAAGTTAGTACAATTGTCACACTAATCAACTTCAATCCACTAATCGTTTGAAGAGATATCTGTGAGATATATTAAGCTGAAAAAATCTCTTATATAATGAACATCGCTTTCGGAAAAAATGAGTATAAGGTTTTTCAAACATTTCATGAACAAATTCTGAGACAGGAATGTATGCGAGCCAAGAATTGCCATTTATGAGAAATTTGGAAAAAAATATTCAAATATCAATCAACATTCCATGGAATCTGATTCATTCAAATTGATAAGATATAGTAAATATTTTGTTATGAATTCAGTAAATATTGTACTTGCTGCCACCTGAACTTGGCGATTGGCAAAAGAGTCAAGTATCACAATTTGAACAGTAATTAATCCGGAACTTTCTTCGTTTTATAACGATTTCTCAAAAATGGCTTCGTGTCAGACCACACAAAATACTCTCCCAGCACTTGCCGAAATACTGCTTCTTGCAACTCAAGAAGGAAAAATAGAAGATTCCACCTGTACACAGAAGATTTGTTGAATTTGGTTGACAAACATCCCCAAATTCATAGTGTCAAATGTACTAATCACATTTTGAATGCAAAGAGTATACACACAGTAGAGTGTATAACATCAATTATAAAGCCATATCGTGCACTATGTAACGAATATAATAATGATAAGATTTCAATCCCAATTGTTAATGGCATCTTTCACAATTTACATTCTTACATTTCCATATTTTTTATATTCTGATCCACATTTTTATAACTTGATCGACTGTATCACATGTAAAGAACAAGTGAATAAATGAATTGACAAGTTACAATTATCGTATCCAATTGATGACAAAAATGATTCAAGATCTATAATTTCATTGTCTATTTAATATTTGGTATTGAAAATATATAAGTTTCTAAAGAGAGTATTTTACACATAAAATTCTGTTTATGCACGTGCATATGATCAATAAATATGACGTAACTCAGAAATTAAACGGATTTAATATATTCGTATTTCAAGAAACAAAATTTGTCTCTAAATATTCTCTTGATACAGTGATATATGCTTGATATCTGATCTCGAAATGATGATTCAGCTGCAATGATGCGAATTGTCGATTAATAAAATTCAAGAACCTCATTAGGTGACTATGAATTAACAGCATACAATTGAAGTTCTAAGATTATTGTTTACAATTACATTCACAGTCTGCATATTTTGGAGAACATTTTTGACATGCCATTTCACAAAAATACACTTTATTTCTTCAATTATGTGAAAAGTGACGGAAATGCATCTTCAGTGCATTTATTTCGAATCATTCTGATCTGAATTCAGAAAATAATGTTCGTGGATATTCTATTGAGCATCGCAAAAATTGAAGGGATTTTTATTTTGATATTTTCTAGTGATTTTGGCACAGCCTTCTTTAATAGATACTGAGACGATCTCTCATAACACAGTCTCAAATCTGAAAAGACAGATAGAAGACAGTTGATTTTATCAACTAACTTTGGAAGAAATTAAGACCCTTACCGGGACAGTTACTTCAAATAAAGTCCTAGACATGGCTAGCTCAAGGATACTGTAGGACTTTGACTGGTTAATGTTCACTAATACAGCTGAATCCTAATTATGGTAACATGTCCAGTCACTGTTGAATTAATTCCATTCTATAACATTGGTATAACACACGACAAACTGCAAGATTTCAACACAAAAAACAAATCCGTATTCGTCTTGGAGGCTCACAAGCTATAGCTTTTCAAGAAAGAGCCAGTATATGCTGGGTGTGGATTTTTTAATGCTTCACCTATTGTGCTGAAAGATGCCAGCAAACTCGTTTACAAATATGTATTCAAAAAAGACCACGCAGTTACCTAATTGAATAATTCTTTCATAGGTTAGATGAGTTTTGTTAAGTGAGATTATATCGAAATTTGTATACAGCAAGGTATGCAAATGTAGAGTCTACTATTATTCTTTTTCGAATTTTTGATACATAACTCTCTCATGACTTTTCACAATATCATGCAATGATCTACAAGGTAATTGAACAATTATTATTATCATTATTATGTAATTTATGTGAATTCATTGAGACAATAAAAAAATCATCATTATTATTATTATCATTATTCTTAGCGAATAATACTAGCACATGCTTATCAGGCGGTCTACGAAATATATTGAGATTTTGCAATCTGAGAGATATGACTTTGTCATTATCTTTCGTTGTCACGGTATTATGCTCTACTAGTGAACGATACCAATGAAATGTCTGGACCTTGGAAGCTACGTAGGCCTAGAACATCATTCCAAGAGACGGTCGTGGTAAGGGTCCAAAATTATAGTATTTTTTTAACTACTTTGTGGAGAACCAAGACATTCCAGTGCAATTCACTTCGCGGCTCATGGATCTGATGAACTCTACTTGCTTGTACCATCATAGAAGAAGGTTATCTATCAACTGAATACCTGCGAATCCTCGAGCAATTTCATATATTTCGCTGTGACTTTGATTATTCAATGCTTTTGAAAGATGCAGTTGAGTTTTTAATTGCAAACCTCATCCTGCAATATCACAATACCCCAAAGTTCCACAGCTATATAAGCTTGACACAAATTCAACGGTGACATTTATACTCACTATATTCATAATGGACAGCTTTCGTGGGTACAAGTACATCAAGGTTCCAAGGCAAAAAGAAGATCATGGAAACGTTACATTATCTCGACAATCTCAATATTTTCGTACTGATTTTTTTCTGTCCCATAGTTTGTGAAAAGAATGCTAGGATGAGGCTTGACCAGAGGATTGACAATGACTTTGGCATAGTATGATAATTACACACATTCTCACTCGGTACTCTTCAATGTATTTGATAAAATTAAGCTTCACATCTGCAGTTCAAGAAAAAGCAGTACATATTATAAGTAAGAAACTCACTAAGGAACGGATAAAGGAACATTCCTGTGTAATATTCTCATATATTAGAAATTGAGGTTATATTGTCTATGAATATACTTATCATGGAATGATATACTTTACCTGCGTCGAAGAAGAATGATCACGTACAGTGCTTTCCTGATGACAAAGTTCATCACTATTATTTCATAAGAGTATATTCACAATTATTCATATTGTTGGCAAGACTGCCCTAAGGTCTTGAAACATCCGAGAAGTACCACTTCTGAATTGGATAGCAAATGCATCTTCAATTTGAAAAAAGTTTTTGTTCATCAGAATTTCGATTTGAGTGTAATCTATCATTGTCCAGTGTGAATTCATGAAACAAATCTCAGAAATTAATTCACAGCTCAGCATATGATAATTTATGATATGATATGAAATGAGCTATATGATAATAATATTGACACTATGACTGACGTTTACATCACTCATGTGTTATTCATTCAAAATTGAGATTTCAAGCAATATTCTCAACTCCAATATAAAACGACTTGATTTTTATTATCGATACTCATTTGGTCAGTGCTATATCATCTTCATAGTTGACTTTCAGTTGGTCAAGTTCTCAGCTAGGGATAGAATAATGTGAAAATTTGATCAACCATAAATGTTGCTAATTCTCTCACAGCATTTCGATTTTAATCAACCTTAATTCAGCAATTTCTAAGTAATATTTATTGTGAATATATATATAGATCAAACTTCACAGGTCATCTATTTTTCTGGTCATGAATATAGGTTGAGTTGGATGACGGCCTAGGTGAATAGATGAATAGATGTTCATTATTTCATATGGTTTTTGTCATATTCTCATATTCTCGGGTGAATAAATAGTTCTGTAATAATGTAATGAATAAAGGAGAATACAATTTCATACTACGTTGTAAGTGGAAATGTGTTGCCAAGAGAAGCTTGGCCTAGCGATGAACCTGCTAAATAATCTCAGGTTTATATTTCTTCAGTTTATCTTCCAGCCCCTGAAATGAATAGCGTTCTCTAAGTTAAATATAAGCATAAATTCTTTCAAGATCCCCGTTACAAAAAAGCGTTTTCCGAAATATCACGATAGAAATATTATTCATGTGGATCAACATTTCAAAATCTTGCTTATAGAAAACGTAACAATCCAGAACTTGGTCTTCATCTTCACAATTGTTATGAAATAACATCAATTGAACATCGAAACTTGGTCCAACACCCATAAGAAATGTATTATCACTGTGATAGGGAGTGAATTACAATGATTCAAGAACATATATCATCATAATTCATCAATGTATGTGTAAAGTAGAATAATTCATTCATTATGAGACGAAGAATATTTTCAAATAATGGATGAGGTAGACTATATATTGAAGTGTTTGAATTGTATTGAATGATGAATTGTTAGAATATAAAAACTGATGCATATGAAACAAAGGTTGTTGAAATTCTCTGCATAATAAATACTGAGACACCTACATACGGAGATAATAATCTTGATCTTAGTTTTCATAATGAGATATGTATAATTGTTTTCACAAACTATAATGATGCATGGCAATACGCGGGAGTAATATAAGAATAATGCAATTATTGCAAGCCATACTTGAAGTTCAAGCGTCTTATGTTGATTATGCTCTCAGCTTAGCATATCCACCCTGATTAATAATCATTTAAAAATCCACTTCATGTTATATTGTAGCAGTCAGGAGTACTGAGTAGTGTACTAAGTAACTAAGTACTAAGTAATTAGCATTCCCTCTGAATGGATAATCCAGAGTTTGTAACTTTCCACTTTTTTCATGAGCATGATTCAAATTGATTTAGTTAGATGAAAAAAAAACTTACCAATGCTTCTAAATTAAATGTTAATGAAATATCTATTTTTGAAACAATGCTATGTTCTCGACATGATTTTCTCAGATTGGGGGTAATTTAGATTGATTTTTTGAAAGCAATTTTTTTTTTTCTGTTATAGAGAATATGAGCAGGTGATAGTGGGAGGTTTTTTCCTATGACTTATGTGAGTATTATTCCTATTATTTTCAAAATTTGATTGACTTCATCTTTGAATTGATCACATGAATTTCCAAATGAAACATTTATTATGATTCTAGTTTCTTTCTTAGAGAGAATCTGCCGCACCATTAAATCCAAAATTCATTCAGCTTCTATAGGCCTACAATTGAAGAATCATATTTTTTAACTCAATTTTTGCTATTCTAATTCTATGTCAAAGATTGCACAAGTGTCATCAAAAATGAGTTCTGAGTAATTTACATGTGAAGTATATGGTTAGGGGCTAGATTTTTTTTTATTACATGACGACTAAATGATTATTTTTGAAAATACTATAACTACGAAGCATCTGACTTGTTTTATTTGAATGATAATAAGATAGAGCATTCAATGCTGTTGAGAAAAAACGTTTCTCCATAGAATGTCCTATATTTCAAAGGATGTTTAGTACCCTATAATCAGATGATGCCTGGATATATGGATGAGAATTATATAATGAATATCAAAGCATATTATTATCTTCTCTTGTTGTAAACGAAAATCGGCAATACTGCAAAATATTTCTTTGGCATCAAGTTGAGAAACTTGACATACAAATAAATATGATTAAATGATGAACAAAGTGAACAATGATAACACCTCATGACCATCTACAGAAGTTCGTATCGTAACTATCGACGAATAATAATAATTTCTATAGATTTTGCAAATAAGTGGAAAATTTGTTGATTTCAAATCTATATTTTGTGTAACGCACATCTGGGTGACCAAACAGTATAACAATCATTTCAGTGATTTAACTGCTGTAAAACTACTTCGAGCATATTCTTGTTTGAATAGTTAGTAACCTAGAAAAGATACCATATTTTTTTTTTTTTTATATATAACAATCGTTAGTTCAGTCGTGACCGAATCATTTTCGAAAGTATATCCACCTCACTGGATGATTTAAAAACTTACAATTTGCGGATCAGAAAGATAATATTGTCAATGTGTATCACGAATATACGGATCAACATATATATCTTCTTCTTTTCCTGAGATGGTTATATTCATTGATAATATGAATATATATGTGGATATATAAAAATATTGATGAATTTAATAATAATACCCGGTTCTCAAGATGATGTTCATGAGATTTTGATACTTGAGTAGCATAGTATTGTGATATAACAATAAGTTTTGAAATAAGAATTGAATAAAATAGTGATAATGCTTTCTATAATCTATGAAATACTTCATATAAGATATTTCTTCGATAATGAACTGATCGGAGGGAGAGGCAAGTATACATGTTCACTCATCATCATTCTTTTTGAACAGATTTTTCTAAATATCAATCTAAGTTTATCAAAATATGATTGCATTCATTACAAATATGCCACTCTACTTCCTAATGAAAGATAACATTGTCACGTGTAGGGTTTAATTGAGTATGTATTTGGTTCAGGCTATTTGTGTACTATTGATATCTATAGATATCTAACAGTGTATATCCATAAGCGTGGATAGGACACGAATAGAAAATTCTTTCTGCGTTTTATGTGTGGTTTATAATTGACCGTGGGATAATGCATTCAACATGCATTTTAACCCAATTCTTTATTTATTATTCGACGTTTATATGTACACTATCAGGACCCAAATTTCCAACCATTGTTTATATCTGATCCATAAGTTCCATTGTTTTATACCGCATTTCATAATTCAATTCCAGGATCAGCTGTACCTATACAGATGATTAGTCGGTTCAGTAATAATGAGCGAAATAGTGTGGATCTATATTTCAGAATTCATGTAGTTTCATCAATAATTAGCAGGACTAACCAAAATAACTTTGAAATTGAAAATCATCGGAAGAATAATAAAACCATAAGGGCAGATCGAAGCACGCGGGACGGACGCGTTAGATTTGACGGGAGACGAAGCTTCAGAGTGCCGCCAGAATATCTAGCCCCCGGAAAAAACTACATATTCCTTCTAACTTTACCCGAGACTGCTGATCTTACAATAGAGATCCAGTTTATAGGTATTCATATATATATATATATATATATATATATATATATATATATATATATATATATATATATATATATATATATATGTTTATAAAAATATATATTTATATATATATATATATATATATATATATATATATATATATATATATATATATATATATATATATATATATACATGAAACCAATTCTTAATCGAATAATTCAATCGGTCACTCGTTCAAAAACTACATATAAATTTCACTAAATGGCTTGAATTCCATATTTGTGTGGTTCAAGTTGATGAAGCTTGGATTGAATTGTTTTTTTTTAAATAATTCATGAGACCTTATATATTCGGAATGATTTTCAAATGATTTGAAGTCATTCGCCAAATTTCAACCATGTCGGTGTGGGTGTACCCTGTGGTATTATCTCTTTTCTCAACGTCATCTTCTTCAATTTCTTCTTCACTCCTTACTAATATTCGCCATACTTTTGATTCTTGTGACAATCTTTTTCTTTGTATAATAATATGTCAGAGAAAGCATTTTCATAATAAGATTTGTATCTGGAAGTCCCTGTATCTTGCCCGTGACATTTCAACCTATTTGTCTCGTTCAAATTCTTCTCTGCGTATTCTCTCTAGTTGGCTAGTTTCATCCTTCTCATCTACCTGGACAAACTCAATCGTTCCGTATTAGGTTCCATTCTATCATCATATTTTTTCTATATTTCCCCTCAATATTTTCCAACTATTCCATCATGGAGGCTGCAAGCCAACTTTTCTTTCCCTTGGTGATGTCCATGTTATAGAGCTATCTGTTACTAAGGTATAGAGTACGAATTGATCGAAAATAGTTTTACATTTCTCTGGTGAATTTTCCTTCCACGACAGTTTTTCATACTCGCTGGTGAAAGTCTCTCCCAGAGATAATCATCTTTCCGTTTCTGTCGTAAATTTTTCCTCACTCCTTGAAATACTTTCTAGATACTTGAACCTCTCTGTATCTTCAGTTCTTCTAATCGAAAAATTATTATCAATTTTCCTGCTTCTTGTTTCTTGATATTATTACCACAGACTAGAGATATTTGGCCGTTGATACCACCTTACCACACACCTGAATGAATGTCATTCGAAATTTATTCCGTTCATCAACTTTATTGCTTGTAGAACTTTCGAATCATCATGACAACTGTACGACTAATTTATTATTCCCGTTTCAGTAACTCTTGTTAGATATTCCCACTTGTTGATTCATCATAAGTTTGATCCTTTCCAAAATTGTACAGCCGGATCATACGTTATTTCTCACACATTATTGTCATCGTAAGTTACGAGAAATGAGAACAAACATGAAGTAATAAGCCCATTTAAGTAAACAGCATAGATGAATGTCTTGTGAATATTGCTGCTACACCTGACTACTAGTCTACTTCCAGGGCCAATACAATAATGTAGACATCAAAGAACTTGAATTAATTGATGATTCTTGAATCACAGTGATATAATTACCAATATGCACTTCACAGTCCATGTACAGAGTGAAATCGTAATTAGAGTACTGTCACTCCCTGGCATTTTCTCTGGTATAGCCTAATAGGCCTAGTATCTGGTACCAGATCATTTCCTCCTCAACTTTTGACAACAAAATTATTATGATGATATATTTGAATTAATTCCAAATATTTCCTAGACCAGTATAATCGAAATGAAATGGAGACAAAATATAAAAAAGAATGAGAAAAATTAGAAAAATATATTCATATTTCGAGTACAACATCAGGTATATATTAGGGGGTAAGTTTGAGAAAGGGATTACGTTCCGTCAGAACACACAAAAAAAGTTATCATGAATTTTCAGGGTATATCATACCGATATTCATGTCAATGTATTCGGTGCATCGTTCTCGAGAATAGAAGTTATTCTACATCACAAAATGATAATACCATATTCAACAATATTCAACCATATTCTTGTCATATTCAACAATTTATATTACCTTGATTTTGAGTTTTGTATCGTTATCCACCAGTCACCCTATGCAGTTATCTGAATGATTGTATTATTTATGAATCTATTTCCATTTTATTCATATTTTACTGTATTTGTATCAATATAATGGATGTCGTCCTGTAATCATTTAGTGTTATGGCAACAAACAAGTAATTCCATCGTCTTCTGATAAAAATCCACTTCACTCCCTTCATGTTGAAAGTAATAGACTTGGCCCTCTGTACATATTGGTGACGACGAACTTTCAGAAAAAATTCATCAAAACTGAATATTTCCTCAGAGAAATAGAGATGTGAATCTCGCCGGAATGTTCACGTAATAGGCATATCGTTATCGCATGTAATTGTAAATATTCTTTCAATTTCCATATTTTATGTTTTATTCTTATTTACTATACTGATTCATTCTATGGAACTTCTTCATTATTTTCATTAAATTCTGTTCCAGGAGTTGGAGGAAGATTGTTTCATAATCATCAACAGTTTATGGTGGAGATTACTTCTTGCAAAAACAATATAAAGGTAAGGTGAAGAGTCACTATGGAATTATTCCTGAAAATATATATGATATATAATATAATATGATTCATTACATAAATATCAACATACTGTTGAGGAGTCACACTTCTTAACCCAACAAACAGAGATGAATGATTTAGTATTCATATATTGCCATGGTATATAAATAATCTGAATGCGGAACCTTATTCTCGTAACAAACATATGCGTTGTTCCATATGATTGCATATAATTTTCTTCTCATTTATTTGATGTTTTCATCTGGATGTCATCTTATCCACAACTATTTTACTCTCTAAGATTAATTTCGACTAATCATATTTCAGGAGTTTCAACGAAGATTATCAACTGATCATGAACAGTACAGCCCTTGGAAATTGACTTCCGGCAAAACTAAGGAGGTAGGTTCAATGTTCATTCTAGGAGTATTATTGCCTATAAAAATGACAGTATTTTGTTGAGAGATAACACTTATTCACATACTATCATCAACAAGAAACAAATTATACATTTTAGTAGGGCCTATGCATATATCTCTGAAGAAAATAGATCATCTGATTCTAATAGAAATGTAGAGGCTTAGTGGAATATGTTATATAGTAGGCAATATATAGCATCATGTGCAAACCCATGATTGAAAAATACTGTTTTCACGTTATGATCTTCATCAACATTTTTCTCACAATCTATCATTCGAGTCATGAATGATAACAACAGGAATGTTTCATTATCAAATATACTGTTGAAAGATTGAAACATTCTTCAGTTTTCAAATTGCATAATAATAAGATAAGTATATGTGGAAAAACAGGAAATTTACAAGAGAGAGTGGAGAAAGAATCAAATGCCAGGTTGAAATATCTCATTAATTCCATCGAATGCTCGTACATGGTTACTTAGATGTTTGAAATAAAACACAATTCAAAATTCATCTTCATTTCATTTCAGTATTATTTCACTAAACATAGGCCTAGGGACCGTTGAAAATATGAGAGTGTATTGGATATACATTGATATTTTATTGTATCAAATTTTTTCACTCAAAAATAACGCTGCACTTTGACGGAATAGATACTCAAAAAGTATCAGTTATTAGGTGTCAAAAGTCAAAAGTCGAATAATCACAATAAAGCGAATAATGATATTATGTACTGTGAATGAAGCTGCATTTCAAAACATCTGCATTTATGAGCAGGCTTTCCATCGAATGATAATCAAGTATCAATTATTAAATTATGAGCAAGGTAAAGAAACAACATACGTAACCAAGCGTGCTAACAAGTTAATTCGATGATTATTGCTCGAAGCCTATTGATAGTACCACTCTTGTACTTGCGCAGTATTTTCCATCCCAATAAGTCACGTGAACTAGTCAGAAACTTCACGGCACGTTTATGACTGGTTTACATGATTTACAGGGACGTGATCTTAAAATTCCGCGTGAGGCTCAACGCATAGCTGAAGTCGCATCAATTATTGCAGAATGAAGAGTAAAATGAAACGTTCTTTACTCAGGAAAATGCTGTGTAAGCATCATTTAACTAGACCTAAGCAAACTACAAGAAAGAAATTATTTCAAGAAATCTGAAGTCTGACCCAACCAACCTTAACCATATATCTTCTCTGTGCCATAAACAATTACCCGAAATAGTGACTCTTACGGTAAAATCACCCAATATTTTGGATTAGTATTTCAAAAAACGAAGCAGGACATCAGAAAATTAGCAACAAACATTTTTGAATGAAAACAAAAAAGTTTGACTACAGCGAGATTCGAAGTGTCGACCTTCGAGTTTAAAATTAAACGCGCTACTGCAGCGTCACCGCGATCTATTAGACATTATGCGCAAGATGGGCGAGAAAAGTGAGCGAGCATGTATGAGCATATACGGGTTTGTGAAGACGCTACAGGGACGGAACAACCGTGCAACCGTGTTGATCAACCTACGAACCTATGAACCCATAAATCTAAGAACATATCAATCCTAATATTGGGCTGAATAAATTCATTAATCATCAGTTGGTGAGCTGCTCTCAAACAATGAAAGATTCTTTCATGAAAGAATGGGTACAAGATTGAACAGAGCAGATCTCTCAAATAATGCTCGTTCCACTTCGACTTTCATGTGCCTACATATTATGTGATATATAAAACCTATAAAATTTCACATTGAGTCGATCCATATGATTTTACAAAGAGGTTAGTTTAGTTGATATTGGAAGTCAATTATTGGTTGCTTTCTACAATTCATCAAGAAAATGTAATCAACCAAACTTAATTCATCGCCAATGCCCTCTAGATGTTTGTTGTGCTCATAATGGAACTGATTTGAATATTCAAATACATTTCATGTACGTGGATTCGGATTCACCTTATAATTCAGTCGTTGAAGACTTCGTTTCATTCAAGGAGGTTGCAATTTGAAATTTGTCATTCCTCGTGAACTCTGAAGAGTTAAACCAGGGTTAATTCTCATGCATACAAGAGATTCTGAAAACCGGAAATGATATACCATTTTAGAACTACCTGATTCAAGTTATGCTAGGAGTATCTTACAAAAAACAAGAAGTTCTGCCACAAGTACATACGCGTGCCGTACAAGTATTCAATTGAACATTCTTGAACGGGACCCCTTTTCTTCAAAAAGTGACCTGAGTTCGTAGGTCAACCATACGTGTGTGTGTGTACTCTGTATCAACATGATATATATCAGGCAACCTTACAATTACAACTCACATATAACTTTAACCGGACTTTTCTGAGTATTCCAGTCAACCCAATATCGTTTTTTGATGTATAATTATTGTCTCCAAATGAGAAGGGTTTATTAATTCCGAAGTCATGATTGTCGATTCTGAAGTGAGTTTAAAAATACGTTTGTTTTTTTAATCTTTTTCAAACATATTCATGAAAATGTATAGCTGTTTCAGGAATATCTCACCTAATGTTGGTTGAAATCTATAGAATCGAATGCAAATAGAACCTCAATCTCGATCTAGGTCTTAATAAGCAGAAAATACGTTCTTCTCAATGTCAAAATGTGCTATATACGATCACTATACTCTCGCACCCAATTAACATTGAGTAAATCGTGGAAAACGTATACATTTTATTTTGAAATCATATTTTTTATCACGATCTTATTGCTTGAGAAGAATGAAAACAAAAATTAACAAACTTATCAAAATTGATGTACATTATTTTCACTGGTTTCAACAATTGAAGAGGTATTTAACTGGACAAGTGACACAAATACAATAAGACAGGCGAGAGTCGCTCATTCATATATATATATATATATATATATATATATATATATATATATATATATATATATATATATATATATATATATTTGTGTGATTACGTATAGGTTCTCGTGGTCGATGACAGTTGGTAGTACAAATTTTGCGGTAATGCCACTATGTTCAGTCTCTTCATGTCGACGTTTCGGCGGAATTTGCTCCGCCATCTTCAGGACAGTTCTGACTTGGTCGGTGGTCAGCACTCGAGTGCTGACCACCGACCGAGTTTTCTGTGAAAGATACATTCGAATGAATGTTGGGCTATCATGTAAAATGAGGCATCTATTTGAATCGAGATGAAAAGATTCCTATTTTTCATATTTCAGATCCTGTTGTACAGATTGGTGATTGAATATCATCATTTTTTTTTCATTCAAAGTACAAAAATAATATAAAGAACTAAGGGTAACAAAGGTCAAGTTGAGTATTCAAGAGTGAGTGGGAGTTGATCAGTCAAATATCACTTTTTGATAATGACTTTCGGATGGTTTGACACAGCAACATTAGATTACAGAGGCAGCACAATTTTGGATAGGTTCAGCTTCCTTCAAGACGGTGATTGTCAAATATATCCAACCTGTGTTGCATATTTCTCGAAGGTATACCAAACAAAAATCAGCCATAAACTTTGTGCAATCAATTATGTGTTGAATAGATATAAAAAATCACTCCATTTTGAAATTTACCTGAAATAAATATTTTTTCTGCGTGATAACATTCTGACAACTCATACCATTAGTAATTTCTCACCCCCAAAAACTCATACCATTAGTAATTTCTCACCCCAAAAATATATCCACTAAATCGACTTCAAGGCACTCTGAATTTTCTGAATATTGCATGATCAACAATAATTGGTACAACCAACTTTTAATAAGACACATTTCTATTCAAGATGGTTTCCAAGTCAGCTTTTCAATTCATCGCATGGTTTACAGTTGGACAATCAGCTTTCAATAGAATACATTTGCATACAAGATGATTAAATCAACTCTGTTCAATTAATTGCATTGATAACTGTTGATACAACCAGCTTTCAATAGGATACATTCTCTTCCAAGACGGTTTACATCAACTCTGTTCAATTAATTGCATGGGTAACAGTTGGTACAACCACCTTTCAATAGGATACATTCTCATCCAAGATGGTTTACATCAACTCTGTTCAATCAATTGCATGGGTAGCAGTTGGTACAACCAGCTTTCAATAGAATACATTCTCATCCAAGATGGTTTACATCAACTCTGTTCAATCAATTGCATGGGTAGCAGTTGGTACAACCAGCTTTCAATAGAATACATCCTCATCCAAGATGGTTTACATCAACTCTGTTCAATCAATTGCATGGGTAACAGTTGGTACAACCACCTTTCAATAGGATATATTCTCATCCAAGATGGTTTACATCAGCTCTGTTTTAATTGCATGGGTGACAGTTGGTACAACCAGCTTTCAATGGGATACATTTTCATCCAAGATGGTTTACATCAACTCTGTTTCAATTGCATGGGTAACAGTTGGTACAACCAGCTCCCAATAGAATACATTCTCATCCAAGATGGTTTACATCAACTCTGTTTCAATTGCATGGGCAACAGTTGGTACAACCAGCTTTCAATAGAATACATTCTCATCCAAGATGGTTTACATCAACTCAGTTTCAATTGCATGGGTAACAGTTGGTACAACCAGCTTTCAATAGAATACATTCTCATCCAAGATGGTTTACATCAACTCTGTCCAATCAATTGCATGGGTAGCAGTTGGTACAACCAGCTTTCAATAGGATACATTTTCATCCAAGATGGTTCACATCAACTCTGTTAAATTAATTGCACGGGTAACAGTTGGTACAACCAGGTTTCAATAGGATACATTTTCATCCAAGATGGTTTCCAAGTCATCTCTGTTCATGAGCAATATGAGATGGCATAGGTGATATGCTGCATAATGTTATATTATTCCACTTTGTCACACTATCCATTACTGTACATGGTATAATGACGATTATAATTGAGAATAAAAATACAATCACTGACATTATTCAAGTCCATAGATGAAGTTTATGTACAGGTAGATGGAAACCCCTAGAAATCATGAAGTATCATGATGTGCATTTGAGAATATAAATTCAATCTTTGTTCAGAAAACTTCATATGCAAGACATGATAATAATCAAAATTCAATATTCAAGAATGAATCAAGATAACATTGGGAGCTTACAAAAGACTGTTATCACCACCTAGATTTGTATACGCACAAATAGTGAATATTGTTATCGTGGAAATTCGAAGAGCTAAGATTTAAAAATTTGAGATGTATAGCGCATAATATGAATATTGAATTTGAACATACCATCGGATCGGATCGGCACCACTGACATTCATTCCGAGTATCAATCATTCTCTTGATGTATTCAGATTCTTCATACTTGTTTTTTATGAGTGACATTCCAAGTTTCAAATTGTTTCTTCCATATAACTAATATCAAGAATAATATCATTGGAGGTGGGCATTGATTACAAAATTGGAATCGATCATCGATTTTTTTTTTGAAGGGCTGAATCCATTGAACGATCGATTTTAATCATAATTTTTCTCTCATTTGGAAGAAGTACACTGTTTTTACCACCCATTTCATAAATTTGAAATTGAATTCTTGTTCCTCATTGGCTGTTGCTATTCTTATTGCTGTTTCTGGTCAATGTGAAGTTCAATAGGCTGTGGGATTCGAACATAACAAAATGTCACCTAAAAGTGAGAGATTGCCATTAATATCTGTTTGATAAGAAACGTAACTGAACAAGTCTCAAGACAGGCACTGGATTGACTTGTTCCATCTTTACTCTTATGTTATCCTGACATGATAATAGAACAACGGGAAATGAAATAAATCTCATTGATTATTGACCTAAATTATTGGCAGTGCCTACTAATTTGATCGAAACATCCTCAACTAACAATCAACAGTAAACCAATCTTCAGCTATGATAGTTGAGGTTTTGTCAAGTTATTCTGTTTTTCAGTCAAGGAACTAAAATTCACACACATATCAGACCCTAAATGTGGAGAAGCACGTGTGGAAAATAGAATGGTGAAGTTCTGGTTATGGCTCATGGTCTTGCTTGATTACCTCAAACTTAACGTGCGCCCAGCAGGCACCATCTTGTCACACGCAAGGCAATTTAGAAAATGGTATGTTCACAATATAAAAATATGAGAGAATCGATCAACCGATTTTCAAGATATGCAATAAATTAATTGAATTAGAGAGTATGAACTATTCGTGATAACTCGCAATTCGAGACGATATGAAAATATGAATAAGTTCACTAGCAGATTATCTGAGTAATTTAGTTAACATATACTTCAGTAGAGGCGCTGAAAGTTGGAGAAATTAAAAAATAGAGGCCGAAGATAGTGATAGTACAGTGAAAAATGTCCTCATGAAAAATAATTGGTCTTATGAGGTTTATGAAAAGGTGTCTTGCCTTGCTCTGGATGGAAGTACAAGAAGGGTGAATAACATGACTATCGACCAGAAGTGTAAAAGAGGATACATTCTTGATCCGACTATTAGATTCGAAAAAGATCAAAATCAACCGAGAGAGGTCAATGAAGAGAAGCAAAAATCTATGATACTTCAAATAAAAGTACAACTTGAAAGAGATCGAGGTGATTGGTCTGTTTGTTGGTGCTCGAAAAACCATTTCGAAGTATTCCAGTGATTTCTGTAAACATGTTTTTGATACATAATTTCTTAAAATATGAGATTGGAATGTCAACCCTGAAGGATTCAGTTCAAATATTCAGAAATCATCTATATAACTAACTATCATCCATCTACATTTGCATTTATTTTATTCTTTCAATTATCATTAATGTCATAATTTTGTATGTTTTCGTTAATTTTTTCAATTTTTATTCCATTTTTATATCATTCCAATACTGAGTTACATAATTCTGTTTTATTATATTTTCACATGTATTTCATATTGATTGTTATCCTGTATACTTTGGAGTCAGGGATCAATAAAGGTGTAGGCCTATATGTGTCCAGTAGTGGCCATATTTGTGATCTCAATTTCCATCAAACTCTGAGACATATGTGGAAGAAATTCAATTCATTTGAAGCCACTTCTCAACAATATTTCTTCATGTCTTCATGCTTTCATATATACATCTGCAACAAAATAAGGATTATCAACCATTTATATTTGAGGAAATTGATTAGAAGAGAGTAGATTTTTAGCGGATTTGACCAATTGGTATACCGCAATAAAAATCCTCTACCGATAAGTCAATATGCAATAATTCCAACAACAAAATCTTTACAAAACATGTTGAAAAATTGAGCCATTCGCAGTATTATCTCAGATTGTGGATTGTGCATTTGATATCGTGAACCTTCACCCTGCAGGTATTTTATTAATTCAACAATGGGCTGACAAACCAAAAGTCATGAAGTCATGTAACGGATAAATTATCAAACTTCATATTGGTATCCTCATTCATCATCTTAAAAAACATCCACAATTTTTGTTATGATACATAACATGAAATATGAATACACAGAACATGAAATTCTTTAGTAGCGACGTACAACGCTTTAATTCCCAGTGAAGGAATTTCAATATGAAACTTGAGTTGCATAACTAATATTAACAAAAGAGACGGAGCATTGAGAACTTGAAGGAAAACAATCATTCCATCTAATTGAAGATGCTTCAGATTGAATGATGATGGAATCTAATTCCATTGTTCAAAGGATTATATATGGTCCTTAAAAATATACAATTATTATTTAATCAAAGAATATGAATAATTGAAATGAACACACAATTTTGTTTCAACTTGTGAATGACACTTTTCTTTTTTGATCCATACGCGTAACGCAGTATACTCCATGCAGTATTCTTTTCTCTTCATTGTATACAAACATTCATAGCTTTGAGCATGCTATGTGATTGTTTAAATCATATGAAGAAATACTTCATAACAAAGAAGAATTTCAAAATATAAAAAAAATGTCTTTGTTTTCTGAAATATAACAGTGATAACTAGAATTCAAATATTGTTCAATTTTTTGTGAATCAGAAGTTGACCTGAATCTCTGACGAATTAAAAGCCATGCATCAAACAGAAAGGTTTGAAATTCTTACAGCAATCTTACCCCAGCAAAGCACAAGTAGAATTCAAAACCCTCGTAATACCTCCGTGAATTTCTGATAGTTGATTATTAACTAAATCATACTTTTTGAGTGATATTTCAAATGAAAAAGAAGAGATATCAAGTGTGGTCTCACTTCACTTTTATTTCATATTTATTCCAATCGGGAGATGGTCAGAGTGGAATGATTCGTAATTTCAACATCGTGACGATCAATTTTTGTTTGGGCCAGTAATAATTTTCAAGATTTGGCAAAGTACTATAGCATAGAATTTTGAGCAGATCGAATTTTTGGAAATCAAGTTGTGTGAATATGAAGATGCTGGAATGATACATACGAAGCTGCCTTCATATAAATCAAATATTGACACTTAATTAACTGTTCGTGAAGAATCAGTAATGAGGAGAACCATCCTCACTTAGAAGGTATAATAATCAACTGTTTATACTTGAACATCAATCTTTTTTTTTATAACATCGAAACTTGATACAAAATCATTGTTCCCCAATCGAGGCTTTGGATGAAAAGTGAGATCGTTTGGACGGGGCACTACAAGGGCGATCTTACCACCCGATCTTAATTATTTAAAACCAATGAAATTCAACACCAGAACATCAATCTGTTACATCAGTCTGAAAATTAAGAATGTAAGAATTGAAGTTCATAATCGTATTCGTTGTGAAACCATTCAGGATTCTCTCAATTTTAATTGCAGAAAACAATAAATGCAAATTTCATTCATATTATCAAAACCTAATACAAATGATGTGTGATTGAAAAAAAACACAGTAGATACGAGAACTAGGTTGCGAGCTGCTTGTCAGCTATATTTTCACTTTCCATTCCTAACCATTTAAATTAATAAGATATTCACGTTTTTGATACAATTTTGATATTTTTTTTTCTTTCTTTATTATCATCATTTTTGTACATACAAATTAAAACACTGAACAGTCAAATACTATCCACAAAGTCTCCAAGAGAGACTTGACTGTGGGAAGAAACAAATTAAATTATATCTGTATATTGCTTAGCTCTAGCTCTAATCTAGATTATCCATTATAGTTATGTATGGTGATTGAGAAAATATAAACATAATTGATCAATTGAATGGCAATAAATAATATGAGTGGAAAAAAAAGGAATATGATCTACACGATGGACCATTATTCACAAAAAAATGATTCGAAATTACATTGATTAAGAGATTGACTAAAATATCACAAAAGATGAAATAACAAAATTACCAATTAAAAATAAATATGTGATCTACCAATACATAGAATGCGAATATAAATATAACTACTGACGTATCTAGTTTACATATCAGAATATAATGATATGAATTGCATCCTCATTTTCCACATCGATTTGGATTGTATTTAGGATTTTTCTCGTTGATATTCACTGTATAGGCATGCCCCAACATGTTCTTATATCTAAGTAACGTTTTCATTGTGATAGGTTGAATGATGAAGTATCAGTTCATGAATTTAGTTTCTGTCGTATTTTCATAGAACATCATGCATTTATTATTTAGATTATGGCAATGTTCTCTCTCAAAAGTATGGATTAGGAATCGGCTATGAATTATTGTTGCTATTTCATGAATATTTAATATTATATAATATATATATATATATATATATATATATATATATATATATATATATATATATATATATATATATATATATATATATATATATGTATATAAATATGACCATTTCAACGATGTTCAATGGAGACAAAATTATGATGAAGATTATTTATAATTGATATTTCGAAGAATATAAATGTTGATATTCAACATGTTGTTGATGTTGATATCAGTGTTCAAGAATATATTTTTCATGTTGACGTGATGTTTGCTCATCTGGATCATTTCACCAAATAAATCGACAGAGTATTTCCACACCTAACGATTGAACGCAATCTGAATTATCTGAGTCTAGTAATAATTAATAAGACACGTAATAACCCATCAGAAGATCAAATCGGGTTTGAATCTATCCATTATTGATAAAAATGTCATCATAACATTTGACTATTATGAACAAAAGTAATATGGGTGTGTAAGATGAATTATCATATTTTATTTATGTAGTAATTGAATCTGTCACTGAAATTATCATTGTGTTTCTTAACAAATATATGAATTGATGGAATGAATGAATGAATATTAGGGTTTTTAGGCGCATCGACAGCGAGGTCATTCAGCGCCTGTGAATTGATGAAGTTAAATGAATCATGTTCAGAGTATTTCAAATAATATTCACATTTTTTATTAATATACGTTTCTAAAAAAATTGTGATACTAGATAGATGTCTCAAGATCACAAACTCGACGAGTTATTATCTCATTTCTTTCAAAATTGTGAACAACTTTTTGAAATCTTGAAAAATTGATAGGAAAATGTTCAACAATACTCATCCCATAATAATTCTATCACTTTGTTATCGAAGTGAGGAATTTCAATAAGTTGTTCATGCATTTGTCTCATTGTGAACAAGAATATCATCATGTCATTTGGGTTACATGAAATGGAATTTTACGTAATATAAATTGAATTGAAATTCACACATAATTTAACACCAGTTTTCCACACTCTGAACGACGATAACGTATGTACATTGTCTAATAGTACTGGTGCGTTTAACGTTCGTACATTTTCTTGTGTAATTCATTTTATTGTGGATTGATCGGCCACTTTTTGTGACCACAATTGTACATAAACAACCCAAATCATAGACATTTAATGTAATTGCGTGATGTATATGGAAATATTGTGCTTGTATCCATTGTGGTACATCAAAAGATAATTTATATTCGTTTAGGCTCATGATGAACATTCCGAGTTTGATGAGATAGAGATAGATGCAACACATTTCTCAAGACCTTTGTTAGCCGATAGATTTCACTGATTGATATGAATTTCTGAGAAGATAGAATGAAATGAAATGTAAGAATGAGTTTTCAACAGTGAAATCCAAAAGTAATTCCTTTTCATAGGACCATCTGCATTCTGATATGAATTTAACTGTATTGGTTCGTCGCGATTGTGTTTCAAATAATGTGTTGAGATGACCTGAAAGAACATAACTATACAGTTATCTCAATTTAAAACAGTATATCCATGAATTTTGATGAATTTTTAGTGGATACAATGCTCCGAGAGATGATGAAAAAATTAAATTGACTCACGATATAATATTTATATACCTTTTTGCATCATATTATTATGTAGAATGTAATTCTTTTCCGCGCTCACTATATAGGCATGAATGAACTTATATTATTAGTTATGTTCATTCTAAATTGTTTATACCTAATATTTTTGTTTTGTTTCACTATTTTTGTTATGGTAAAATCATCGTTTTCTTTTCTTTCTTCTCTTGAACTTACCCTTAGAATGATAAACAGTCAAGTACTACTCTCAAGCTATGCCAAGTTATATTCTTTGTGTATTTAATACTTTTTGTTTTCAATACCAGTAGGAGTGAAACACTATATGTCCAAACATAATATGTTATCTTAGCCCTATAGTCAAGCCAGCATTTTTGGCTTTGTAGGATTTTATGATGAGTGTTTCTGTCATAATGTGTATAATGTGTGACCAATAAAAAAAAATATAATAATAATAATAATAATAACAATTGTTCATTTTTTCGATCTGTATCACATCGAACCATCAGTTCGTTCCCACAAAATTGTCATGAAATATTCATGTCAAGCATTAAATAATTCTGGAAGAAAATGTCAATTCGGTGGATAAGTGTATTGAATAAAATTGTGATTGGATCGGTTCGAAATGATTTGAACAAACATTTGTTCGAGTCTATATAATGAAACCACCACAGATTGATTGAAAGCGATGAATCCATAACCAATCATCAATAACCACTTACACCTGATATGAATATAGCTATATCACATTATTTCCATCATTGTTTATCATTGTTCACTTTATTTTGAAGGACAGAACTCTGATGTAGACCTGAATGGAATTATGACTACGTAGGCCTATTATAAACTACGTTATATAATTACAGTTAATTTCCTTCAGAAGCGTTGAAATTCCACCCCGAAAAAATTCAGAGTACCATACATTTCTTTGTTCAGAAAGTATCAAAAACCATTTGAAGATTCAAAAACAATTAATTCATACAATTCCTACTGATTTCTATATATATTGAAGAATTATGTGTAATTCGAAAGAACGTTCCATTTTTTTCATGACGGATTGTCTTCAAGAAAGTTCATGAAATGTATTAGATCGTCAGAGAATTGAAACGAAAATAGTAGATAAGTGATGTATTTCATAACGAAAAATGTTTGATGGAAACTGAAACTTGCTTTGTTTTCTGGCTATAGTGAGCGAATTTCAAGATTTTTGTGAGAATCAGAAGTTCTAATTCTAACGCCTAATGCGTAGTACAATTTTGAAATATTTCAAAGCCGGAGAAGTGGGATAAGTACAGTCAAAATTGACCATATTTTTCGATCATACATGTATCCCAGGTCAGTAAACATTGCAATTATATTTTTTATAAATATTCGGTTTGTATGGGCAGTTTCCGAAATGAGCTGTAATCAGGAGAATAATTTTTGAGAAATCACATTATTTTATAATTTCATCGTATTTTGTTCTGGATGGGCTGATTTCCATGTTGAGGAGTTTATATCGCCAATATTAGGAATTTAATTCACATTTAATGAAGTTATTGGATGGTAACTCACCTAGTTGGGCAGTTTCCAGAATGGTTTATTCAGTTAACGGCATACCAAAGAAAAAAATACTTTTTTTTTGCTATGAAGGCAAACTTGGTATTCAATAGTGGAAAAGATGAATCTTCTGAGAATATGTTTCAAATTCTTCGATTATCACTGTCAGAATATCAAAAACCAAGCCAATTTGGAAAATACTGATATGGAAGATTAAATTGTTCACACTCATTGTTACGAGTTACATATTTGTGTGGTGATATTTCGACTTTTTCAGGGTGCACTGACATTTTTCAACGGATGTTGTTGCCTAACATACATCGCATACATTTCACATCATTCAATTTCACATCATTCAATTTCACATAATTCAATTTCAATTTTTTTTCTTGTTTCATCATGTTCACATCTTCATAAAATGTGAATTCACATGTCTCACAGTACCTATACAAGCAAAATTCTGAATAAATAATACTAATTATTTCAAAAGTGAGGTAGGGGTTTTTGGTTGTAGGTAAGAAAGAGAGGACAATATTTTTTCTCGGAATATATTGGATATTTTATTTTAATTCATGTCATTTACTCATATACATGTGTTGGAAAATGTATACCCTCCACCTTTCTCGAAATGGATCATTCTTATGAATTTTCCATAATTCCATGCTCACTTCTTCAAAGTGTCCACACACACAATCTTGAGGGTTATATTAATATATAGACCTGGCACTTGATTGAGAAATGTTTTGTCCGTACGTTTGACGATGTGATGATGTATGTTTGACAAGGCCCATTGAGGCACAGAAATAGAACACAAACCATTATTCACACGATAAAAATAATGTGAGGAATTCAACCTCAGTTTCCGATCATCTTTTGAATATGTTGCAATTTTCGGGTTCTCACGTATTCATTGGATGTTCACATGGTGAGTGGTACCATCCATCAGAAATGAGCAGTTGATGTATTGCAGCATAACAACTGTAAATATGTTCAGATGATATTCAAGTTCTATACATTTTCCTGAGCAAATTTTCTTGAGGAGTTGGTAAGGAACAATAATTTGATTTTGCAATAGTATTCGCAGTATTCACCTGAGCTACTGAGGAAAACCGAGATAATTCGTCAATGGTGGGCATTGAAATATATATTAGAACAATACCTAGCAATTTTAGATCGGATGATAGTAAGCGAAAACTTCAATTCTGTCCAAGACATATACTTCTATTTTCGTCCTTTCTTTGTTTCTTTTTTATATGTGTATGATTCACAGATCAGCCGAATTATTGGTCCACATGAAGATTTATCTGGACAAACAATCAGACGATTCAGAACTGTATATATTTCTGATCGTAGCAGTTTCACCACTTTTGAACTCGATCA
Source organism: Brachyptera risi (assembly GCA_964007535.1). NCBI lineage: Eukaryota > Metazoa > Arthropoda > Insecta > Plecoptera > Taeniopterygidae > Brachyptera > Brachyptera risi. Next base: position 57,329,693 of record OZ023326.1, read on the forward strand.
ATTATTAAATAATTAATTTATCAACAGTTTAATTCCAGAGGGTCGGAAGTTTTTTCATTTTCTCATGAACACGCAGACTCATCGGAATACGATCGTTATAGTATTTGGGCCAAATAGAATCAACTACTTCCTATATTCTGAGTTACTTTCAAAAAACTTTTGGAAAAATTTGGAAAGAGAAACTCTTTGAATGAATTTGAAATTGTGAATATACACCGTATTTGAACACAACAATGATGCGAAATGCAAAATGAATGTACTATGTTCTACATGAATCAAATTTACTGTTCAAATAAAAATATGATCTTTTCACACATCAATCTCAACTACAATATCATTTGATCATGTTACTGTATCAATGTGTGATCATAAGGTTGCCTACGATAGCAACATCAGGAAAATATATTTTTCGTCGTGTGAGTAATGAGTAACACTGTTGAAAATGAGTAATTCGGCCTGAAATTTTCAGCACCACTACCAATGATTCCGATATCAAATTGTTCATTGAAAGTTGGTTTAAGTGCAAATCCCTACATAATTTGATGTCGCAAATATGATAAATATATATATTGACTCGTGTGAGGACAAGATTTTGAATTGATAATTTTGTCAGTAAAATATATGCCAAAGTGTCATTAACATGGTGACTGTGCGAAGTGAAATTTTCTTTCTGTGCTATTTTGACAAACTGTAGCATTTTCAGACTATTTTCCAGCAGTATTTCAACTTCTTTAGTCAACTCTGAGGAAATAAATTTCTTCGAAGTGTTTACTTAGAATTTGGTTTGAACCTATACCCCTACACAACTTTTCGTTGAAAAATAGACTATTATG
>OZ023326.1:57338025-57340525 GCA_964007535.1 Brachyptera risi
CATATATATATATATATATATATATACATATATATATATATATATATATATATATATATATATATATGAATATAAATGTATATATATATATATATATATATATATATATATATATATATATATATATATATATATATATATATATATTCATATATATATATATATATATATATATATATATATATATATATATATATATATATATATATAAAGAGAGAGAGAGAGAGAGAGAGAAAGAGAGAGGGCATGGAGATAGACAGATGAATAGACAAATAGATTCAGTCATATAGATGTATCATAAAAATATAATACCTAATATTTATCATATCATATTCAATCATTGAGTTCTACACATTGCGAACATATTGAGTTCATATACTTTATATTGTGAAACTTCACACAATACAAACATTCTGAGAATCTCATATCAACAATAGTATGTATCGTGTATCTTCGCATACATGTATCTTTGTTTATTGATACGCAGTCGTCATTCTGACAAAATATAGACTTACGACGTTCTCTTAGTGGCAGTTATGACCCTCCTCCCCCTCATTGCGACCAATGTCTTGTGTATCTGTTACTTCAAAGGAACTCAGACTATAATTTCAAAATATTTGCTTCAAGAGTTTCTGACGTTGACAATACGAGAAAATAGCGATTCCGCAGTCTATTGGATTCCAATAAATTAATGCATTTCGTTGCATACCACATGAACGCGATCATGATTCATTTTCAAGGGAGAAATGAATGTCCAATATGATCAGATGAAATTCAGTAGGTTCGTCTAGTAATAGTATCATCTACTCAGTGTTTTTCAGAAATTGATAACATGGACGTCTGAGAATAATAAGTGTGTGCCCAAGAACACACTTATAGAAAATATAGAGACCTAGCTAGGAGTATTCTCAAATCATTTACAATTTATTTTATTCTCACCAACATCGAGAACTTGACATGGAGTCATTGTAATCATGACTTGTGCTAGGAATGACAATTCATTATCATTTGTACAGGCACCACAAGGGCAGTCTTACCACCCCAAATAAATAGTTCGATATAGCTCATTCAACAAGTTGTAAGAATTATAGTGATGAGTGAGAGAAATCATTTGATTGATTAATGTGCATCAAAAGCAATTCTTCGTTACTTTATAGAATGGATAGAAATTCCAATATTAATGCATGAAGAACAATTCAAAAGTTGTGTTGAGGGAAAAAAATTCAACCTTCGATTTTCTTCATCTTATTCTCTCCTGAATCTTTCTGTCTCCTCTGACTCAAAATTCACTTGTCTATAGTGAAAATGTATGTCTTCCTCTGACGTTCTTTCTATTTGAACCATGTTAGTCTTCGTTGCGAAATCTTCTCTTCTTGATTGGCTATAGTTAGCTGGCTGTAAGTGATGGTGAAGAAGAAAGTCCTACATTCTAAGATTTTGAAAATTAAAATATTCTATTGTGAACATCTAATCAGCGTACGTGACATATTTGAAACATTTGGTTAATTTCAATATGATATCAATGATGAACCCACAGAATTACACTCTCACGTCACATAATATTACTCTGTTCTAATTTGATCGAAATATGATCGATTATAAATATTTGCAATCATTAGGCATCATGAAATAGTTTCATGTTTGAAAACTACTACTAATTACTAATATATACTAATAAAAAATACTACTATCATCAATTGTAGTATACGAGACTTTCAAGACAATTACTATCGCATGTATTCATACTATATATTCATCCATCCACATTCCATCAATCCATGATTCATTCATTCTCAATCATTCATCAATATTTGTGTAAGTAATTATCAACTGCCATCATGACTTTGGCAATATCTTATTTACATTCTCATTTCATTCCATTGATTCGTTGACAAGCAATCATTCAGACTCCATCTGAAGTAAATGTTCATCCATGAGTGTTTTTCTTTCGATAGAAATGATAACATCTGAAATTGAATACAATATCAGTTGATTCCATATAGTGATCATAGAATAAATGTATATCAGACCACACGTAATAGATCCCTTACATCTACATTAGAATTGGATTCATAACTAATGGACTGCATATTGTATGTCATACTATTTTCATGTTTCATAAGAGACTTTCAGTCACATGAATAATATATAATATAGATCAACCAGATAATCGCATCTTATTTACCATAAAAACCGTTCTCTATTGAGAATCAATTTTCAAATTCTGACGAAATTTTCAATGAACTGCGTACCTGTGTACTCACATTATGAAAAATCCACATGATTGAAAATAAAGTGAACCAAATAGATTGTTTTCCCCGATAGTTTTCCAGCTCGCTCACAGCGCCTCGCAGCGGTGAACTAGTACACCAGCGCCTCGCCTGTCAGAAAGTCTGACATTTCAAACCCATGCGGTCATCACAAATAGTTCATCGCGTCGACAAGAGAGAGCGTTGGCTATAGTTGATGATGGAAAACTCATCTCGGGTGAAAAGAAAAT
>OZ023326.1:57345525-57373025 GCA_964007535.1 Brachyptera risi
TTGGATAAAGGCTCGTCGGTTCAATTTCTTTGCATCTCTACAAAGTTTTCCTTTGTGGTTTCTCTCTGGAGCCTAGGCTCATTTGGGTATGTTTTCCAAAATATAGACCATGACCGCTTCCTTTCCACTATCCTCAACACAATCTGAGGAACCTTCATATCATCACGAAATAATTTATTGAAGGTTTTTCAAAAATGAGATTTTTCCCAAGATGTAAATTTTCCGATGTTGATGTCACTTCATTAGGTGATTCATTATCTTTCGGAAAAAACAAACTGCATCACTGTGGGATGCTTAGTTATTTCACAAATAAATATTCTGCAACCCTCCCACATTTATGATGAGATAAAATGTTCTGAATTCCATAGGTAACCAACTGCTATGTAAATTCAGTTATATTACAAGTTGAACTTTGCCAGCAATTTACTCAAAACTGAGATTTACACACACAATCATAATTTTCAACAATGGAAAAATATATTAGATCTATAGGTGGAAGACTAATTTAGTTTCATTCTGAAGCTTATTAAATGAAGCATGATCGACAGTGACACAATTCTGATTTCTCAAATACTCAAATGAGATATTTATTTTAGTTTATCCTGGGGCAAATGAAAAAATGACAGAATCAAAGCCCATCAATCAAAATTTAAAATTGAATATTTCTTTTAGTCATAGAAATAACTAGGAAAACGCGGGACTCGCGTTGTGAGATGAGCTTAGAAGTATGGAAATCTAGAATGAAACTTTCTGTCGGCTCAATTTACATCTACGGACCCTGGTATACTTCAGAGTTCAAAAACCTCACCTGCAACTTGTTGATATTCATAGTGCTGCAACCTGTCGCATATACACTTTGAAAAACTAATTGATCCAAATATTCAATAAAATGTACACTATTATTGCGTTTTCTTCGTTATTTTTCATCCGATTGTTGCACAAATCTCTGAAAAGGTGTATAATAGTATCTTTCATATTTGGTGATAATTTGAGAGCTTTTGAAAAATTCTTGTTCTTCAAGTACTTTTCCTCCGGGTTATTCTTATGAGAATTTTTCAAACTTCACGGTTTTTTCCGGAAAAACCTTTCGACCGATTTTTCTGAATAACAATTCTAGCTCATTCTGGTATCACAGAAATATGTGGAAAAAGTTTCAATTTGATTGATATTTTTTCCTGACATGTATGCCGCGTACAAAATGAAAATAAAAAAATAAAAAAAATATAAAAACGAAGCCCATTTTTTTTTGGTATGTGAAATGGAGTCTTCGCCACGCTTATCTAAAAACTGAACGTCAGAGCACAAGTTTGACCCTAATAATCAAAATGGATTATGAACAAACTATCTACGACAAACAGAGTCGAAGGAATCTCTGACGCCAATAGATCTTAGTAATCATTACAGTGCGTCGTTAAAACCCAATATAATGAAAAGGAATCTCTGTTGGAATCATCCCATTGTTATAAGAATGACAAATTAATTAAAAATTCAACAATGAAAATAATCAAATATTTGTATTCTATGTCATGTGTATTGAAACTGGAACAGGAAGAAAAAAGTAGAAAACTTCAAAACTCTGGAAATTTTTTCCAATCCCATACTAACGTACTACCCTAATTATCACCATAATATAGTGTGTGATTATGATTGCAAAAAACGCAATAGCATTAAGTTATTGAATGAAAGAAGCGAAGATTCAACTTGAACGTAGGAAAGCAGGAACGTTTTTTGGAACATGAAACACAAATTTGTCATTATTATATTTTACAGTGAAAAATCCACTCTCAAACTATTCGAATACAGAATATTTGTAGGCTATTTTATTTATCAAGCCTGGATATATCTATGAATAGCACAATATATTTTCTCATGAAACAGACAAAATGAACCTGAAAATATTATTTGATGCGTTTGTCAAAAATGACTTTGGTTGATGCAACAGAAACACCGCAGTTATGTACTGTTCTCGTGGAATTCAGTTTCAAATGGTTCGCATATATATTTTCGTGGACTTTCCCTCGTAGAGTGAGAACTTTTGAAACACTGAATTCAAACTGATTAAAAAATATATATATTGAACTATATTGAATTAAACAACAGATACAATTAATGATTTGAGTCATCAGTAGAATTTAATTTGGATATATACATATATTATTAAAAATTATCTTCGTTTAAGTGAACGAGCTTTAGCGAGGATTCAATTTGACATATTGAGAGAAATTAGTGTTCGTTTTTATGTTTTTTCATGTTTTTTGTCGGTTCTCAACAGGTCAAACGGCTACAGCCATCAACTTCAAACTTATTTTCATTATTTTTTCTCATCTAACTCAGATCTGTATAGTTGTGTGGCATTATCAGGTCGTAACTTTTATTTTTATATATTTAAGAAATTTCAAAAATACCCATTAGAATAACACGGCGAAAATAAGAAAATATTTTTATTTTCCCCGAAAATGAAATTTTGTGTAGAGTTGAATTACATTCTGATACATATTTATGGAAAATTCTCAAATTTTCAAATTGATCGAGTCAGCCATTTCGAAGAAAGACCATAAAATGTACCAAATTGGTACCACTCGAAGCAGTTTTCACCCATTTTTAACTTGAATGTCACCCAATTGGCGAATGTGGGCAAAAGTTTGGCAAACAAATCGACATACTATCCGCTCGTCTAACAACGTAAATATGGCGTTTTCCTAGTAGATTAACTATCAATCATGAATTGACTTGGAAAAGATCAGGGTAATTTCATAGCAAATACCTAAAGAAGAGACTCCATATTTAAACATTTATTGACCAAGAATTTATTCGTTCACGGAGAATATTACTGAATTCATGAATTAAAAATTATTTTAAATACTCTACGGTTCGGTTGTGGTTCACGGAAGAATTTCCACACTTATTTATGAATGTCACAATGTTATTCAGTAATGAAATCTGAACAATTTCGTTTCATTGAAACTATTTGAGACTTACAGAATAAAATCGATGTTTTGATAAAATATGTGTGGTTCATCATTGATCATCAGAGTTTGACCTCAGATCGAGTCCAATGTACTGACATGAATATAAATATATATATATATATATATATATATATATATATATATATATATATGTATATATATATTTATGTATATATATATATATTTATATATATATATATAGGTATATATATATATATATGTATATATATATATATATATGTATATATATATATATATATATATACATATATATATATCTATATATATATATATATATATATATATATATATATATATATATATATATATATATATATGTATATATATATATATATATATATATATATATATATATATATATATATATATATATATACATATATATATATATATATATATATATATATATATATATACATATTTATTTATATATATACATATATATATATATATATATATATATATATATATATATATATATATATATATATTTATATATATATATATATATTAATATATATATACATATTTATATATATATATATATATATATATATATATATATATATATATATATATATATATATATATATATGTACTTTTTTGTTGGAGCGTGATTTATGTGAAGTACATATCTATTACTTTCATGTCATGGAATAAAACATTTATTGTTGAGAAATTGTTTGTGCCAAATTAGAGTATTTTGTCGTAATTAGACACCATGGAACTGATTATGAGTTACGGTCACCAATAATAACAATGAGTGAGTTTGTCTTCACATGCAAAAGTATTATTCTGAGAAATCAATTATATGTATATATATATATATATATATATATATATATATATATATATATATATATATATATATATATATATATATATATGAGAATATATATATATATTCTGAGAAATCAATTAAAAGTATATATATATATATATACATATATATGTGCTTACGTAGGTTCTCGTGGCCGATGGTAGTTGGTAGTAATATTTCTGCGGTAATGCCACTATGTTGAAACTCTTCGTGTCGACGTTTCGGCAGAATTTGCTCCGCCATCTTCAGGACTCGGTCGGTGGTCAGCACTCGAAGTGCTGACCACCGACCGAGTCCTGAAGATGGCGGAGCAAATTCTGCCGAAACGTCGACACGAAGAGTTTCAACATAGTGGCATTACCGCAGAAATATTACTACCATACATATATATATATATATATATATATATATATATATATATATATATATATATATATATATATATATATATATATATATATATATATATATATATTTATATATGAATGTATATATATATATATATATATTTAAATATATATATATATATATATATATATATATATATATATATATATATATATATATATATATTTATATATATATATATATATATATATATATATATATATATATATACACATATAATTGATTTCTCAGGATAATACTTTTGCATGTGAAGACAAACGCACACATTGTTATTATCAGTGACCGTAACTCATAATCAGATCTATGGTGTCTACACCATGGTTGACAACAAACTCTAATTTGGCACACACTTGGAGTGAATGATGGAAACAATTTCTCAACAATGAATGTTTCATTCCATAACATGAAAGTAATAGATATGTCCTTCACATAAATCACGCTCCAACAAAAAAGTAAGATCCATATCGAAAAGAAAATGTCAAGTCTGCCGCTACCGGTAATCATATCTTATTTCCATTTTCAGTGAAATGGTACTAGTGAAAATGTTCTGAAAGATTATTTTAATTCGATATATCATCAAGCTCATGAGTTTGGTAACTTTGTGTTGTACCCATCCCGAGTAGGCCTATATGAGAAATGTGCTCATGAGAAAACCAGTTTTCATACCTATTGTTCAAAGATTATTTCACTCGAGCCGGAATAATATTCCATCGCTGTTTTTAGAAATGATTTTCTTGCTTCAATCATCATTGTGGAAAGTTAATTTCACTGTTTCTTATTCACTAGTAAAACGCGAAATATGCGTTGCAAGATGAGCGAGATATCTAAATAAGGTATAAAAGTCGTTGAAGTAGTTCTACCCTTGCTACTTTATCGACTCTGGTATTCTACACACCTTGATATCTTAATAAGCTACGAAAGTCGTTAAAGTAGTTCTACACTTGCCACTTCATTGACTCTGGTATTCTACACACCTTGACGCATATACAAAATACTTCATTGTTGGTCAACTCTTGAACCTAGAAAGCAGTGAATCTCGACAACTTAATTCTGTCACAATTTTCATGATATATTTGATGAATATGATCAGTTTTTTCTTCTTCAAAACGGCTGATCGAAATTGCATACAAAATCGTGAAAATGTGTAAAATCTATGTATACACATTTAGAGAAAATTTCATCTCATTCGGAGAGATTTTATTTCTCATCATTTTTCGCCCAGCCAAATCTTATGGGGGTTTTAGAAACTTTGAGATGATTTTTCTCAAAATTGGTCTGACCGATTCATTCCAAAAACTATACAGTTCCAAGTTGGATAACTTTGCGTGTAAATAAAAGTTTCATGTTGATCAGTCAACCCTTGCGATCTGTGGAGTGCTTACAAAAAAAAACAAAAAAAAACACAGACACAGCCCTATAAGAGTAGGATGGAGACTTCGCTACGCTCATCAAAAAAAGTCTATACATAATTACTCATATATGGTGTAACCCATCTCGAAATCTTAGTGCAGAAGAGTTGCCACTTCTAATTGGTCTCATTATCTCATCTTCAGTCTCAATTTTAATCCCAATTCTTCCCATTTCAACATTATTGACTATTATATTCAAAACTTGACTTATTTCAATACTCGTACTTTTATAATCAAATGTATATATGAGTGTGATTGTGACTACAAATAATATGGAATACGAATAATTGAACTGGATTGAATTGATTTTGGATACAAGTATTGTAAATTTTCAGGATATTCATAATAGGCCTAAAACAAATAATGAACATATCAATCGCATGAATGGAGCGAAGACTCAATCTCACCTCACTCCGAAAAAAGGTACATTCTTTTCTTTCGTTCGCGCTCCACATGTCAAACTGAGGTACGAATTCCGTTGAAACTGGGCATACACAAGTGTCCTCATCTAATTCGATATTGTATAGTTGTGAGGCTCAATCGGTAGCACCACTGATGAAAGAACTCATTTCAAAGTTATTAAAAACCCAGTAAGCGTATTTCGGAGAAGTAAATTAGTGAAAAATATTTACTCCGAAAGGATTCCGATTCTCACGAAATTTAAATATCATAATGATACTCATTATTACGAGCTAATTCACTCAAATCGAATCAGCCATTTTGACATAAATATATACATAATTTAATGTTTTCACGTCAATCAAAGCTAGTACTAATAAAATCCAAGCAACAAGTCCGTGTCACTAATTGAATGAAGGCGATTAAAACTTTATCAGTGAAATTGAATATAGTGAATGATGAATAAATCAGGAGGGCAGTAACGTAATTATTTGAATAAGAATTTGGATATAATATAACCAACCAAAGATATGTTGACATATTCAGCTCGCGTCCATCAACGCGGAAACACATAACTCGTTTTCCTAGTCATTGCCTGCATTTTATATAATTACATTCTATAAAATGACTCAACCATACCTTTTTATACAGGATCGCGAAGAACATTGTAGTATAGTAGTTTCACACATTTATACCCTTGAATAGTCACAATATGTATAGTTCCACCATACTTCTTCTCTATGGTTCCACATAGTGCGCACTGCAAACGATTCAACATGTTATAAGACGAACAGAAAACGGACCTCCATTTTTTGTTTAAGTTCTATACATCAATAATTGAGTTCAGCTGCCTCGTTGTGATCAGTAGATTTTGGTGACCCCAGATATTGAGATTGTATATGGTTATTCGAATGAGTGGTTTTATAGTAGACAGAAGAATACATTATACGTGATGGGATTAGTATTTCTAGAGATAAATTCGTGATCAATCAAATATAGTTCGATAATTAGTTGGTTATATCGCAGAGTATCGTTTGAAAATGGTACCCTACCGCATATACAAATGAGGGGAAATTATTAAAAAGGGATTTAAAGTTGAATTTCGAGAAATTTTCATGAGATTCTCTCGAGAACGTTTTGTAACAATTTTGAGAAGCACCGCCTTCTATCCTTTTTCGGAACGAAAAGTAGCAATAGATTGCTCTTCTGGATCTCAATATGGCCGGCGAATGGTTACAAAAGTCCAGCCAACAATGTAATAGTCCAATCAATGTCATTGTTGATAATAGGCTTCTGTCACGTAACAAATGACAAACAATCGTTACCATAGCAACACAGCGAACTGGTGGACTACCAAACATTCTGATTGGTCAATTCCAACTGGTGGACATTGTTGTCTCTCTCTTTCAACAATGAGTGACATCACTTGACAGAAGCCTATATGCGCGCACTTTATATTCTGTGACTTCTCTCTAGTTTCACTTACAAACTCTAACAGCGTACCTGTAACTTTTGCTGGCGGATATTCATCAATATTCATCACAGAATTATTTTACTGAATAGGCAAAAAATATTTTGATACTCAGAAATAGCAGCATGTGCGTTGGAAGATGCGTGATATGTGTGCAATTTGAGGGAAAGATGTCGACACGCTTTGATTTTAGAATGTGTAAGTCAAGGCCTTCCTATTATTCTTGTTGCTCATTTTGTAATAATTCTACAACCAAATTCATCTCAACTTTTGAGCTCACCAACAGCTTCTTTAATTGATCTGAGAAACTATTCATAATATCGATTATTTTCTCCGAAACGCCTCATCCGATTCATGAGAAAATCTGTGATGATGTGCATCATTTTAATGTTCAAGTCATATGATAACTTGATTTTTTTTAAATATATTCCCACAATATTTTCCCTCTGCGTTTTTCGAAATTTCGCAATGGTTTTTCTCAAAAGTGGCTCAACCGATTGCGCCTTGAAACTATACAGTATCGAGCTAGATGATGAATTACATATACGTTCATGCCAACTTTCACAATCATTCTATTCTCGTTTGACCTGTGGAGTGCGAACAGAGAGTTTTTTCGAGTATGTTGAAATCGGTCTTTGGTTAGCTCATCCAATAAACTAGGGAAACGCAGCACATGCATTGTCTTATGAGCTACATTTCATGAGAAATATACTGAAAGTCTAAACATATAACACCTTGCTGATTAAGATTATCTGAACTCGTCACCGCCTTCCTGTTTCAAATATTGATAATTTCAAATGTTTCACGACCTGATTAGGGCCCAGTATTACCAAGGCCAGTTAGTATTTATCTGAGAGATGGGAGAAACAAAAAGCATAGGTAACCATGGTGATAACAAGTTTGAACTGTCAGATAAAGGCTAACTGGACTTGGTAATACCGGGCATAATTCAAATAGCTGATAATGTTGATAGATTTCTTGATAGCTTTGATAATAGAAACTTATTCTATAGATATATACAAAAACAATATGAAGATGAATAAATAATTGATGTTGAAAAACCATATGATACCATAATAATAGAAACGGTTCTTTTGATGATTCCATGAATGAGGATTTATGTGCATGCCAAGTTGCATCAACACTTGTTTTCGGAATTCCTGTTGCACGAGATAAAAAATCAGAGAGAATTAGGCGTACGGTAGTGTAAAATATGTTCTTCGATTTGCTTTATCAATTACTCATCGGCAATAGTACAGACACGATGTAGTTGATGAGCGTAGCGAAGTCTCCATCCCACTCTTATAGGGCTTTGTCTGTGTGTTTTTTTTTTTGTAAGCACTCCACAGGTCGCAAGGGTTGACTGATCAACATGAAACTTTTTTGTACACGCAAACTCATCCAACTTAGAACTGTATAGTTTTTGGGATGAATCGGTTGGACCGATTTTGAGAATCATCATATCAAAGTTTCTAAAAACCTCATAAGATTTGGCTGGGCAGAAAATGTTGAAAAATAAAATCTCTCCAAATGGAATGAAATTCTCTCTAATTGTGTATACATGGATTTTACACATTATTACGATTTTTTAAGCAATTCTGATCAGTCGTTTTGAAGAAAAAAAATAAAATGACTGATAATATTCATAAAATCTACGATTCAAGGAGCTCTACCCTACTCCACAATTTTCATTTTCTTTCGCTGCAGCAACGACTGCTAGTAAAGCACAGTCATAAATAAAATATATCATAAAAGTTGTGACAGAATCAAGTTGTCGAGATTCACTGCTTTCTAGATTCAAGAGTTGACCAACAATGAAGTATTTTTTATATGCGTCAAGGTGTGTAGAACACCAGAGTCAATGAAGTGGCAAGAGTAGTACTACTTTAACGACTTTAATAGCTTATTCAGATATCAAGGTGTGTAGAATACCAGAGTCGATAAAGTAGCAGGGGTAGAACTACTTTAAGGACTTGTATACCTTATTGAGATATCTCGCTCATCTTACAACGCATATTTCGCGTTTGACTAGTGATAACAACTTATCTCATCATAATATGGGGTAGGAGTTTCAACTCTGGTCTCGAAAGTGAAATATTTCCTGGGTCGTCTCCGAGTCTAGGGTTCCGATTGCCTGTAGCGCAACTATCGCTTTTACATGGAACTATAATGTTATACGATGCCACCGGAACCGTATGCCATTCTGATTACATCTGGTTCACGAGGAAATTCGCTAAATCGCGACAGGCAATCAGGACCTTTGGCTGTAGAAGTGCTTTGAACTGACCGCAAGAAACCACAAATGCCGTCCATGTTATTATAATGGGAGTGGGAGTTGGAACACCTTCTTTATATTATGATAAAATAAAGGTTGGTATTATTACATCGTGGTACAGATTTTCAATGATGAAAGTGCAGTTTATGCATTGAAATGGAGATACCATATGATCATTCTTGGCCACCGATCAAATCAAATAGAGAGTAGTACAGATTGCATTTGAAATCAGGCATGTGAATGTGTCTCACACAAATACAAATGTGCAATAAATTACAACTGGCTCCCTGTCTGAAATTTGAAATTGTATTATTAATAGTATTCAGAAACATATACTGTTTGAAAAAAGAGGGAATCAAAAAATTTTTGGCGTGTCAATAGAAAATAGATAATCAACAGCATTGAATTGGTTGGATCCAAATTATTTGGTATCACAAAAAAACTCTGCTTTTTCCCGATTTCTCATGAGTTATTTCAAGTAATTATTCAAATTTGTCATTTGTTGGTATCTCACAATCCAAAAAAGCCAACAAAATGATGTTTCACATAATCTATGCTATCACCACATTCATATTTACCGACTCCGTAATACATCTTATATATAGTCATCATTTCACTGTGCTAGGTTGAATCCAATATAAAAATCAGGAATCAGAAGGAATCAAATAAAATTATGAATGTATATGTATACAATGGGTTTAGAGTTGTGTTATATTTTCAAAAATTCATGCTATTTCAAGTCGTGCTATACAAGTGAAATGGGATGAAATATGTTCGGTGTTGGAATCATAATTCGTCAGATAAACGAACGCTAAGTGACAATCGTAAGTTCATCGTTCATCATTCATACATAGTTTATCGAATTATGCAATATAATTGAAAGTATAATAGGAGATTGAAGTTTTGCCAGGAATAACATTTAGATTGGCCTGCAAAATGTTTATAAGTTTTTTGTACTGTCATATACATTTCGCAGGCCAATCTAAATGTTGTTCTAAATGTTTTTCACATTTTTTGTAATATTAGTTGACGCCAATAGATTGAAGTCATCAGTATAGTGCGTCGTTAAAACCCGATATGAATATTATTTGATTTTTTTTGTATTTCAGAAACCGCAGAATACTGATGATGAATTCATTTTTGATGGAAAAATTCCTCACGATAATTAAATAAACGTATGTGTATCAGAATATTTCCGAACTGAAATGATCATTATTCAATTCTTCCTATCACCTTATTCTCTATGTTTCAATATGTTAGTTTGATATATCTTTCAACTCATTGAAACTGAGAAGATTATCAGAATACTATGAGAATATTTCTAGGATTTTCAAGATACTTGGATCCCAAACGTCTGAAAATCACTCAATAGAATTCAGGAACCTTGGAAGAAAAATTATGTGCACATGCAACCATCAGGATATCATCAACGTCAAGAGGGCTATGGAGCAACAAGACTTTTCACTGCCACTGGTGTTTCTTGCATGCATGTCAACTATCAAGGTTTCGAGAAAATCAGAGTATAATTTTGGAATCATGAACGTGTCTTATTCACGACCAATAATAATTTCAGGAGAATCAAACATCACAAGAAAAGAAGAAAAGGTTGAAATAAAAATAAGACCAACAAACACTTTTTGTATCCATCCTGACTTGGTTTTTCGTGGTTTCCAACAGTCCTTGAGGCGGATGTTTGGATGAAGTACTAATTGGCCACGACCTGTAATTAGTAGAGTGATCGGCCTAATTATAACATTATAGGCCTATCACTCATTTTTTTATATTTTGTATGATGATAAACTTTACATCTGCTGTTAATGGAAAGAAGTGATCATTGCCAAAGAGACTTAGTTCAAAGTGAAAGATATCAACATAAGTGTGTTTTGTTTACTCTTAAATACCAATGCTGCTAATGTCCGGACATATATCACAGAAAAGGTTTTTACTCATAATGTGTTTTGTACTTTCGTAAAGTGAAATACTTTTATCTACGGTGGAAAATTATGGTCACAGACTGCGCAGTCCTGGTATTGTTGGTGTTGGTGGTTGTGGTGATTCAAATAATCAAAATGGGGTAAGATCGCTCTTGTTGTGCCCCGTCCAAACGATCCTACCTTTTATTCATGGCCAATTAATTGGGGAACAATGATTTTGCATCAAGTTTCGATGTTGGTAAAAAAAAAAGAAAACACGCAACTGTGTTTTTGTGTTAGAATGGTGAATAAGATTCTGATTGGAAACTTTGAAAATTTTCCATATTTTGATTGCATGATTCATTACATACCACATTCGGAGGAAATGAAGTTGAATATCCTAATATTCAACTGGAAAGCTATACGTATCGAGTATAGAGTATATCTGTAGGTTTTAATATTCTTTCATTAACAGGACATATTTTTTACATTCGGTTAATTCAATGTTCAAGATACTTACCGTAATAGTTTGTTCATTTTCAAACAAGCGGTTTCACTATATGGTGTAAAATTTTATCTGACATCATTTTTTCTCATGCTAACAACGCGTCCAAAAATACTCCATCAAAAAACTGAATTTTATCGTAGATAAAAGTCATACTATCGAACTGTATAATATGTGATGTATATCTTGCGTACATCATTTGTATAATGTCCGCATCTTGGGAATAGATAAGTGAGCTTCAAAATTGAATTTGAAATAACACCAGAAACGCAGCAAGAGCGTTGTGAGATGAGCAATAGGCCCATTTATCTGAAATGTATTAGAAAGCCACCTATCATAGGTGTCTGGATACACCTTGATTTTGGAACCAATCGGCCTCTCTGATTTACTTGTTGGTGATTCGTTGAATAGTTCGAATGGTTTGAAACGTTCCATCTTTGATTGGCTTGATGTTTTTTATAATGGTTTTGAAAAACTGCACCATAATTATTTTCTACAAAAAATCTCAATCGAATTATATGTAGGACTTAAGAATGATGTGTGTCATTTTTATGTTTGAATTCCGAGAAAATTTTAAATCCAAAAAAAATATCTCATAAGTTATTCTTATGTGGTTTCTGAACATTTTTGATTGCCTTATTACAAAATGATGCATCCGATCGCGTCGTGGAAGTATACAGTTTCAGATTAGATAAGGCACATTTGATATGCTGAGTTTCAACAGATGTTTTGCTTTCGTTTGACTTATGTGGAGCGCAAAAAAATAAAAACACATTTCTGTTCTTCACAAGAACTGGAAAATTGAATTTTCACTCCGATCATCCAATGAGAAAAATGTTTAGTAGGCCTAAATCGAGAAAAATTGGCAGTTATCAATTTTCTATAACAATATGGAAAACATGACACAACTTCAAAAATAAAGAGTTGAGATCATTTGAACGGGGCGAAACAAGGGCGAGCTCATCACCCCAGATAAATAATTGGATCTTAGTTTAATCCGAAACGTTCTCAAGAAAAGAAGAAGTTGACAACTAAATCATTTTTTTCGATAATACTGCCACCTCATTGCCCCTCACGTAGGCTCACAAGTATGTAGGTCTTGTTCGCAATGATTTAATAGTCTATGGATAAGAGATTGAATATATTCTTCTGACTTATAATTATAAATGTTTGCCCGGTATTTCACATTTTGCTGTGTGATAGTATTCATTCATAATGTCAAGAAATTCTCATTAGTGAGTTTGTCAATTCAATTATTACACTGCTCATCACCAAAAGCCGAAAATGAATGAATCAAGTCATGGGGTTGGAATATGGTTACACTTCGGATGAAAGTAACAGATAAAGTAAAAAATGACAGATATGCCTATGAAAATAAATATGAGACATCAATATGAATATTGATAGCTAAAATTGACGAGTGAATCAGTATTACGTCACTAGGAAAGAGTATGAGAATATCAACTCAATCCAACTCGACTCATCAACTCTATACTATATTAAACAATGCACCATAAAATGAATTTAAAAGTTCGTGAGATTCAATTTCTTCCTAATTTTAGAAATGTAACAATTTTCACGTCATTCAAAAATATATATAACTTGGAAAATATACATACAACCTGATCAAAGATCATCGTTCATCGCTCTCTTCATTTTCAGAAGAATTGATACTGAAAATTCTTTCAATATGTCATATATCCTAGTTTCGAGCTGATACGATCGTAACTACCCATTTTTTATGAACAAAGTTATATTGGACATACATTTCAATGACGTCGAATCTTCCTCGCTAGTCATACCGTGATTAAAGCACATGTACGAATTTTCTATTAATTACGGCTGAAGCATGATTGACATTCGTATCAGAAAATGAATATTTTTAATGAAGCGTCAGAGAATGTTTTCATTAAAAATTGGTTTTAATCAAACTTTGTCATAGGTCATTACCCATGAAAATCAGTTTTCCGATTTTAGCAGTTTATTTGAAATGTCGTCCATGCAGTTTTCTCTGACTCCCATCGATGATGTATGATATACAAGCGGTGTTTTGATTTAAACGAAGACGGTCGGATTGTTTTTTCTAGTTCAGTCCAGTCAGGATGGAGTACTTAAATAAACTGAAGAAGCGACAATAACTCCAACAATCGCTTTCAATCGAATACTAACAATAGATGAGAATCTGAATGGTCGATACTTTTATAATCGATAATCTCAATTATGTGGATAAGTGATTCATCAATTTTCCCAATTCTCGTTCTCCATCAGTTAACATACTTCCTTTCTTTTTTTTAAACTTCATAACTTATGTCTACCTTGGCGTCATTTTTCGTACGACAGACAATCGTATGGATTGGCGCAAGTCATTCTAAAATTCATAGTTTGTAAGAAATTACAAAGGCATTTAACATTTGTATATACGGTTGAGGTCACATAGAGTGATTGATCAAGCTACATTAAGATGCGACCTGAAGAGAATTCACCTTTTTTAATACTCACATAAACTAGAAGAAAATATGCATACGTATCCTACAAGCATAATTTTGCGGTCAAATATACTCAGATTGTATTTGAGTTAAAATGTTGATTCCAGTGTGGGAAACAAGTGTACATTTTGTATGCTGATGATCCTTCAAGTGTTCAGGATAGGTAAACATGAGTATTTAAAAAAAAAAAAATCGACATGTATTGCCTCTTTGATTACTCCTTGTACTTTGATAATAATGTTTTCGTATCATGACTTGTTTCAGGTGGTGTCAAGGAGTTACTTGCAATGTCGTCTCGAGCACTCAACCGGAAGTCACAGAATAATCTGCAGTACATTTAGAGATGGCTCATACTCGTAGGATGTGACTTCAACATATTAATGAAAATCATCAATGAATCCAAATCTCGTGTTGCTGATTGATAGAACAGTATTGGGCCGATATTTTTCAAAATAACCATTCTATGAGTTTTTATCTATTTCTTAAAACATCGACGGAGGTATACTGACATTATTTACATCTTCATGAAATTGGATGCTCATACTCCATAAAACATATATAATATATGAGACAATATTTTTGTATGTCTACATGATGTGAACTATATATGTGAACTAGTTGAATTATGATTATTATTTCATATTGGGTTCAACGATACACTGTACTATAATGACCAGGATATATTGTCGCTAGTCAATGATATGTGAGATGATATAATAATGAGATGAAATATTAATTTATTATGTGTTTATTTGAATGGTTAAAAAGAGTTGGCCATGGCTCATTAGTGAGAAATAATTCCAGAATTGACCTGAACGACAGAGGAAAACCACGAAAGAACCTCTATCAGGATGGTCGACCATGGCGGAATCGAACCCTTGTCTTCTGAATGATGGTTCAGTGAGATATCCACTGGATCACACGTCTCAGTGATTCAGGGTTGAATTTATCTGATGCATTGGTATATAGTTATTCATTGACAACATAATTATTTCAATGCCTTCTTCATCCATTATCGTACTGAAATGTAACGGATTTGGAGAATATAGCTATAATGGTTCAAGGTTATCTTGGCATTCAAGATAACTTCAATTTTATTCGTTGACTATTATAATCCAAGAATAGGGAATGTAACCAGAATTGATTGGGATTTGGCGAATGAAGTGTGAATTTGGTAAGATAAAATTTGAAGCTTCAGTATTTCGGAAAATTCATTTTATATCCACCATAAATTTATTTATTTTTTATATTTCATATTTAGTGAATATTATATACATAAAGTGGTACTGGAATATTTCTGAGCCTATACTCTATTCTAAATTTATATGTGACCACTCAAGCTTATATGTTGCTGTGTATCAACACGTTGTTACATGCAAGTATCAGAAGACAAGAAACATTTGATGAAATTACAGGCCTGAGTCTTCTGTTGAAAACTTGCGGAAAATTGAAAAAATCCAGACCTTTGAATTCACAAATAAAATCCAAAAACGCACGACGTGAAGTGAAGTGAACGAAAACCATGCAGATATTTTTTATGAAAGTTCTCTTATAACATAAAATGGAATATTTGTGTTGTGTCCAAAAAATCATAGCAGTTACAGGTTACTAGTTCAATATAGTGTAAATGTGAACTTATGGTAGGTATAAAAAAATCATGTATTTTGATTATGATATCACGAACTCATCGAAGCCATCAACTTTGATGGTAAACTGTAATCAAATCGTTGGGCTTTGTTTCATTATTTAACATTGAATTCGGTTGTAATGAGTTTTCCAAGTAACTTTATTGTGGTTGAGGTTGCTTATCAACAATAATTTTCATGCATTTTTTAGCTATATAAATGTCATCTTTAAAAGTTGTATTTATTGCAGTGTATTCCGTTCAAAAAAAAAACGTATGATTAATTTTGCTCCAATTTTTCAATTTGATAACACAGCAAGATTGTCGTATTTGAATTTTCAGCGTCTCTCTCCTTGATGGCATCCATTCTTAAAACGTTGTAACTGAATGTGGTTTGATACAAATAATCGAAATCAAGTCTACAATAAATACTCGAATTTCTTCAATGACACAAACTCTTCCCTTCTTTGTCACACGTCTTGTTCAGCGAGCAATTATTCTCTGGTAACAAATAAGTATCAACGATTCATTTTCAATTTGCTTTTTGGGCCATATTAGAAGGATCACTGTCTTCATATTTAATATGATTCATCAACTGTGAATAATGTATGTATCATTATGAATTGAAATTAATGAACATATATTCACTGTTGGATCGTTTTGACCGATCTTGTTGTTCACTGTCAATTATGTATTATCCAATCGAAGACAGTCGCAATCAAATTGAAGCTGTCTACAAAAAAAATTACAAAATTGGCAATAGAATGAGTGAGCATATTGCTCAAAAAAATTATCAGAAACTGAAGGCAGTTCATTATATTGGCTCAATTCGATTCAATAATTATGTTTTGTATTCAACTGCATAATTGTTGTTTTGTGTGATGTAGCTTCAATAATAATTATGTTACCTTATATAATATTGACATTTTAATAGTTTGATGAATTCTGAAACATCATTCGAATTCATTTCTAGTATTTGAGGTCAATGAATTGACTATTCAGTGGAAAAAAATGGTAAAAAATGAAAGTCCAATTATAAAACATTCCATTGCCAATTTGATATTCTGTGTGTATACACCTGAAAAAACTTGTGTATCACTGTTTTTTTTTTTTAGCTATGTGTATACAATCCTAACGGTTATAAGCCTCCTCAGATTGAAGTACTCCGTCTGATTTTATTCTTGATAACAAAAAGTTGAAGCAAAATAATTGTGGATTAGGGGAAAATTCATGAAATGCATTGCTTTGTTTTTTTCGTTTGCAGTCAAGACATCATTGGAGAAATATTGGAATGGAGGTGATTTCAAACTTTATGAATTATTCAAAATCAGTATTTGATTATGATGATCGATGAAAAAATGAAGCAATGATAAAGCCCAAATTGTTGATTAATTCAATCGTCTTGTTAGTTAATCGTCAGTTAAACACGAAACTATTTCTGTAGAATGTATATGTTATTGCAAATTAGTTATAATTATTGTTAGTTCCGGTGCATTGACAACGCCACCGTATGGGCATTGATTATCACACTATAATATCAAATCAATCATCATTATTATTATTATTATTATCATTATTATTATTATTTCCAGCACTTTTATATCTCTGAGCTAACGTTCCTAATTATTTTTCTAATACACCTGAATTGCGTATGAACTTCATCATTATAGACTATATGTGTACCATTTTTGAGCACTTTTTTTGTATCTCCGACTCCGAGCTGCAAGTTTTTTTTAAATTTATCTTATACACCTGTATCGTGTATAAACTTCATCATCTCATCATTTGTATCCAGATTGGCATAATAATTCAATTGAACACTTCGGGCCTGAACCTGTGTAATATTATTAAAATGAGTACTGTAATCACTCCGCCTATTTCTTGATTCCTTCAAATTTTTCAATGTATGAATAAAATTTCCCACATAGGTAATAATTTATCTCAAGAGGGTTCAATATCAATCATCAATATGTGTGTATAGTGCATTCGATCGCAATGATGTGTATTTTGTATGTAATTATTTCAAATTCAATAGCTCTTGAAATTTATCAGCCACTTTCAAGTGACTTATGTTATACTCTTTATGTATCAAAAGAACATTATTCCCATCCTCTGATTTTTAATATATTTCAGAAAACCAAAACATTATATTATAATCTCTCTCTGAATACTGAATATCAAGAAGATATCCCATCAAGAGAAAGAAACTGTACCATTCCACCCTCAACCAATTTGAGAAAAAAAAATACACAATGTGTACGATAATTTATCACTATTTTTGCCAGCATGCATGTGTTGAACTTTGTTACCCCTTTCCTCTTCCTTCACCCACACTCCAATGCCCCCTGCTGCACCCGCATATCCAGCATGGCGGCCACCTCACGTGACATGCGCACGTGACTAATGCCATGTGAGAACAATTTTAAATTCACCTTTCAAGCCTTGCCTCTATATATGTGTAGAAAAAACGAGTGAAACGAATGACACGTAGCTCCTCCCCTTAAAAATGAAAATAGACAGGTGGTTCTATATGGCTACATCCACGTGGACATGGTAGCCATGCAGCATGTATACAGATAATGCAACGATGAAAATATTTGAATTTTCAGAAGAAGTTTGCTAATTCAAAAATTTTCAGTTTGGGCCGCATTAAATGAGTGGATATGCTTCATTCGATTCAATACTGGAACCCAAAATTCATTGAGAAGAGAGTATATATATTCAGCAATTCCAGATATGTGAAGAATTTCAGAGGATTTCCAGAGATGAATTCCAGATAGGAACTGGTCAAAATTTTACAAAAAGTTTCGTATGGATGAAATGTATTTAATTTTATGAGATACCGTTGACTGTCTATTGGAAGTGTTTCAATTATTAGTTAGTTATTTATTAAATTATTGTAGTTTAGAGTAGGTAGGTATTAGTGGGTATTATAGTAGGAAATAATAATTTTCCTGAAATTAATAAATTCTTCAGAAATATTCGACATAATCAGTGAATCTTGTGTTGAAATCGGAGAGAAAAAAACGAGAGGAAGTGCACGTGGAACTATGATTCACAAAAAAACATGAGTAATCCAGAAGTGTTGATGAATTGAAAAACGTATAAAGACCATCCAAATTTGCACACTGAAAAACTAACTACCTATAAGCCGTAAGTTGACAATTGCATCAATATACAGACCTGAGACCTGTTACTTCAATTCAAGTGGTTTCTTGAGATTGGTCAAGGATCATGTTCTCTGAGAGGAAAGAAACGGTCTCGATTTCTACGACTGAATGTCACATATCATAATATCATTCATAATGCACATATCATTCATAAGGTTAGAAACTCATCGGTGGATATAGGAGAATTGTTGAGTGGAACGGGTTGCCTCAGAAAGTATTCAACAACTCTCCATCAGTTGAACTATTTTCAAGAAGAGTATCAGAAATAAGTAGGACTTTTAAGTTTGTTACTATCAAGATTGAGATCAAAAATAGAGAATAATAGAGAAATGTGATATGTGCCACCGAATTTGTCAAAGTTGAATGCATAAATAAAGTTTCATTCAATAAGTAATGTATGGATAATATTCAATTTTGATTCACGTTTCTTCTAAGTCTCATCTTGTATATACTCATCAAGCTTCATCGTGCAAGGGGAGCGGGGGTCCAGTTGTTTCAAGGTTTGGTTGTCTCAGTGCCATTATTTCTTCTTCCACCGACCAAATAATTTTTTCGTGAGTCAGTGCTGCTGTAGAATATAATTTTGGAACTACTGTGGAAATTTTACCAACTTCACGCCACTCTTTCACGATTTTACAGCTAGTTTGTATAGAACATTTCACTGACAGTTAGTAATTTTCTTCACTTCCAAGTTGTAATTAATAATCTATAGCTCATTGAGAGATTGATGAATGTTCCTATGTAATTATTGAGGTTGATAATTTGTCAACTGATCCTGCTACTTGAATGTTTTGATTTCGTTGAGAATAATTTAATAAAACATGTTTTTCTCTAAATTTTGCTTCGGGGCTAGTTGTCACACAATGACATAACCTAACTTCTGTGAAGAATTTAACCATGTGTAGATCGTAATTTCATTTGAATCATTTTTCAGAATATTATGCAATACTTTTTTCCATCAATATTCTTGTAATAATTCATCTTTCATTCTCATTTGTGTGCTTTTAACTTTCTGATAAAGTCTAGTCCTATGTATCATGAAAGTGTGAACTATTTGCCTAAACAGTATCACTTTCTATAGTAAGACAACCAGCCTCATGCCAGGGGCAAGTTGTCTGAAATATTTTTCATCACATTTATTAAAAAATCAATTCAACTTGTCAACTTAAAATTTTGAACAAAATTGTTTTTACTACTAAATACATGATAGGTAATTTTAAAAAAATCAAGGCTGTATCTCTTAATTTGAACCTTGTACCATTTGAACCCCCCCCCCCCCCCCCCCCCCGCCTAATCTAGATACATTATATGAAGAATTTGGGTTTTCCATGAACCTGTAGCCAAAAAGTTCCCGTTGAAGTTTCCAACCAGTCTTTCAGAGATCATAAGTTGGATGAAGTTGGAAATAAGTTGGGAATAATCATATTTTGTCATGATATTGAATAGTAGTATTAAAAAGAAAACTTTTGCCGTGAACAGCTATTATATTTCTCATGAGAGTGTGAAATTGGATGAAATAAGTTGATGCATCCAATTGAAATTATGTAATAATAACATACGCTGGTCATGATTATGCTATTCGTTTCGATATCCGTCCCATCGCCATATGACATTATGATCAATTGGACACTCATTACCTTACCTCCAACAACAATTGTATTCAGCTACAATCATTGTTGCAACAATGCATATCTGAAAACTGCATTCTGAATGCAAGATTGACCTGATATAACATATGGCAGTCTATTGATTCATTCTATCGATTTCATGCTATTAATTATTACATATAAATGCCAAATTGCAAATCGAAGACATAAGTATTAAGTTGATTATTTCCAAATAATGATCGAGAACATTTTTCATTCTGAGAAATCAATTCAACTGAGTCCTAGCCAACCTCGAATCTAGATATGAGATGAAGAAATGTCAATTATCAATGTATATGAATGTAGCATCTATACGTTGTAAATGATGGAGAAACGTAATAACCTGGGAACACAGAGAAAGTAAGGATTTTGCATGGATTTTGAAGTGTATTACATCCTTATGGAGCCGGTCGTACGAATTCTTAGTTGAATTTAAGGTACACAATTGAATCACCAATGGTGGAAACAAGTATATCCGTTAGGTGCCTAATACACTGTCAGTTGGTAAGACCAAACCTGAGTCAATAGTTTGAAAGCTGAATTTTCTAGAAAAAAACTCAGTCAAACAAATTTACTGAATACTTTCAAATTTATATGTATATGTATATATATATATATATATATATATATATATATATATATATATATATATATATATATATGATTATATATATATATATATATATATATATATATATATATATATATATATATATATATATATACATATATATATATATATATATATATATATATATATATATATATATATATGTGATATATATATATATATATATATATATGTGATATATATGATGAAACTGATTCGTTTCGGTTTTATCACATACATTGCACAAGATTCACCTACAGAAATGTGTCAAAATATATGTGATATAAATAAATGATAATGTAATTAAAAGTCTCCTGTATGAACTTCATAAAGCTCCCAACATTATCACCATCATTATTTGTTCCAACTCAAAGGAATAAGCTTTCAAAGTATTAATTGAATCATTAGGAATTATTATGAATGTGGCATTATGTAAAGTCAACAAGTAATTAAAACACATCACACAAGTGAACAATTTCACACTCCACACATAAACAATCATTCATGCAGTGAAATATCTCAAAACATCTATACAGTCACCCCATACATACATACATACACAGTACATATACATATACATATACATACATACATATACCCATACATGTATGTACATATACATATATATACCCATACATATAGTATGTATACATCCTCATTCATACATGAATTCAATATTTACACATATTCATAAATATATTAATACATACATTCATACCTACATTCAAACATTTATTTATCGCCTCGTCAGTCCAAAATGGAAAAGTTCATAAGTCAGCATCAATAGAAAAATACTTGACTGGGGATAACTATCGTCTTGAAGAATTGTATCTCCATTGAAAACATGGCGTGAGAGTATTCGAGTTATTATTTATACATGCATTATATGCAATGCAAAATTCATTCATGGCATAGATAATAATTGGAATCATACATTGAGAATAGTATATCCTTCAAAACCACGTTCACTCTTCATTTTCACGTTCATATTTTCTTCTTCATATGAATTATTCTGATTGTTGAATTGAACATTTTTGTTTCCATATATTCGATGCATTCTGATAGATTCTTATGTATGCCCTAAATGTGTATCCTACTTAAATAATACTGTCTATGCTTCACTCGTTCTTTGGAGTATGCCAATACCTATGCTGTGACAACTTTGATAATTACATTCCAGAATCATTTGATCAGATCCAAAAATGTCAGATATATACATACACCAAGTAATGAATTCATTTGAGAAATTTTATAACAAATTCCCACAACGTGAGGATCTCCACTTGTTCTTTTCACTTCACCTTTATCCAGGAGTAATAAAGGCTGTCTATCAGAAGAAGACACTGAAATTTCATCGTTTTAATCAATCGTTTGAATGTGGATCGTTTGAAGATGTGGATACGGTGATCTGCTATTTCAGAGCAAGTTCTACGATAAGAAACGAAACCATATATTTTCAAAGTATTGAATTCTCGAAAATGACATACGACTTTCATACCTCGTAAATTCAACTTATATCAAAATAAGCTTTCATTACATTGATGAATCAATCAATAGACCAACAAATAATCTTCATCAATTAACAAGAATCAATTGGGATCATATCAAATCAGTAGCATTTTGAACCAGAATGCAAGAACTATTTTTCAGTATGATTTAATCCAATTGACCCAGTATAAGCCTATTGGCGTAGTAGTTTCCATTGTAATGAAAATCTTCATCCGTGTCTGAAAACCACCGAGATCCATGGTACTTCTGAAATCCGAGTGAGTGAACTATTATGCTATTCAAATTTGCTGCTCAAACCGTTCTCACGATGAAAGACGTAGATAACAGGTGTAAAGTGAGTGCGAAATTTTATCATACTATTCATTTCCGAGTACTTATCAAGTAAGAATTGCAAAAGACAATCTTCGCCAATCATCGCGTTTTCAAAACACCAACTGATAATTCTGAAGATCTTGCATCCGCATTCAATTAGCATTCATTTCATTCTAGCCGAGTGATATTATGAGTCGAGCAAATATATATTAAACCATGAGAAAAACTCAATCATTTTTCTTTGTATTTATCATACATTTTTTCACGTTCATGAGGTTTCCCCCGGTCCTCTTCCACCTCTTTAGAAACACATTCTGCAGCTTTGAAATAATCAAGTTGGTTTCCTAAACGTAGAGATTGGTTCCTAATGTTTCAAAATTGGTTCTCCTACAGATTCTCTGTTGAAATGATTATCAAAACTCAGACTCAAATTTACGTAGCTCATCTTTTTTGAGAACAATATATAAAACTCTGTCTGTACTTTGTTCAATATATTATATGCATAATATGTTCCATTATTTCCACAATTTGTCTGTATCGTGATAGTTTTTGAATGAATCGATTTCCAAATTAAAAGGCCAATTTCACACAGCGCTTCCAATTTGAGAACATATCATGAAACTTTGTGGGTAATTGGTAGTTAAAACATGAAAATTTGTTCCCTCGATGTTTCAGAATTTTCATTGCTATAGTTTCTTAGAAAATCTTATCTCATGGATGAAATGGTTCAACGAATCGCAGCGCATGTTGACAGCTTTCCCATTTGTACACCGAATACTGTAACTTTTTGGCAGGTCCACATTTTTTACGAATAATATAGATTTTGTTTTCGTGACAATCTATTTTTTATACCAGCAGTGTGAAAAACACTTGGAGATGTAGTTATATGTTATTGATTCTCTCAGAAAAAGTGTTATTCCAACTTTCTTGGACATACAGATCTTATCTTGAATGATATATGTTTTTTCATGTAATAATTCATGTAGGTTTCAACGTACCAGTGTAAGAAACTTGACAAATTTGGATTTTATATCATCATTGATTCCCCCCAAAGAGGGTATCATACTTATTCAAAAATTCAATGATTCTACAGAAAATTTCATTCGATAATCGAGATATTTTCATCAAGTGAACAACTGACACTGGTAGCTTTCTTCATTTGACCCGGTGGTGCAGCTGGTAGACCATCGAACTTCGGTTCGATCCCCGCCACCATCCATTCTCAAAGAAGATTTTCATGGTTCAACCCTAGCTCTGTAGCCCAGACAAATCCCGGGCTGATTCCTACATCGGAGTTCACAACCGCCTCCTGCCCACTATTTTCTCCATCACCAGAGAAAACTTCATCTTGTCAATCCATCATCTCATGAATCATCCATTTTACGAAGTTTCAACATTTAACAGAGCCACATATTATGAGATATCATGGAAGTGTTTTTCTGCGATTTGAATTGTTCAAATGAATATTCACTCGATACAAATCATGAATATCAAATGAACATTACCTCGGAATCATTCGAATAGGCCAAATACAATGATTTGGAGAGAATCATTGCTAATTAATTAATAACCCGATTTATTTATGTTTCTTGAACCACTTTGAGAACTGCAATTTTCACAAACCATCACGAAAACTACCAGTTTCATTATTCATAACAAAATCTGTATGACTCGACAAGATATATATATATATATATATATATTTATGATATATATATATATATACATATATATATAAATATATATATATATATATATATATATATATATATATATATATATATATATATGTATATATATATATATATATATATATATATATATATATACATATATATATATATATATATATATATATATATATATATATATATATATATTATATATATATATATATATATATATATATATATATATATATATATATATATATATATATATATATGATATATGGACCTATATATATATATATATATATATATATATATATATATATATATATATATATATATATATATATATATATATATATATATATATATATATATATACATATAATATTTCATCCACAAATGAGAAGGCTATTATTACGCACTGCGATTTCTTGTCTCGTGGAATTTTGAAATTGTATCGTAGATTTTCGTAGAAAATCGTTCTATCGTTAATCTACCTTCTCACAAAGTATAATAATTTGTTCCCAAAGAAGTGGGGCCAACTTTACGGATGCCAAATTTGGTAACTTTTAAGTTAGCTTCGCAACTTTCTTGACAATGTCAATCAAGCCAAAAGATAAAAGTGGATATACAAATCGCAATATATAATGTCACTTTGCTGAGACGGAAAATTGAAGGAATTCAATATATATTTTATAACTACAAAGTTGTCATCTCATCACGTGGTAGATTGGGTACCATTGCTTGGTAAAATAATTGAATGAACAACATACATTTTCAACATTATCATCATCCCATATAATGGCCAGCAACTGAATTTGAATCCGTTTTACAATTTTCAATGAAATCTATTTTCTCAAGAAATTATCAAATATATACCCTTCTCCCGATCACTTCCATCGTTGCATCCAGGAAACGCATGACGTGTCCAGCATTCATATTACTGATTCTACGATATAGGTACATGAAATATTCTACTGTAAAATAGTATATCATATGAAAATAAAGATGCCATGGTGGGTTAGAGACGATAAACAATTAGATATGAGACTTCCTACAACAACTGCAGTTATTCAGATCAAACTCGATTGCCAAAATATAAAATTGGTCATGATTTTTTTCATTCATTCGAATTTTTTGAAGTTTTAACACGTTACATGAGACTGAACACATTTGCATAGCCCCACGAAGCCACTGGTGTGACTTTTCTGACTATTTTGATACATAATCACAAATAATAATAAGATATTAATGAGAATAATGATGATTTTTATTCTCTCGTTTGATTGTATGATTACAATATTGAGCATCGTCAGATTATGTTAAAATATAGAATATATGTATATGGAAGATATAAATATAATCAAATATTACACTTGATACCAACAAGGCCTGGAAACAATTACACATCCACATTCAAAATAGCATAATTAGGCCTTCCTAGATTCATACATAATGCATTTCATTACAATTAAAAAGTCAATTCTATTGGAATTTCATTCTTTATCTGTCAGAAAATTATTAACAGATTTTTTTTTTTATTAGATATGATTTGAGGGCTAGCTTAAATTTTGACCTTGATTGATTTTTGATATTGAGAGGTAATTTACTGAAAAGTTTTATCCCAGCAGGTGAGACCCTTGGCACAATGATTGTGTATTATAAGTAACCTTATCCGTGGCTTATATCGGAATTCTGGTATTTTCCAACAAAAATATACGTATTCGGTTTGACGTGTATCTATATAGCGGATAATACATTAAAATAATAAGATTTTCCTCACAAGTGTACACTATGTATTACACAAAACATGACTGTAAACAAACGATGAATATGCATCTGAACCTAAATAATGGAAGTAACCATCACAGATTATAAAGACAATCCACGTTTTCAAATCTTTCCTAGTTTTCGGGATATCTAATGAGGCATGTGGATGACCTGTAAGTTTATTAAATAGTTCGGGTATTGATAGTATCTGCTGTTGCTCTCCATACGCATTAAATAAATAGAAAGAGGCCCAATTATTCCATATTTATTTCCAGTTTGAATGTGAATATCTGTTTATGCTGCTTTGGCAAGTGATTTGTGGTTCAGAATATGAAAAGTTGGAGTCGTCGAACAGGTGAGGAATTAGTCTCTTGTCCAAGCGTGACAGAATATATATTTGAATATAAATTTTATTCCATATTTTCATTTTATTTTCTAACAACATTATGATGAAATTAGGAATTCATGGAATTCAAGATTCCATAGTGGAACAGAGAAGATGAGCAATCA
>OZ023326.1:57375525-57400525 GCA_964007535.1 Brachyptera risi
TCAAATCCTTATTTTGAATCAAAATCAATCGAATATGCGTTGTAATCCAAATAAAAAATCAGGCGTTCGTACAAAATAATGACTTGTTCTGATACAATTCAATTGCTATGTATAGTAAGTGTGATACATTCTACTGAATGTATACAATTTGTCTGTTGTGCTTACCATGGATCAGCCCTTCAATTGTACAGAGGAATGTCGAATTGACAACCCAATATTTCCAATAAGCTACCTATATACACAGTATTGAAGATTTCATTTCATCGAATAAAGGCAATAATTGCAATTTAAAAAATTATGACAAGTCGAACAAGCATTCGATGGATTCATTAATGATAGAATGGATATCCAATCCAACAAACTAATACCTCTGTTAACAGATATAGGAATTTGCATTAGTTTGCGAGCATTTATATTCTTCGATCTCAGGCGCTAAATGACCTAGCTGTCGATGCGCCTTAAGAGTCCATGGTAGTCGATTTATCGAAATATCAGTTGTTTGATGATTTACTTTTGAACGGTATGAGATATCGAAATTCTAATACGCGATAAACACAGATAATTATGATAGCTTCAAGATTATATAAATTAGGACCATTCAAGTCACGTCGTATAACTGTCAAGAGTTGAAAGCTATAAAATGTGTTTTTTTAGCTGTCGACTCTTGAAGGTTATGCGACATGACTTCAATAGTCATAATTTATATATTCTTGAAGCTATTTTAATTTTATGTGTTTCTCGTGTATTAGAATTTTGATATCTCATACCGTTCAAAAGTTATCATCAAACAACTGATATTTCGATAAATCGACTCCCATGGACTCTTAAAATTCTAATATGCATTCATTCATTATTCTTCGAACTTGCTCCATTTTCTAAGCCTCGTATCTTGTGTGTTGATAACCTATGGGAGAATGTAGCATATGTATTGTAGAATTAACGATTTGAGCCTCTCTATATGTTATGTAATGGAGAACTGCATACACACATTGATCCTCTGAAACTATCAAGACACTGCTTTCATGTTTTAGCTGCTGCTTGCTTCAAGATTACCTGTTGACCCTCTCAAGAACTCTAATTGATGTTGAAAAAATATATCATATTTGTTTTCTTTCAAACGGCTGATCCAATGATCAGAAAAAGTTGTTCTACTGTGTATAATTTGTGTACTGAAATTCCGTGAGAATTTGTATTCATTTGAAAAATATTCCATATTCCATATTCCGGAATATATCCATTCCGAATATTTCTATCAGGGTTATTCTTTCAGGAGTTTTCAAATTGTAAGAATGTTTTTTTTCAACAGCGGGTAACCGATGACGCTTCAAAACTTCACAGCAAAGTATCACGAAAATACGTGCTTTCTTAACCTATATAGCCAAGCCAAAACAGAAACACTTCCGTTTATTTACAAACTGTAAAATTTAGTCTTTGCTCACAATCATACAAGCACATGAATGCATCCATTATTGAGACATTCTGATAGGATCGGTACTAGATTGGCCATTTATGTGAGAGGATTAATAATTTGGTGTGGCGAACGTTCTTATATTGTGTGGTGTTCGTTTCACCTTTCTATTCCAATCATTCAAATGCTGAAATATGAGATACCTTTTCATTAAGAAGGTGAGTAACTGGTCGATAGTTAGAGGGGACTAGTACTACTGTATATACTTTAACTGTCTCACTAGTGATTATATTGTCTCACTCGCATCAAGGCAACGCGTATCATCAGTCACCTACTATTATTACGAGGATTATTCCTTAAGTTTTAATATGAGAAAGCATACAACACTTGTTGGTATTATAACTCTCTTTATTGATCAACAACACAACAGATTCTCTGTTGCATATTTTAGTAGACAGAAAAATAATTCTTAAATTGCATTAGGCCTACTTCTAGCTTCCGTAATATTCCGAAATGGGTATTACATTTGAGTGTGTCATGAATATATTATTACTCTCCAATATTAATTAGAAACAAATATTAAATATTTAATGAATATTAGTTATCACTTGCAACTGTACCAAAATATGAGATGAACTAGTTTTGAAACATTGAAAGAGTTAAGAGTTTACTACTCCCCAGTATGAGTAATATATATATATATATATATATATATATATATATATATATATATATATATATATATATATATATGTATACATATATATATATATATATATATATATATATATATATATATATATATATATATATATATATATATATATATATATGTATACATATATATATATATATATATATATATATATATATATATATATATATATATATATATATATATATATATATATATATATACACACTGATCTTGATTAATAAATGACCCGGATTACATTGATGAGATCTGAATAACGATACCAAAGCATGATAAGTGGAATTGTAAAATTGGAGAATATCTAATTGGGAAATAACTTCCAATAAATCATTGCTCAAACCTATAAGTCCATGCTCAAACTACAACTGGATAGAATAACCGTAAAATTAACTGGAATGTTATTAAGGCTTATCAAAAATCTTTGAATACATTTCTCTACCAGATTGTGATTTTTCGAGTGTACTTGAAATATATGAATATTATGAACGAATCAAATGTCAGTGAAGTGTTTCAATAATACTTGTTTAATATCAAAAGACATCATGACAATGTTCAAGTGCACTTGAAACATATGAATATGATTCACAAATTCAATTTCAGTGGGAGTTTAAAATAATTCGTGGGAAATTGAATCAAAAGATATAATGGTATAATTCATGAAAACACTTCCAACGCTCGGTATTTCTGAAAATAATCCAATTTAATCATCGATTGATGCTGACTGTGCTGACACTGTGTAATGATTATTTGAATCTCGCAAGAATCAATCAATATAATGTTCATGTATTCTTGGTATTTTATTATTATCTGAGATGTTAAATCTATAATTATTTGAACCATTCTTGAATAATGAAGAAATATAACCTTATAAGTATAACTAAATTTGTTGATTCAAATCATATCAATAGAAGATGTTTTAAGTCCATCCTCATAAGTTCCAGAAGCATGGTCATCTTATCTTCCGTATATGGAAGCTGGAGCACTAACTACGCCAACATCCGCATCTACATGTGCGACGCCTCCACTGGCAATGCCGACACTGGAAACTCCAACACTGGCAACGCCCACACCAGAATGGTGGGTAGCTACTGGAGTGTGAACGATTGGAGTGTGGACGATTGGAGTGTACACGACTGGAGAATGCACAACTACTGGAGAATGTACAACTACTGGAGACTGCACAATCACCGGAGTGTGGACGATTGGTGTGTAAGCAACTTGTGCATGAGAAACTGGAGTATTGACAAAGGAGCCTGCTCCTTTGTTGATGTAAATATTTTTCTTGAAGAAGAATCCAGATGCTGATAATGCCAGAAGAAGAACGAAGAGTGAGGACATCTAAAAAAAAACTCGCTATTAATTGACATCTTGAAAATGTGTTGAAAACTCATATATATAAATATACATATATATATATATATATATATATATATATATATATATATATATATATATATATATATATATATATATATATATATATATATATATATATATATATATATATATATGAATATATATATATATATATATATATATATATATATATATATATATATATATATATATATATATATATATATATATGTGTGTGTGTGTGTGTGTGTGTGTTTTGCTCATTTAGCTGTTTCCAGAAACCAAAGTCACCGTCGAGCAATAAGTTCGAGTCCCACATAAGGCAAGGGTTCTTGTTAACATCCTCTTATCATCACCTTATATTTTCGTGACACTGTTGTGTCAATGTTGTGTTCGTGAATGTTCAAACTTTCATCGAATCAGGTCCAAGTAGCACAAAGAATATGAATTAATCCCATCCTGATCAATTTTCAAGCTCGTGTTCGAATTTGCATATCTTCATCTGAATCAATCGAAATCCATTATGAATCGAATCTTAGCTTCACGCATACCCCTCATTCGCATCCCTCAATAAAAAAGTTGTTGGTGGGGTCTTCAAGCTACAATAACCATCATTGACATCTAATCAATGGTAAGAATACCAAAATTGTGAGTCTTGTGTCGCCCACTGAAATTTTAATATTGTAGGAAGAAATATCAATGCATGCAATAATGCATTTGTTGCAGACTGTCACCCCATGATATGACTGCCATAATACATGGATGGAAATTATTGTTGAATGCTTGATTCAAAAAAAAACTTTCTCATATCGTAAAATTGGAATGAGACCGTGCAGTATTCAGCCGCTCAAGCCTGGAGTGGTGAATGTTCAAACTTTCATCGAATTAGGTCCAAGTAGCACAAGGAATATGAATTAATCCCATCTTGATCAATTTTCAAGCTCGTGTTCGAATTTGTATATCTTCATCTGAATCAATCGAAATTCATTATGAATCGAATCTTATTTTCACGCATATCCATTACAAAGAAAGACATGTCTAAGATTTTCAGCATGGCAAGATATGATTTGTTGACAAAATTCTCCACAGTTTGATGTGCACAAAAGAGTATTTACCACACTGATTATGTTATCAGAAATCTTTCAAAATCAGTACTCGCTGGATAACTTTTCATCTCTTGTTAATGTTTATAACCAAATTTGAGTATCTATGCCAAACAAAGCGATACTAAATACACGCAAGCGGGCAAGCTATTGTGGTGAATTTTTCACCTGCATTCGATCGACGATGTTTCACTTCATTTGCTCGCTCATTCATCAACCAACATATTTATATTCATATTGTTGCCTACAGCTATATTCTAGAAGAAATTGATGAGAACTCAGTTGACAGTCTGGAAATGACACGATTATTTACAATAATATGTGAATGTGACTCTATGAATTGACTGATGCTCTTCAAAAATTGAG
Source organism: Brachyptera risi (assembly GCA_964007535.1). NCBI lineage: Eukaryota > Metazoa > Arthropoda > Insecta > Plecoptera > Taeniopterygidae > Brachyptera > Brachyptera risi. The sequence continues at coordinate 57,380,474 of OZ023326.1, forward strand.
TCACCTTCACAAAGAGAACAACGTATCAAGATTTACATGTAGTCGAGGATCATTCATGATTGTTATACATTACTTTTCAAAAAAATTCTGAGCTCCATTGGGGTATAAAAATGTGTTCTCTTTTTTTTTGACCATACCAAACTTTCGTATCTGATAATTGATTTTCCTTTTGAACAGAAATTAAAATTGAAACTTCCTATATATTCTCAGATAGTTATTGAGTAACAGTTTTTGATTTGTTAGCAATGTAATTGTATGAAATAATAAACATAAAATATCAGGAAAGTGAAAATATATCCTCTTAACATTTTCATCACTTAGGCCCGGTATGACCAACGTGGAAGTAGCTCCAACTGGCAGATAAAAGTTGTTATCACCATGGTTACTTGGGATATTTGTTTTCACCAACTCTCAGATAACTACTAACTGGACTTGGTAATACCGGACCTTATATAGAAATATATAGAACTGCTGTTTTTCACTGATTTATCACGTGAAATCATTCATTTCTTTCACCTCTCAATATATTTATACCGGTAGTATTATATGTGTGTGCAACTTTTATCAGATTGATGACTGATATAATGTCTGGAGGAACATGAACAAATGAATGAAATATCTGAATTCATTACAAAATTGTTTGAATGTGAATAAATATACATGCAGTCATAACGGAAATCCTTCATAATGTTCGATAATAATACTCGTTAGATAAACATGTTCTATATAATGATTCTACATTATTTGGTTTTGATTTCATTAATGAGTCAGTCACTAATATAAAGAAGTGATACGTATGTGAATTGCCGATTCATTGGAATCGCATATAATATGATAGATGTGTATTCTACCTACCCAAACATATCATACAAATCTAATAATTACATTATCTCCTTTCTTCGATTCAGACACGCAACGCTTTAGTTCGATTTGTCAATTTTTTTACTAGTTCCAATATTTTTTGGAGATTTTGTGCACCTGATGTGGCAATAAGGATATAATAGGAGATAATCTAAAAACCCATTTTTCCGAGCGCATCCTGAAGAAATTACATTAAAAACGATCAAAAGTGTTCAATACAAGTATAAGTTCCTTCAACGTATGAACTGATATTTTCAATATTATGAAAAGTATGCACTCACCTCAAATTTATGCATTGTGATGATTGTATTCGATGTTTTTGAACCTTCTAGAGCTCTTCTCGAAGATTGACTGATATTTTCAATACCGTACACGACAAATAAGTACCCCAATAATATAGATTGTTCGGTTATTTCTAGCTTAAATTAATTTATTCAATACCGCCATCAGCAATCACTTAGCCTTCACATAACAAGCGAGATATCCATTTCTCCCAAGAAATGTCAGATTTATAGAAATAAACAATTCACTTTTACAATAATATTATCCGAACAGTATTTATTATTCAAGTTTATTTTTCATCGCGAAGAATCTCGCGTTTGTCTATCCGAATTGTTACTTTCATGATATAAGCACACTTGGGGACACGTAAATATCGCATCGTCACATTGAAATTTATATTGAGAACAATTCACTGACAATATATGCAATGGAACTGGCAGACAAAAAAAAAAAATATATATATATGACTATATATATGATATATATATATATATATATATATGTATATATATATATATATATATATATATATATATATATATATATATATATATATATATAAATATATATATGACTAAATATATAATATATATATATATATATATATATATATATATATAAATATGAATATTTATGAATATATATATTTATATATATATATATATATATTTAAATATATATATATATATATATATATATATACATATATATATATATATATATATATATATATATATATATATATATATATATATATATATATATATATGATATATATATATATATATATATATATATATATATATATATATATATATATATATATATATATATATATATATATATATATATATGATTGTGATTGGATATACATATATATATATCCAATACACGTAATGGTCTATAAAAACATCAATAGAGTATATTATTGTTTGAATCTCAATTATTGGCACATTTAGCTGAGTGGGTAACGCACTTGCACCATGTGACTCGGGAGGCAGTGGGCACTTCGGACCCGGTTTGATCCCCGCTACCGTCCATCTTTACGGGGAGTTTTCGTGGTTTCCCTCTGTAGTCCAGGCTAATGCCGGGATGGTTCCCACAATGTAGAACACGACCGCTTCCTTCCCACTATTCTTCCCATAACCCATTAAACTTTCATCTCATCATCCCATCATCTCATCAATCATTCATCCGACACCAATAGATCTGAGTCACCATTAGAGTGCGTCGTTAAAAACCCGATATAATTCAAATCTCAATTCAATTCAACTTTTCATTCAGGAAAAGTCATTCTTTATATCGCAGTGATTAGAGTAGTTATTTAGTAACTCATTTGGATATGACTTTGTTGTATGTTCTTGCGACCACGAGTAATGAATAACCTCCATATCTGAAATATATCGTTTGCGACTGTAAACTGAATATATATGGATGAATTGTTATTCATTTGCTCGGGCATGAGTGAGAAAAATGAAAATAATATAAGAAAAAATTAAAAAACATAGTCTGCCAGTACCCATTCGCCGTCTTTTTAGTTGATCGATATTTGTTGAGAAACAACGGAATGTTATTGAGAGTAATTCATGATGAAATTAAAAACAATTTGCTCGTCAATTATTCTACATAATCCTGTAGATTCTCAAACAGGATGTCTTAGAATATCTGCAAACGAGCCATTCTTTGTTGAATATGGTACACGAATGTGATATGCTAGAGATTCGTATATTCGATCTGTATTGTGTAGACTCTTGAGGTCACATAATAGGCAAAGTAATCGTACGAGTAGTCTATAATCAGTCTCAATAATAGCTGTAACTTCAATGAACGAAAATTAAAAAAGTTAATAAAACTCTGATAGTGTTTCTATATCATCGTGTCTACTGCTTATATACTGCTTATGTACTTGAAAGAATAATATTGACAGTTATTTCATGTATCAACAACAAAAACTCGAACCGAAGTCATATTTCTCAATCGAAATTGAAATGATTCAGTCATGGCTTCAACGCACACAAATGCGATCTCAAGATCCAACACGTACATTATTGAATAATGTTCTCAACTATATGGTGATTAAATGAGATGAGGAATAATATACAATTGTGAATATATATTTCTTTCAGGAATTGAATAACATATGTAGTGATTTTTTTTACCCTTTTGGGTTTGCATAGCGAGTGCTCTTCTGGGTCTGCATGGCGAGTCGCCCATACTTCTGGGTGTGCATAGCGGGTAGCCCATACTTCTGAGTCTGCATGGCAAGTCGCCCACACTTCCGGGTCTGCATGGCGGCTCGTCCATACAACGTCGTCTTGGTCTGCCTTTATGACGATTGTTCGCCTCCTTCGTGGTGCCTGTATAAAGAACTGACGAATCTTCTTGCGGAGGTTCTACCTGGGGAGTGTTGTCTCTCCTCCTTATCGTCCTTCATCCTGACTTGGTTTTACCGTGGTTTCCCTCAGTTTTGAAAGTGAATACTGGGATGTGGATCACACATAATAATTCGGTTGAGACAAAATGAATATCCAAATCAGGAAAACGTAAATGTAAGATGAGCGTGTTGTAAGATGAGTGCGATTCCCTTTTGAATGTGATGAGAATATATATATATATATATATATATATATATATATATATATATATATATATATATATATATATACACCTTGATTTCGAGTGTATTCAATTGTCCTCATAATTCACTCATAGCATATTCTGATTGCTCATACTTGTTGATCTTATTAATAGCTTCAATAAAAGCTCTGATTGTTATGAAAATATAAATAATTATTTTTATCTCTGATATGGCTCATCCGATCTATTTAAAACGTCGAAATTTGTGTATACAAATCAGTAAGTGAGTAAGTAAGTGAGTATTTATTGCCTTCAAAATCAATTCGATGTACAAGACATGGCTGAACATAAGAATATATAAACAACATTTGAAAATTCAGTACAAAATACAAACATTCTATAATACTGTGGTCATTATATTGATTTTGCTACATAAAATAAGATCAAAAATGATGACATAGATTATTCAAGTATTCAAATGTACTTGATAAAAAGTTGAGCTCATTGGATGGATTTTTTCCGATATTTTCTCTCCCGGATTTTTCAAAATTTCAAAATTATATTTCTCAAAAGTGTCACTTCTCTCAATCGCGCCTCAAAACTAAACAGTATCGTGCTAAATGTTGGCATACGTTCATGACAAGTTTCATTTTAAAAAATCGTTCAGCTTGTGGAGTGCGAAAAGCTACAACAACAACAACAAAACATTCATTTTTTCGAGTAATGTAAAATTGAGTGCCCGCTTCGCTCATTCAATTGTCAAGTAAATTGGAAAAAGATTAATCGAATGATCAACTGAATGAACATCATTCATATAATCAAGTGAATTGAGTATGGGCCTACTCAGATGAAACAACAAATGCATTTTGATAACTTAGATCAAGTTCAAGTATGAATAAATAATACAAGAAGGAGAGGAAGAGGTTTCCAAATGAACAGAGAATGAAAAATTGTCAACGTCAAATGGGCGTTCAATTTTTTTCCCCCACCCAAGCAAATTTCAAATGGAAGAAGATCGAGAGAAGAGAAGACATATTAAAAACATGTATCGAGTATTTTCCCAAACAAAGCTTTTGAATTGTTCTTCATCCCTTACCTCATCCCTATATCTTTTACAATTTATTGAATGAACTGTATTACATATGACTATAATTATGTGAGGTGGTAAAAATATTCTCGTGGAGCCTTGTTCAAACAATCCCAAACTGTCAATCATACACTGGAAAACAATAACTTGATGTCAAGTTTTTCATAATATGTCAACAAAAATAAAATCTGATATACCAGGATTATCAGAGGGATTTCATCACTTCCTTCTCCCATCCAAGAATGTCATGGTACAATAATGGATCTAGTGTTTGCTCATTCTTGAAATGAATCACATAAGAAGTTGTGTATGAATATAGAAATTATTTATCGTATATCTTGAAATCTTATGTAAATCATTCCATTCGTAGTATCAGTTTTTTTCTGTGTGTTGAATGGTAACGTATTTCATTGCATATTCCTTGAAATTAATAAAGAGAGTTCAACAAGTAGATGAGAATTGTATACAGATATATAAAATCTCCAACGAACCTTGAAGGATCTTCATGTGATTCAATAAATTGGTGATTTTATGTGACAATAAACTTCTAGAATGTGTTATACTGGATGTGGCACAATATGGAGAGAGGAGTATAATGCAACTCTATGCAATTTGTACTTGATATGTCACTGCACAATCTTATCTAGATTCACTTAGACCTCTGTGATATGCCGATGCACACCTGTTGCGTTGGTGGTGTAATGGTCAGCATAGTTGCCTTCCAAGCAGTTGATCCGAGTTCGATTCTCGGCCATCGCACTTTTATTTATCCCAGAATTATGTGAAAATCATTTTTAACCTAGTATTATTTTGTAATGAGTACGTACACTTCATTCAGTCAATTCTTTTCTCATTGTTATCCATTTTTCACATAGATAATGCACTTGCCAGTGAAAAAAATCTCCAAAGTCTTCAAGGAAGACTTGACTCCGAGAGAAAAAGAAATATTAAAATCTGTTAATTTCAATTTTAAATTCTCATTCTGATTTATGCAAGAAGGTGATTAAAAAATGTGAATATGATTGATGAATGGAAGGGCAACTATGAATACGAAAGAATAAATATAATTCATAAAATGGACTATTATTCGTGTCATAATTACAATAAGTCATGGTGTAATGATCAAACTGTTTTCGATTAATATTTCGAACGTGGTCGCTTGCTCTGTACCTGAAATATCATTCAAATCATAAGAGAGGTGAACTGATGAGAAAGAATTGATACGAAAAGTGATTTTTGTCAGCCCAATTATAATGGTGATGATAAATAACTCATTCATGAAACTCGAATGATTTCTTCCCCCCCCCCCCCCCCTCTAATATTAATATAGGCATCTTAACTAAAGAAGCTGAATTTATACATAAATAAGAAACTAATCCTGTCCCCCTAACTTCCAACCATGAAGGAAAATATAATGAATAATTAACGTCGTATAAATAAAAAATCCCTACTAATAATGGCAATGATGTTAATAAAGTATGAAATAATCAATAAACCCCCGCTTGAAGACGTTCTGGTTGGTAGCCCCAACCTGAAATTAAAAATGATGTAGGAATCAGACTTCTCTCAAAAAATAGGTAAAATATATAAATCAATTTGTCGTTCTAAATGAACAATACAACAAAATCATTGAAGAAATAATTATTAATAAAAAGAAACCACATAATTGTTTGAACGAAAAACTGATTCTCTAGCCGTAATTATTAATACACAAATTCAAAAACTTAAATGAATAAGCCCAAACGAAACCTGAAACTTGGGAAACCTTCGTGAAAACCGATAGAAATCTGGAAACATGGAATGATTCACAATATTTTCAATGAAATCAGATGAATATGTCCACCAAACTAGTCTAAAAGCATCATGTTGATTCATTTTCACCATTTATTCCGAAACGATTATCATACCTTCACCTCTATTGCTCTGAATCAGGTAGCCTGTGAGGTATATGTGCTTGAACCTTTTTGAAACCATATAGTACTTTATGGTGAAATCTACCTCTTCTCAACCCCAAATGATGCATGCTTTCATCAGGATGCAAACAGGAAAAAAGTATTGTATCAGACTGTAACTGGTATGATGCGAGTAATTGTCCCGTTTGGAGACTTCAACTATCTTTCGTCTATAATAGACTAAACGCGTGACTATGATTATAACACCTATGGAAAACGTGTTCTTTCATACAAACACACACTTGTTCAAGCATATACTACTTATTCTGACCCCAAAATGTCCCCAACAATATCGTAATATAAGTACTTGGGGTTTGGCCCGTTTGAGAAACTTATTCAGGACGAGTTCTTACCACAACGTGTGTCTCTTGGGGCTCAATGAACATGTTTTATCCACATCGTACCAACATTTAGAACAACTCTATAGAGAGCCTGTTTACCATTTGGTAACGGTTATGCACAATCGAACCATCACAACAAACGGTTGAATGAATTTGGGTCCTTTCATTTATCGTAGTTCATTTTTCATAGTTCATTAGTTCATAGTTCATGGCTCATAGTTTACTTTTTATTGTCTGATTCTGAAGGATCCCGTTCACATGGGCTCAAAATTTTTAAATGCACTTCCGCTATTATTAAAGAAGAAAAAAGAAGATGACTTCAGAAAATGCCTCAAGACATACTCAATACACTAAGTGTTTTTACTCAGCCAGAGATTATTGTCTGTAATCAAGTGGATGTATTTTTCTCGTATATAATGACAGATTATCATCTTGAATGTATTTCAATTGTTTTTTCAAATGATATTTCAAATGTTTTTCTTAAAGTATATGTACTGCATGTAACAACTGTATGTAATAACTTATCATGACTGTCGGTATATCCTTGGGATCTTTGGGACAGTAAAAATAATAATTATTATTATTAATATCCTCGTCCTAGCTCTCAGCGGGGTCGTTGAACATTCAATATTTCCCACCTTGTGTTATTTGGCAATCATTTTCCTTATTTTTCTCTACTTTTTTCTTCTCTCATTTGCAAATTCATAGTGTCCTACAAGCAAGTAAGACGTAGTTGGTCGACTTCATCAACTGAACACAGAGATCCACGTTCACAGCACAAGGAAGAGAAGAAGATGTTTGCATTAGAACTGTCACTTTATTCATATCGATCAATATACCGAATGTATACAACAGCTCAATTGTATGATTTTTCACTGCAAGATGTGAAAGAGAGCAATTCAGAGTGCTAGTTCTGAACTGAATGTGTGTTAGTTCTCTGAAAAATGTATATATTATGAAGTAAGAAGTTATCTATAGACTGATTATTGAATTTTAAACTGTATTTTTTAGTTTCGTGAACAATCATGACTTGTTTTCGAAGTAGGCCTACATTGTATAATAGTCCTTATAAATAAAATGAATGAGAAATAAGTTGAATATTCATTTTAATGCTGCTTAACGACCCCGCCACACAGCGCACATTAACAGCTGGGTTGATGGTTATACGGGGGTACGAATGATGAAACGATGAAATGATGATAGATTTTCTGGACGTTGAAAAAACCCATGCCTCATGCGGGACTTGAACCCGCCACGCCCGACTGACTTCAGTTCCCAAAGCAGTAGCGATAATTGACTGAGCCATGAGAGCGGCTAAATGAGTAATATAATTCGGATAGTTCAAATACAAGGGATGTAATAAGTGCATGAATATTCTCAGCATGATAGTTATGGTTCATCTCAAAAATGATTAAAATACCCAAAAACTTGACAGAATCAAGTTAGATGATGCCATAGGTGTTTGCCAAAATTCATCCTAATCAGTGTCATTGTTTGACCTGTGGAGAGTTGAAAATAATCAAATTGAACATTCAGAATACAAGTGAAATTCATACATACACTCACAAAAGCACATTTAAATTAAACTCAAATTAATATCATCAAACTTTGACTGTGATGGAGTGGACTCAAATTAATATACTTCAGCTAAACAACCATCATGCATTTCAATTATATAATCGAATATTATTCGTATCTTGAAACCACGTGGTTCACATATTTCTGTCGCATTTCGTTTAAAGTAAAACATTGATAACACATTTTACTGGTGATGAAATATTCCAGTTAGTTCAATGACGAACTCTCTTCACTTCTTTGATTTGATCAAATGTTATGATTCAAGGTGAGAAATCATGAGGTACAGTGCACTTTCACCTGTTGCTTAATGTACTGATAAGTTCCTCAAGAGTCCACATTTTGGACAGATTTACAGGGTGCACTTCCGCCATATTTATCTCAAAAATGACAAACATCACGGATTTGCGGTTAAATGCAATACATGAATAATATCCTCACAATTAGATATGTTCAATCGAAAATTGAAGAATAATTTCATTATGAAGGAATAACTGAATCAATTTGTGCCTAATTCGATGGTTTTCATTGCTTAATTCCCGGTTACCGAATTATATTAGAAATAAATTAAAAACGCAAATCTCTGAGTTCATTTTTGCTTATCAATATTTGAAATTCTGATTTGCCTGTAATCTTACAGTTTTCACATTTTCACTGACCAAAATGTGTAATATAACTAGATTTTGTCCACATTATGAAATGGAAAACTCTTCTATCTAGCGATGGTTTATGGAACTCTTTCAATATCATCCCCTCTCCTTTTCTCAATCTACAACCACATTTTTCAACGCACATCTAACTTGGGTCGAACATTTTGAAGAGAAACATTCTCAGCCAAGATGCGGGTTCCTTATAACTTTGATTGATGTGAAGAAATTATAATTTTTTTTTTCATCAAAACGGCTGATTCGATTCATGTGAAACTTCGGAATGATGTGAATCATTATGTTGAAATTAAGTGTAAATTAGAATTGACCCAGAAAAAGTAGGCCTACTTTTCCCAAATTTTATCCTGTGGGTCATCTTTATGTTTTTTCATTCAAGAATTTGGGAATGGGTTTTCTTAGAAGTGGTCCAGGCAATTGCGCCTCAAAACTATACATTATCAAATGAGTTGCTGATACTTGTGTATGCAAAGTTTCGACTGAATTTGTACTTTCGTTCATTTTTTTCGAGTACGGTGAAATTGAGTCTCTGCTTCGCTCATCCAACTATTTGGATGAGTGAGGGAGAAATATATATATTTGAACTTTTAATCTTCATCAGGAAACGTTTGGAAGATGTTAGCCTGAGCTTGGACATACACCAATACAGTGCACGTGGTAGAAATAATATATCTAGGATGCTCACATAACAAAGTAAAGTACGAACAATACTGCTTGTATAAGGATACAGTTCTTTATAATTTAATTCACCTGACAAATTGAAAATGCAAAAGAGTATGATGGTGTTCAAACAACAACTGAAAGATTTCATTATTACCGAACCAGTATATAGCATGAAAGATTTTAATGTATAATGACTGAGTTTTACTTCATATAACAGTGTTTGTTAATTTTATCCTATGTTTCATATGTTTTGTTTGTTTGTATGCACTATAATCCAGAGTATTCATGTGTATTTTTCCATACATTATATGGAACATACTATAATTATGTCAATTGACTTGCATTTTTTTTCATTTTTTTAAATGAAAAATCCTGTGAAATAATAAAGAAATCTAGTCTGATGTAATCTAAAAGGACTCCATTATTGTATGAAAACGAACTACCAACTGGGTTCAACAAATATTCTTGGAGACTACTCAAAAGAGAAGTGTATATGCAAATTTCCAACTGAATTTGTACTTTCGTTTATTTTTTTCGAGTATGGTGAAATTTTGAGTCTTCGCTTCGCTCATCCAAATATTTGGATGAGTGAGGGCGAAAGGACTTCATAATTTATGCAGACGAGCTACCAACTGGATTCAACAAATATTCTTATTCCCTACTCAAAAGAGTGAAATCGAGTTGGCATTCAACATATAAAATAAACATGGATGAGACTGATAAGTAGTCAAAGAATATGCAAATAATTTCTGATTCATTCATCAGTTCAAGAGGTGTCAAGTCAATCATTTACAATAAGTGAATCGAAATATAAATCAACTCCGTTTTGAAAGATATCAATCAATGTTTGAGAAGTCACTCATTCATGATGCTACAAGCACGTGGCATTGCTGTCCACTCAGGTTCAAAGTGGCCAAAAGAGTGTATTTGAATCTGTTATTTTTACACTATCAATAATTGCTACGTGGATAAATATATTCTATGTGAATCAAGGTATCACCACAGCTTGTTTACACGCAAAAATCGTTCAGTATTGTATTTGTATTATTTTGAATATCATTACAATGAATGCAATGAATATTTTATAAAAATGGTGATGAATAATGCAAGAAATATAAATACAATGGTGATAGATACCATTGCTACCATAGATCACAACAGTTTTGAAATGGCATGTGTCTGTATTCAAACAATGTCGTTCAAGGGAATGTCAACATGATCTTCGAGCAATACATCACAAGTGAACGTGAAGGAAAGTGATAGTTCAGTTATTTTTGTAAAATATTCACGATACACGATTTCGACTATTAAGGTACAGCAAAAGAAGCTGACATCCAGCTAATTTGATATTCGATGATCACAAAGAGACTTCGTTACTTTTTTGTGACTTTGATATGTAGTTTCGATATTCGAGTTCCAAGATATTGTATTTATGATCAATTTCATTCTCTGATCATTTTATCCTCGCTTCTTCATACATAGTGACGCAAAACTGATGAATAATTGAAATAATAATGATTATATATAGCAATGGAGAATCAATATTAATATATCTCACGGTGTAGATACGGTAAGAGGAATTTACTCTATCTCAGTAATTTTTAATAAAATACTTGGTCACTTAAGGAATTTAAATAATAAGAAAAATCTCTAAATCAAATGAAAAAGGAAATGAAATGTTGGCTGCTTGAAACATCGAATGACCCCTCTCTAGATGTAATTAGTTGAATTACGGAGTAGTAGTGAGCTAGTCTATTTAGATTTGAAATCAACTCGTTTTTTTTGGCCAAAAATTGAATTGTTTTACTTTTGTCTCACATCTACGGTACTTCATTCGAATACTTACTTGGCCTTGAATGAAATAGTATTGTCAAAGCGCATCAAATACTTTTTTCGTATTCATTAGATGAACGTAACAAAGATTACATTTCATATACCAAAAAAAATGAGCTTCGTTTTTTTTCCTAATTTTGTGCGCGGCATACAGGTCAGGAAAAAATACCTATCGACTCACCCTATCACCCTATGACCTATGACTTTCTCTACATATTTCTGTCATACTAAAATAAGCTGGAATTGTTTTTGAAAAAATCGGTCAGAAGGTTTTTCCGGAAAAAAACAGTAAAGTTTGAAAAGTCCTCATAAGAATAACCCAGAGGAAAAATACTCGGAAAAAAGAATTCTTCAAAAGCTCTCAAATTTTCATCAAACATGAAAAATACTACTAGAAAAACGCGTAATGTGTTTCCGCGTTGATGGATGAGCGGAAAAAAATGAAGTAATTAAATAAATAAAAATCGCATTTTTAATTTTTTACTCCGAAACGTCACATCCAATTATCGTAAAATTCCGTATTAATGTGTATTATTATGTTGTTCGAGTTCTGTGTAAATTTGAAAAATTTCGGAGAACATTCACTTTGTCATTTTTTCCGCCTGGCTTATTCATATGGGTTTTTTGAAAACTTCAAAATGATTTATCTCAAGAATTGTTGAACCGATTTTGCCTCAAAACTATACAGCATCAAGTCAGATAGGGGTTCATGTGTGTGCCAAGTTTAATCATGATCTGAATTTCTATTTGACCTGTAGAGCGCGAAAAAACAAAACAAAAAAGAAACATATTCGATTTTTCAAGTACAGTGAAATTGAGTCTTCGCTACGCTCATCCAATTATACACCTTTTCAAAGATGTTTGCAACAATCGGATGAGAAATAACAAAGAAAACGCAATCAAACTGTGAATTTCATTGAATATGAGGATTAATTGGTTTTGCAAAGTGTATATATGCAACAAGTTGCAGCACCATAAATATAAAGAAGTTGCAGGTAAGGTTTTTGAACGTTTGAAGTAATCCAAGGTCCGTAAATGTGGATTGAGCTGACAAAATATTTTTCATTCTACATTTCTTTACTTCTAAGCTTATCTCACAACGCGCATCCCGGGTTTTCCCAGTTTATTTTCACAGATTCTGTGGAATTTTTGATTTTGTGTTGTTCTACTGTTTATTTGTACTCCTGATATTATGTTTTCATATAAGCGTAGCGAAGATTCCATTCCTCATACCGAAAAAAATGGGCTTGGTTTAATGTTTTTTTTTTGTAATTTTGTGCGCGGCATACAGGTAAGGAAAAAATACTTATCGACTTGAAACTCTTTCTACATATTTTTGTCATACCAGAATAGGCTGGGATTGTTTTTCAGAAAGATCGATATGAAGGTTTTTCCGGTAAAGAATCGTCAAAATGAAAAATACTCATAAGAATAACTCGGAGGAAAAATACTTGGAGAACAAGAATTTTTCAAAAGCTCTCAAATTTCCACCGAATATGAACAATACTATTATACACCTTTTCAGAGATTTTTGCAACAATCGGATGAGAAATATTGAAGAAACCGCATTAAAAGTGTACATTTTATTGAATATTTGAATGAATTGGTTTTGCGAAGTGTATATGCGACAGGTTGCAGTACTATGAAAATCAACAGGTAAAGTTAACAGGTAAGTTAACAGGCGGGTAAGGTTTTTGAACGTTTAAAGTAATCCAAGGTCTGTATATGTGGATTGAGCTGACAGAATATCTTTCATTCTATATTTCCACACTTCTAAGCTCATCTCACAATGTGAATTCCACGTTTTCCTAGTATTGGATGAGCGTAGCGAAGATTCCATTTCACATGCTGAAAAAAATGGGCTTCGTTTTTATGTTTTGTATATTTTTTTTTTTGTAATTTTGTGCGCGGGATACAGGTCAGGAAAAAATACCTATCAACTTGAAAATTATTCTGCATATTTCTGTCATACCAGAATAGGTTGGGATTGTTTTTCAGAAAAATCAGTCAGAAGGTTTTTCCCGGAAAAAATCGTAGTTTGAAAAATCCTCTAAATAATAACCCGGAGGGAAAATACTTGAGAGACAAAAATTTTTCAGAAGATCTCAAATTTTCACCGAATATAAATTTTCACAGAATATAATACTATTAGGCCTATTCACCTTTTCAGAGAATTTTGCAACAATCGGATGAGAAACAACAAAGAAAACGCAATAAAAGTGTACATTTTATTGAATATTTGGATCAATTGCTTTTGCAAAGTGTATATGCAACAGGATAGCACTATAAATATCAACAAGTTTCAGGTGAGGTTTTTGAACGTTTGAAGTAATCCACGGTCCATAAATGTGGATGAGCTGATAGAATATTTTTCATTACACATTTCCATACTCCTAAGCTCATCCCACAACGCGTATCCCGCGTTTTCCTAGCTCTACGAAAATGCAAGACGCATAATAATTTATTTCCACAGATAACTGCGTGTAAATGTGAACTGCATGTACTTGTTCAATTTGCTGAATAAAGAAAATTCAAGAATATATATTGATAGAAATAGTATGGAGTGTGCAAAAATTATAATGGTATTTTTTATATATCATCTATTACTTATATGAATTTCGCAATTATATTCTGAATATTCTAAATAGAATTCCAAATTTGAGTGTATAGTAGATTCAAGAAACTCACGTAAGAGAATGTCTTGTGTGCGTGTGGTCCAAAAATATTTTTGCAATCACATATATCATCCACGATGTAGTGATACCAACCTATTCTAACATTATATAAAGAAGGTAACCCAACTCTCATACTGATAACATGGAAGGAATTTGTGGTTTCTTGCGGTCAGTTTAAAGCCAATCGTCCCGATTGCCTGTCGCGATTTAGCGGATCCCCTTGTGAACAACTAGATGTAAATAAGAGTGGCTACGGTACCGGTGGCATTGTTGAGCATTGTTATTCTGAATAGTTCGATTCAAAAGCGAGAGTTGCGCTACATGCAATCAGGACGATGAACTCAGATTCTGACCCCGGAAATACTTCACTTTCAAGTCCCGAGTTGGGTCACCTTCTTTACACCATCATGAAATAGGTTGATATCACTACATCGTGTATCATGTATAGGATCCTCAAGATACTTGAGTCCCAAGAGTTTGGAAATCACTCAATAGAATATAGGAGCCTTGGACGGTATCAGGATGTCATCAACGTCAATAAGGCTATAGGGTGTTCGCACGTAACAAACGACAGGCAATCGTTACTATAGAAATACAGCGAACTGGTGGACTACCAAACATTCTGATTGGTCAATTCCAACTGGTGCACATTGCTGTCTCTCTCTTTCAACAATGGGTGACGTCAGTTGAGAATACCCTATGGAGGAACAAGGCATCTCACTGCCACTTGGTGGCTCTTGCATGCATGTGATCACAACTATCAGGGTTCCAGCTGAAATAAGATAATGTGATTTGAATAGTGATGTGATAAATAAGAATGATACCGATAATAATGTGATTCGATGTGATAATGTGATGTGATTGGAAGTGTCCAATTCAGAAGACAAAGAAAATTAAAAAATATTCAAACATGTCGAGAGCCGAAGATCAGAAGAGAAAAAGTTGAACAGAAATGAGAGATTATACAACTCTAGACTAACGAACAATTATTTTAAATTCATCCTGGCATGTTTTTTGTGGTTTCACACAGTCCTCGAAGCGACGTCTTGAATGGAATACTATACCTCTAATCACGCCACGACCTTCATTTGGTAGAGCGATAGCATACACATATCAATTCGAGCGTAACACTAATTTATTTTTCTCCTTTCGTTGTTCATGATAATTGACTTCATATTTGCTCTTGTTGGAAAGAAGTGAAATGAACTCTGACTTGGTTCAAAATGAAAGATATTAACATTCATGTGTTTGGTTTGTTGTCCTGGTGTCAAAGTTCTCTGTTTTTTTGTATTAAAATAACTAGGCAAACGCGTTGTGTGTTTCCACGTTGATGGATGAGCTACTTCTACGTACTTATACATTACTGTATACTAGTAATGTGTACATTACTGTACATATGTACTGTATATTTATACTTAAATCTTTGAATTGGCTATTTATATATATATATATATATATATATATATATATATATATATATATATATATATATATATATATATATATATATACACCTTGAGATCCAAACCATTATGTCACTGCCATCATATTTCCTAATCAATTTCCATGATAATGAAGAAGGCTTAGTTTTAATCGTTTCCAATTGATGGTGACACCTGTTAATTGTATTCAATTGGTTTCTTTATAGCTTTGAGTGATTTAGAAAAATCAGATTATATATTTCTTTATCCGGCTGATTTTATTCATCTGAGAGTTCGAAATAATGTGTTGAATCATTAAATTGAAATTCCCTTGAAATTTGAATTTCCTTGAAAGAAATATTTTTCACGAATTTTGTCCTCTGGGTTATTCTTATGGGATTTTTGAAAACTTTGAGATAAGTCTTCTCAGAAGTGGTTCAACCGATTGCGCCTCAAAACTATACGGTATCGAATTAGATAAGGAAACTTATGTATGCCAAGTTTCAATTGATTTTGATTTTACGTTTGACCTGTGGAGAGTGAACAAAAAAAAAACAAGCACTTTTTTGGGGGTATGGTGAAATTGAGAATTCGCTTCGCTCATCCAATAAAAATGTGGAAGAAAGATCGTCCTTGTGGTGCCTCGTCCATACGAATTCCTACTTTCATACATAGCCCTAATGGTGTATACAGGCGAGAGAGGGAGGATCCGCTCCCCCCCCCCCCCCCCGAAACCTACCCGAAGCTGAACTGAAATAATATTATGAGAATAAAAAGAATACAGTTTGTGATGAATAAAATATTATTAAATATTATTTTATGAAGTTGAGAACGTTATTGGCGTTATGAACAAGTAAGAAAAAAATGAACACATAATCCCCGCTGAGGATGGTCGACATTTTACCAAATTTCCACCAATTCATACTTGAGTTTCTCTCCCCCCTCCCTCCTTCACCCGAATTATGATCCTGGCTACGCCACTGCATAGCCCCAATAGTGAAACACTGATTTTGTTTCAAGTTTCGATGTGAATAAGGGAAAATTCTATTCAATCACCAAAACACTTCTACATTTTTATCTCAATAATTATGAGTTTGGGCGATGATATGATTAGACATGAGACAATATATGGAATTCCATCATTCAAATATCATGTATACCTACTAGGCAAACGCGTTATGTGTTGCGGCGTTGATGGATGATCTGAACATATCAACTTATCTTTGGATTGGTTATTATTGATGAGCGTAGCGAAGTCTCCATACCACTCTTATGGGGCTCTGTCTGTGTGTTTTTTTTTGGTTTGTTTGTTTGTTTGTTTTTTTGTTTGTAAGCAATCCACAGGTCGCAAGGGTTGACTGATCAACATGCAACTTCTTTTTTACACGCAAACTCATCCAACTTAGAACTGTATAGTTTTTGGAAAGAATCGGTCGGACAGATTTTGAGAAAAATCATCTCAAAGTTTCTAAAAACCCCATAAGATTTGGCCGGGCGGAAAATGTTGAAAAATAAAATCTCTCCGAATGGGATAAAATTTTCTCTGAATATGTATACATGATTTTTAAACATTATTACGATTTTGTGAGCAATTCTGATCAGTCATTTTGAAGAAAAAAAATAGAATGACTGATAATATTCATAAAATATATCATAAAAGTTGTAACAGAATTGAGTTGTCGAGATTCACTGCTTTCTAGATTCAAGAGTTGACCAACAATTGAGTATTTTGTATATGCGTCAAGGTGTGTAGAATACCAGAGTCAATGAAGTGGCAAGAGTAGAACTACTTTAACGACTTTTTTTAGCTTATTCAGATATCAAGGTGTGTAGAATACCAGAGTCGATAAAGTAGCAAGGATAGAACTACTTCAAGGACTTGTTGATGAGCGTAGCGAAGTCTCCATCCCACTCTTATAGGGCTTTGTCTGTGTTTTTTTTTTTTTTTTTTTTTTTTTTTGTTTTGTAAGCACTCCACAGGTCGCAAGGGTTGACTGATCAACATGAAACTTTTTTTGTACACGCAAACTCATCCAACTTAGAACTGTATAGTTTTTGGAAAGAATCGGTCAGACAGATTTTGAGAAAAATCATCTCAAAGTTTCTAAAAACCCCATAAGATTTGGCTGGGCAGAAAATGTTGAAAAATAAAATCTCTCCAAATAGGATGAAATTTTCTCTAAATGTGTAAACATGGATTTTACACATTATTACGATTTTTTAAGCAATTCTGATCAGTCGTTTTGAAGAAAAAAATAAAAATAACTGATAATATTCATCAAATATATCATACAAATTGTTACAGAATTAAGTTGTTGAGATTCACTGCTTTCTAGATTCAAGAGTTGACCAACAATGAAGTATTTTTTATATGCGTCAAGGTGTGTAGATTATCAGAGTCAATGAGGTGGCAAGATTAGAACTACTTTAACGACTTTTATAGCTTATTCAGATATCAAGGTGTGTAGAATACCAGAGTCGATAAAGTAGCAAGGGTAGAACTACTTCAACGACTTTTATACCTTATTAGGATATCTCGCTCATATTACAACGCATATTTTGCGTTTGACTAGTATACCCTATTCAGATATGTCGCTCATCTTACAACGCATATTTCGCGTTTGACTAGTTAGATGAGCGTAGCGAAGTCTCCATCCCACTTTTATAGGGCTTTGTCTGTGTGTTTTTTTTTTTTGTAAGCACTCCACAGGTCGCAGGGAATGACTGATCAAAATGAAAATTTTTGTGTACACGTAAACTTATCCAAATTAGAACTGTATAGTTTTTGGAATGAATCGGTTGGACCGATTTTGAGAAAAATCATCTCAAAGTTTCTAGAAACCCCATAAGGTTTGGCTGGGCGGAAAATGTTGAAAACATCTCTGCAAATAGGATGAAATTTTCTCTAAATGTGTATACAGGGATTTTACACATAATTAAGATTTTGTATGCAATTCTGATCAGCCGTTTTGAAAAAAAAAGAATTAAATAACTGATATTATTCATCAAATAGGTCATAAAAATTGTGACAGAATTAAGTGGTCGAGATTCAATGCTTTCTAGATTCAAGAGTTGACCAACAATGGAGTACTTTTTATATGTGTCAAGGTGTGTAGAATACCAGAGTCAATAAAGTGTCAAGAGTAGAACTACTTTAACGACTTCTATAGCTTATTCAGATATCAAGGTGTGTAGAATACCAGAGTCGATAAAGTAGAAAGGGTAGAACTACTTCAACGACTTTTATACCTCTCGCTCATCTTACAACGCATATTTCGCGTTTGACTAGTATATATATATATATACAACTTGAGATCCAAACCATTAAATCACTGCCATCTTATTTTTCATTATTTATTTCTATGATAATGAAGGAGTCTCTGTTCTAATCGTTCACAATCAAGTGGTGCCACCTGTAGCTTGGATTGAATAGGTATCTTAATGGCTTTAAATGATTTAAAAAATTACATTATATATTTTCTTACATCAAAACGACTGATACGATTTGAATGAAAGTTCATTAAAATGTGTATCATTATTGGATTGAAATTTCCTGAACATTTGAATTCTCTCGAATAAAATATTTTTCATGAAATTTTTGCTCTGGGTTATTCTCATAAGATGTTTGAAAACTTTGAAATACGTTTTCTCAAAAGTGGTTCAACCAATCTCGTCCCAAAACTACACAGTATCGAATTAGATAATGATACTTGTGTGTACCAAGTTTCAACTGATTCTGAATTTTTGTCTGACCTGTGGAGCGCGAACAAAAAACAAAGTATTTTTTTCGGGTATGGTGAAATTGAGTCTTCGCTTCGCTCATCCAATCAATAGAGAAGATAGCTTTCCACGATACATGGATGGCTATTGTCTCAATTATCAGACGAGTTTTAGCGAGGATTCAATTCGACATACTGAGAAAAATTGGTTTGCGTTTTTTTTATGTTTTTTTGTCGGTTCTCCACAGGTCAAACTGCTACAGCTATCAACTTCAAACTTTTCTTAGTTATGGTTCCTCATCTAACTCAGATCTGTATAGTTTTGTGGCATATCGGATGGTAATTTTTTTCATGAATTTTTGAAATTTCAAAAATACCCGCTAGAATAACACAGCGGAAGA
>OZ023326.1:57405525-57410525 GCA_964007535.1 Brachyptera risi
GAGCTATTGAACCAGGGGTGAGGCCCCTTTTGACCCAGCTAAGATCACCTCTGAGAGGGAAGAGAAAAGAGGAGGGGTTGCAAAAGACCTCAACGAGCCTTGCTCTTCTTTGCCCGGGACACTTTGCTTTCGTCTACCCTATTTGCATCGTCGCAGCTACATCATAGAGTTCCTCGAGAGAGAGTGAGAGAGAGGGAGAGAAGAGATAGAATGGCGGAGAAGGGATGATGATTAGATGAGGAGTGGGGAGCGGAGGGTGGCAAGGGGTAATGTAAGCTCGGTACAATCAAGGTGTCAAGTACTTGGACTATACTTGGTTCTCAGTATGTTTCGTTGTATCAAGTGATTAAATATGAAAGTATATGTATGCTTCGATTAATCGATCAAATTGGATGTGTCCACAACAAATATCGTTGCTCGGCAAATGGGTGTCATGATTTTTCCAATTTTGTTCCGGGAACAATTGCAGTCGAGTTATATATCTAATAGAACTGTGTTAAAACTAAGTCTTTCTCAAAATTCATTATTTTCGTGTGTTGTGTTGAAGTTTGAAAGATGTAACGTTACGTTATGGAATATACACCATTATTTTTCAGCCATTTATTTTGTGAAATTTCGTTGTTTCATTAATTCGAATGATTTTGAACCATTTTGAATAATACAGCCGTTACATCATGAAGATTCTATCAATTGTAGGTATGATTTCCATAATTTTGTTTCTTCAAGCCTCAGTTTGTTTATTTATACATTCCTAATAGGCAATAGCTTGAAATCCTATACATAGCATGTGATTTGAACCGGTGAGAGGCGGTGAATAAGATATCTATTTTCCTCGTTCAATTTTGATATCAATTTTTGGTTCACATTCACCATATGAGTGAGCAATTACTTGAGGGATCTCGTTTCAAGAAATCGAACTAGAAAAATTCACAAATGCAACTGATTTCATTATATCATTTCAATTGTATCATGGAACAAGTAATATCCAGAATTTTTTAAAATGCCAGAAAATGCATCAATCATATAGATATTGCCATTAGTAGTGCCATTATCAAGATGACTATCCTCATAAATATCTTTGATGTTGAAAAAATAGTTTCCGATGACAAATTTTCACGTCTATTCCAACTGTGAATGACTCTTCTTCCAAATATAAATTGAAATCTGTCTAGGATGAATCGATCTTGAAAACTTGTCATGGCTGATTGAATACAATCGGGGACGAGAACAGAGTTATCATTTTCCACTGATACTTTCAATTATTCAGAACATATATTCTATTATAATATCTATTATATCCTATAATAACTATTACAATAGTTTATTCTATTATGAACTTCATGAACCAAGAATATTATCGAATTAGAATTGATTCCTGATACATTAATATGAGTTTATAAGTGTAATAATCTAGAAATGCATAGTTGATGTACTCACTTCCATTGTTGAAGCGAATAATTATGTCGCAACGAATACAAAATTAATATCAATTGTAGCTCCTTATTTCAAGAATCAAGGCCCATAGTCTTTTGCAAGGTAATTGTACTTGTTTTTTCCATATTACGAAGAGCGAGAGAGAGAGAGAGAGAGAAAGAGAGAGAGAGAGAGAGAGAGACGATGAAGTAGATAAGTCAAGGGGGTTGGGAGGAAAGGGGGTGCAAGGGAAAGTCGACATTATCAGGGCAGGCTACTTGGGGGTGGGTTGGGGGTGGTGTGGGGGCCGAATACGGATGGTGTGTGGTCACCTAGCCCCTTCTACAGAGGGATGCTTTCCACCATATATTATCCGAATAGGCAACCTGCAACCCAGCTTGGCATAGCACTTTATACACCCGACCAATATGAAAGTTACAGGTTCAGAACACCAATTCGTTCAAGTTTTAAGATACACCGGGGCGGATTGTTAAACCTTCAACTGCTACTGATTATAATAGGCCCTCATGGAATATTCAGTGGAGTACAGATATCTGCACTAGCGCCAAATACAATACTTAAGGTTGTGAATTGTGATAGAAGGGATGAAAATAATGGACGAATAGCTAGAGTGAACGGACAAATAATAACGAATCATTATAGATAAGCACTGCTGTGAAGAGTTAGAAATGTTCGGTATAATGTCATATTATTCAATGTAACGCAATACTATAGAAAACACCATGGTTTATCTCGTTTGATGAAGAAAAAGAAAGCCAATAGCACTAACATTTCTTCGAAACTTCTCCAGTCAAAATATATCACTTATTGTTGCAAACTGTCACACGTTAATATATATACCGAAGTTGACATTCACCAATGAAAATATTACTTGTGACTAAATATACCTTAAATATTCTTGTCACATGAAATAAGGAAACACTCGGAAAAATGACATAAAACTGATGACTTTTATTACAACGATGCAATAATTATTATGTGAATTCACCATTTTTTCATATCTCCATTCCTTTGACCGATCCTCCAACAACTATGAAAGAACAAACTCCAAGTTTGCTATCTATGATGGAACTGAGTACGTATAATGCATTGCGTCCCCGTTCAGGGTAGTTTGAGAAATATTAGGGTAACTGCAACAATTAAGATGACCCTCATAGATGGGTAACTCTATGATCTTGAGGGGATAGGTAGTATGAGGGGCATCGATTGTGTTTACCTCTAGGTATGGTATTTGGTTGTTCCCCCTTCGATGACATTCCGACAAACAATTCATTGTACACCATAGAATTAAAATATTATGGTATTTTCTCGAGGAAATGATATTACCAATAATTATGTGTACTGAGCATGTTTGGTGATAAGAGTTCTGATGGTTATACCCAATGTATACCCATACAACTGAGCCAACCTTAGATTACAGCCTAAATAATAGGCTAAATATGGCAGAATATTCTACCTCACCAGTGCATGTATACATACGCTTCTCGTAAGCTTTCATGGAACACATTTGTGTTGGAATGATTTACGGATGATTATCAAAACTTTTAAAGAACATGGACTCTGAAAATCTTCGAACGGATTCACATGAAAAAATAGGAAATTAAAAACAAATCTCAAGGAAACAGCACTTCTGAGTAGAATCTACGAATTTTCATTTCACATGATTTTGATGATATTTCCACAGAATGTTAATTTTGTTCATATGCATGATGAAATTCGATTCTGTTGTTTAAACGAAAAACATTTTCAAGAAAACATATTATTCTGATCAAAAATGTGATTTAAGCAATTTCTGGGAACAACCCTCAGGTTGAAAAGAATAACCAAAACTATGAGATGAAGAAAAGGTAAATCAGTTCCAGAATCAATGTTTTTATATAAATTTCAGGAATATTATATCCAAACGATCCTACCTAGATCCATAGCCTTAATTGGGGAACAATGATTTTGTATCAAGTTTCGATGTTGTTAGGAGGCAAAAAATCAGACAGATATCGTTCTCATGCTGAAGGCAGATCTGTGTTTTCCTAGTACTTAACGTTGAAGATCATACGAAGCAATAATTTATACTCAAATTTCTCATGAATCAATCGGTTTTGAATCACTTTTTCGATAACAATATGAATCAATTGAATATCACTCATACTCCAGGAATTTGAGAAGAATGAAGAACAATCAAACATATTGAATTAATGAGACAAAGGTTTATGCCATAATGAATATGGTATTGAAATACCTATATATTTGGAACAACTCTCTGAAGTACAGGAATTTGTGATAATCTACTAGAATTCGTCCTGTAGCTTGTCCTCAGGTCTTTTTGAGGAGTCACCAGGTTTTTTCAGGTTGAAAATTTGTCCTCAATTTGTGATACACCATCCTCATCTGGCCTACATATATATATATATATATATATATATATATATATATATATATATATATATATATATATATATATATATATATATATATATATATGTTTATGGATATATACATATATATATATTCAAATATATATATATATATATATATATATATATATATATATATATATATGAATATATATATATATATATATATATATATATATATATATATATATATATATATATATATACATATATATATGAATATATATATATATATATATATATATATATATATAAATATATATATATATATATATATATATATATATATATATATATATATATATATATACATATATATGAATATATATATATATATATATATATATATATATATATATATATATATATATATACATATATATATATATATATATATAATTATATAATAGATAGATTAGATCAGATTATATGAGATTTCTCTATTCTTCTACAGGATTCTCATTAAAAAAAAACGGAAAATATATGGCAAGACAATTGACATGATTATGGTATATTCTATACAATGTATAGAAAAAAATGAATGAATAATCTGGATTATGACAAAACAAACAAAACACATAAACAAACAAAAAAACAAAACAATACATCTAAAACATAGGATAAAATTGAGAAACACTGTTATATGAAGTAAAACTCAGTCATTATACATTGCAATCTTTCATGCTATATACTAGTTCGGTAATAATGAAATCTTTTAGTTCTTGTTTAAACACCTTCATAATCTTTTGCATTTGCAATTTGTCAGGTAAATTATCACAAAGACCTGTACCCTTACACAAGCAGACTTGTTCGTATATTACTGTCTCATCTGAGCATCTTAGATACATATATGTATATATATATATATATATATATATATATATATATATATATATATATATATATATATATATATATATATATATATATATATATATATAAATAAATACTTATATGTTATTTCTACCACGAGTATTGTATTGGTGTATGTCCGAGTTCAGGCTAACATCTTCCAAACGTTTCCTGATGAAGATTTGAAGTTCAAATATATATATAAAGCAAACATCGTAATCATTTTGAAATCTTTGGTAAGTCCTGTACATGAAAATCTTTACTTCTTGTTGTAAAAAATTCGCAGTAATTTTTTTTGTACTC
>OZ023326.1:57413106-57423106 GCA_964007535.1 Brachyptera risi
TGTAGTTGAACTATTGGTCGCGAAGAAAGAAAAATCATGAATGCTCAATGATTGAATTGAGAATTTATGATCAGAGAACGTTAGGGAATTTGTTCTCTCGTGAAAGTTGATGTGTTATGAAAGTATGAGGCATAATCTTGTATAACGTTGATAAAATTTGATACTCATGAGAATAACAATTTTGGTGAGTAAGATTTTCCCACATATTTTTCATACCTAAAATAATTGTTCAAACGTGTCATATATGATACATTCAGATAGTTCACTTTGTATTATAGACAGGGCTGCAATTATGCGTTATACTGACAGACCATTAGTCATATAGAAGATACGTTGAGATTTGTTTCAGGTTGTAAATATCTACTTCATATTTGGTTATGTTGTGCGAGAAAATCTTTCGCAAATACTATATTCGTTTTACTATCTCACATATTACATGTTCAATTGTATAGACTTATATGCGATGAATCTCAAAATAGCCCTATATCACACAGTTCCATTCCTTTTATAGAGAAGAGGCAGAAATATAAAACGTTGATCGCATATCGTGTTGAATATGATAATTCATTTGTTAAATTTCAAACATCAAATTTATCACAAGCCTTTTTCTATATAGTGTATATAGCTCATGCAGATCGACAAAAAGTGGAGAGAGTGGCTAAATATAGTTTAGCAAACTGGTTTTTATGGTTTGCACGAGTGACGTGTACACTGTATTTGCATAACAAAAATGGCCGGACTAATGCAATTCCCCGTACTAACTGAATTCTTCACGAATGCACTTTGTTTTCAATACATTCATCACTAGCAAAACGTTGTGAACATAAGTTGTTATGAAAGATAAATGATCACTGATGAAAGTTGAGATCATATTGAATCATGTATCGTGTTCATAATAATTTTGAAAATGTACTTTGCTCTGAAAAAAATATTCATTTATGCGTTCACTTTGAATTATGTTTCACCAATCGGAACTTTATTATTCTTGTCTCAAGTTTAGGCTTGAGTTCACTCATTTCAAAATCTAATTTTCGATTTGATTACTGTCTCAGTTAGCTAAGAGTCATTATTGAAAATTAAGGAAGCGTCACAAGAGGTGGTTACTTGTATTGAACCTTATAATTTTTTCAATCGGTTCAAATCTTGTACCTGGAAAATATTATATGCCCACACATGCCCTCAGAAATAGTAACTTCTCCGATATCAATTATATAAACTGTGAAGAATTAAGTAACTGAACCTAACTAATTTGCGTGATTTCTAAATTATCAACTCGATTTTGAAACAATATACTCTTCCAATTTACAAAACATGACATGCTATGTACCAACTCTAATTTGAATACAACAACATGGATTTTGCGAACTGGTATTTTGTGATGAGGTTTTATTTTTCTCAAGACTCACAATAGGTGCATCTAAAGAGTCCGTTACGTCTACAAGTCTCTTCCTCAACCCCTATTCCTCATAGATATAATCATTAGATAACTTAGCATAATGCGTGGTGTAGGTAACGGTATTTGCGAGAGCCCTGCACTGTTTATCTCTCTCTCTCTCACACACACATACAAACATACGAACATCTCTCTCTTCCTCTCTCTCTTCTTCTCTCATACACACGTTCTCTAGTGGGGTATTCGCACGGATCCACCCTAGCCTCATAGCTTGCATATCATTAGCGCTAGTTCCGTCTCACTTGCACGCGCGTAATACTCCCTCTATCTGTCTCTCTCGTTCATGCATAATCTAGGTACAGGCTGAGGGGCGCATCTTTTAAGATAACTTGCAACGAGAATCTTTGAGTGCAGCGTTGAACAATATCACCGTTCCAATTATTCAAGATAGAGGTGACGACAACCAACCCACAATTATGAGAATAACTCTTCAACACAAACACTATACGTGTGATGGTTCAAGATTATGTATCAGTAAAATGAAATTGTTCGGAATAATGAGTGTTTATCATCACTATCAGTGTGAATACAAGAATTTGTCATTTTCAATCTATTCTTCTATCTACTCATTTTTATATCCAGTTGTTAGTTTTTATACTTCCTATATTTGTGCAATGTACAAATCTTTGGATTTAATAAAATAAAATGAAAAAAAATAAAAAATAAAATAAAAACTTTACAAATATTAGTAGGCCTACTCATACTTCGCTTGAATACTTTAAGTCACCCACCCGTCAAAGCTTGATCAGCTACACAGCACTGTTGCTCTAGAAACCAAAGTCCATCTAGGGTATATTCGAGTCTTCTTAAGGCATTGTTTTGTTGTACCTCATTCAACTATCATCCGCTCATTCTATCTCTAGATAACCTAGCTATTGGTGCCGTCGTCTTGAACTATTTTTTCCTCTATGAAGATGAGAAAGAAAAAAAGTTTGATTGGGTATAGGGACAAAAATGTGGTATTGGGTTCGACGGATGTAAAATTTATTAGGAATATAACAAATTATTGATTTCAATGATATAATTATGATGTTATGTGATAATACACAAGAACAACTTAATCCAAGCCAAATCAACCTAATGGTCTATACAAGAAATGAATAATAAATCTAGGAAAACGCAGCGTATGGTATGGCATAGTATTAGCGATATAGAGGCTTATTTATATGTAATGTAATGAGAAGCTCTGGGAACACACTGATTCTGAAACCATCAATACATGGCTATTCTGTTCCACTTGTTGATTATTTTTCAAATCATTTGACGTTTCAATTGGTTCGACCTTTTGGTCTGATCTACTTGATAGCATATTATCGATCTGAAATAACTTTACTATAATTATTTTCTACGAAAAAGCTCACTCAATGCAATTTATAACACAGTAATAATGTGTATCATTTATATATTCACATTCCAAGAGAATTTGAATTCATTCGAAGTGAACGTTTTCTTTTGAAAATTCTCTCCTCTAAAGGTTATTTTATTGAGGTATTTGAAATTTCAGAAATGGTAGCTCTCGAAAGTGTTCAACCAATTGCGCCTCACAATCATACATTATCGTGTCGGATAAGCACACTCGTTAAGGTCAAGATTCAATGCTCAATTCAAGTCATGCTCTCGTTAGACACATGACAAGTGAAAAAAAAGTGGAAAATATAGACAAATATATGTTCGTTCTTTCGAGTTCGATAGAATTGAGTTTTCGCTTCGCTCTCCAATATTCAGAACAGATTGTATGGTCTCGAGATATATTTGCGAACTACCTATTCCACTATCACAGTTTTCTAGCGAGTATAGCCGGCCAATGTGTTTGAAACTACCCATTGAACAGTAGGCCTGTAGTTGAGAGGATGAAGCACAATTTTCCATAACTTGGTAATTTCCAATTAGCCAGTAAGTACTAGAGCAGTCCATTAATATCTTTGTCTTCCAATTTTCATGAATTCGATCCTTCACATTTTATGATAACCTGTCTCTTACACACCTTGCTTTTCGACATTCACACCCCCTCCTCCACCCTCTCCAACCCCCTTCAACCAATACCCCTCCTCATAACTCTTTCTTTTCAGCCCCGCACGCGTGTTCACTCCCAAACGCTAACTCTCTTCTCATTTATATGAAACTTTCTCTCTCACATACACTAGCTCTCTCTTCTCCTTTAGAACCCTCTTTGAATTTTACATACGCCCTTTTCATTTTTTCTCTCACACTTCTTTTCTCCATCGTTTTCCTCTTCATCTCAATCCTGATTTTCTATAAATAGCACACAGTCTCTCACCGCCACATTCACCCAACATATCCAAGATTCACGAACATGATAATCGATTCATATTGGATTATTCGAATATTGAAATAAAACTTCAGCATAATTAATTTGTTTCATATATTTTTCAGAATGCAACTTTGATTTGACTTCAGAATTGAAGATATATCATATATAGAAATGTAAGCATCATAATTTAAATTGTGAATACTGTGAATATATACCATGATTCATGACTAATTGCGATCCGACCAATCTAACTTGCAATAGAACGCAATAATTTGAAAAAAAAGAATGTGTCATCAATAAGATCGAAAGTACAACAAGGAAAAAATCAGACAATATGCAGCATGCTACTAATTCTGACTTCCTCGCATTTGAGTTCTATCACATCAGGAAGTTTTCGTCACGTTTTTACACAACTTTTCCTTCTAATTACGATTATCAGATCTCTTTGTTGTTTGTATATCTCCTTCTCCTTCTAATTCTCTTTCCAGCTCTCCCCTCTTCCATTTTTTCAAGCTTGGTCTCCTACCGCCAGGCCAACCACGACTCATTATCTTCTTTCTACTCTATCCGTCTCCTCTTTTTTCAGTTTGTATCCCCACCATTTTGATGTCCCCCTTCTTCCTTTATTATCTATCTCTGTTTTTCTACCTTTCTCTCTCCATCTATATTCTCGTCTCATATCATAATGACACCCTCACACTCTCTCTCTCTCTCTTTTTATATCTATCCATCTATCTATCTATCTATATATATATATATATATATATATATATATATATATATATATATATATATATATATATATATATATATATATATATATATATATGTATATATATATATATAAGTAATATATATATATAATATATAAATATATATATATATATATATATATTATATATATATATATATATATATATATATATATATATATATATATATATATGTATATATATATATATGTATATATATATATATATATATATATATATAATATATTATATATATATATATATATATACATATATATATAATATATATATATATATATATATATATATATATATATATATATATATATATATATTTATATATATATATATATATATATATATATATATATATATATATGTATTATATATATATATATATATATATATATATATATATATTATATATGAATATATATATATAATATATATATATATATATATATATATATATATATATATATATATATATATATATATATGTATATATATATATATATATATATATATATATATATATATATATATATATATATATATGATATATTATATATATATATATATATATATATATATGTATATATATATATATATATATATATATATATATATGTATGAATATATGTTCATTTATATATATACATATATATATATATATATATATATATATATTATATATATATATATATATATATAGATATATATATATATATATGAATATATATATATATATATATATATATATATATACATATATATATATATATATATATATATATATATATATATATATATATATATATATACATATATATATATATATTTATATATATATATATATATATATATATATATATATATATATATATATATATTATATATATATTATATATATATATCAATATATATATACATATATATATATTTAAATATATATATATATATATATATATATATATATATATATATATATATATATATATATATATATATATATATATATAAATATATATATATATATAAATTGTGAAATGAAATCATTTCATCATTTTATTTCTTGCATCCATTATCTGCATCTATCATTCCTCTACTCTTGAATAGCATTCATTTCTTCGAACTTGGAGAAATTATCACGGAAGGTAATCATCGATATCAAACACAAAGAGAGAATCGTGAAAATTCAAACGAATTGAATGAAATTGCAGCATATTGCTCATGTCCAATAATTTGGTGTATCAGTTAGCTTAGCAACGGAAGACTTATAATTATATGTCTTTTATATCCATTGTGGGCCTTGATATCGAGATCTTCAGCGTTTGATCTTTAGGTACAGTGCTTTACTATTGTGAGTTTTGATTAACTTTGCTGTCAAAGTGTTGATTATTGTTCTGGATAGTGAGCCATGATATATGCCATGGTGCAGAAATCCTCGATATAGCGAGCCCTGAAGTTTTGGAAAGTGAGCCTTGGTATGTTATGCTTCAAAATTAAGATTACAGGCAGTGATTATCAGGCTGGGGTACGTGTAAAGTTGTCTTCATATATACATTCCTCAACACTCGAGGAAAATGAGCCTTGACGAGGCCAGTCCTGACCTTATCTAACTTCAATCAAATGAAGCCTCAGATTATATGAACAAACATTTTAGTTCGCGTAAATTATTGGTAAAGTCAGTCCTGATTCAATCGAACATTCAGTGAATCAAAACTTAGCCTCCAGAATCTTTGACATTCACGGAAAGACAGCGTTAGTGAAGTCAGTCAGTCATCATGGCCCAAGTCAGCCTTCAATTGAGTGAATCAAGGCATAAAAGTTTTCACAAATATTGAAGGTTCTAGAAAAAGAGATTTGGAATAGTCAGACCTCACCTCCAGTCCTAACCTGATATTCGGTGAATCCAAGCTCAGAGTCCACAAACACTGTCGCTTTCAGAAATATAACCTTGATTCAGTCAGCTCTGATCTATTCTGAAATATTTAAATGATAATATATATATATATATATACATATATATATATATATATATATATATATATATATATATATATATATATATATATATATATATATAATATATATATATGTATATATATCTTCTATATATATTCTATATATTCTTTATATATATGTAAATCACTTCTACTCTGTTCACAGGCACAAAATTCTCAAACTAAAGAAATGAAATCTGATTTTATTTCCATAGTTTGAGAGTTTTTTGCCTGTGAACAGGGTGAATGTGATTCCACCGGAACGTTAGGTATATTGTTCATAAATAAACCCGAAATTGTACTTGATATACCGGAATTCGATTAATAATATATATATATATATATATATATATATAATATATATATATATATATATATATATATATATATATATATATATATATATATATTTATATTTATATACATATACAAGCTACAATATTCATGTAGACGTAGCATCTACTTTCTGGTACTATTCTAATGATTTCCGGAGGTTTGAAAAAGATTATAAGTTGAACCGATATTTTTTCATATTGTTTCATCTTTCCATTTGATGAATTCTTTCAATCTTTCTGAATTCTTCGAATGTCATTCTTTCTTAGGGGGGGGGGGGGGGCGAATTATCTTTCTTTACATCAAAGTATCAACGAGCTCACATAAAACTGCATGGCATGATAGAAGTTATGTCTTGACCTCATTGTTAATGCCAATCACAACAATATGAAAATAATATAATCATCAGACAGTTCTCCACTTGTTTCAAATTAGAATGCAACTATACTTATATTCTCAAGATTACAAGGTCGGTATGTCAACAGAATGAATATTTAAACTTTGTTGAAAACATAATCTCACATCAACTTTCAGGATTGCACGATTTTGAAAGACGCAGTTCCGTTTCTCATCACAACCCCTAGTCCTTGAAAATCAATGTCACCCTGGAAATATCACAGCTGGTATAACAATGATATTCATGTTTATTGGGTTGGTACGGGATATTTTCTTTCGAGATTTCTAGTATTCACATCGCACACTACTTCTATAATCACTTCAATAGGCTGCTACGATCAGTTTTATGTCCCCATTCAATTTTTTTCATATACTATAGATACGAATGTAATTGCTATATGCGCAAAACATTCGATAAGTGACATGTCATTCGAGCCTTCGTGATTCTGTCAACATTTTTTCATATGATTCTCTTATAAGGTGCAATTATTCTAGACAATTTTCGATCGTCGGTGCTAATCAGAAGGTGCAAGCTGATAAGTATGACAGTAACTTATGTATGAGGAAAGCCATGATTATATTCATATGAATTAGGTTAAATATTATATATATATATATATATATATATATATATATATATATATATATATATATATATATATATATATATCTAAATATATATATATATATATAGATATATATATATATATATATATTATATATATATATATATTTATTATATATATTATATATATATATATATATATATATATATATATATATATATATATATTATATATGAGGAAAATTCTCATCGATATATTTCCATATATTTCTGTATAATGCAAACGCATTCTCGATGCATTTCAATTATCCAGATCGACCCCTCAACTCACATGTATTCAAGGTTCTAAGTTGACAAGCGGATAAGAGAGTAGAGTAAAAACTCATGTGTGAGGATAAATTATATCTAACTTGTCATGAAAAGTCATTACGAATACATATGTCGCAGTGATTTCCACAATTTGAAATATCACTATCAGTTTTATACTCACTAGTATCCTTATATATATGTGTGTATTCTTTTCCTTCTGTAATTATTCGTGATATATGAATATATCTATATAAATATGAGCATATCCGTATTCTCGCTAAGTGTCGCCAGAGTTGCATGTCGAACGAGAGAGTGATTGGAGTATTGAAGGTAAAGTACAACTTCATATTTATATTGAAACCTCACTGTTATTCAAACTAAGAAAACGCAACGTATACATGGATGGATGAGTAATATAGGTATACATATAGGAAATGTAATGAAAGTCATGGTACCTTGAGTTCAATAACAATCAGATCACTTCTTTCCAGTTATATTCATTACTCATTTTCTCATTTTCTCACAATTCAATTGGTTAGATTTTGTATTGCTTGAATTTGAACGGATGGGTTTCTCAGCGTTGATTGACTTGACAAAAGTGCAGTATGTTCTTATTACTATGAAAATTTCGAAACTATGTGTGAACTATACATTGTCAAATTCAATGATGATACTTGTGTGTGCCAAGTGACAGCTGAATCTGTTGCTCGTTTGACCTGTGGAACGCGAAAAATGGAATGAAAAAAACTGTATGAAATTGTTTTCGAGTACCATAAAATCAAATCCTCGCTTCGCTCATAAAACTATGACCATGATTAAATATATATATATATATTATATATATATATATATATATATATATATATATATATATATATATATATATATATATAAATATATATATACATATATATATATATATATATATATATATATATATATATATATATATTATATATATATATATATATTCATATATATATATATACATATATTTATAGATATTATATATATATATATATATATATATATATATATATTATATATATATATATATATATCGATTGATATACTCGATGATAACAATGCTGTTCCTCGTCTATTTTTCTGTAGGATGTTCTGTGATTCTGTCTTGTGTTACATTCTCTTCGAGATAAGTTCGGTTTCCAGCTAGCTGACGAAAGATGCTGGTCATCTCTTTCATTGATAATAGCGGGTCTTTTCAATATTTCCGTGTCTTCTCTGAATATACAGAGTGAATTACGACCAACAGAAAACCATTATCTAAAAAAAAACAAATTAAACATAATTTCATCTGAAGAAATTGAAGCTGTTGAAATTGAGAAATAACTTTAATATGAATGGGAGAGATGACAGCATTCGTTCATCGAATTGCTGGAAAACGATATCATCTTGCAGATAAAGTCACCAGTGACATTAAACAGTACATTTTACAGAGAATAGAATCCGTAGCTCTTAATACCGAAAATTTCAATATATCTCTCAATAGTTTCAAGTATTTAATGACAAATTTCACGTTTGACAAGGCACGGGCTGCACCTGTTTCGTTTTTTTGTGTTCATTTTGTGTTTGCTATTTCCTAGTTTTGTGTTTATGTATACTAATGTTCTACATATTGCACTCGTTGAGCTTGCCCTGTTGCCAATAAAGATGTCATTATGCGAATATAATATTGATAAAATACAAAAAGGTTATCATCGAGTTCTTCGGGCCTTCATCATAATGTTGACCAATCATGAGATACCAGATAAGAATCCTGGATAACAAATCATGAAGAGAGAAGCCGTTTTTTTTGGACCTGAACAATTGGTATAACGTTCATATATTTTGTTACATGAACTGATTTTTATTCACTTTTCCATCATTTCAAACATATGACTTAGTATTTTGTGT
>OZ023326.1:57428106-57435606 GCA_964007535.1 Brachyptera risi
CTCGAAAAGATCGACAGCAAGAATAGAGAGTGAAACATCGGTTATGCATATACATTGATGTAACATTCAGAGTTACCTTTAACTTGAACTGTAATCTTTCGGGGTGATTGGATCCGAAACAGAACCCAGGATAGCTCAATCCATAGCTCATGATAGCCCAACTCTTACTTGTCCTAGATTGACCTAACCTGACCTAACATAACCCCATGTGTATGTTTATCACGGTCAGATTGAAAGTTTCGAATTTTTCGTTGTAGACATTACCATAACAAAAATGTCTTGGAGATTCCAACACTAGGAAAACGCGGGATGCGCTTAGATGAAGCTAAGATGAGCTTAGGAGTATGGAAATCTAGAATGAAAAATAACTTGTCAGCTCAATTCACATCGACGGACCTTGGATTACTTTGAACGTTCAAAAACCTTACTTGCAACTTGTTGATATTTATAGTAACCTGCAACCTGTCGCATAAACACATTGCAAATTGATCCAAATATTCAATAAAATGTACACTTGTATTGCGTTTTCTTCGTTATTTCTCATTCGATTGTTACAAAATCTCTGAAAGGGTGTATAATAATAATTGTTCATATTCGGTGAGAATTTGAGAGCTTTTGAAAAATTCTTGTTTTTCTAGTATTTTTCCTCCGGGTTATTCTTAAAAGGATTTTTCAAACATTACGATTATTTTCCGGAAAAACTTTCCGACCGATTTCTCCGAATAACAATCCCAGCTTATTCAGGTATGACCGAAATCTGTAGAAAAAGTTTCAAGTCGATAGGAATTTTTTCCTGACCTGTATGCCGCGTACAAAATTACAAAAAAAAAAAAAACGAAGCCCATTTTTTCGGTGTGTCAAATGGAATCTTCGCTACGCTCATCTAACTAGGAGAACGCGGGATGCGCGTTGTGAAATGAGCTTAGAAGTATGGAAATCTAGAATGAAAAATAACTCAAGTCAGCTCAATTTACATTTACGGGCCTTGGATCACTTCAAACGTTCAAAAACCTCACTTGCAACTTGTTGATATTTATAATAACCTGCAACCTGTCGCATAAACACTTTGCAAAACCAATTGATTCAAATATTCAATCAAATGTACACTTTTGTTGCGTTTTCTTCATTATTTCTCATTCAATTGTTGCAAAAATCTCTCAAAAGGTGTATGATGATATTGTTCATAATCGGTGAAAATTTGAGAGCTTTTGAAGAATTCTTGTTTTTCAAGTATTTTTCCTCTGGGTTATTCTTATTAGAATTTCTCAAATTTTCCGATTATTTTCCGGAAAAAACCTTCCAAACGATTTTTATGAATAACAATCCCAGCCTTCTGTTATAACATGAATATGTAGAAAAAGTTTCAAGTCGATAGGTATTTTTTCCTGACCTGTATGCCGCGTACAAAATCACAAAAAAACAACATGAAAACCAAGCCCATTTTTTTCAGCATGTGAAATGGAATCTTCGCTACGCTCATATAATAATACCACTTACTCCTTAGATGTTGATATTTCGAAAAAGTCTACCTTGGGCTCAGCGGCATATTTTAATCAAGGGGAACCATCCATAGAAATGTATCAAATTTTGTAATATTCATTGATGTATCAATATTGAAATTGTATATCAAAAATATGAATATAAAAAAAAATCAGAAATCCAGAGTAAAGTTAGGGAAAACTAGTGTAAAAATACGTTCAAGAGTTACGTACAACAAAACCAGTGGATGATTATAGCATGGAAATGACAATTGATATACATGGCTGAGTGATTCTTTCTTCATCATATAAACAAGATTTCATCAGCATACCTATGACCATTTTCATTCAAATGAATAGTTTCTGTTACCTTGCTCCACAACAAAAAATTGCGTGAATTTCCCTGGTCATGTATGCCAAGCGCATATGGTTGAACTGATCATTCTCAATTCACCCCAAAGTCAGTTTTTTACGAGCACATAGATACCATACAAGATACAGTATCTCAAGAAGTGATCAAGTTATGCGACGTGCATGTTTTGTGACCCACAACCCAACATTTTCACTGTCAACATGAAGCAAAAACGATCGTAGTGGCTTTCCGGATGAACGTATTGTTGTGAAACTGCTTCACACCGTGCAAGTCCTCCCAAAATATTATCGAGCCAAAATACCAATCACATTATGTTATGTGTTATATGTATGTTACTCACCCTGGTGGGGAATTTTTGCCTCGTGGAAACTTGAGACATCTCAATGAAATAATTCAGGTCTCCAAGCGTGATAACAAGTTGAGAGATTCCCAACTTTGAACGAGCTTTTGGAAATCTGGGCCTCATTTGTAAGTGATCCTGACTGGTACTCATCAATAAGGAATCTAAACCTATTTTCACGACTTTTGAATTGATAAATAAGTAAAATTATATAAAACTAAAAAATTCACCACAAATATACAAAAAATAAAGTATAACAAAAACCTAAGGAATCAGGAGAAGCATAAACAAAAGATTGCATAGTGATAGGATTTTATGAAATTTTTCAAATTTGATAGTAACACTGATCAACATACAAATCTGTGACTGCGAGAACTTCTTCTTAGACAAATTGCTGACTATAAAAAGTGCGATGGCCGAGAATCGAACTCGGATCAACTGCTTGGAAGGCAACTATGCTGACCATTACACCACCAACGCAACATATTCAAGCATTGAGCGTCAATGTATAGGAGAAAATATTATATGTAGCAAAGTAGCAAGTAGCGTTTGAAATAGTGCTGATTGGTTTTCCTCATGGAAATTGAAAATGATGACTAGTTATTCGTAAGAATGTCTGCTATGATTTGATTACCTACGGGTACATACAATGATGGTATTGGTATACAATGATTGATTCATGCATATTCAATTGAATATGCATATATTAAATCAGTGTGCAGTTTATATCTGTAATTTTCTCTTTTGATTAAATTCTTGAATTTTTCTTTACAATAATTGAGTGCAATGGAATAAATAAACGAAGGCATTATTTTCGTATTCTTTTATGACTCCATTGATATTGATATGGATATGCTGTCAGTGATTCATGCCACTAGGACTTTTGGATACACAGTTACACACAGAAATTTCATTTTCATATGAGTTTGTATGAGTTTGTATATATATATATATATATATATATATATATATATATATATATATATATATATATATATATAATTATATATATATATATATATATATATATATATATATATATATATATATATATATATATATATATATATATATTGGCTTACTGAATGGATATCATTGTTTCAACTATAGAACTATAAAAAATCTTAATCATGTTTCACCAACTATCAATTCTCCGAAGGAATATGGACTCTACAATAAGTTTTAAAGATGAATATTCCGTTTAATAAAACAAGAAATCTTTCTTTTGTTGTGATGTGACACTTTCAAGTGATTATACTCGACTAGCTGAATTGAGTGGCCATTGCTGATGAAATTCACACTGAACTTGAAGTTAAACGATGGAAATAAAATATATTATTCGAATTCCACATTTGTGTCATGAACGTTTGAAATCACACTAATATTTATCATAATGATTAATATTTTGAGACAAACATAATTATAAGACATTTTATGAGATATGTTTGAACTAAAAAGTATTTCCTAGAATAGGAGAAAAGTATGAGATTAAATGAACTACTATTGAATATTGACTCCTACTGAATTTCATCGCAATTTGATTGACCATGAGAATTTGAATTTGAATTTGACTCATCACTGTTTGAATAAATTCATTTTCCCTCTTTTTCTATGGTTTCTTAAAATGAGTTATAATGCAATCAGTGATCAATGTGGTTGGTGATGGTGAGACCGCCACTGCGGTGTCCCCTACCAAACTGCCAATAATTGTAATGATACCTTCATTAGGAAACAATTACATGTTTGAAGTTTTCGAAGTTGACGAGTAAGACAACATCAACTGAATGAAGCAAATTAACACAAAACTGGTTTCTAGAAATCTAACTTCTTTTTACAAGATCAATATGACAATTGAATGTGTATAACAAAGAGATTCAATAAAAGTCAGAAAGGCATTCTCTCTCACAACAAAAAAAATACCGCTGAATAGAAAGAAATCATTCCAGAATATGGAAATTAATGATAACTTATTTGCAAGAATAATAGAACAACATTACAAAATAACTATGAAGCAGGTTATAAATCCTAGAAAATGATAATGAAAATTGATAACACGTCAAATCAGAATAATATGCTATAAATGGTGATTATGAAATAATAATTGAATAATAAATGATTATGAAAATTGTGATCATGAAATCCGAAATGAAAACGTGATTTGAATCAAAAAATGAATAATGCATGATAAATGAAATCAATGCTGAATGCTGCAAAGGTGAGGCCTTAAAATTTGTGAGATGACATTGTAGCGTCATTGGATTTTTTCACTGATGTGAAATCAAAATTACTCAATATGATCCGGGTTCCACAAAATAACTTACGATATTCAAAATAATGAGAAAAGCCGAAATTTGATACTGAGACGGGTGGAACAGTGGCCACCAGCCTTGGTCGTCCATCCTAAAAGAGAATTCACGTATAGTTCTTCTGTGTCGTTTAGTCTCATACCGAGATTTTTTCTCAACCACAAGCCCCTACAGACTCCTTCTCACTATCAAAAAGCACATCACGTTAATGAAATGACCTTTTATCTTAGTCATCATTTGTCTACACAAATGAATCTTTGTCATCAGTGTGTCGTTGTACCAAATATGAGTAAATTGAATGAATAATATTTCAACATACAGGAATAATTTCATTCTGAACCACTTTGAATCTTTGAGAAAGACCAACAGACATGGTATAAACAAATGAAAATATTCTTCAATGAAAAAACTGTTTCAGTTTTCTTGAAAATAGAGCAATACATATACTAACGATATGTGTCGAACAGTTCTTCAACAGTAGCGAACTACATACTTTTTGCAGCCCAGTGATCAGCTGTTGAGATTTCGTTATGATAGTTCATAGTTCATCAGTGCATCTAGTTGATAGTTCATCGCTACGTATAAAAAAGATAAAGTATAATAGGGGATTTTCAATTGTTTTTTCTGTGAAATTTGAGTATAGTCATTATATTACATGTACATAGAAATAAAACATTATCATTGTCTCACTTTTGTAGTATAATATGAAGTTTTCACTTCATATTGAAACCAAAACAATATCCCACATTTTCATTGCAATTTTGAAGTTTGTGTACCATTTTTATTGGAGCCTTAATTATACTGCAATGATGTGATCATTTTGTCAAATATTGGTGAGAATATTGCTGCAGTGTTTTGAGTTGAACTGAATGAAATGAGAATGAAACTGATGTAGTATGCGGAGAAAAAATTTACCAACATGTATGATTTTTTTTATGCACATTTTTCAAATTTTAGATTCACTCACTTTCATTATTCAATGTATACCTGTATCAGTGTATTAATAGGACTCATGTTATTCTTCATCGAATCAGCACTTCAGTTCTTCATAAAATGTAGTATTTCTCAAAAGTATCTTCAGATACGCGAGTTCTCTATAAACCAATGTATTTATAATACAGAGAGAAACTTTCTCTCAAAGTTTACAAGATCTGCTGCCAATATGCAGTAGCTAGAAAACAATGATAATACCATATTGAATTGATAAATCTCTATATGAAATAAAACGCTTTCATGTTCAAAAAATTTCAGTTGCTCTATTGAGCCACGCGTGATTTGTTTAATATATTTTTATTGTGTCGTAGATAATTTATCCATGGTGTATGATTTATTCACTATATATGATTATGATTTTGATTATTCCTACGAATATCTATAATTTTACTTCAAGATAATATCACCACTATTATCTCTATGTATTTCCTTATTGCTCATTTGCTGCTATTGTGGACGTACTGTGTCCAAGTGGCAACCGTATTGTCGGCAGTTCTTTGATACAAACTTATATATAAGAATTCAAAATTGAAATATGAAATAATGAAACAATATGTTTCGAGGTCAGTGGTGAAATTGAGAATATCTAAGAGTGAAACGATTTGACTATTATTAATATTGAATGTGGAGCAGGGAGGGAGGGAGGTTAACCGAAAATTATGTTCATATCATAGCTATTGGATGGTATAGTATTCATTGTGTTCAGATCTACATACAAACGGAGAGTTCATTTCTACAACTGTATTTTGCATTAATGTTCATTTGAAGATCACCAGCAGAGAGCTTCTATTCAGAATCATACTTCGGAGGCCAATGTCCTTACTTCACGTATAATAATGTTTGATTCAATTTTTTGTCAAACACTCAATTAAATTATCGTTGTGAAGCATTTAAAAGTCAAAAGAGCTCCATAGCCCAATAATTGCTTCAATTTATTCATCAAAGTAATCATATGCCTATATGTATGTATGGACAATATGATATAACTGAACCATAAAATTCTTATTATTCATATCTCAGATTTAGAAAAACGCTCGATATTTGATTGTATTCAAATTTTACGCGCCACAGTGTGATTTTCGCACACATGCCACACATGCTGTAGTGGGCGGAGTATATGAGGTATGTGACGGGCCAAGGGGGTGGCAGCAGGTTGAAGGGGGCTAAAGGAGGTATAGAGGGCTGTTTTTTCATCCCGTCAAACTGAGCGCTATCAACTGGGATGAGAATCCATCCAAACGAAAAGCGGGAATTTCAAACAAATCGCTGGGACTTATCAAACGATAATTTACGATGGAGGCATGTTGATATACTTTTTTCCGTCGTTTAAGATAGAGGTACGATCGCATAGTTTTTCATATAGATTACAATTGACGATTGAGTGTTTTGAACCGTCTAGATATGGTGTTGATACTCTCAATATTCTTGTTCCTTGCGTTGGTGGGTCTGTTTAAAGATTTATTGCCTATCGCAATGAGAGGAAGACAGAACAAATATTTCACACTCTTTTAACGTGATGTTACAGGTTCACTGTGTGGACAATGAATCTTGCTACAGAATACCATTTTGGAAGAAAATTCGATAGCTTGACTGTCTATGGGGTAACGTAGAATGAACGATGTTTCAGCAATTAATACTCATTCCAAAAATATATCACAGTTTGTATAGATGTGTACAAGAAGTATATACTTTGAATCTTGAATTATCGAATTATTCATCGATATTTATTTTCAATTTGACTTGATACAATCCTAATTCTACACTAATGCAATCATTGGGAGAATTGGTCGAGTCGTTTTCATCAGAGAACATATTGTATTCTTCGGAGAATTTCATTCTCAACAACCAAAAATATGTATTTTTTTTTAACATCGAAATTTGATACAAAATCAGTGTTCCTCAATTAAGGCAAAGGATTAAAAATAGTCATGTAAAAATATTAAAAATAATTGTCGATCATATACATTAATGAGCATTGTATCACTTCTTAATTTTTATGTTACTTCTTAT
>OZ023326.1:57440606-57458106 GCA_964007535.1 Brachyptera risi
AGACATTTGGTTATAACGTTTCAAGGAAATGAATGCTTATATTTTAAAATCAGAAATTATGAGTTCCAAGTCTTCTGATGGTGATCAACAAGTTGATTGTATAACGAAGGCGGTGACTTGGAAGAGTCGAAATGAAGCTGTATGGGTAAATTTCGTATCAATCTTGCTCATGCTACAATTCATATTCATGCGTTCCATCAATTTGGACGTATTAAAATCATCAGAATTGTAAACTGTGCATCGATATTATATTTTTCCATATAACTCTTGCTGAACGCATTTCATATTACACCATATAATATATGATATGGAAATCAATTTATAAACTTCTGTCAGTCAGGCATTCACCTCAGATTTGTATGAGTTTTGTGAATGGGAATTAGACTCACTGCCAGAATGAATATATAATATTATTATACTAGGAAAACGCGGGATGCGCGTTGTTAGACGAGCTTAGGGGTATAGAAATCTAGAATGAAAAATAATTTGTTAACCCAATCTACATCTACAGACCTTGGATCATTCCAAACGTTCAAAAACCTTACGAGAATCAGTTATGTCACGGCCTTCCTCTTCATTCATTTCAATCGTTTTGAATTAATTGGTGACACTTGTTGCTATAGATTTAATTGGTTCCCGTAATAGCCTAAATTGATGGGAAAATGCTTTATAAATGCGTTTTCTTCGTTATTTCTCATCCGATTGATGCGAAAAATCTCTCAAAATGTGCTTAATAGTTTCCTTCATATTCGGCGAAAATTTGAGAGGTCTTGAAAAATTTTGATTTTTCAAGTATTTTCCTCCGGGTTATTCTAATGGGGATTTTTGAAATTTCTAAAATTCATAAAAAAAAAAGTTACCATCCGATAATGCCACAAAACTATACAGATCTAAGTTAGATGAGGAACCATGACGAAAAAAAGTTTGAAGTTGATAGCTGTAGCCGTTTGACCTGTGGAGAACCGACAAAAAAACATAAAAAAAAAAAAAAAAAACATAAAAACGAACACCAATTTTTTTCAGTATGTCAAATTGAATCCTCGCTAAAGCTCGTCTAATAATTGAAATGTGACTTGGAGTCATGGACCCTTTTTTCAGAATATAAGGTTTTATTCTAACATTCTCCAACTCACTATATGAGACCACGTTGATGTGTACAAGACAAACGCAGCATATGCGTTGAGGGATGAGCGAGAAATCTGAATAAGGTATAAAAGTCGTTAAAGCAGTTCTTCCCTTGGAATCTGGTATTCCATACACCTTGACGCATATAAAAAATACATAATTGTTGGGAAAAAATATGGAATCTAGAAAGCAGTGTATCTTGGCAACATAATTCTGCTATTGTTTCTATATATTTGATGAAAAAAAACAGTCAATTCAATTTTTTTTCAAAACGACTGTTTCGAATTGAATGAAAAGAGGTGATAATGTGTATCATTCATGTGTACACATTCTGAATTTTTTTTTCTCAGAAATAATTCATTTTCCAAATTTTCTTGCCCAGCCTAATCTTATGAGGTTTCTAGAAGTTTTCAGATAATATTTCTCAAAATCGATCCAACTAATTTGTTCCCAAAACTATACAGTTCTGAGTTGGATGAGTTTGCCCGTACAAAACAAATCATGTTGATCAGTCAAACCCTGCGATCTGTGAAGTGCCTACAAAAAAAAACACAGGCAAAGCTTCATAAAAGCGGAAAGAAGTCTTCGCTATCGCTCATTTGATTGAATTCACCCAGAATGTATAATTTACATTTTTATGAGAGTAAAAA
This sequence comes from Brachyptera risi, assembly GCA_964007535.1. NCBI lineage: Eukaryota > Metazoa > Arthropoda > Insecta > Plecoptera > Taeniopterygidae > Brachyptera > Brachyptera risi. The sequence continues at coordinate 57,442,382 of OZ023326.1, forward strand.
ACTCGACGATTTCTTTCACATTTTGGAATTCACGTACCGTTCATTCTCAACATCTACTGTTGAGCGAAAAGAGTGAATATTTCCGAAAGAGATCTGGTTGAAGAGTGAAAAATATCAACTTTCTTCTGTTCAGTTCACTCATCAGTGCAGGCTTATGATTTGAGAAATATCTATCGTGGTACTTGGGATTAGTGGGGGGGGGGGGGGAGAGAGGGGATATAATTGGTATTCATTGATCAACAAATTTGAGATCAGGTTTGAGATGAATATCCTTAATATTCAAAAGAACTATTCAAACATATATGGGAACGCATATATATGTATATATATATATATATATATATATATATATATATATATATATATATATATATATATATATATATTTATATATATACATATATATATATATATATATAGATATATATATAGATATATATATATATATATATATATATATATATAAATATATATATATATATACATATATATATATATATATATATATATATATATATATATATATATATATATATATATATATATATATATATATATATATACATGATGTATATAGGCTACATATATATATACATACTCATACAAAATTTGTTCCCGACTTTTGGGAACTCAAACACTTTCATCTGCGACGAAGAGTTGGTCCCAAACAGATCAGTATCGCTATACAGGTCCATTGTATCCAATTCAAAGAAGTATTCACATTCATTTTCAATTGGTAACAATACCGCTTCGAAGTTAGCAAACAACAGAGGAGTGCCGCTTCTGAACGGTATATAGTATAAGGTCTTGAACGCTCCTCATGTTCTGGCCTTGATTATGAAAAAAAATTGTATATAAAAAATGTCGATCTTGAGAAAAAGTTTCTGAAGTATAATCTAGACACGAAATAGTACCAATTATTTTTGCTCGCGGTTTTCATGGAAAAAATATGAACGGATAGAACTTATATTGGGTCCAATGGATGAATATTAGGGTTTTAAGGCGCATCGACAGCAAGGTCATTTAGCGCCTGATTGTCTTTATTGTTGGATGAGGGTAACGAAGACTCTATACCAAATGCTGGACATTACAATGGCAATACAATGATATCACAAAACAATCATATTATCTTAGTAGATATTAGCATGCCATAAACTGTTAGCAAGAATACCATGTAGAACTGAGAAAGAACTTGAACTAAGAAGAGAGTACATTTTCTTCAGACATTTTTCTTTTGAACAGTTTGTTTCTCCAACAGTTCTTTCGAACAGTTCGAACAGTTTTTTTTTTTGTCGAAATGTTAGAGCACTCGCATATGCTTTCCCATTTCCCATATACAAATGCTTATATGTGACATTAGATAACTGTGTATCTCCAGAAGACTAAACGATATTAGTTTGACCAGTAAACTATTGCTCAATTATCCTTCTCTAGAAAACAAGTTTTTCTAAACTTATATCCCATCAAATGTATGTATGACATGGCCAGCCATACTAGATACAAGAAGTCAGCACGCTCCTACTTCTCTTCATCCAGTTCCCAAACGGGATTGAAAAATTATGTTTACAATAGACATTAAATCCCCATAGAATGTATACCCCTCATCTTCCCAAGGATCATAACACCATGAGGTAGTGTACTACATAACCTTCTCAATCCTATAAAGATGTTCTCGCACCCTTTCCTGAACGGGACGAAAACCATCTCATCCATTCACATAATCATAATAGCATAACCATGACCTCATGTCCCTCTTTATGTTATGAGATAGAGTTCAGGTTATAGGTTGTTCCATCTAGTAAATATATACACACACGCGTATGTCTTATGAAACATGTACTCAAACGGGACGGTGCGCTTTAGAACAGGACACGGTACCGTACTTCTTCACAATGCCAATGCACCCTTCAAGCTTTTATTGTAGAAAAAGGGTAAAACCTGAACTCACTTCACAATATTTTGTAAAAATGAGGGATTAATTCGATGTGCTGTTTGTTCATATTGTATGCACAACGACACACGCGATTCAAGTTGTAGTATATACTAGTTATGAATAACCTATAATATACACGCGTTCAATTTTTTTTCTTGAAATACGCTTTTCTATATTTCAAAACCCGGAGAGTATGCATCTATTATAATGCTAATGGTATAATACGGTATATGGTTAGTGTGTATATATATATATATATATATATATATATATATATATATATATATATATATATATATATATATATATATATATATGTATATATATATATATAAATATATATATATATATATATATATATATATATATATAAATATATATACATATATATATATATATATATATATATATATATATATATATATACATATATATATATATATATATATATATATATATATATATATATATATATACATATATATATATATATATACATATATATATATATATATATATATATATATATATATATATATATATATATATATATACATATATATATATATATATATATATATATATATATATATATATATATATATATATATATATATATATATATATATATATATATATATATATATATATATATATATATATGTATATATATATATATATATATATATATATATATATATATATATATATATATATATATAGATAGATATATGGTCAAGTATTGGTATGATAGTCTCAGGCCCAGCCCAGTATATTGTTGAGTTCAGAGTTGGTGCAATAAAAACAGAGAAAAATAGCTTTGTTAAACGTGGCGATAACTAGAAAAACGCAGTATACACATTGTGAGATGAGCGAGATTTGATATGAATTGCAATCGAAAGCTCAACTTCCACCTTGATTTCGGAACTGTCCTCCTTCCTGTTTCCCTGTTGATTATATCAATTCATTTCACGATCCAATTTGTCCCAATTATTTCTTATTGTATTTTTATCAGAAATTCTTCAACCAATTGAGCCTCAAACTTAACGATGTATCATCATCAAGTTCCATAAAGAAATTGGGTACTCGTCTTACCTATGGGATTTGAACAAAAAAATACATACTTTCGTTCTTTAAAATATGGTGAAACTGAGCCTGCGCTCAAGATCATTCAACAACTTATAACTGCCGGTTAGAGCTACATTCAAATTGGTAATTCCGGCACTTAGGCCCGGTATTACCAAGTCCGGTTAGCCCAATCTGAGAGTTAGTCGATCCAAATAGCAATGGTAACCATGGGTATAACTGGCTTCAAATCCCTGTTCTGATCCTGAACTGATCCCACATTTGCAATTCGGACATCTTCTATTATCTAAAGTGTAGAAATCCGATGTGAAATAACAACCAACGTGTGATTCAAAGTGAAGACTTGAATGAAAAGATTCAATTGTAAAATCCAAATTGTACAAGAAGTACAAAAATTCCATTCATAGCCACTCGATGAACAGTCTGCAGACAACTTTTCGGAGTGTGAACATTCACGCCGTCAAGTCTCTCGTTCTTACGTTAGATATCGAACTGATTTCCGTTTCATTCTGTTACTATAGCAGATGGTGAATAGATCCACGACAATACAGAATTATATCAACGTTTAACCACGTTTAAATATTTTTTTAATCATCTCATTAGGCCTACGTTGTATCAAAATATCCTCCTGAATTATTTTGTCATCGTAGACCAATTATATTCACCTTCATAATATGACCAGGATTTTTCCACACTTAGTATTATGATTTATGCTGGAAGGAATATTTGATCGGGCATATTTTTGAAACCATTCAATATTCATCTTGACTACACAATCGTCTCTTACAATATCTATACAGTTGTCAAAATTACCCGATATTTGAATATGTATCGCCAAAAAAAAGCTGGAATAATGAAAAAAATAGAGAAGAAAGCTAAAATAAGCAGAAATAAGGAAAAAAGCTGAATATATTCCTAGATTGGAATATTTTCTGAATGTTCAGTTTAACATAAGCGCAGTGGAAAATCAGCTATTTGTATCACCTGCATTTAGTTCATTCATATGAGATGTGAACACGATTAGAATCAACGTCATGATAGATCCACTCACTATCCAGATGAATTGATCAATATTATCCTAAATATTCTTAAGAATACGAAGACCAATCACCTATCGAGGGGATATCTGAGAGAAGGTCAATTTAATTTACTACAAAAAAAAAGAGGAGGAAGAAATAATGAACGGTGAAGAGAACTCGTTGGAAGAAAAGAAGAAGAAGAAGAAGCAGAAGATAGTAGTGGTGAAAATGAGGAGGAAGAAGTCGGAAGTCATTCGAAACTGGCAGGAACCGATTTATATAAGAAGTCCGCCCTGGAAAAACTGGTGGAAATACCCCCTGTCCCAATTTCTTTGGTTATCCGGGTTTGAGATATATATATATATATATATATATATATATATATATATATATATATATATATATATATATATATATTTCCATTATTTTTTAAATTGTGGTCACCAATAGAAAACGTGGGCGAAAAAAAAATGCACATTTAAAAAAAAGAGATCCATGTGCTAATTATGTATCGGTTTTGACTTCATGATATGAATAGAGATATATATATATATATATATATATATATATATATATATATATATATATATATATATATATATCATCAAGATAGTCATTTCCTTGTCTTTCATTTGCAGATACAGAAGGCGTACGACGAGGATATTGTGTTGCGCAGCAATACGGAACGAAAATCTCAAATTATACATCTGAACAGTGGTGAGTGAATTATTGAATAATTATATATTTATATACTGAGACTAGCAAACTAAACGGTCATTCAGGAGACCGGGGTTCGATTTCCGTCATGGTCGACCATCCTGACAGGAAGTTTTCTTTCACAACAGGACACAACCGACTTTTTCGCACTATCCAAAAATATCTTATAGAATAAACCTTTATCTCCTTACCTCATGTATCATTCACCGACGCCGATATATCTTGGTAATCAGTACAGTACGTCGTTGAATAAAATATAGATGAATATATACTCATTCATATATATATATATATATATATATATATATATATATATATATATATATATATATATATATATATATATATATATATGTTCATATATATATATATATATATATATATATATATATATATATATATATATATATATATATATAAATATATATATATATATATATATATATATATATATATATACATATATATATATATATATACATATATAAATATATATATATATATATATATATATATATATATATATATATATATATATATATATATATATACATGTATGTATATATATGAATATATATATATATATATATATATATATATATATATATATATATATATATATATAAGTTTATATATATATATATATATATATATATATATATATACATAAATAAATATATATATATATATATATATATATATATATATATATATATATAAACATATTCGTGTTTATATAACCAGATAATATATATTAAATATAATTGTGTTGTCAATTCAATTGTCAATATACGTTCTGAATTGTCGATTTTGATGAGTAAAAAAAATGTAATATTTTGTTCAAATTACTTCAATGCCGATCATTTTCTTACATCCACGAAGTATACAGAATAGTACCACCTTCTAATTGCATCACTGTTATTGCATCACTGTTATTGCATTACTGTTATTGCATTACTGTTATTCACAAGACACGATCAGGGCTCTTCTGGACTTATCAGTCGCTGAGTGTTCTTGTGGAAACGAAATAGCGGAATACAGCATATTTCTAGAACTTATCGAATTCCAAATTTTTCAAATTTTGAATTGAGCTTTCTTCTTAATTACATCAATCCAATTCCAATCAATTCAATTTTAAATCATTTCATCCACATTCACATGTGTACCAGAATACATACACAGACAACAGAAAACATACACATAAATACTAGTTAAATCAAAATAAAAACAGTATCAAGTTGTAACTTAGGTTTGCTGAACTATTAGGCGAGAGTATTATACGATAGCAATGTGAAACCCACGTAAGAACAGAAATTCTTGTGCGCGGGCTGAATAATATTGTGTAAACAAAATATCATAATCATATCAATATCATGTAATCATGTCTCAAAATCTATGGTATCTGTTTATTTCATACAGATTTGATGAATATTGTAAGTTATCAATAGGTGGATCTCACGTCAAACTTGCGAAGTTTCAACTTGAAAAAAATCACTTATATATGACTCAAGTAACTGTATTCAACGTTTTCATAGAGTTTAATAATGTCAGTTCGGTTAAAAAAAAAATGTTTATTTGATCAAAGGCCAGAATTATCAACTATCTACCACTGAACTACCAATGCTGATGCTACAATCAAAGCCATGAGTTGATTCATTTCATTCGTTTTCCACTCTTTGTAACACAAAAATAGAAACGTGTCGTATATATCTTAATATACATCGAATACGAATTTAAAACAGATGCATCGGCCGGGAATCGAACCCGGGCCGCCCGCGTGGCAGGCGAGCATTCTACCACTGAACCACCGATGCTGTTGTTATAGATGAGATTAGGTTTAACTTACCTTATTTAATGCTCTTCACTAGTTACACACAAACAAAAGAATGTAAGAGTGATGACTTGCAGTTTATACGACTCACTGGATCTTTTTTTCACAGGTGTATCATTTATTTATATTGTCAATTTAATTGCAATGGAAGCGATACTGACACATCTCGATCTCTAATTCACTTCACATCAGCAGTGCTCATGTCATTTTCTTCAACAACATACCCTATCAAATCACCCAATTCATTTCCATATGCGAGAATAAATCCTTCGATATACTCACAGACTATTTTCTAGCCTCATATTACTTCTCTAGATATATAAATCATTAGTTTACGATCAAAATAATAATTTGGCATGAAATTTGTCGCTAATATTTTAAAGTACTGTTTTCTACTCACTGACTACAAACAACATGGTTTGCTGGCAAACATATCATGAATATGTGAAAATGAACCAAACTTGTGCCAAGTATCAGATAAATGATATTGCATTTTACTTTGTGCCAATAAAATATGGGTGTTGACAATTCAGTTGGAACTTTTCATTGAATAATCAACTGTTGTAGTAGAGATATTATTAGTAGAATACTCAATTATTAGCCAATTATTATGAGATTATTTTCATATTCACATACGTCTTGTGTGAACTGTGAACTCACTCAAAAATGAAATTGGAAGTGAATGAAAACAATTAAATGATCGCAGCGATGATGAAATTTATTTCTCTATCAGCATATAGTAACTAGATACATGATCATTGTTCACCAATTGAGGCTATGGATGAAAGTAGGATGATTTGGACGGGGCACCACAAGGGCGATCTTAACACCCCATCTTGATCATTTCAAACTGAAAAAAAACAATCAATTATGAACCCAGGACTGCGCTGTCTGTCACGATAAATTTTCACCGTAGGTATGAAAGTATTTGAGTTTCTGAAAGTCAGGCACACATTATGAGTATAAACAGTTTTTGCGATATAGGCTTATATCAGTGCATTACCAGCATTGATACTGAGAGTGAATCAAACACATGATTATTATTTTCAACTTTGAATCAAGTCTCTCAGGCAATGTTCACTTCTTTCCATCAACAGCAGATATTAAGTGTGTCATTATATAGGGGACTACAATGAAAAAAAAAATGAGTGTTAAACTCAAATTGGGATAGTTGGGCCTATCACTCTACTGATTGAAGGACGTGGTGAATTAGTACTTCATCCGAGCATTCGCTCCAGAGACTGTGGGAAACCAAGACAAACTACGTCAAAATGGATGGTGAAAGATGTTATTGGTCTTGAATTATTCTTTTTCCTAATTTTTCTTTCATTTTCACAAAACAGACGTTGTCGAAACTTATGTGATTTTGTGGGTCTACGATGTCATTATGTTGTATTACAAGTATGTGAATATTTTAAGACGCCTCGAAGAAAAATATGTATGTTTATATTGTTGTTACTGACATGATATTGAATCACATAATTATACAATCCATATCATCTGTATTCTGTTCATTTCTCCTCTGCTTTATGCGATTTTATGTGTATCTCAATATGTCAATCGATGGAAAATTAAGACAAAAAATTGAATTGATGAAAAAATGAAGCCATACAGTTCGAGTTTGAAACCATTATGTCATTGCCCTCTTGTTTCATTTGTTACTCATTCTATTCGTTTCACAGTTCAATAGGTTATACCTGCTTTCTCAATGGGCTTCTAAACTTCAATTGATGTCAGGATTATCATTTTTTCATTTTTTTCATTTTTTAACAGCTGATCCAATTCATGAGTAACTCTGGATTGGTCTGTATCAATATCATATTCAAATTCCGTGAAAATTCATATTCAAAGAGAATTGAATTATTTTCATGATTCATATTATTTAATATTCAATTCATAATCATTTCATATTCATATTCATATTATTCGAAGAGAATGGGTTCGCAAATTTTCTATTTTCGGTTATTTCAATATATTTTTCTCATTCCGAAAGGTTTATTTATTTATTCATTTATTTATTCAATAATTACTTCAACCCTCTTCCGAGGAAATCGGAATGGTTACCAGTTTAAAATTATCAGCTTACAATTATCAGCTTACTAACTTATAAATGTGGCTTATACCATTATATGATATTGAGTCAATTCATTGATAATCAACAATAATGATAAGGATAGTAAAATTAAAAATGATGATGATAATAATATTCGAAATAATATTAAAAATAATCTTAATAAATGAAAATAGGTCCTATTAATTTTGAACTCCAATTTTCAGGTGATATCAGCTTTCAATAGCTGATGTTTGTTCAATTTTGAAATTCAATTCGGAAATACATTTCATTTCTAAAATTAGTTCTGATCGGGACTATCAGGAATTCTTCCAAATTAAAATATGATAAATTCTATAGAATACATATAATAGATGATAAATAAATTCTATAATAATAAATATAAAATCTTCTATAACAAATTTCTGAATGAGGTTATTTTCTAAAAATTGATGCACCTCAAATCTTCACATAATCGAGTTAGATGATGACACAAGTGTATGTCAAGTTTCAACAAAATGTTCACTCTCGTGAGCTTTTTACCTGTGGAGCGCAGTAAAATACAAAAAATCGAGTGTTCGCTTTGCCCATAAGAAAAAAATCCACTCCATTACTTATCTAGACCTGAACCTAGATAGATGTACGTTCTACGTCCCTTCTGAGAAAAACTTTCGCTACTCATAAATTCTAGTAAAACATAAAAAAATGGTATGTTCGAACTGGAATTTAGCTATCAAATTCATGTATTATATTTTTGAGATATCTTGTCGAATCAATATTATCAGAAATGAATGATTAAATGTGTGATATAGATTCAAATGATCAAACTATTTCGAACAAATTATTTGAATGTTCATGAATATAATATTTCACTTGCAGAAAACTGAGGGACGTTCCAATAGTTCTGACATGGGCAATTCAATCTACAATCTAGTTCGAAATGTGTCAATTAACCGAACTCTGGATGCAATGTGGATGAATATAATATTTCGAAAATTATGCCTGAATTGAATCAATTAATCATCAGAATGGATGAAATGAAATTTCCTTCTGATTCTTCCCCTAGTTTAGCATGATGTAAATTTTCAATCACTTTGCCGATCATTATTCCTATGAGTGAATGAGAATTAAATTAAATTTGTATATTTCTTTAAAAATCATCGATACTTGATGAAAAAATCATAGTTTCTCAATTATGGTTACTGATGAAAGGTAGAATCGTTCGAACGGGGCAATTCAAGGGCAATCTTACCACACCATTTTAATTACCTATGACCAATGAACTACAACACTGGGACTGCGCTGTCTGTGACCATAATTTTTCACCGCGGATAAAAGTATCTCAGTTTTCCAAAGTCCAGAACATGATGAAAAAAATATGTCTGTGATATACATCTGGACATCACCAGCATTGGTATCAAGAGTAAACAGAACACACGAATGTTAATATCTTTCACTTTGAACTATCTCTTGGCCAACTTTTACTTCCTTCCATTAATAGCAGATGTGAAGTTTATATCTAAGGTAAGTTCAGGTAATAAGGCCACCGTAAGGGCATTTTTTTTTTAGTCACAGGAATAAGATAAAAACCTGAACATTTTGGACAAGAATGGTATGACATTTATTCACAAGAAATCAATTACCTCTTTCGTTTTTATTATTTTTTTCACTCCCCAAAAAATGTTGCAATAAAGTCTGAAAAGTGGCCTTATCAAAGCGTTTTATAATTCGTTATTCAAAAAAATAAAATAACAATCGGAACGGAAATATGTCATAACTGACAGATTCCCTTCAAATTTTCTTCAAGAATGATATGAGTTTATTAAAACCTAGTACATTTGAATATAGTCCTATCGAATGTTTATTCTAGTACTTACCAAATATTAGATCAGCGTGTTCAGAATCTGAGATCTGATAGACAATCGAATGTAGAAGGCGCCATTTTTAAGCTAGGAACATGAAATCTTTACCATTTTTCTCGGACGGAGTCAAGAAATCATGATATAGAGCAAAAACTTCGAAAAATCCAAACGAATTGAATATAAAAGCGAGTGGCCTTATTACCCTATGGGTGTCCTTATTACCTATAACCACAAGAAGAAGAAGGAATGAGTGATCGGCCCAATTTGGTTCAATTAGGCCTATCACTCTACTAATTAAAAGTCGCCGTCAATTAGTACTTCATCCAAGCAAAAGCTTCGAGGTCTGTAGGAAAGCATGGAAAATCAAGTCAGGTTGGATTAAAAAAAAGGTGTTTGTGGGTCTTATTTTTCCTTCAACTAATTTTCTTATTTTCTTTTCATGTAATGTTTGATTTTCTTGAAATCATCATTGGTCTGAATTTATCTGACTCCGTTCTATGATTTTTTCTCAACTTGACTACATGCTATATTCCATTCTTCTATCTCAATTGTATAAAAGCTCTTATTAAACACGAAATTCATTTTTCTCATGACATATTCATCGTATCTATTACATTCATCATTTTCACATTTGGATCATGAAAATTTGGGAAATACAATCAAGAAAATATGTGATTGTGCAGAATTTCTACATTTGCAATCATCACATAAAATAAATGAATGTCACTTTTAAGGTTCTACAAATAGTCAAACAGCCATACGGCTAATATCTTCATACTCACTATTGAATAAGTGTGTGTATTATATTATTAATATTCCAATCAAATTGAATATTAAATTCATGAGAATACCAAGGGTTATGCTGAGAGGAAACACTCTGACTATAGTTAAAAATTTGGCTTCTCACAAATAAGTCAATATATATATATATATATATATATATATATATATATATATATATATATAAATATATATATATATATATATATATATATATATATATATATATGAATATATGGATATATATATATATATATATATATATATATATATATATATATATATATATATATATATATATATATATATATATATATATATATATATATATATATAAATATATATATATATATATATATATATATATATATATATATATATATATATTATATATATATATATATATATATATATATATATATATATATATATATATATATATATATATATATATGTATATATATATATATATATATATTATACATATATATATATATATATATATATATATATATATATATATATATATATATTTATATATATATTCTTGTTTCGAGGTGGAAGATGAGAGTTGAATATCATAATTAAAATAGATTTATTAATTATCATTTATTCGTCATATCGAATACACAGCACCTCCAAATATCCTGGCTCTTGATGGTAACAATATTCAGCAACAATAGTTTATACACCTTCAGTAAGTCTTGATTTCCAATAGTCCGATAATTCTGCATGAGTTTAATCCACACTCTTGAATGTCAAAGCGTCTTTGATTAGTTCATACAGATCTCATAATATTGACTGAGCATCTAATCCTAAGGAATGTCAAACGTGAACAAAATTGTACAATCATTTCAATTTATATCATTCGTTTATTCTTTTCGAGCTCGTGATCGAGCTAGTGAAACAAAATATATCTATATTTTAAATATGATATCTAATATATGAATGAATATGAATATAATATATAATAAATCATACACAGATATTTCTTCAACAAATAAAACAATCAAGGCCGGCATGCGGTAATTTATAGAAATAATTCATCGGTAAAACTGCATGCATGAGCACATGGAAAATATTCATATTTTAAATTTCGTGATTTCTTAGAAAATAATCAGTGAGGAGTATCGTCATTATGATGAATATGAATCATGAATTTCAAATCAGGAACTATCATCATCAGGAATTGTAGTACATGGATATGTATCTTGATGTCATTGAGTGAAAAAAAATTGTAAACAAATTGATAATTGGATTTTTTTGAAACTTCCGATTCCAATTAAGTAGATCAGTCCACTATTTCAAATATTTTGATATTTCAATGTTTTCAATTTAATAGTTTAGAATTGATGATACTAGAACCTTTTGGAAATAAATATAGAATATATCAATTTCTTTGACAACGATCAAAATTTGGTCTGAGAAATATGTATACTTCCCACTTTGGGAGCATTTTTGATCATTCCACCTCCTACTCATTCACTGACAGAGGTCACCAATAACACTTTTCACTCTGTTCACACCTATCATTGAATATCGTTAGTATTTGTATTTATTTCCATGTAATGCTGAGGTACACCTTGATAACTTTTTGCTTGATCAAGTGTGCAATATATATCGAATACATATATCATATATATATATATATATATATATATATATATATATATATATATATATATATATATATATAAATATATATATATTAATATATATTAATATATATATATATATATATATATATATATATATATATATATATATACATTGATATATATTATTCAAAAAACAATTTTTTTTCAACTTATATTTGGAATTCGAACAGAATTTCGAATACTCACTACTGTTACTCTATAGATTAGCTACTATAATAATTACCCTTCACTTATTAGTTCAGTTCTTAGTATCATATGATTCTCATTCTTTCTTATTGATAGAATATACTACAGACAAAACAACTTGGTATACTCACTCAGTTCACTGACATTTTTTGAATATAGGGGTGCATTAGTGTAAACAAGAATTGATCTCAAAAATACATCGAATTTGCCAAAATCAAAGAGTTCAGGAAGAATCATTATAAATACACTGTATCAATATTCTAGCATGACACAATTCACCACGCTTCATGAATCTCTCGTGAATGATACCAATGACCAGGTCGAATTGAGAGATGGGAATTATTAAAATTAGCAATTCTTATTCTCGTTAAAAATGGTGCGAACTCGGACGAGTTAGACGCCTCGTTCAACCTAGCTGTTGTTAGGGTCGTTAAGCAGCATTGAGAAAAATGCCATGATTCATCTATCATCGGAACATTATTTTTCCTGGCCCTCCAATCCATTTCATCGTTATTCCTGCATTTTTGAGCCGAGGAATATACAGATTACATTGTTGTAATATATCTCTGCATGATATTAATATTATTATATGAATCCTCATATTTGTTATTCACTATACTTTGATACGAATGTCATTTTGTCCTTGAGATCTCATGAGTAAAATATATCATACATTATTTTTATATTATTGAATGAATGGGATAATCAATTCAATTTCTTGTCAGGTAATCAATTCATCAAGCGTCGAGTGAATCCATAATTTAATATAAGTATATTCCTACACTCATCATCTGAACCGATTGGGTAGAAAGCTAACATTCCAATGGATTATAATATTTCATAATGGTGTGACAGTAATTATATATGAACACTGAGCATCATTTCAGATATCCCGATGATATAACATACTATTTTGACTCGCAAGTACCACTCTCTTTTTTTAAAATTGCAACATTTGATTTTCACATAGACCTGCACGCATCAAAATGTATGAGACTAACAATTCTGAAACAATATTCACTTCCATCATCAAGTGTACATCCCTACGATTCACTTTCATCCCCATGTGTACTCCAATATGTGATCGGAAAACTTGGTGAGAATTCCACCAAATGTAAGCAGCACTGTGCAGTTCTCACCAAACTCATTTCTGATTATAGAGACAAGAATGTTATCACTAAAAATATAGTGTAAAAGCAATGTAATGTTGTCAGAGCTAGAGCGAGAGAGCATGAAATAAAGTATAAGGGATGAAATGATAAGGGTATGTAGGCGGAGCTAGGCACACAGCGTATGAGGCCGTATTGGTTAGTCGTTACGTTGATTCGTTTCAACCCCGCCTCGATTACACATTTTTACAGTATTTTTACTGGCTTTTCTACCGATGTAGAATATTTTATGCCGAGGAAAAATGACGCCCTTTTTTCTCCATGTTCCGTTCACGTGGTTTTCGGCTACTATACCACATGGTTCGTTGACGATAGACAAATAAAACACATTGGCTGTATATGTATCAAACATAGTTGCAGTTATAAGTTTAGAACAAAAAACTGTATAATTTCACTTCGAGACACATATTAAGTAGCTACTGCCAAAATGAATGAGGGGTGGTTTTTTATTCGTGTTGTTTAGCCATTGCTATCCTATTTCATTGTGTGCAGGAACCTGATCTTTCAATGTGACCTGTTTTCTGTGCCTCTATACTATGGATAAAGTACCATTCACATATGAGCTAGCGTTTCGAGTATTTTATGTGCTACGTAGAAATGAACACACACATATATGAAGATTTATATATATTTATATGTATATATATATATATATATATATATATATATATATATATATATATATATATATATGAATGTATATAAATATATATATATATATATATAAATATATATATATATATATATATATATATATATATATATATATATATATATATATAAATATATTTATAAATTCATTAATTTATATATATATATATATATATTTATATATCTGTATATATATATATATATATATATATATATATATATATATATATATATATATAGAGAGAGAGAGAGAGAGAGAGAGAGAGATAAATATATATATAAATAAATATATATATATATATATATATATATATATATATATATATATATATATGGATATATATAAATATATATATGAATAAATATATATATATATATATATATATATATATATACAAATATGTATATATGTATATATTCACATATATATATGTATATATATATATATATATATATATATATATATATATATATATATATATATATATATATATATATATGAATATATATATAAACATATGTATATACATATATATATATATATATATATATATATATATATATATAAATATATATATATATATATATATATATATATATATATATATAAATATATATATATATATATATATATATATATATTTATATATATATATATATATATATATATATATATATATATATATATATATATATATATATATATATATGATTCAGCTCCACAATATAAACACCTTAAGAAATTAGTTCGAGTGAATGGTTGAGCTTGTGGGAATAATAGAA
>OZ023326.1:57463106-57470606 GCA_964007535.1 Brachyptera risi
TGATGTACATGACATATTACTTACAAATATTGACGTATGCAGCCGGGGAAAAAGAGGAAGGGAAGTTGCAAGCCCCTCAAAAGAAATTTCTGAGAAGTGTTGCAGAAGTGACAAAAATGGATAGAATAGGAAGTGATAGGATCATACGAGAGTCAGGATCTGAGACCCTGAGTTTTGGATTGGCCTAGGAAAGGCTCCGTTGATTCGGGGCACATGATGAGAATGGAGATAGGGAGAATACGTCGGAGAGAGTATGAAGGAGCCAAGGTGCAAGGAATGAAGAAGGCGGAAAGACCGAAGACGAAGTGAATGAACGGAGTGATAGAGGCTGTGGAAAAGAGGGGGGAATGTTAGAAGACGATTATAGAAGAAAAATGGTGGGAAGATAGAGAAAGATGGAAAGAGTTAGTCAGAAGACAGGAAGAAGGAGAAGAAAGAGATGAAGATGGTAGAGTGCCTAACCTGGCAAGTCTACTCCGAGAAACTTAAATGCCCTATTATTATTATTGTGATAATCCTCCCCCCCCCCCCCCTGACTCAATTCAGTTTGGAACCGGAGGCCAGATATTCATTATTATCATTATTATTATTCATTATTCATTGAATACACCTGAATGGTGCTGCATTGGTTGATTCAAAATACAGTTATTTGACAGTAGTAGTATTTCTCATTTTTAGATGTATGAATAGCCATGAATGTTTTTTGAGTGCATGTTTTCGCTTGCATATTTTCCTTATTCATATCCATTCCCACATATATGCTGCAGCATGTATGTTTGGAGACTTGTGCCTATGTTCTTGCATGTCTCAATGTAATGGATCCACAGAGAGCTTGGAGCATCTTGGCTGCTTCAGCGACAGCAACGAGCAGCGTACTCTGAAGGGTGCTTCTACAAGAATGTTCGAAACTAACAGCCCAACTACGTGTGGGCAGTTCTGTGAAAGCTATTCTTATGCAGGGATGGAATACGCGTGAGTTCATACTTACGGTTTATATCAGAAGTGATGTATATGGTGATGCATTCATTATTTTCCGCAATTGAGATGAAAAAAGTATATGCTTCTAAATTATTTGTTTAATCTGAATAATTATGGACATATTGCATGTTATACATTCGAAATGTACTCAGTACACTTTTTGTGTTGTTCCAACAGAAAATCTCAACGATTTCAAAGCACGTGGATCTTTATTGTTCTAACCAACTCTTAGGATTTATCTAAACATTTCTGTAATAATCTGTTCTTTTTTTTAATCCCATTGAAATCTGTCTGTTGACTAATTTGTATTTTTCCAATATTTTGAATGGATTTTTCTCAAGCGTTTTACAACCAATGTCCCGTTTCAAGTTGAATAAGTTCGCTTGACCAGAGAACTTTTCATGTTGATCAAAATAAGCGTTTGGCAGAGTTATAGACCAAACAAAATACTCGAACTAAATTCCATACGAGCCGCATAGTTTCAGCACTTGGCTCATGCTAACATAAAAAATGATGAGCGAGATATTCGTAAAAAATGTACTCGATATTGACACACTTCGGTCTTGGAACTATGAAGCCTATAAAAGTTGTATAGTGCAAGCTGTGGGATGTGTCATGGTAATCGTTTTTGCTATCTCACCTGTGGATTTGAGAAAGTTATGATAAAGCTGATATTATTTTTTCTTTGAAACGAAATCGACGCATAGACATCATAGATATGCGATTGTAGTTATGAGGTATTGTTGTTATCTCTGTATAATGTCGTATTGATTTGTGAACTCAGTGACGAGTGCTTTTGTGGAAACACTCGGCCAACCAACAAGATATCAAGTGATAAATGCTACAAAGGCTGTCCTGGAGACCATAGCAAGAAGTGTGGTGGTGACTGGGCGATGGATGTGTATAAATTATCAAAACAGGCATCTACGGGAACGAATACGAATCCAGGAGCAAGTTAGTATAATAGCAATGATAAACAAAAATACATTCTCATTGGATCAGAAGAAATGATGGCTGTTGAAAAATGTGCATCTTATTTATTTTCAAGTATGCTGTGTTACTCAGTAAAGAATGAAGTACTTGGTACTAATCGGCTCATAGTTCATGAATATTTTATTTATTATCTCGAGTTTTTCCGAATATCAACGTTTTTGTGTAGCTATCATTCTTGAGCTGACAAATTTATTCAACTCTGTATGAATACATTTATATCTATCAACACACATACTGACTCACAAATTTTCTTAAAAACAGAGGATCATTCTCCATCATATTTATTCAGGAAATAAGATCATTATGTATGCATTATAGAGGCGAGCACGAAACTCAGACTGGAATAGTTTCTTTTAAAAAAATGGCAACATATAGTTTCAATGAAACTACATTTATAGCTGTTTTTTACCACATTATGTACTCGATTGATCAAAAATAATCTTTGTATCGTTATTATCATTTTTCAGAGAAAGTCGTGTGCTATCTGGGAAGTTGGGCCGTAGGTCGACCTGTTGATGGTTTCAACATGGATAGCATTGATCCTATGTTATGTACTCATCTGATTTATTCTTTCATCGGTACTACAAGTAATGGCGATATAAGAATTATGAGTCAACAACAAGATATTGATAATGGTGAGATATAGAGAAACTTCGACCATACAGGCTCCATAATGGATGAGTGATTGTTTGATCGGCCTCCTCAGAATTTCAAATGCTGGAGCTTTTTGAAGACAACATTTTCCATGCCTGAAATCGTTTCATATACTCTCATTCGTGCTGAAAAGGTCAAATCTATGTATGTATTTCAAGTAGCAAAAAAAAGTGACTGATTGGGTTTGTTCCAAGCCGATAATAATAATAATGGTATTTTTTTCGTTTTATTTTATTTTATCCAATAATAATGTACATTATCACAACATTTCTCTCTCTTGAGTGTCCACAAAACTAATTGAGGGTTTGCATGTGGAATAGAGTAATGATACTCTCTTCAAATAACTAACCAACACTGATGATTGATTTAACTTGACCATCTCAAATGAACACTGAAAAGAGACAACATTACATTCCATGCATCAAAGATTTGTCAAAGAAATACCAAATAGGGCAGCAAAGTAGGCTGTGGCGCGGAAGGATAGGGTTCTAATGTAGGTTCATTCTTATGGGTGATAGCACGCACATGATTTTAAAACTGTCATAACTTCTGAACTATTAATATTACAGCTAAACCAGTTAGCCTACAATGTTCAGTAAACTGTTATCTTTACGATGAGACACATACATTGTATCAAACGCCTGGTTAATTTGAACAATTGGATGATAAAAAACATGTTGTAATTGCAACGTCGAAAACTAACGATAGCCGTGCGCGTAGGAGTGCATCCGCATGACGGTCAAAGCTTAATGTTGCAACATCTGTTTTGCGATGATGCCAAAGCGATACCTAGCAAGCAGCTGGCAAGTTTCTTGAGAACGCGGCCACTGTGAGAATTCCGATGCAACTATCTCTCTCTTTCATTCGCTTGGCGACATCGCAATTACAGCATGTTTTTTATCATCCAATTGTTTTAATTTACCAGGCGTTTGATACAATGTATGTGAATCATCGTAAAGATAACAGTTTACTGAACATTGTAGGCTAACTGGTTTAGCCGTAGTATTAATAGTTTAGAAGTTATGACAGTTTCAAAATCATGTACGTGCTATCACCCATAAGAATGAACCTACATTAGAACCCTATCCTTCCGCGCCACAGCCTACTTTGCTGCCCTATTGATGCGAAGTACTGGGATGTAGTGGGATTAATGGTGGGAGCTCGTGGCACCATTCCTTAATTTGTATGCACTTTTCTCGATACTTACAAAATCCCAAAGAATGTATCATTGAGGAATATTGTAAACTCAGTTTTGATAGATTTGGTAGGTCTTTTACAACATCATTTATATCTTTCAAATAATTTCAACCTTTCTAATAATATTAATAATACCTTTTTTTCTATTACCTTCTTCTATTTTCATAATTTGCTCATACTTTTCTAATCTACCCTCAATTAAATTAGTTTTATAATATTTCAGAATTTTTTTGTGATCAATTTTTTTATCATTTTTGTAAATAACCATTGTACTTATATGTATTAACCATATCACGCTGTACCATCTTAGTATCCCGCTTTGCGGACAGCCGTCAAATGAATTGTCATTCTCTCTTATAATAACTAGGAAAACGCTATATACGCGTTGTTAGACGAGTGGATAGTAATAGTATGTCGACTTCATTGCCAAACTTTTGCCTAAATTCGCCAATAGGGTGACATTTTAGTTATAAATTCTAGTGCTCTATTTCTAGTGCCTATAGTGCTAGTATTTCTAGTTCTATAAATTCTCGGCTTCTAGTGGTACCAATTTAGCACATTTCATGTTTTTTCTTCAAAATGGCTGACCCGATCAAGCTGAGAATTTTCAGAAATGTGTATCAAGATGTTATTCAACTTCACACAAAATTTCAATCTTTTTGAAAATAAAAATGTTTTAATTTTTTTTCCGTCGTGTTATTCTAATGAGTATTTTTGAAATTTCTAAAATTCATAAAAATAGAAGTTACCACCCGATAATGCCACAAAACTATACAGATCTAATCTAGATGAGGAACCATGATGAAAAAAAGTTTGAAGTTGATAGCTGTAGCCGTTTGACCTGTGGAGAACCGACAAAAAAACATTAAAAAAAAACATAAAAACGAACACCAATTTTTTTCAGTATGTCAAATTGAATCCTCGCTAAAGCTCGTCCAATAATGATATATTTACTGTCTCTACTTTGATCCATATACAATACCACATAAAATACATTAAATTAAGTTATTGAAGATTTTTGTGATATTTAATTGGCATTTTTAACAATTCATAATTATAATAAGTTTCATCTTGATTGATATAAGTCAGTATGCCTACATTTAGAACATGATCACTTGAGTGGAATTCAAAAGACACCCTAGACTCGCGTCATCATGTTGATATATTCATTTGAAAAATAATAAAAATATCATATCATATCAAAAGTTCTTTCAATTCAATTTTAAATTTTGACAGTAATTCAAAAATTTCCATAGCTCCTGGTAATTCATTGAAGCGTTTGAATTTCAAATAATTTAAGTTCTCATGTGTAAGTTTCAACGAACATTTTTGTAAATATAAGTATTCGTTTTTTCTAGTGTCGTGATGTATGAATTTGATTGGATGTTTTGTTATCAGCAATGTTTTTCTCAGCAATAATGATAACTTTGAAAATAATATATGAGCTGAATAATGTTGAAATTCTCAATTGGATGAATAACTGCAGTGGGCTTTCGGCTTGGCTCTCAGTATATACCGTACCGCCCGTTTCTGAATCGTAAAAAGTTTCTTGCAGTAGTTTGCAGCTTCCCAAAACTCAATTCCATACCTGAGATAGCGAGGTTTGATTCAAATTAGTGAATAGTGCATAATATAATAGCTTTATATTGGCTTTAGATCCATCTGTGATTGTTCTGAGTGTTTCAATAGTAAAACATCCTGCATTTAGTTTCTTTTATATGTATTCACATCTGAGGAAAAACATCTTTCAATGTATAATTTCTGGAGAAAATTGATTTGAATACTTTAAAAAAAAAATATTAGCTCCGTTTCACTGAATTCGAAGACATCATTGGTGGCCATCTCGGGAAAATTGATTTTAGTCAGTTTTCAGAATATTCATATTGACTTGCTCATCATGAACATAATCAACGTTTGCTGGTTCAATTGATCTGTTTTGAAGAAAATGCACCTTGCACTATTTGTTATTATTGTGGTATATTTCCAATAGACCGTTACCACAACTGACTGGTCTACGTAACAAATCTGGCTTCGAAAGAGCAGCATATAATTTGTTGGATGAGCGAAGCGAAGACTCAATTTCACCATACAGGTGCTCAAAAAAAAAATCCTTTTTTTTGCGCTCCACAGGTCAAAGAAGAATTCAGAATCACTTGAAACTTAACATACACAAGTGTCCTTATCTGCTTAGACACTTCTTAGTTCTGAGGCGCGATCGGTTTGACCACTTACTGAGAAAACTCATTCAAAGTTTTCCAAAATCCCATAAAAATGACCCGGAGGAGAAAAGTCGTGAAAAATATTCACTTCGAGAGAATTCGAATTCTCAGAGAATTGTTATATAATGATTATACACATTGTTCCGAACTTCCAGTCGAATCAGATCAGCCGTTTTGATGTAAAACAAATATCAGTTCATTTTTTTCAAATCACTCAAAGCTATTAAGAAACCAATCAAATCCAAGCAACAGGTATCACCGATTGATTGGAAACAATCAGAACAAAACCTTATTCATCATCATAGAAATTAATTGGGAAATAGGATGGCAGTGATGTAATTCTTTGGATCCCAACGTGGATATATATTATAATAACCAATCCAAAGATAAGTTGATAATATTCTAGCTCATCCATCAACGCGGCAATATATAACGCGTGACAAAACGAAATATACATTATGAGATGTGATCCAAATCTATATACTCTTGATGATCGCTCGTCTGATTCGTGGAAATCTTATCAAATATGTTCGTCACTACTCGTAGTCTTTATAACCTCTCGAAATTTGAATGTGTTCATACAATATCTCACACTTTTCCGATTTGATTTATTCTACTGAGTCTTTCCCATATTTCAATATTCAATTTCTCAAAACGTACTCGACCGATTTTTATCAAAACTAGACAGATCTACTCTTTATCGATAATGTCTGTAACATTCCATGGAGGTTGATTAGTTCGGCTTTGCAATCTATGACGCCCGAACAAAAAACAACCAAACAAATAAACATAACGGATAAATACCCAATTTAACTCCAATGGACATCTTCGCCATCGTTCATGAGAGAAAATGTGATACGAGATAATTCTCTTGGATATTCATCACCAAATTCATTGACAAAATGAAATATTTAGTTTTCTATTCAATTCTACAGGAGGTTACAGGAAGTTTGTTGGACTCAAATCCAGAAACCCCAACGCAAAGATGTTGGTGGCAATTGGGGGAAGCGGAGGCACGGATCTTGGTAATACTGGTACTTTTTCACAGGTAATTTACATTATTTCAATATCCAACAATTGAAAATTGAATATGCTTTCTATTGATGCCACAATTCACTTGTGAACAGGATTGTTATTGTTTAACACTCCTAATGAGTAATATACGTAATACTTGAATTCTCGTTGAATTCTAGTTACGGAATAACTTTCTTGAATTCGCCCACCGTAGCAATTAAAATAGATACCATGAGGATGTCAGATGTACCAATCAAATGTATTGAGAATAAAAGAGAGAGATAGAGAGTGAGAGTGTCCCCCTGGTCTCCAACATCTAAATCCATGAAAAATTATTATAATATGTGTGCTATTATTCCATTTTTTTGCCTTTGAGGTGTACTTATGATTATATGTATGTGATTCTTGGTTTTACAGATGGCAAGAAACCGAGATGCCAGGTCTA
>OZ023326.1:57473106-57535606 GCA_964007535.1 Brachyptera risi
CTGATAATTGTGTCTTCAGTAGTCGAAGTCTCTCCATATTAACTCACATAGAAATAAAAATATGAACTTATGAATATTCCCTTCATATAATGCATCGGAAAATGATAAATACTTGTCTCCACTTCTTGACCAATAATTATTTCGAATTTTAATCAATGCAGCACCATAGAAGTGAATTCATATGAATTTTAAAAAAAATGTTCTCTTCTTACGTGAATGAGCACAATGAATAGCAACACACTAGACAAGGAGAAATGCCACAAAAATAATTGTGAACATATTCAAAACTTCACATAGTTTGAGTATATAATATTGGACACTTCATCAATGAACTGAAACTCTCCCAGTCTTTCAAAAAACTTCTGAAGTATAATCCAATTCATTCAAAGGCTGAATTGTTCCTTGATTTTTTCTCAGTTATCGATACATTTTCAATCGATATCGATCATTGTTTTGATGACGAATTTTCCGAATACTGAATATTTATTCGATATCAAATGTGTCGAAAGTCGAAAATTTCAATTCTTCATCGAGATGAAACCATCGAATCAGTAGAAAATATGAGAACCGAAAAGCCACATTTGTATGTATAAGAATGGATGATTCCATTTTGATTCATGATTTCAGATAATGTATAGAAAATGTAGGTGAAAAAACCCACGAGATTCAAAACATAACCTCATACTTCTCATCCACTATAAAGAAACAAACGTATAGGATGTGACCACTGAATTGATTCATCTATAACGCTCTGAATTCGAATCTATATTCTACCAAGCCTTTTTTCGATCAATTTGAAATATGAATACTCCTCCAGCTCAAGCACTTTGCGAACATCATCGCCATCTTCAGCCCGAAATATATTTATTGCAATTGCGAATATAAACAATTCATATTCTAAACCACAAATGTTCGTTTTTCAACTACATTGATTCGTATAAAAACAGGTTCTCGAGTTATGGAATTGTATTTCATTCATCATTGTATTGCTCTCTCAAACTTGAAAACTGAGAGCTATGTTGAATCAGTGACTAGCACACCGAACCGTCAAGTGACCACACAGGCCTCGATTCCCGCCATCAAATTTTCAAAGTGTATCATTGAGTCCATAGTGAATCCTAAATGTATTCATAATATTATTGGGTTGTTTCAATGATTGATATAATAATGCTATTGGCGTCGGTGGATGATGAAGGATGTAAATACGTATTGACGTGTTCATACGTATTTTGAGTGAAGAAAGGACTCGTGACCTGTTCCTAGGGTCACGAGTCCTTTTTCCATTCACACTGTCAAAAAATACGTATGGAATGACTTTCATATATCACTCATCATTAACCGATGCCAATAACATTATCATACCAATTATTGAACCAACCATATAATATTATGAATATTAAAATAAACTCCGAAGTTATTGAAGATTAGTGAGCGGTGATTATACTATCTCATTGATACGAACTCATTATGTCCTCGTGACAAAAAAAACTATTATAAATCACAAATATGGAATCACAACACTGAAATGTGTTTGTATCTTTTGTTTGTCTTCAGGATACGAGTGTTAGGTACTGGTTGTCGAAAGGAGCTCCAGCTTTCAAGCTGGTTCTTGGTATGGGAACGTACGGGCATACGTTCAAGCTATCTGACCCTAACCAACACGGGATGGGCGCTCCCATATCAGGACCGGGAACACAAGGACCTATCTCTGCTTCTGCTGGTTCGCTCTCTTATGTTGAGGTACAAGGCAAATCTTGAAATCGTACTTTTTCATCCTATTCATCAATCTCATCATATTATCTGTTGTGCCATATTATCTATCTATCTATAACCTATAAAATCCTATTACACTATCTTGAGAAAAAAATAGACAAGGTATAATAAAAATATAAAATAGACAAAAATAGAATTTCCCGGTCCTAATTTCATATCGCTCACACCTAATTCCATGGTATGGTTCGATAAAGTTCAGATTTAAAGAATTATAATCGGCACAATATGAGACATGGACAAATGTTCATTTCTCTCTCAATTCAGAATAAATATTCAGTGAGTTTTATATATCAAATATTCAAGATTGTGGAATTACTGGAATTTTACAAAACAAATCTGCATTGATTGACTCCAATGAAGATAGTTGGAATTATTCTTAAATTCGTATCCTTTTCTTGCAGATATGTCAGATGTTTCAGAGGGACGGAAGTTGGAACAAAGTTTGGGATGATCGTGGAAAAGTACCTTATGCCTACAAGGGTGACCAATGGCTATCTTACGACAACGTACGCTCAGTTCAGATAAAGGTGAATAATTCATGAACAGTACATCATATTTTGTTAACTGATCATTGTCGAGTGATTGTTGATTTTCTGATTCTAATTTAATTTTGAAATTGAATTTTGTGAATTTGGAAAAAAAATACATTGAGTTTGCTGGAGTATTGATCCTTCTGATTAACATAGCATGTGTAGTTGAGTATCTTGATGTGTCTCTAGTCTTTATTGGGAAAAACGTTCTCACTATGGTGATCATTTGTAAAAATATTGTGAATGTTTATTGTGGATTGATAAAATTATAAAAAGTACTTCTGTGCACGGTGTCAGGCAGTTTCACAACAATATGTTCATCCGGATAAAGCCACTTCGATTGTTTACGCTTTAGTTGACACTGAAAATGGTAACAAAACATTCATCTCGCGTTATATATACCTAATTTGATTACTTCTTGAAATATTTCATCGTGTATAGTATCAATATGTAGTAGTGAAATAACTGTCACTTGACTGTCTTCAAATAAACAGTTCAACCATATGCGCCTAGCATACAATACCAGGGAAAGTCACGCCATTTCTTGTTGTGGTCACTATAACAGAAACTATGCATTTGTGTCAAAACGGCCATATGGCTACGCTGATGAGATTCAATTGATCTGATAGAGGAAGATTCACTCTACCAATGTATCAACGTCATCCACATGCCAACTACCAACCGTATCTACTGTTTTTGTTGTGAGTAATGATTAAACGTATTTTTCGACTAGTTTTCTCATTTTTCCCCGGAATCTTCAACTTTTTCATCATCTCAAGTTTTTTATGATGCACTACTACAATATGTATACATCGTTTATTGACAAAAAGTTTATACATTTCTGTGTGTTGCTAGCAGTGCATTTTTTATTCTTCTAAAGAGATTCGTCCCCAACTTTTTCAGTCCGTGGTCATATTATGAGAATTTTAAAAATATATGATTTTTTCCACAAACAATCATAGGCCTAAATCCTAATCACTGTTTATACATTTGATTGATAATTTTATACAATGATAATCCCGGGATGTTAAGAAATCTACATATTCAATTATTAGACTGATGTACTCAACAGATTTTCATGTGTACAAGATAATTTGAATTACTTCAGAATTTCAATAATATAAGCCTACTGAAATAATTTCATACCCCCCTTCACATAATCACAATCACTGAGATATTCTCGTACTTTACTCACGCATAATAAATGTTTCTATTTTCTGTTCTATCTTAGATGCAGTACGCGAAAGATAAGGGTCTTGCAGGCGGAATGATTTGGAGTCTTGAACAAGATGATTTCAAAGCCAGCTGCAATGGACCAAAATTCCCACTTCTGAAGGCCATCAACGACGCGTTGAAATAGTATAATATGCGGAAAAGATTTGCTGAAAAGAATATAAATTTATTGATTTTCACTTCATTTTTGGTGGTATCTATACAATCAATATAATGTTTTCGAAATTATTATTCTTTTTTAAGTTTGTGAAATAGTCGTCAACTTGATCGCATTCTTATAGTAATCACATTCCACATTGAAGTGTAGGATAAATGAATCAAATACGAATGTCTAGATTTTGTTGGGTATAAATTTTCATGAGAAACCAATTCACATTACAATATAAGAATAATTTCGGAAAAATTGAAAATAAAAACATGTTTGGAATGTAAATTAATTATTATTGATTTTGATTCTCTACTACTTTTCCTGTGGAAATATCCTTCCATCAATTCGGACAATTTTGTTTTCAATTGTTAGATTGGTTAATCTTGAAACTTCCTTGAAAGAGTTCCTTGAACAAAATTAACATCTATTTGAGTTAGTATTTATTGGAGTCAGTTATCATATAACTGAGAAAGTTTCTCGATCGAGTGAGTGAGTTATATATTGGAATTATTCGAGCTATTGGAAACATTTTCACGTCAATTGGAGCTATTGATAAATCAAGATGCATTGATTGTTGCGTTGGCTTGTTGGTTTCTTATGGTGTATCAACTCCCTATCCCTCCCATGTTGAAAATAAGTACCAATTCACCGGTCGAATCCTTAGACATACTGATCGTGCGTATGGTGGTAGCTTCATTATAGTGATGAAAGAAACTAACTCTGTTCACATTTACAAGCAAAATGACGTTCACGTTCATTCAGTGGTTTGAAACAGTCTCATATGAAATAAAACAGTGAGGTCAAATTGTGCCATACTTGAATTGTACTTGGATTCATCATAACGGAACTTATATGGGAAGTAATTTATATCCAGACGATTTATGCAATCGAAATCATGTGAGAAGTCCGCATACCCCAAACAGATGAGTATCTATATTTCATTCATATTTTATACAACACTAGCTAGGTAGAGCAGTGATCTTTGGTTTCGAGGAAAATACTCAGGAAATTAAACGTGTTTAAGAGTTGAGTAAAGGCACCTTGAGGAATCATCAAACCAAAGCAACTCAATGCATCAGAGTGAGCCTATTAATGGGCCTATAGTTTTTATATAGGTCCGATGGACATGGAGCATGAACATCGAAACTTGATGCAAAATCATTGTTCCCCAATTAAGGCTGTGGATGAACGATAGGATCGTTTAATAGCATCAACCACAATTACCCACGTAGTTACGTCAAATATCAGAGCCACATTGAATTGTAAGATTCTTCAATGTGAATTTTAATAACATATTGTAATCAAGAAGACTGTTTTCGGACATTTTCTTGTCCGAATGTGTCTAAAAATAGAATTGTGATTAATACTATTGTTTAATAGTTGAATAGTTCAATTTTTTTTGTGAAAATATTCACGGTACATGATTTCGACTCCATGAGCTAATCTGAAGGAAGACTGACATAAAGCTGATTCGAAATTTGGTGTACACACAGAGTTATTGTAACATTCAAATGTTGTTTTTATATTTTTGTTTCCATTGTATTTTAAAATAGATTTATGTGAGCTCATATCTCACCTTGGGGATTTTGAAGATACTTGACTTCCAAGGGGTGCATTTGTGTACAAAATAAACCCATCCCAACTTATACCCGGGGTTCAAGGTAGCTGCTGCGTGTACCATGCTGTATGTCAGTATAAGATACCGCTTTTCTATACTGTTTTTTTCTGGTTTTATCTCTTGAAACTGTAAAATCGTACTGGAATTTCCCCTCCCGCCTGCGAGGAAAAATTCCAGTACGATTTGAAACAGTTGAAAAAGTTCAGAATTGTATTGGATGAGCGAAGCGGAGACTCAATTTCACCATACTCGAAAAAACGGATTTTTTTTCGCGCTCCACAGGTCAAGCTGTAATGAAAATTCAGTTAAAACTTGGCATACACTACAAAAGTGTTCTCATATGATTGTATACTGTATAGTTTTGAGGCGCAATCGGTTGAATCACTCCTGAGAAAACTCATTTCAAAGTTTCCAAAAATCTCATAAGAATGACACAGAGGAAAAAATGTGTGAGAAACATTTCATTCGAAAGAATTCAAATTCCCATGGAATTTCAATATGATAATTATGACACACTATTCCGAACTTTCACTCAAATCGGATGAGCCGTTTTGATGTAAAAAATATAAGATGTAATTTTTTCAAATCACTCGAAGGCCGAAGCTATTAAGATACTAATTAAATCCAAGCAATTGGTGTCACTAATTGATTGGAAACGAATTGAACAAGGCCTTCTCTATTTGTATTGAAATCATTCAGAACATAGGAGCGTAGTGACGTAATTGTTTGAATCTCAAGGTGGATATATAACCAATCCAAAGATATATTGATATGATCTATAGGTACCTCATCCATCAACGCGGCAAAACATAACGCGTTTTCCTGGTATAAATTAAACCACAAAGATATAGAATTTAAATTTAAATTGAAATAATCAAAAATTGAATGTGAAATTGAATATATAATTGTATAAATTTTCAAAAAGTTTGAGAATCACTCCATGGAGTACACGACTTCGGAAGAAACATTTTGTTCACGGCCATGCATCATGATGTCATCAACGTCAAGAAGGCCATGGAGGAACAAGGCATTTCACTGCCTCTTGATGGCTTTTGAATGCATGTGATCACAACCATCAGGTTTTCAATAAAAAAGAGGAAACGTTTTGGATTGACTAGTGATTGACCCGCCCACAAACGTCACAAAACAAAACATCCAATCAAATCGGCTGTTTGTTATGTGGGAAAATTCACGAAGCCTATCAGAGTATCTCTAAATGCCCACATGAAGTATAGATCAAGGTGACCTGTCGATAAGCCACGCCTATCACTAGTGGTCAATTGTGGAAATATCTGTTTCAATCTTAATGCAAATTCCAACATATTCGAACATATCAAATACCAAAGATCGGAAGAGAAAGAGTTGGAAGAATGATAATAAAATGTATGATTCAAGACCAACAAACAATTTTTCAGTTTATACTGACGCATAGTTTTTCGTGGTTACCTACAGTCCTCGAATCAAATGCTTTGATGAATCGTAAATGGCCACAAACTTCAATTAGTAGAGTGATATAACTAATTATATCAATTAAGGCCAATCACTTATTCATTCATTTTAACTCTACATGTGCTTTTGATGGAAATGAGTGAACTTTGCCCAAGAGACTTAGTTCAAAGAGAAATGTATCACAGTATCAACATTCGTGTGTTTGATTCACTCTTGATACCAATTATGTTGATATCCGGATAGGCCCTATATCACAACACCGGTTCATACTTAATATGTTCGGGACTTTTTGAAACTGAAAGACTTCTATCTGCGGCTGAAGAGTGCAGTCACATACAGTGCATTATATAGTGCAAAGTTCATTATATGTTCATTCAATTTTTTACAGGTTTACATAACATTTCTAATTATCAATATATCTATATCGCTCACTCATACAATGCATTTGTTGCGTTTTCTCAGTGAACATATGTTTGGTTGTTCCGCCTCCAGCTCCACTCCTCAACTGTATAGACAATTATTATTGTATCAAGAGTTACACAAATAACTATGTAAATACAGCAATTTATCTTCCTTTTCAATAATTTATTCGACCATGATTGAATTATAGTTTAATTTATATCATCTGTATAATATTTTGGTGACAAGACCACCTTGAAGTCTTTGAACAACCAAGAGGTGCAGCTTCCAAACGGTCTCATACCAATGTGTCTTCAGTCGTAATTGTAAAAAAATGATTGTACATCATTTCAATGCTCATTTTTTTTTAATATCTTGAAGGTAAGGTTTTAAAGAATATGTATTTCTGTTGAATTATAATATTGATTCTCCAGTCCATACCTCTTGTGTTATCAAAAATAAAAATGATATTTTCCCAAATTGACTCTCAGGCTCTCGAGTGATATCATGCTCAACGAAGAATTGCCGATATATTGACCTTCAGACCTTCTCATTTTTTTCTATTCTATCAGTGATTTTTTGTGTTTGAATTGATTCAGATTTAATTATTATTCATTATTATTATTATTTTGTCTCATAATTTCATTCTTCATATTCTAATCTTTATCATTACCCATTCTTTCATCTTGTTATCTGTTCTCATATTTGTTCTATCTTGTTGTTTTTTATTATTCTGTGTCGTATCGGCAACCCGAATATGGGCAGAAATCTGAATAAAGATGTTACCACTAAATGCACTCGCGCAGGTTGAACTTGAAATACTTCTGTGACGATAACAAACGTTTGTTTATAATTTGTCAATATCTCGCGCATTCTAATAATCATTGTTTCAACTTCAGAGTATCAGAGTGGGCACTTGACTTGGAATCATGTCCGATAGGGATTCAAGATAAGACAGTACGAGTCATTGGATGAGCGTGAACGAAGACTCAAGTTCACCGTATTTGAAACTTGGTTGTTAAATTATTTTTTTGTTAGCACTCCGTAGGTCCAACGGAAGCTCAATATTGATTGAACGCCACGGATACTATTTGACACCAACGAACCACTTTTGAGAAAAAACACTTTGCATTATTGAAAACTGTCATGCGAATAAAACATGGGCGATAATTCGGAGAAGATATTTTCTTCGTGTAAATTTGAAGTGAAGCATAATAACGACTAGAACGATGTCTGTAGGCCTACTTGGTACTCAGGTTGGACGGTTATAAGATGTTACTGAGCAGCAAAACAACAATTTTTGGGGAAACTGTATCATTTTGGAGAGAAAAGATCAGACCACTTATACGAGAAAAACTTGATGTACTTTTGAAAAATAAAAATAACAATTCGGAAGAATTAAAATCAAATCGGTGAATTTGAATGGGAGAATGTTAACAGAAGAGAAAAAATAAGAAAATGAATCATTGTAGAAATTGAATTTTCATTGATTTTCATGGATTTGAACACAAAGATGATGATTATTATTTCTCACATGCACTGCACTTTGGAAGGTTTTTGAAAATTCAAAGAGCAGGACTCACTTATATGATGTTTCTTCCATCATTTCTATGAGATACTCCAGGGCTCATCTCATAGCCCTTGCGATGTGTCAACCCAATTATAGGAATGTAACTCAGGAGCACAAAATCAAGTATTTGTTTGTGATGAAGAAATGATACAAGTTTCGATCGCTAAAATTTCACACTACCATATTGAAATCTTGAGCTGTAGTTTCATAGATCTACGATTTATAGTATTTTCAAAAAATTTCAAAAATCATTCTCCATGATAAACATTGGATAAAATCAAGCGTGAACACTTGAAATGAAATTATCAATAACAATAATAGCAAAAATCAATTATAATTAATCATAATCCAAAAGATTTCGAGATACCTCTTTACTATAAAGTGACATTTAAAAGATAACGTCATTCACTTTTTGTGGAACTTCTCTGAAGCTTGGTTATTGAAAATAACAACACGTGTAAGCAACACGTCGTAACCAAGTATGAAGTATCTTGTCTCCTTGGTTATTTTAACACTAATCCTCGCCAATTCAGGTAAGCTTCTATTTCAACTTGGAAAGTTCCATTTGGTGGAATTCGAATTATATCAGTAAACCTCAACACTTGACCATTAAAATTATTATCCAATCACGTTAGGTATGAATGTGGTTCGGTGATTTTGAGATATTTAAAAATATTGAAGTCAATGAATCTGAATATGAGTGAATATTCTTCTGGCATTCTGTATAATTTATGAGAGGGAAAGAGATAGAACCATGCCTAATATGAAATTTTAATATGACTAGAATTAGCTGTTTAAGTCAAACTTGCTGGTGGATGACCTACGTATATCTTCCATCAAATTCAAGTAGGCCTATCACTGTTGTACCACTAAGATAAAATTATAGAAAGGTTCAAGGTATAACTTGAGATTATATCAAACTATACAAAGCTGACAGCAAAATTTCAAAACCACTTCGTTTAAGCTCTAACTACTCCGAATTCAGTATCATTTGTTGTAACATTCTAGGAGTAACGTTTTGACTTATCCAATAATAACACGTAACAATCTGAATTATAATGCAATTTGAAATTCATTGGTTTCCATTGAATAATCAAAATGGAGTAGTAAGATTGCCCTTGTGGTGCCCAGTCCAAACGATCCTATTTTTCATCCATAGCCTCAATAGTGGAAAAATGATTTTATATCAGGTTTCGACGAAATTAAAAAAAAATGCACTGCTTTTCACTGAATTCGTTATTCAATTGATTGATTCAATTCCCAATAGGGTGAAATCATGGTCTAATACTAAAATTTGAAACGTTGACACTTGATGTGGCAAAATGGTGTGCTTTTTCAGTAATTTCAGTTATGAACGAGCAATCTCATCGAGTACTCTTACTGCTAAATTTGTGATGTCACTTATACAAAAAAAGTACTGTTACCATCGAAGCTACTGTCATATCGATTGTGTATAGCCTTGATATAAGTCGGGAATATCCTTACAAATTATCACAATTCTTGATAAAAATGCCAGATTGGGAATATTCTCACCTCCACAATTACATACTAATTATTCTTTCATGAGGCATGAGGCGATTTCAAATATTTTTTCAACATGATCTCAATACTCATCTTAGCAAAATTAAAAATTCACCAGAAACCACATCTTCATGTTGTTTATATCGTGCAGAGTGGGAAAAATATTGTTAGTTGGAAAAGTATTTTAGTTAAGTTTACATATCAGTGTAGGACTAGTGCAAAGGAGGGACTGCAGGAAGGAGACGATCACCTAATATCAAGAATTCATCCCAGTATTCAGTCGAACGACTGAACGACATAATACAGAGAATATGAGTCAATGAAGTCATTAGATTCAATGCATCATGGTTCTGTTCAGAACTAGGAAAACGCAAGTGGAGCGTTGTTGGACGAGCGATATAGGCACATTTATATATAATCTAATGGAATTATCTATACTCACACTTTGATTTTGAAATTACTATATCAAAGCCTCACTGTTCAATAAATTAGATATTTCGGTCGTTCCTCGCGATTTAATTAATTAATGCATGTCAGGGTTTTAAGGCGCATCGAGTCTCACGATTCAATTGGCTCAACCTGTTGCTATTCTTGAAAGCTTCCAGAATAGTTCTGGATGATGTGAGAAAATAGCATTACAATCTCGGTAAGTACGGTGAAATTGAGTCTTCGCTTCGCTCATCCAATCGGTTAATTTCTATGTCTAAGAATACACTAGCCTATTTCATTCACATTTTTATTCTATGAGACATTTCGATTCATTCCCATCATTGTAAGTATTTCAATTACCTTCTAGAATATTCTTTTATTCGATCGATAAAATAATTTAATAAAGATAATAAGATAATTTTCACCATATATTTTGTTATCTCATAATTTTATGAATTGAGAATAGTGAAACTCTTTCAATTTCAGAATCATACAAATCATGTGATATGTATGCTTTTTAATTTGAATTGATCAAATGTTCTATTATTTGTTGTACTAGATGCTGCGAATCCCATTGGCTGCTTCCGTGACGATGAGAATGACCGTGCTTTACCTTTTGACTATATACTGATGCCTGGTGTTAATAGTCCAGCGGCCTGTACTCAGCATTGCGCTAATTATGCTTATGCTGGTATGGAGTATGGGTAAGAACACTACTGATAGTGTTCGAACACTAATAGTGTTCGAAATTAATCGAACAGTTTTTGAGTATTTGAGCACACAGTACAATTGGGTCAAACTGTCAGGAGTTTAGCCTTCAAATATAGTTTAGAAGTTATGCTACTTTGGTTCGAAATACTACAAATCTATTCATTTCTTATATTAGTTGGATTATTAAACCGTCGAATTTATGATGAAATTATTACGTCTTGAAAATGCCATGGAACTAACTACGTATGTTCTAGAATTCGTTGTATATCCTCCTATCAAATTCACAAAACGATTACCTACTGAAGTTCCGAATAGAAATTATCGTTGATGATTTTTTTTCTCAATTCATGATACTTATATTTGTTTCGAATAATTTGACCTATTGGAAACTGACGTTTTCCAAGACATTCATCTCATGAATATCCGTATACTGACGGGTCTTAGGCCCGGTGTTAATAACGTGGTTGTAGCTCCAACTGGCAGATAAAAGTTGTTATCAACATGGTTACCTGTGATATTTGTTTTCATCAACTCTCAGATAACTGCTAACTGGACTTAGTAATACTGGGTCTTAGTGAGATAAAAGTCAACAAAGATTTGCATCTAACGGATTTACAAGAATTTTCACAATAAGAGAAAACGCCTCCATATATTTTAAAATAATCAGGGTACAAAGTCTCAATTTAAAATGTTACTTTTCTTGATTTCAGTGAGGAATGTTACTGTGGCAACAGTCGTCCAAGTAATCAAATAGATGACGGAGAATGTTATGTTGATTGCCCGGGAGACAACAGTGTTAAATGTGGAGGCAACTGGGCACTGAGCGTATACGAGCAAACAAACACCGGTGGCCCAAGTAGTAAGATACAACACTTATTCTTTATTACTAGGCAAACGCGTTAGGTGTTGCCGCGTTGATGGATGAGCTGGAACATATCAACTCATCTTTGGATTAGTTATTATATATATATATATATATATATATATATATATATATATATATATATATATATATATATATATATATATATATATATATATATATGTATAACATATACCTTGAGATCCGAACCATTACGTCACTGCCATCTTATTTGTCCTCATTAATTTCCGTGACAATGAAGAAGGCTTTGTTTTAATCGTTTA
This sequence comes from Brachyptera risi, assembly GCA_964007535.1. Classification (NCBI taxonomy): domain Eukaryota; kingdom Metazoa; phylum Arthropoda; class Insecta; order Plecoptera; family Taeniopterygidae; genus Brachyptera; species Brachyptera risi. Next base: position 57,485,634 of record OZ023326.1, read on the forward strand.
CAATCAAGTGGTGACACCTGTTGCTTGGATGTGATTGGTATCTTAATAGCTTTGAGTAATTCACAAAAATTACATCATATTTTTTTTTACATCAAAATGGCGGATCTGATTTAAGTGAAAGTTTGGAATGACGCGTGTATCATTATTATATTGAGATTCCCTGAGAATTTGAATTCTCTCGAATGCAATTTGTTCCATACATTTTTCCTCTGGGTTATTCTTATGAGATTTTTGAAAATTTTGAAATGAGTTTTCTCAGAAGCGGTTCAACCGATTGCGCCTCAAAACTTTACAGTATCGAGTAAGATAAGGACACTTGTTTATGCCAAGTTTCAACTGATTTTGAATTTTCGTTCGACCTGTGGAGCGCGAAAAAAAAACGACAAACTTTTTTTCGGGTATTGGAAATTGAGTCTTCGCTTTGCTCATCCAATGAACTTTATAAAATGTATTCATTCATATTGTGTTCAACATTGATTTACCGGCGTGGAAAGATGAACAAGACTTTGAGAAGTGTAGGACGAAGAGTCTTTCACCGGTTCTTTTTTAACACTGGAAGGGAAACCACCCTGAGCTACTGTACCCTAAAAACTATCCCACTGTTCACTCCCACTACTGAAGGAAACCAGGAAAATCTCAGTTAGAGTGGTCAACTATTGCGGAAATTTGCTTGAATTTTTTTTCATCTAGCCACCCAAGCTTAAAATATATGTATTCGAACTATGAATTTCATCCGTGTTTTCATAAGTATAGCTTTTATTGATTCAAATTCAGTTCAAACGAAAATATCAACGAGTACCACGATATTAGATATTAGACATGCACTGTGAGTATTTTGGTCTCATACTTTGTTACCAATTTCACTTGGGATACTTTTTTTTTATGGAGATAGTTCATATGAGTATGGTGAATAATACGTGATAATAATCTATGACTTCAGAAGCAAGTGGCATTGGATAAGATATTCTGAGTTCAAGTAAACGACACATCTTGTACTGATACATTTTGATTGCTCCTTACCTGAGAGACCAGAGCTAAGTTAATTTGGTATCTCTTGAAACGATTAATCAGCTGTTTTGTTTTATGCTCGTAGTAGGCCTAACGCACTTGAAAGATGAAAACTTGATTTTATTTGAAAATTACAAGGGGTATACTTGTATACCTTGCACTAAAAAATCGACAATTTTGATATTTTTACACTTTTTTTCTTCCGATTCACATTGGTCTCAATTCAATTAATTTTCAATATATTTATTTTTTCACATCGTTGCATTATTTTTTTATTTTTGATAATTACAATTTTAATTGTTGAAAACGGACGAAACTTGTAACAAGAAATCTTAGTCTCCATCAACACTGTAGTATGCTAATTTTAGTCTCATTCTGTTCGCAAGACATCACAAAGTGAAAGTATGAAGGATTTCTGTACTGTGATCACTAGAAGTATTTTAATTGAAATTTTACATTCTTTGTATTTTTTTCTTGTAATGTTTAAGCGAAAATAATTCAAGATGGTAAATTAAAAATCACCAATCACAAAGATTGCAATTATCCTTCATACTATCATGCTCTTGTAATCGAGGAATTCAACAATAAAAAAATTAGCCTCTTATCTCAATATTGAGTACATGAATAATTGTTACAAGTTTATGAAAGCGTAGTAAATCAAAATTCTTATATAAGCAGGATTGAAGTTGAGGCGACTCTGAAACACTATTTTATTCCTCATATGAGGAGTAATGGAATTAGGCACTCGAACCTGTTACCAAGTGATACACATTATGTATTTACAAAAAATCTGTATAACAGATTTGAAAGAGGTTTGCATGTTTGAAAAATAGAACAAACAAATAAATTGATTATTAAAAAAAAAGCCTTCTTGAAGGTATACAAGTACCGATGTTTTACTAACAGAGAAAGTGGTGGAAGGTATCTCAATTTCTCGTTAATGTGCGGTAAGGGTTATTATGGTAGTCGAGAAAACTTCTCTCGCTAGTCTGGGTATTAATTCGATATTTTCTATTTTTCATCACCATCTAAACTTGTTACAAAGTCATTGTTCCCCAGCTATAAGGCTGATGAAAGGTTGGGTCATTCGGACGGGGCACCACAGGGGCAATCTAGTCACCTCAAATAAATGTAATTGCTCATTGCCACAATAATTCAAAGATGGTGTGAATCAAAAATGTAAAAGTAGATTCAGATAGATGCCACATAACATCATGAATTTAATATTGAGCATTATGAATACGGAGAGTTGGTTATATTTGGCTACTTCTATTCCATGTACCATAACATTGATAATGATACTGATAATATTTTTTTTTTTTTAATCACATCGAAACTTGATACAAAATCATTGTTTCCCAATTAAGGCTAAGGATAGAAAGTATGATAATAATGTTACGACTCACACAATATTTCAGTTGTTTTCTTCAAATCAAAATCAGTAACAGAGTGAAAATTGGCATCCATCAACATATTATATAGAATAGAATAGGATAGTCTTCCGTTTGTTTGTTTACACGCCTTATACATTGTATAATTATAGATTTCTATATACGTCTTAATCCTGAAAGTGTAGTCAAACATCGGCAATTCATTGATTTCAGAAAGAGTGGTATGTTACATGGGTAATTGGGCAGTACAACGAAACGACGGCTTCAGTATAGACGGAAGCATTGATGCCAATTTATGCACGAATTTCATCTACGCTTTCATTGGTACCACTGCTCAAGGAGACATCAGGATTCTTGACAATTATCTGGATATCGAAACAGGTAATTGAATCTTCACTTAATGGGTCCAGTGATTTCGTATATTGAATCATTCTTTTTCATGCATTTCATATTACAATCATCGTATTTGGTTCTGAGAACAGATATTGAGAAAGTATATTCATCCGACTTTCGTCCAAGTAACATGCAATAGGTACCATAATGCAAGTTTGTCATCAACAGTCTTCAGATCTTCATATCAAATAATCACAATTGTTCATAAAATCAAACAGACTAATAACAGATCACGAGAATTAAGAAATTTTCAGAAAATTCAAATGAATATATTTTTGTTATCACCAACTATGTAAACTAAATACTGAGTCATTGGTCACCAATTTAGATTAGAGATGACAATACTTGATTGCCTGCACGGGGGGGGGGGGGCAGAGCAAATAGCGCGATCTTACCACTTCGAAAACAACCAACTCGATAAAATTATAATCAGTATGAATAATTACAACTGTAAGTTTCAAAAATGATGGAGTTTTATGTCGTATAAAATATGTCGTATATAGTTTCAATTCTCTCCAATTGGTCAATTGGTGAAATTCTCCGATTGGTCAATAGATCAAAATTGACCATCTGAACAGTCCAGTCAAAATGTGCAGTCATGCATTGTACCACATTGCAGGTCAGGAAGTCAGGAGAAAGCGGTTGGTTGCCATCCCATAATTATACTGAATACTCATTTTTCTGTGAAAGACACGGCTCATTGCAAATATGCATATGAATATATCAAATAGATATATAAATTATCAAAAGCAAAACGGTCAGAGAATAGAATCGAAAATCAGTGTTGATGACAAAGAAAGTAATGTATGATGACAAGAAAGTGAAATAGTTTATACTAAGTTTTTGTGATTTTGTAAACAGATGCATTTTGATAATAGAGAATAGAACACATGTGAGCAGTGCCAGTGCTATACAATTGTACCCTCGAGTGAAGAAGATCATCTAGCTACCCGCAGATCAAACACAAATATTATCGCTATATTTGTATAGCGGTATATTAGTAGGATATTCAGATTTTTCAGGATGAGGCTTACGATAAGAAACGTTATTTTATCTGAAATTATTGAAACTTTGAAGTAGTGTAGGAACTACCGTTCTTACACCTAGCAATGGACCTACAATTGATTGTTCATAATGATAATTATTCAGACAATTTTCTTCTTTTGTAGATTTACGTCCCCAACTACCTAGAATGCAACAGTTATTGCTCGATAGCTCTACTAAGCGACTCCAGTTCGCTCAAAATTCTTCATTAACATCTCCTCTTCCTATTTAAATGTCTAGCATTCCAATTTCTCAAATATCTACTGGCAATAACCTTATTGTTGATTGTATGAAATCGTAACTGAATAAATTAGCAACTAATTACATCAGCCAAGCTACAAAAATGGCATGAGTAACCAAGGGTTATCTATACTTTTTTATTGCACTTCTCATCATTTGGTACAACCGACTCTCAAGTGACGTCAGTACTATGATAAAAAAGCGAATACAGGCCTAAATGCTCGACTTGAAATGCAGATGCTGGAAGAACCTGTTGTTTTCTGATACTTTATTACTCACATTGAATATTTATGCAGGTGGTTATCAGAAGTTCGTAGCACTGAGATCCAGGAATCCGAATGCTAGGATTTCTATAGCTGTTGGAGGTGGTGACGATGACTTTGGTTCTTCTTCGATATTCTCAGCCGTAAGTGATCATTATTATTCATGCATTCGTTTCCAGTCATTTTCAATGACGAAGTTGAGTGAGTTGGGTAATAATGAATTGTGATTATGACTTGAATAATTGACATTATGCTTTGTAAAATGAATATAATACGAAATAGCGAACTTGAGTAATACACCCCAATTCATTTTTTTTAAATAGTTATTGAATATTTTTATGCGCACATGATAATTCTGTGTCACACTTATATGAAGCATTGTGATGAAAATTTGGAATACATCACACAACAATCAATTTCGGAGAATCGAATATAGTAGTTAATCAGAAAGAAATAATCACATTTATTTTCTTAACGAATAGAGCTTCTCTGGGCCACTAAGAAAATTTGATGGAAAGGCACTTCTTGTAGTTCTTCGGATTTTAAAATGTATTGAAATATAATAATCGATATTTTTTAACTTCAAACGAATGGAGAAAATATGTTTGCTTTATACATGTCACGAATAATTTTGAAGTTGTATGAAGTGATTTTGAAATTGCTTCATCACTCTGACTCTGTATGTTGGTTATCCATGTTCACCGTTGATTAATAGAGATTCAGTTGGTCAAGTACCAATCAGGTATCAATATATCAGGTATTCTGAAAGTCGTTTCTCAAATTAAAATATTGAATCCATTTCAGATCGAAAAAAAAATTGAATAGATATAATATCACAAAAACTATGAGATAATATAATTCATCCATTTGGAAATATTCATATTTCCTCGTGCTGCTTGAGTAACACATGGTTTCAAAATGTAAAATATATGTATGGAGCTTAGCAATAAAAAAGACTTGCTTGAAACGCTATGAGTTGATTACCGCATTGTTGTGTGAGTACGGAGTTTTATGTGACATGGTTTCTGCCCAACGCCTGAACCCCAAATTCGTAACAAAATTACGGTCAACTGAGATGATTTTATCAAAAATGCACTTATTCTATCACCCACTGGCCTATCCACCATGTCAATCCATACCTGGGTCTATATTTGAGCTGTTTTCCAAGTCGTGTTTTGTTATTTAAGCTGTGTTCACCCAATTTACCCATTTGTGAGTGGACAATTTACCTTCTTCATAACCAGTGGGTCACTTTGCTTATATATTTTTGAAAAACAAAAAGTTGTGTAGGGGTCAGAGAAAGAATAAAGAGTAATATGCAATATTCTATGGTTCCGTATAAGTTAGGTATTACAGTACAAAATTTAGTATTAATTGAGTATTGAATCTCAAAATATCGTCTGCTGTTGATGCAACTTGAAACTAACGATCAATCAATTCAGTGGTGAATTTGAAGGTTAGGTTGTTAAAAATGCGAAATGAAAAGTTTCAAAATCATACCTTACGACAAGGATGTCGTCAAATTTATTCGTGTATATGATGGCCGTTGATGAACATCCAGACAATGACGGAATTGAAAAGAGTAATATATCTGAAGTCTCTTGAAGTAATTCCATTCAACATTTTTAAATTGTACGCAATTATTGTTTTAATGTGGGCATAGCAGATTACGTCAACAATTTCGAAATATGTGAATCTTAACTGAATTATGACCGATTTAGAGACTCAGCAGGATTTATCAAAAAATGAGAACATTGAGAACCATGTTGATTATTTAACTGAAATTGTAAAGAATGTATTTCATTACTTTCACTTTTGAACGTCTGGTCTGGCCAAGTTTGATACAAATTGTGATAATGTGCATCATTGTTGTTTTCAAATTCAAAAGATTTGAATTATCCTGTGTTCAAATTCAGTAGTGTTTCAAACATTTTAACTGATAAGTTATTACATATTCTTCATTTCACCCTTATAACCAGCTTGTGAATTATATTTCAACATTTGTTATGATGTCTATCATTTGTGTGTTCAAACTCACTTGAAATTTGACGATAATTTGTTGTAAATTGTATGATATGTGTTCTAAATTGTGACTCATTATTCGTTTCTTCCAAACGCCTTATGTGGAAATTTGTGGTACTGTTCATCACTGATGTTTATAAATTTTCCAGACAATTTGCATATTCTATAAGAAATATGGTTTTAAAATTTTTGTGAAGTACTTTGAACAGCATTTCGAACTGATTTTTTCCTGAGCAGTACAATCAGAGTAATAACTTGGTCAAATGAACCAGATTTCATTCCTAAATCCAATAATGTGTTTCACATTTATCAGAAAAAAATGAGTAATTATGTATGGTCTGTACTTAATTTCAAACATTGCACGACTAACTTTTGAAACCCATGCAGATGGTCGCCAATCCAGATGCAAGATTTGCATTCACAAACAACATAGTTGGTTTCATGGAGCAACACGGTTTCGACGGGCTTGATTTCGACTGGGAATATCCAGGCCAAAATGGTGGGAATGAAGATACCGACAAGGTGAGTAAATACCTTCAAAATCTAAGAACACAATTGAACTCTCTAGCGAAGCTGATGAAAATGCGAATATTACAACATTAATCAAAATTCAAAGGGACAGATCCAACATTTCTCAGTAAAAATCAGTCCCATTCTTTTCAAAATGAATATTTTTCAATTCAATCAACATCAAGACTCATCAAACTATTGATGAATGAAAATATAGTATTGAAAATCAAAAGTGCACAAATATTGTGAATGAATGAAATATATTATTCCTTCACCCAAATATTCGTACGCCATTGAGATTATATTTCGACTTTCCTACTTCATCTTCGAATTCATAGTCTGATAACCAAGTCATAAGAAATCATTATAATATGTGGCCACAGTAAGAGAAGAAATAACTGGATACACATTTTTAACCCTATTATTTCAAACCAACATCGTACCACATCCTTTTTAATAGTTTTTGACATGCTAAAAAAATGAGATCATCCATGTAATATATATATTTTTTTAAATAACATCGAAACTTGATACAAAGTCATTGTTTCTCAATTGAGGCTGTGAATTGAAAGTAGGATCGTTTGGACCGGGCACCACAAGGACGATCTTATCACCCCATTTCAATTATTCAAAATCAATGAACTTTAAAATCAGGACTGCGCTGTCGGTGACCATAATTTGCACCGCAGATAACAGTCTTTCAGTTTCCGAAAGTCCGGAACACATTATAAGTAAAAATCGTTATATATATATAACGTTCGTATATATATATATATATATATATATATATATATATATATATATATATATATATATATATATTTCCGGACATTATCAGCATTGGTATTAGGAGTGGAAAAAATAAATGAGGAAAATATATCACCAAGAATCTTATATTGTGATGCTGGATTCGAACCAATTGATTGAGTATACAAATTACAATTATGACATGAAATTTACTCAGGAAAATTACGTTCAAATGCTGCGCGAACTACGGGCAAGGTTCGACACCCGCTCCCCGCCTTACCTGCTATCGGCTGCGGTCGCGGCTGCTGAGTGGGCAGGCTTCCTTTCATACAACATACCTGCAATGTCGGAGTAAGTAATCGTAGACAATGGCACAGTGCACAAGATCCCATCTGTAATATCTCATCTGTATTCAGTATACAGAATTATGTGAGGAGTCTTCAAGACTGCTTGCTTTCAAGACTGTCTTCAAGACTGGTTTTACTGACCGTCTTCAAGAAAAACTACGAAATTGTTGTTTTCAGATAAGTGACAGACTGTGAGCTTTGACTAGAATGACAAAGATATTCTTTTCAAACAAAAACTGATTCGCGAGAATCTGAATCAGAGTTTAAATTGTTTCCATGATGAATTCTCATTGAGTTTTGAAAAGCCTCGATGAAGTTTCCAAAAATGTATTGAGAATGAAAATCAAGCAAAGAAAATTTTTTTTGCCACTACGTGAATTAGGATCTCTGATTAGGCCCATAAGGGCTCATGAGAGCTATCGATGTAGCGAAATAACTTTTGAACGGTAAATGAGATATCAGAATTTTAATGCTTCATTATCCACTATATGAATTATCTAGTAATTAACCTGGCTTACACATATTTATATATTTTCCCAAGAAAAATCATGAAAATGAGAATAAACAAATAGATGAATAAATAATATATTTTATCATTTGATACATCAAATGAAGATGACATTTTGATGAATTGATGAATGTGTATTGATGTATGTGATGATTGATGAATTTTGATGATTTTCCTGAATATGTGTATATATATATGTATATATTTATATATATATATATATATATATATATATATATATATATATATATATATATATATATACACATATATTTGTATAGTGTTGGAACCGAATGCACTTTTCATCAGAGTGATCATGATAGAAATATCACAATCGAAGTAATGTAGAAAATTTTAATTCCCATAAACACTGGTCAATGATGTTAGTGGAAGTGAACTAATAATTTGATGTATACAATAAAATTGATTCCACTATATCTCATATCGTATTGAATATATATTCAGATTGTACAGCAAGAAAACGCGTGTGGCAATGAATAATATATGAATCCCAAAATATACTGATTTTAAAATTCAAGCTCAGTTTTTCAATATATTATCGCTTCTGACATGTGCGGGTGAAATTCATCACATGAAAATATTCATTTGATATCAATAGAACTTGATAATCTTACCCAACTATATAGAAAAAAAGAGGATGAGTGGTAAAAAAGGGACTAAACACTGCCCATGTTAGAATGAGCGCCGTTAGTATACGTATCGACTGAAACACTATTAATTGTAGAACATGGTTAGGAAATTGGTTTTGAATATTTTTGGGTCAACATACTTGCAATGGACTACATGAATGCAGTTCAGATTCATTTTCAATCTACATTGAGAGAATTATATTTTCAACAGATTCAATAACATGTCAGCCAAGGTATTGAAAACAAACAATGGGCTCAAAAGTGCATTGGAAATACATGAATCATTCAAAACCTGTTGATTTGATCAAACATCTGCTTTTTTTAGTAGTAGTAGTAGTAGTAGTAGTAGTAGTAGTAGTAAATATCTTTATTAGCATTACTTGCTATTTTTTACATGGTCATTGACACTTCAAATTTTTTTAACATTTTTGTGTAATTATTAATGATATCAAATAATAGTATATCAAAACTACAACACTTTATGAATTATGACTCACATGACATTATTAGAAGACACAATTCACTATTCTAATTCAAAAATTTTGATTATAGTTGATTAATATACATTTGGAACATCCCAATAATTGGCACTTATTATGGGAATCAACTTATCTTTAATACTTTTACAACGTTCTCTTCTAAATTGACTGAACGTTTTCGCCTCTTTCACTTTATTTTCTGATCTATTATAAATTCTAATTCCCTTAATGCATATTGAATTGTCTTCTTCTTTTTTTGACGTTCTTGAGATATTTATATTCTTGCACGCTCTAGTATTATGCATGTGTTCATCTTTAGTAAGTTCAATTTTATCACAGAGATATTGAGGAACTATAGTCCATTATTTATTTCTTCTTGATAACGACTGTTGAGATAAAGCAGGAAGATTCTCCTACTTAATGACGTATCATGACGTAGAATTCCATCTCATACAAACCATCAGTTTGAGCAATGTTAAAATATGGTATCACTTCAATATTTCCAAACCTAATACTTAAATTAGTTTTCATTGAAAATTAGACAAGAAACGTATCCCATGATTCTAAGTTGTTTGTAATCATATGGAGATATTTCATGTATGTTGCCCGATGTTTGCATTTATAATATCACTTTTCATGGTTCGCCAATATAATATTTCATAACATCTTTTGATTCATATATTAACATTCCAATGTTTTCAATGCTTCCACATAAAGATTTCGAATACGAATCTCAACCTCATGATCGAATAACTATTGTTTCTTTCCCTATGTAGGAGTTTGGATTTCATCAATATAATGGCATATGACTTCCATGGTGCCGAGTGGAGCGAAAAGACAGGTGTTGGATCTAACGCACCGTTGTACCCCAGTAACGTACCTGGTGTATCACCTCAGGACAACGTGGTAAGATTATTTGAGTCCAAAGTAATCCGACTACTGGGGGTGAGATCACAGTTACCGGTATTCATCGGTATGCGTTAGGAAGTAATCTTCAATGACAACGATACAGATTAGATTATAGGATTGCTTAATTATTATCAGAATCAGTGATTTTCAAAAATCTACAATTTTTTCTTATCATTATTTTATATTGGGTTTGGCAACTGATGACTACGATCTATTGGCGTCGGTGAATGATATATGAGATGATGAGATGATGAGATGAAAGGTTATTCTATTGGGCGTTTTTGGTGAATACCGGTAGTGTAAAGGAGTCGGTCGTGGCCTTCTGTTGAGGAATCATCACAGTATTGATCTGATGAACGACTGAGGAAAACTACAAAAAAAACTGTCAGGATGGCTGACCATGGTTGGAGTCTAACCCCGGTCTCCTTAATAACAGTTCATTTGGCCACACGACTCAGTATAATATATAAATATATATATATATATTTATATAATTATATATATATATATATATATATATATATATATATATATATATATATATATATATATATATATATATATATATTTATATATATATATATATATATATATATATATATATATATATATATATATATATATATATTTATATTTATATATATGTATATATATATATATATATATATATATATATATATATATATATATATATATATATATATATATATATATATTAGCAAACTGGAGAATCATTCAATGTCATTCCAGTTTCGATAGGAAATTTCATATGATACCTAACTTTCAAAGACCCTATTCTTTGTAATACTGCCTCACACATTTTCGACAGTTTCAAAATTTATTTTGAAGCATTTTGTATTGTTCTGTTGTGTACTCAACCCTTGTATTAATGCTGAGTTGATTCGAAGTTATATTTTTCAGGATGCCAGCATTCACTATTGGTTGTCGCAAGGTGCACCAGCGTCGAAGATAATTCTTGGCATGGGCACATATGGGCACACTTTCCAACTATCTGATCCCAGTATCAACGGTATGGGTGCCCCATATGACGGTCCAGGCTTGAGTGGCCCGGTGTCTCAAAGTGCAGGCTCCATGGGATATAACGAGGTTAGTGCAGAGACCAAAAATAAGTAATACAATTTATTCATGATATTTGAAATAAATAGTATCATTATAAAGTTGACCGAGTAACTATGAACTAATAACTAGTAACTAATGAAGACATTACGAAGAACATTAAAGTATATCGGATAGTAACGAGATAGGTACAATAAGAAGGGAACACAAAACATCTATGTAATCGAGGAAGAAAGAACTTGTGTTGAAACTCAGGATAGTGCCCGAATTATCAGTGACAGAAACTTCCGGTAATCTTGGTTGGAAAACAATGGGAAAACAGAGATAAACAGATGAAATTATTGGAATTTTGATAGTATGGTCACTATAAGTATAATGCACTTGAGTTATATCTACATGCAATATGCATATCATCTGATATGATATATGTCATTATATGTCGAGTGGTGAAACAAGGTGATGACAGTCAAGAGTATATGAGCTGTATGATATATTGGTATGGAAAGATGGTAAAAAGAGAAAAAGGATGAGTGGAGTAGGATAACGTAAGATCTGACTGATAGAAAGAAAGAAAACAGTAAAATGCTAGTGATGAGAAAAAAGAAGAGAATACAAGAGAAAGATGCAAAAATGCTAGTTGGGAGAAGTTGTTGATCCCTATTTCTGTAGAAAGTTATAACCAATTGAGTTGAAGATGGATTTTGCAAACGTTTTACTCAAGTCAGGGAATTTGTTTGGAACGATGATTTCCGAAGTCGGAAAATTTAGATGCACATATATTTTATTTCTAATTTATATTGACATAATATGAGATGGTGGACCATAGGGTGGCATGAAGAGAGGGAAATAAAACGAGGCAGAAGTTAATTGAATCAGGTCAGAAGTATAGCAGAAATAGGAACGATTAAGAGGAAGAAAAGTAGTAAGATGAGGAAGGACAAGAGTGAATACGTTACCTCATGAATCAGGTGTGGAGAAAGATTGAAATAGTATGTCCATGTGAGGGGAAAGAACACCAGAAACTACCCATAGTCATGTTTGAGGAGAATAAAACAGGTGGAGTGAGAGAGTTGAAAAACCAATTGAAGAAAACTGGGCCAGCCAAAAGAGGCAGAAGTGGAAAATATATAGAAAATTAAAGAAGGTGGGAAGATGGGAAAATGAGATAAATCTGTACGATTTCAAATGAAACAGTGGAAGTGGCGTTGGAAGATGAATGAGCCAGCCAAATGAGGTGAAAGTGGAAGAGATATGGAAAATTGAAGATCGTGCGAAAATGGGGAAATTGAATGAGTCTGTACGATTTAAATAAAACAGTCGAAGTTAGAGATTCTTTCAAGCGATGTCTTCCACGTTCCAGGTTTGTCTTGAACTTCAAAGTGGAACCTGGAATGAGATCTGGCACGATGGCGAGCAGGTTCCTTATGCCATCAGGGGTGACCAATGGATGAGTTATGACAACGTCAGGTCGATTCAGATCAAGGTAATATGATTTGACTATCATTTTTGTGAGATGTAAGTTAATTATTCAATGGATGATATGAGTATTGGTGGTACTTATATCTTACATTCACTATTTTACTTTCTACAGAATTGAATTGTATCAAACATTATTACAACCATCTAGTGTCCTCCAACAAATAGACACAATGGAGCATATTCACAATATGAATATTAAACATATTACTCATGAAATGTGTCCTATTTTGTGACGTGGAAGATATTATTGTACTCAAATAAGTATTCAAATTATCAAAATTTCACTTTGCATGAAATGATGTGATTTTGCATTCATTTGAGGGTTCATTCATACTCAATATATATATATATATATATATATATATATATATATATATATATATATATATATATATATATATATATATATAATCTCATATAATCTTATATATATATATATATATATATATATATATATATATATATATATATATATATATATATATATATCAGACATGAATTCAATGGAGGTCTTCATTGAAACCAATATTCATTATTCATTTTTATTTCATACTATTGAATCAAATTTTTAGCGATAATCCTACTGCAAAATATGAACATTTCCATACATACCTGTATCTTCAGAATACACCAGTGGTATGTTAGTGATTATTAAAAGAATGAACCGAGTTCCATTTCAATCACGAGACAGATTGGTCATCTTTTATCTTGCAGAGCCAGTACGTTAACGATCTGGGTCTTGGAGGTGCCATGATTTGGAGTATTGAGCAGGACGACTTCAATGCCCGCTGCGGTGGATCAACTTTCACACTTCTCAGAACAATTCATGACTATATGAGATGAGACGATTCACAATACTCATCAACTCGTCTTCTCAACTCTGAACACTTATCATACTGTGCTATGTACGATTAGAATTAATTTAAGTCAATATGTATATATTATATTAATGTATGTATAGTTCCAATGAAAAGTATATTTTTCTGTTGAAAGTGTTTGTTTTTCGTTCAAATGAGAACCCACACATTCGTCGCTGTTTATTGATGAATAATAAAACTTCGATCAATTCATGAAAAAATCAGATATCTCAATAATAATAATAATAATGGAGGTTTTTTTCTTATTCTTGGTTGATTATATCAAGTAATATCAGAAAAGTCAGGTGAACCATTAACATCTGTTTACACTCTGTCATATACAGTTGAAAGTTGAATACAGGAAATATTTCCTATTTTGATTTCCATTTTTTTTCAATATCCTCAGATGGAAATGAGTTGATATAAGACTTGACTCTGATGGAAAATATGTTGCTCAAAATGTGAGAAGGAAATAGGCCCACATTTTTTTTTGTATCGTCATTACTTTTTTACATACAAAATAAACTCACTGAACAGTCAAATAAAATTCACAAAGTCTCCAAGGGAGACTTGACTATGGGAGAGAAAAAAAAATATTATAATCTGTATATTATTCAGTTCTGGATTTCATATATTGGTTTATGTATGGCGATTGAAAGATATGAACATAATTAACAAATTGAGTGGCTTGTAAATATGAATGGAACAAAAAGAAATGTGATCTATACAATGAACTATTATTCACAGAATACATTACATATCAGACACGGAAATAGTAGAATTTGGCTGTATATTTTCAACTAAATCCATATTGAATACAAAACAATCACAATGAGTGTTAAGAGTGTCATGTCATCATAAGAGTTTTGAAAAAGTTTTGAAAAAGTTTTGAGTAATATTTTATCTCAATTTTCTTCTGTAGAAATAACTGCTGAACTTGAAATCCACATTGACTATACTACATTTGATATATACTATTGAGTCTTTTATTAACACTTGTCGTTTCTAATATACTTTGCTGTATGAAGTATGAGTCAATTTACTTCAAATACACACTTCATCAGAAACGTAATATTCCTAGGAAGAATTGAATAACTAATCTTTTTCGAATTTGATTTGAGTTTAGAACCAATACTGTAATATTGCTGAGTAAATATCGAATCTGATCCAAAATAGTGGCAAATGTAGTCGGGTATAGTCATCAGACGTTTTTTAAACATATTTTCTGTGAATCTACAGTCTGTTCTGTACTCTGTTTTGTGATCTTCTGATGTTCTCCATAACCCACTCTTCAGCGCTTCTTGGATCAACTTTGAATCTAATTCTAATTTATTCATCATAATCAAATGTATACAATGTTGTAATGAAAAGGATATATAATTAGTGTGAATACATAATGCGAGTCATTTCAAATTGTCTGGACCAATTCTGATCCTCTAGGCCTATACTATACTTTTGGATGTGGTTTGGTCACTAATATTTTATTCACTTTCAGTGTCATTATTTTCAGTACATGCATACTATAGTTTGATCGTATGATATTTGAATTTTCACGATTTTCAAATAGTTCTGGTTCAGTTTTCATACAACAAACTTCAATATTAGTATTTTATTGAATTGAATCGCTGATTATTATTATAGATCTATTAGATCCTCCGTGGACATTTTTTTTCGATAAAACGTTTTTCGATGAAAGTAATTACACATCAAACAAAACCTGACTGAATCCAATGATATCTTTCTCCTGGATTTTTGTGTCAGCCTGAAGTGTATTTTCATGTTTCACCTATTTTTCAAGAAAATTTGGACTGTAATATCAATAATGTGATAACAATCATCTAATATCTGTAATATATATTTGGACTTTCGGATCAGTAAAAGTTCTCATAATTGAAACCGCATTGGTCATTATTCCATATATCAGTTCATCTATAAATGACTAGCAATTACTCACGTGATTCAGCAGAACGGGGTTCGATTCCCTCAATGGACGACCATCCTGACAGAGATTTTTTTGTAATTTCCACGTTTAGATTAGTATTGGTGTGGTACCTTGACCATATGCCACGACCGACTCCTCTCCAGTTTAATTATCCAAAAAATACACGACAAAATAAGTGTTCATCTCATAATCTCGCCTCTTCATTAATCACTCTCCGACGCCAATAGATCTTGATGCGTCCTAATATGAAAATGCAGTAGCCCAATGTAAGCATTACCATACTTACCAGTACATTACCATTACTATATATAACTTACATTACTTGTCCACCAGGTTTGTCGCATAAGATTCAGGCCGATGACCGGATGGGTTTCTGGGATGGGACAAGTTAATCCTTTAACTGGACCACAGGATAATAAACGACAACGTGTGCCATCCATTCAGAACAAAGTAAACAATATAATCAGGTGAAGATGCCAGCACGGGACCTCAAGACCCAAGACGAAAAGCGGGTTTGCTCAATTCTGGTATAAGTTATGTCTGTACTACTTTCCTTGACTGGTTACATCTTTCTCGTATATCTAGGAAAACCTGTGTGGCAACCCGTGTTCAATTAACTTTGCCCCCTCAAAAAATGACAATGTGAGTAGTTTAATGCTACTATTCAACATTGGTTATGGGAATATTCGATACAGTTCCAGTATTTGATCGATTTATTGATGGAAAAACGTTATCTATATTGTATTCATTTCACATATCATAAGAATGCTCTACCAGTCTACCTAATGGTGTTTGAATGAAGAATTTCAAGACACAGTTGAAAAGCAGAAGCCGAGAAAGGAACACCATAAGAAAGAGCATTCTTATCGTATGTGGAAGAAACGACAGACAAAATAGCAAAATTTATTCAGAAACACAATATTAAGTCCGTTTTTTCAACCACTCCAAAAATTGACACTTTTTTCAGGAATGAAAACTATGACAGAAATAAGAATGACGGAAAGGGTTTTTATACGAAGTGGCATGCCAAGATTTTTTAGAAGTTCTTATGTCAGAGAGACGGTAATACAAGTGGATACTATCTAGGAATATACCCTCGAAGTGAAAAACAAGGTTTTGTCAAACTCTCTTAGCAAACATACAGAAGATACGGGTCACAAAATTAATTTCAGGCAGAAAAACCGATAGCACAAGTTGATAAATTACTATCACGTATCCTGAGAGAGTCTATAAAACTTGAGAAAATACAAAATGCTGTCAACAAGAGGAATGACAGCCTGATATTTCCAGAAACTTGGAGAACAGTGTCATCTATAACTGAGAAATACATATTTATAAACACAAAATAAGGAAGTTTCAGTGATGACGAGAATAACAAACACATGAAAACAAATGAAAACATTTGGAAAAGTACCTCTAAAATCCACAATACTGGTTGCATGTATTACTAGAAATGAATCGAGGAAGCATTTGCTAATTATCACTCAAGAAAGAAGTGATTATATAGTTCAGAGACAATTGATAACTTTTAACTTCTTGTGGATCTTTCTAGGTGGAAATATTTCACTGAACTTTGTTCTGGTACGCTTCGTTGAAGTACGCTCATATTTTAATCCCCATTATGACAATGCGGGGTGAATACTTTCAGTACATCTCTTGGAGACAGCCTTGGGATTATGTTTTGTTGAAACTCAAAAAGTTGGAAAATTTAAAACAGATTTGTTCGAGTCTTAATCATACAACATCTCAAGTTACCTCTGAAAAGGCATATTATATTAATATTCGAATACACATGGATATATATATATATATATATATATATATATATATATATATATATATATATATATATATATATATATATATATATATATATATATATATATATATGAATATATATGAATATATATATATATATATATATATATATATATATATATATATATATTCTACAAAATCTTCTATTGATATTCTGAATATAGTAGACCTACCAATAGACAATTAATTATCACATGATATGAACTGGTATATCAGTTGATTGGTACGGTAGTTGATGATCATCAGAGTTATCAACTCCACTATTTTATTTATAATAATTTTTCATTCAATTCGAAAAATCTTGCATGTAAGATTTCTGTTAAGTAATTCGTAGATAATAGTGCAGTTTTATCATGTTCATATAACAAATTCACTGTCAAATGATACAGTTCTGGTATAAAAGATTCATGTGAGGGAAATTGAAATATATATTGAATGTATAACTATGACAGATTAAATTATGGTAGAGCAGTTGACTGGTCGAGCAGTTAGTAGGTAGTAGAATCGCTTAGTTCTCATCTAAATATACCACACAATAATCGAAATCAGAAATTAAACAGAATCCTTAATTGTTGTACTGAATATAGTACTTATGGGTTCTAAAATATAGTGAAGTATGAATATATATTTGAATTACTAATGAATTCAATCAACATCTACATCTTCGTGAGTTTGCTTTCAAGAAACTTTTATGAAGGTTCATTCCATCAATTTCGTTCTCACCAAATCGCTTGCTTATCTAAGAAAGACGTGCATGACATCCACCTCAATTTTTTCTTCTCTTATTGGTCACATACACTGATACAGAAAGAAAAACACAATTACAACAAAAAAACATCCACAAAGCCCTTCAAAAAAGGCTTAACTGTGGGTTAAAATAGTGAATTATAAGTACAATTTAAATTCGGACGTATTTATCAAACATTAAAAATAATAAAGTAGTTGAAGAAAAAAGAAAAAAAAAAACATTGAGTGATTTGTTTCATTCTACTTACGAAGTGTGAGGTACGTTTCTTTGATTACTATTGATTTTAAGCAATCAAGTTACATCAAGTAACGAAAAAAGTGAACAGTTGTACAAGATTGTAAGAAAAAAATAA
This sequence comes from Brachyptera risi, assembly GCA_964007535.1. NCBI lineage: Eukaryota > Metazoa > Arthropoda > Insecta > Plecoptera > Taeniopterygidae > Brachyptera > Brachyptera risi. The sequence goes on from OZ023326.1 coordinate 57,504,418, forward strand.
TTACATTTTTTTGTAAATGTACAAAACGTTATTTAAAGTCATAACGTTAATGCAAATGACTCTCCTTACCATTTTACCTACAACTTTGAACGTGGTTTCCAAGAACCAGATATGTGTGAATGTCCAAATCTTCTTGCTTTTTACAGTCTGCACTCTTGATAAAAATTATGAGCGACCAACAAGATGACCCCTTGGTAGTAATTTATGAACTGATACAGTATACCTTGTAGGTAAAAATTAGATATAAAGTGTTCTTCCTCGGTACAACCCCGATACTTGTATGATGATTAGGCATATATTCAATTACTTCGATAATTTTTTTCTCCAATGGAAAATGTACACATATTTTTCAATAGAATTATTGTAATATTTCTCAATGTGAGCCCGTTATACTTGGAGAGATGTTCAGAGGATTCAGAATTTTAAGCTCATGCTCGGCAAAAATGAATCTGTGTCAAGTAATAGATGTTACAAGAAATTGTGGTTCATTATAAGAAGAGAATATTCTCATGAACCTTTTATCTACAACTTGATATGTGTTTTTGTATCAAGTTAGAGCTTAAGACGGTAAGTATATACACATGATTGGATTCATTTTCGGTGAAATAGATAGTATTTATTAGATACTTATTATTAAATATTAGATATCATCAGATAATATCAGATATTTATTTAGATAGTATTGGGTATAGTATTTTTTCTTTTGATAAAAATTATAGTGTCATGAAATAGTGACAAACAAAATGAAACCTTTGGAGTCATGAATAAACTGGTACAGTTTGATAGATATGAATTAAATGTCAAGTTCACTTCCAATTTTTCGCTACATAACACAAATACTTGTGTGGGCCCTAATGATCATTTATCAACTTCAATGACTTTTCTCATGAATAATTTCCCTTGTTTCATTATTAAATATTATATAATAATTTACATTCGGTATTTTGTGAAGTGGAGTCGTTCTACCTGGATTGACATTCGAAAGTTCTGATATTTCAAGACGATGTTGAGCAAAAATCAGTTCATACCAAGTTGAATATGAAAACAAAATCGAGTGGGCAGATTTTGTATATCCATCGCTTAATTGAAAGGCCTACTTCAATGGCTAATGTGAGCCGTTGGATAATATACTTTCGTGGCACATACTGCTGGACTCTTTTAATCATTCATGTCACGAACAAATTTTGTTTTGATCAAGTTTCTGCTTGAACAATTACCATCAATTTCTTTGGTCAGTGAATTATATCACAATGATCATTTTAAGCACACATCACACACTTATTTGTATTGCAATTGGATGTGAATTATTGTATGTCTCTCCACATTTTTTTTCAGATGGTCAGGAACTCAACCAGCAGAGTAATCGTTTCCAAAATAACATAAACATCATGATTGTGGAATTTGGTCAGAGTGATAGACAATATTAATAATAAGTTCAATAATTTGAAGTCATCACCTTGTTGCATGAAATTATGAATGACATATTTGAAGGAGACTAATTTCAAATTTATTGAAAATAAACATGATTTTCATTTGAAAGGAGTAGGCCTATACCAATTTTCAATTGTATTTTGATTTGTACAAATTATTCATGCAAATAGACCACATTATGAGTCGAATATCTTATTGATGGAAGAAATAGCAAACTACTAATACTAATATCAATATGGGGGTAGGCCTACTACTGATAGCAATTCGAGCATCCAATTTTTGCATCGAAAAATATATTATGGTATTGGAGAGGTGTGGTGTGGTCTCTTGAAACGACGATCATGCTAGATATCTGATATAAATTTAAATTCTTAACATTTTTGAGATGCTCCCATGGAATTAGATTCATCAATCTAATTAACTATCTAAATAATTGAATGAGTGAAATATCAAAAGAGATTTCTGAGATTATCAACAATTTATTCAAATACTATTTAAGAAATTTACAATTGACAAAAAATATGAAAAAACCAAGAGATGAACTGAAATCTCATGAAAATATGAGAGTGAATTATTTATTTTGAAATTGGTGCATACTTATGAAGCCCTTATATATTGTCTCAAATTTTATGGATAGAACTTTTCTTTCAAGATGTGGTCGAATCAATAAATATTCACTAATTTGAGTGCGAATACTTGCACTTCAATTACGATATCATGAATATGAATGAACTATATGATGAACATATGCAATCAAATTGTTATTATTTAATTCTTCAATCACTTCTTGTCTAGGCGATCTACGCTCCACTGTTGCTGGAGCTACGGGTGAAGTTGAACACCGTCTCCGCGGCGTTCCTGCCATAACCTGCCGTTGCGGTAACGAAATGATCCGACGGAGTTTCGGACAACAAACCACGCAATTGCACATCAAGTTTTTCCTGTTGACAAGAAGAATATTACTGATAAGGAACACATTTTTGTAATAGTCTGAGAGAAAAGTTGATGAGGGTGAATGGAATTAATTTTCTTCGGATCTAATTCAGATAATTTCTTGTGGAGACAGGGGCTCGATTCCCTTCTCCAAGATCGACCATCCTAACAGTTTTTTTTTCGTGGTTTTCCTCTTGTCATTCAGGTAAATACTAAGAAGATTCCTCAACAACAGGCCACGGCCGATTCCTTCCCACTATCCAAAAGCACCTAATAAAATAACCATTCATCTGATCACCCCATCATCATTCACCGTACATTCACCTATACATTTCATGCATCATTCACCGACATCAAAAGATCTTGATCATCAGTACAGTGCGTCGATAAACCCTATCTAGATGAATGAATAGATAAATTAATCTTTTGAGTTCTGTTTTGATTCCTTTACTACGGTGATAAGAATATAGTCACAACGAATCACTACTGATGAATTCAGATTGAGAAAAAATTGAAAAATTCGATCGACTTCATTTTGGAATGTTTTGAATGAAATATTTTAAGCCCGCACTGGAGACTTCAATGAAACTGAAACTTATATTCAGTAAGAATTCGAATTTTCAAACCACGTACAACTCACAAACTGAACCATAAGATATTGTTAATCTGTTATTCACATTGTTCTATATACGTCACTCGATCTTATGATGATGATATTAGGATTGTTCATTGATTTATTTATTGCTCTTCAGGAATGTTACTTCAGACACATGTTGACCAATGATGGAATAATAGTCATTTGGTTACAGAAAACGTTACTTTTACTTCATACAAATATATATATATATATATATATATATATATATATATATATATATATATATATATATATATATATATATATATATATATATATATATATATGAATATATATATATATATATATATATATATATATATATATATATATATATATTTATTTATTTATTCATACTGATTTATTCATATTCGATTACTTCGAAGTGAATCGATTCTACATCACAGTCAAATAATCGTTTCAATATCCATCTACCTATATATATATATATATATATATATATATATATGAATATATATATATATATATATATATATATATACATATATATATATATATATATATATATATATGAATATATATATATATATATATATATATATATACATATATATATATATATATATATATATATATATATATATATATATATATATATATTATGGAGACATGTCTGCTTCATTTTCAAATTGTATTATTTTGGAATAATGTGGAATTCATATGGGCCCACCTTCAAGAACTCGAATTACAGATATGAAAATGTAAGCCAGCCATACTACGCAAGTTATTCTCATAATAAAGGCCTAGAATGATTCAGCAAACAAATAATCTGGGAATTCATATTCATGCTCATGCATGCTCATAATCATACGTATATTCAAAATAAATAGTTTCTGGATCCTGAATATAGGAAGTTCCATTCAATGAAGATTCTGAACTGGTTGAATATGATGTTTTTGAATAAATCTCATATGATGTAGCAGTTGAATACACTTATGATTGTACAGTCGGTCTTCACTGCGCAATTAGATCATAAGGATATCCACTGTCAATCCATTTCACATTATAGATTATTCAGATTTTTCCAGACTTTGTTCTGATTAAGATTCAGATTGTGTAGTTATTATTCGATTCACAATGGAATCTTTCGATTGAGTTTTTAATTTTGGGGGGTACAATCTTCAACAAGCTTTGTGATTTGACTCTGTTGAGGAAATCTGTTTTTCTCATGTGCAAACGCACTGGTTTCTTTAAATGAGTCTCTCTTTAATCAATGAAATAAGTATATACATGAATCAAATATTGTAGTTACTCGATCCGAATTCACACAGTTTTTCATAATATGTTTTTATTCGTTCAGTGATAATCGTACTATACTATTCTAATTTATGTTCTCTCTTCTCTTTGATCTTCGACGTTTTATTTATTAAACTTCTATTTTGTATTTCTATTTTGTATCATTTATCCATTATTTTGTATAATGATAAATTTTACATCTGCTGTCAATGGAAAGAAGTGATCACTGCCCAAGAGACTTAGTTCAAAGTGGAAGATATCAACATCCGTGTGTTTATACTGAAATACTTTTATCTACGGCGAAAAACTATGGTCACAGACAGCGCAGTCCTAGTGTTGAAGTTCATTAGTTTTAAATAATCAAAATGGGGTGGTAAGAACGCCCTTGTGGTGCTCCGTCCAAACGATCCTATCTTTCATCCATAGCCCTAATTGGGGAACAATGATCTTGTATCAAGTTCCGATGTTATAAAAAAAAAAAAATCTTGACTTGGTCGCCAATTAATGTGTCGTTCTTGAATGTGACTCATGGTGACGTGCTCCAATATTTTCTGGTTGGATCTTGTATAGATCTTGGTTGACGAAAGAGTAATGCCAGATCTGGTCCAGTTTGTGGTTGCCGAAAGAGTGAAGTGTCCTCCTCAGTTCGACTCACGGTCATAGTGAATTATAAAAATCAGATGATCCATTTTGGCCAATCACAGCACAGTTACTTTACTTCTAATAAGGGTGATTCTATTTATTTTATACTCTCACGAATATCATGGACGGTGGCGAGGTACACATAGTCACTGGTAAAATTCATAGAATATAAATTTGTGTATGTCATATTGTCTATTTTTATAATAATACTTTGAATTATTTCAAATTCAACCACATTACGCATGCACTATGATCATTATTAACTACTAATACAGACTCACAAACCAAACTGGTGATTATATTTGTTACATTTTTACGATTATAACCAGCATCATATGGTGATGGATCGGGTTGTGGTTATTTATCGTATGTTCAAGATGTTCATAACCTGCAATCATCAGTATCAATTCATATTTAGTAGCTGTAAAACAATAATGCATGAAAAAAATCATAATGAACGTATCAAAATAACGAGATCCTTGTATATGAATTATGAAATGGAGAAGAGTATTCCAAATTTTAATGTGCCGTTGAATTAAATTGAGATGCCTCTCAAATGTTAAGCGAAACTATGAAAATTCGACCTAATAATATCATTTTCCCAAAAGCTATACTCTCTTTCATGTACTAACGACTCTAATGATTTGACGGAAACGAGAATCAGCATAACTCATGATCTGTGAAGCACGTTGTATATTACTAAATAATTGTGAAAATACTCTTCCATTGGAATGTTTCATTTTATTATGAAAGAGGATTCCACTACGTCTTACGTGAAGAAGGCGATGGTGAAAATTGGATGAATACCAAAACTAGCATATAAAGTTAAATACGAATGTAAAAAAATTGCAAGAAATCAGGAGACAGATAACAAGAATACGTAGATCGAGGAAATGCTATATTTCGAAAGATAATTATAACGGCATTGAAAAGTTGGTGGTCTTCCATTGGAGATACCTATATATATTGCTGATATGAATGATCTGTTCCACACTTTAGAGAATAACAATCGATCCCAGAGGAGAAAAGAGAAGAAAATGGAACCAAATATCTCTGACATACAATTAAAAGAATCGCCAATACCAGGAAAGAATGATATGAAAACGTTCACGCACCTGATGAATAAACTATTAGAATTTACTTATTCAAGAATTAAAAAAAAATGTTGGCTTGCATTTAATCAAAAGCTTCACTGTGATCAGTGAGAATTGAAAGTTGAACATGATATTGATAGTAATTTGATGAATAACGTGAGATGTGTAGCTTGGACCTAGTTTCACTTCGATCCTTGCGTAATGAATGTGGAAGAGTTTGATAGCTTTTGGTAAGGATCAGTCAGAGACTATTTGTTCGTTCCTACATTTTCCTACAGTTAAATACAATGATGGTTTCAATTCAATTTGATGGTCAAATATTCTATGAGGAATAAGTTTGTCATTGTTATCAATACCTTTGAAATGATATCACCGAATGGAAAATTTTGCATCGATTATTATGTGAGTTATAATAGGAAAAAAAAGAGCATTCAAGTATATCACGTTATTGATGAGAATTTCACGATTTCACTGTCATTTTGAAGTAGATTCTCACCAGATCTATCTTCAAGTCTAACCATAGTTCATACCTCAGCTAGAGATTTAGTGAAATAATATCCATATTTTCAGAGGTGAAACTATTTTAGAAAAGGTATGAGTACTGAAAATTTACTCTTGGATGATTCTCAGAAACTTGTTCTGTTTGATTTCTACATATGATGGTATAGGTATACTCATAGAATCATCTCCGGTCCATGATTTACTGTACTGTAAACTTTGTAGCTCCGCGAGTCGAGAGCATCAAAAAATTCCGATTGTGAAAATCTAGATTTTAATTATGAATTAATTGAATTGCATTTGAAAGAAAAGAATGAGAACCTATTGGGATTTGAAATGGTTTAGAATGTTGATTAAATGTTGCATCTTACATTCAAAAATATGTATACACTATTTTGAAGCAATTGACTTGAAAAAAGTATTTCATTCATTTGAGGTAGGCATAGACAAGATGAGAGAAGATTTAATCATGGTACCATCCTGGTTATACTATTTTTTTTTGGTTCACAATTTGTCAATCAAATGACAACTGAATTTATCCTGAACATGTGCTCATTAACCAATGAACACCATTATAGCATATTCAGTCATATAGAATGTCAATTGGTTTATACAACACTGAACTGATCAAACTCCAAACTGATTATTCAGATTGAATATCAAATATACAAGTCAAATTGACACGTGATTATTCTTCTTCCGAGTAGAGTAAGATGAATTTTGTTATATCTGAATATATCCAACATCTCATAGAAAATGTTTGATTATGTTTGATTTTGTATTATTATATAATTCACACTCATTATTCTGATTCGTGGATGATGCAGAAATCTCATTCAAATAGCTGAATAGAATCTATGAAGTTCTAATAAATATACGAGTGAGCACGTATAAGTACTTACTTACTATTTGTCTCAATATTGTTTCTTCTCCAAACGCACCTATAGTTACATTGCAATGGGCCATTACACTGGAAGTGAGATGAATATTGGATAGATCTACAAATATTACTTGAAAAATAATTTTCATGAGAACGAATGATTCTTATTCGCAAACTTTACTCATTCGCAACATGAATTGTTTTATATTTTGATATATTCAACAACTCTTAGAAAATTAGTATCTTTTTATATCATCACATAATTCACACTCATTATTCTAATTCGTGGATAATTCAGAAATCTCATTGAAGTAGCTGAGTAAAACTTCTGAAGTTCTGATAAATATACGAGTGCACACGATATAGGTACTTACTTACTGTTTGTCTCAATATTGTTTCTTCTCCAAATTCGCCTATAGTTACAATGCAATGAGCCATTACACTGGAAGTGAGATAAATAGTGGATAGATCTACAATTTTGTATTTAAAAAAAACATTTTCATGAGTAAAAATTTTACTCATTCGTACTATTCAGCATGTAATTGCATGTAGCTTCTGATATATATGTGTTCTTCAAATATATGCTCAAATATATTCAAATAATGGAACACCTAGCATGAACATCAGGCTTGAGGAAATAATTCATGGGATCCATGACCAATTTTAATGAGACCAAGTTGTAAAAAAATGAGTCAATCAGGATAATTATTACTCTAGGTACAAAAATGAAATAGGAATCAAGGGTAACGATGAGATGATCCTCCAATTATCATTAATTCACTAATTAATTTTTCATCGAACTCGACCTGATAGGTCATTAAGGAATATTAATTCATTCATTATTTCCAGATAATTATTTTAGTGTGATATGTAGCATATTGAAATGTACAATGCTTGATCAAAGTATGACCTCGAGTATGTTCTCCGATAAATTCAATAATTTTCGTACAGTACGATTATCCACAATTGAGTCTCATTAAAAAATTGTGAACATCCTTTTCATGTAAATATCAATGAAATGTGGGCCTGGCATTATTTTTATCAGAAGGTTGTTATGTTTAAAATGTATCATTACCTCGAATTCAAGACCAATTTTAAAATGGAACATATGATCCTCATTGAGGACTCTGCCATTCAGATTCAATGGCTGACCGAATAATTGATCAATAGATGGAATAATTCAAAAAATTGTGAGAGATCGAGAAAATATTAATTATTATGAAATAACAAGACAAAATGAAGCTATAAGGAAATGAGATAATATTTTTTCTAGGAAGAGCCATGTGGAGGTGTGAATACAAATATCATGAGACTATCAATAAGAAAAAAGATTGATTATTCCTGCTTTTTAGAAATGTGCACTGCTATTTTCGAAATGTCCTCAACAATCAAATCTATCAATTTATTCGTCTGATTGAATTTGTCAACAGAACTCTTGATGAAAGTCCGGAATGGTTCCTCTTGATCATTGGACATTGGACCAAAAATTTTGATAGTGTTTGTTGTAATGTTGTTTTTTTAGGTTTTCCGAAATAGTCGATATATATACCAATTTTCTCGATATAAAAAACTGAAAGTGTAAATATGATCATATTATTAACAAATCGACTGAACATTATTTTATGTATGACTTTCAATCACATCCCTCGGTTCACCAATCCTCAGTATTTAACATGCCAATCAGTACTTCACAGTTGTCATCAACTCACATTCATATGAGTCAATTCACGTGTTTTTCATTTGAATTTGATCCAAGTCTAGCTGAATATGAAAATATTTTTCTAATGCTCACTTATCAAATATGATATTTCATTCAGGATCTAATATCACACATGAATACCTTGAATGTTTTGGAAGTGAACAAGAAGTGGAAATATACTAACTTGGGAGAAAATACTCATGAACAGATATTCATACTTTTCCATCATTACCGGTATTGATAATTTGAGAAGAATTATGGGAATTTTGGATTTTAGATTCACATCGTAACTTTACAGGATTCAATCGTTTTTTCACACATCAATCAGTCCTCAGTAAGCGTATGTTTAACCATTATCATTCTATTCATAGCTAAACTATATATATATATATATATATATATATATATATATATATATATATTTATGAATATGTATATATATATATATATATATATATATATATATATATATATATATATATATATATATATATATATATATATATATATATATATATATATATATATATATATATATATATATATATATATATATATATATATATATATATATATATATATATATATATATATATATATATATATATATATATATATATATATATATATATATATATATATATATATATAATTGATGTCTTGAACTTTCATGGTCGTTATTGGGTGAATTATTATTTTCGGGAATACCATGTGTATTGAAAATAGAAAAAAATGTGATCATGCTTTCAATACGTTTTAGCATTTCTGAACATGCCATTCTCAAGGGGTCGTTTATTAATTTGGAATTGGAGAATATTAAGAGTACTGTTATGAAAAGAACATGAAATTGTATAATACTCTCAATATTTTCTAATTTTGAATTGATAAACGATCCCTTGAGATTCGAATGGCATGTCAAAACATGCTGAAACGTAGGGAAAGCATAATTATATGTTTTTCTGATCTCAATACATATGGTATTCCCGAAAATAATGATTCACATATATATATATATATGTATATATATATATATATATATATATATATATATATATATATATATATATATATATATATATATATATATATATGGTTCAGTTATGAATGGAATCATGATGGTGGAACATATATCTATATACACATAAGATATAGCTTAGAGTGTTTCAATGCGTTGAATTGATAATTGTACCGTGAAGTTTAAGAGGCACCAATGATCTATGAATCATAGTTTTACTGATAGTGATGATGCATTTTTTTCTTCCGAATAAATACTCGACAGTTCCATATTTGTACATCGGAATCTATCATCTTTTTCCAATAGACTCATTTTGACTGAAAGAAATAACACATTTCCTCGTTCTTGACAGTAGACGATAGAAGTCATAGAACTATCTGAACTATGGACATGTTGTTTCAGATTCAGAAAAACAAGCAAGAAAAAAATCAGCCCCTCAAATGATGAAATATATTGGATATTTTTAAAGTATTTTATCATTAAACCCTTTAAATTCTAGGAGAGAATCTCTTGAATACTGTTGATTTTTCGAATTGCCTTCAGAGGCGAAATAACTGAGCATCTGTTCCAATTTGTTGACGAATGATTTATGTTCATACTATGAATTGTTCATTCATATTTACAGTGATGACATGATTTGAAAATGATGATAATAGCGAGACTCTTACTCGTTTACTCTCAACGTATATAATTCGATTCATCCAATACAGAACCACGAAATAAATAATCAATATTCTTTCTTTCTTTCTTTCAGAACCAAAAAAGTATGAATGAATACTGTGCGTCAAAACTAATATAGATATAATGAAACATACCAATTGACAGTAAAGCATTCCACGACCATCTGTACACCGTACCATCTATTCTGTCAATAGGTTCACGAAACTCCTGCAGGCTAGAATGAAGAACCTGCATATACTTCCTTCGACTTGTCTATACATTCAAGTTGTCTGCATATTTACCAGAATATCCATACTTTTTCAATGATAACAGTAATATGATTTCTGGTGCAGATGTAATAATTGCAGAACAGTTCGATATGAGCACGAGATTCAGCACACGAATATTGCATGCTGAAGACAGTTTCAGATAGCTATAGTCATTCAAGCATCTCAGAAAACTTTCAACCATTTTTCACATTGAATATAGTATTTAGAAGTTACAAGATTTGAAGCGGTACAAAAAGAGTAATTGGAATATTCTTATTGTAGTGAAACAGTATTATTTCATACTTGTGTTAGATTTAGACCGTAACAGAATCTCACATAATTTATTCAACTTCCATAATATTGGAAACGAATTTTTCTATGCAGACTTTCATTCATCACGTTTTATCTTTCAATCTTCATATTCATGTTCTCACATCCACAATATTTCGACATGATTGTGCTGACTCCCATACAAATTGTAACTCGTAATATAAATTGTAAAATAAATAAAGGATTACTAAAATTATATGATTAAATTATATCATGTCTCGAAGATTATAAGTAGTTCTAATGCAAAAGTGGAGGAAAGGGGTTTCTCGAAGGGACGAATGAATTAATTTTTGTGATCGTTGGTTCTATTGAAAATATGTATATGTTTCAAGAAGTAGTATTCATAATTAGTACTGCTTAATGAACACAGTATATGAACAACATTATGAAAAGATAGCGTTCCAGCCATTATGCCAACAACGTCACGGTTACGCCACTGCGGAAACCAGCCAGGACTATAATCTCAACATCATTAATTTTATATAATCAAACTATACGTCCATTTTTTTGTAGTATAAGGATTAAGTAGAGTGATCAACATTTGATAGAAGCAAAGTTAATTAATTATGGCATTAATTAGATATAAATTGTATAATTGGATCTCAATCTCTGTCACAAGTTATCACAAATATCAAGATCACTAGTAAGAAATATTGTGTAAATCATCTGGTGCTCGATTGGATGTTTGATTTATCTCCTTCTGTTTTTTATTATCTCACTCCAAGCATATAGGCCACTCATTTCTGTTCAAAACTGTACACCATACTGGCGAAAAATCATTTTGATATTTTGTTTTTCAATTCATCACAATAGTGATATATCTCTAAGAATTTTTCTCAATTGATTAAATCATTTTTGAAATGTTGTCTATCATAATCATCATTGAAGGAGTAAACTAAGAAAAATATAGACACATCAATGAAAATACAAAGAGGAGTATCAATGTTTCAAACGAGTCAAATTGAGTTTTCATTTTGGTTCATTCAACAAATATTACTTGATTTTCAAACTTCAGCCATCTTCCATGTTTGTGAATTGATTCTCATTTCATTCTCAATCCATCCAATGGGATCATCAAATGTCCACTATCTATAGGGACACAAAATTGTATATATGTTCAATTTGGGAACCACTTCAGAACGTATAGATTAAGAATGAGATGTATATTTTAATAATGTTCAGATTCATTATTAGCACCAAATCAGATAGTGATTGTGAATTGTACATAAAATATTTTTAATGACTTGGAAAGTATCTCTATTCAAACTCATTCGATTTTGACACATTGATGTAGATCTTATCCGGTTTTAAATTTAATATACCGCTACCTGAGATTTTCAGACCTGAATAACTTGGTCAAAATTCAGTTTGACATAACACAATTATTTTCTACTTCTTTTTCTCACTATCAAGTACAATCTACGTATGTTGATCTTCCTGAAATAAAACTGTAGATTGATAGCAATTTGAGACCTTCGTAAATCACGTAGGTCCAGCTCATGTTAGTCATGCAATAAACAATGGCTCAGGAGTTCTCTCGGTCTTAAAGAGGTTTAAACAATTATCCACGGTTTTGGTACAGAAAGCATTGAAAATTGAAGTGTAAACACACTTCTATAATAATGTGAATTTGTTGATATTTGAAAAGTACTGAAAAGAAGATTTCCAAATGTCGTCACCTGACCAGATATTCGGACTGTGATTGTTTCTAGTGAGGAAAAAAAACAAAAAAACAATCACGATCCAAATATCTGACCGGCACAGTAGCTGAGTGGTTAGCTCACTTGCTTCGTGTGATCCGGGAGGTGAAGGGACATATCGGACCCGGTTCGATTCCCGCCACCGTTCATCTTTACAGGTTTTTTTTCAGTTTCCTTTGTAGCCTTGGCTAATGCCGGGATGGTTCCCACAATATAGGCCACGACCGCTTCCTTCCCACTACCCATGAAAAACCTTCATCTCATCATCCCATCATCTCATTAATCATTCATCTGACGCCAATAGATCTTAGTTATCATTACAGTGCGTCGTTAAAACCCAATATAAAAAAATTTAAAAAATATATATCTGAGAATGTATTCTCCACCATTTTATGTGTTTTCAGCATAGACAAATAGATAACGACTAGGTATTGTCGACCGAGATCGATGTCGCTCGTAATCGATTAATTTTTGGATTACTCCTAACAACACGGATCAGTAACAATTAGGACACGGATTGTTGATGACAATAATTGTCGATCCCAGTAGAAATCAGGATAGAGAATCTCAACGCAGGTCAGTTGACGACATTTGGAAACATCTGTATGAAGCATGCATAGCTTCTTTTCAGTACATTTCATTAATTTTTTTTCACTTCTGGAACAGTATACAGTGTTCATGCAGTGCGTCGATAAGACCAATATGAATGAAGAAGTAAAAATATAAGATTATAATAATTGGATTATAATAATTGGATTATAATAAAAGTGTGTTGAAAATGGGAGACTGAATAGAAAAACCAGACCATTTTGTACCTTCCAAAATTTGGGTAGAAATTTATTAATAAACACAAATCAACATTAGATCATATATTACAACATTTTACATGACTGAGTATATATACTGACAGAAGATTTAATAGAGCTCACACTATATTCATCTTCTCTTCAGAAAGCTGGTATACACATTGCGTGTAACAGTCGATTATCAGTTTTAAATTTCATGAACTACTTACATATAAGCAACGTTTCAACATATTCACGGCTCAAGCTCAGAATTTGTCATATAAACAGATGAAACAACAACAAAAAAACGAAAGTCTGGGTAAATGTGTTGTAACGTTTCTAATATATTGTATGTGTTAATGGATTTGTCGACTATTTAGTACAGCAACGTGATTCATTAGAGTTGTGCGTCTTAGTAGATGAAGTTGTATGCGGGAGAGAGTCCCAGAAGGGGACTGCCGTGGGTCTGGATCCGGGAGGAAGAACTGACGGCGAACGGGGAGTGTGCCTGAAGGGCACTCTGAGACTCGACGGAGCGAGCGTAAGGACTCAGATAGTACTGAGCTGAAGCCACGGCGAGAACGACGAGCAAAACGCAGAATACCTGATAACAAATAAAATAATAATTAGAGGACAAGAAATATTATTCATTTTTAATACACTCCTCATTGTAAAAAGGGAACAAATTGGCATTAGAATAATTTCATTGCGACTGTGTAGATGGCATTCAAAATAAGAAAATCAGAAAGGTAGAAATATATTCAATTCGAAACACGTTTCGGGTAAATGATCAACTAATGCATTAATCAAATCACAGCTGCAGTTTTTTTAGCCGATATCACTTAATTATACCAAAATGGAACAATATATCTGAAAATGTCGTTAAGAACTCATCAAATCAATCGGACATAATAAGTAGAAATACTGAGAATTTGAAACGAATATTGCTGAAAAATTGTTCTCAAAAGTAGATTGTGTCTGTTGAATCATACAAATTATACCTAATCAAAAATTATGAATTGAACTCGAATTAGTTCAATTATCATATTTATAATTATACCATATAATCATTTCGAAGTTGTACATATTCATACATAATATACATAATTATACTAATTGATATCAGTAGAATTAAATAGTACTGAAATAATTGTCGATAGTATCACCAAGCCCTATATCTATATGAACTGAAAATGATAATATTTTGTTCTTATCATTTATGAATTTATCTAAAAAAAGGCTTGGAGATGAACGATTTTCTTAATGTTTTCGAAATATTTTGAACATGTTTCCTAGATTCGAAGCTTTTACAAGCTAACTCGCACGCATCACCAAGCGAAATTGCAGTGACTTAAATGTGCAATTCCATCAGCTCCACATTATTCGATCGTAATAAATCGAGAGAGCCGCCGAGACTCACTTCGGATTACTTCTGTCACCATTAATTGTCCTGGAGAAAAGTGTTCTGTAAAAAGCTGTCACGTAAGATGAAGGTTCTAGACTGCCGAGCGCATTGGTTAACGATATGAGAAGACGGTCAATCGAATAATCAAACGTCTCTAATGATAGCACTCAGTCAATATACCTATACTTGAATTGTCTTGCTGGAGGGATTGCGAAGTTGGCAAGCCGTTGCGGGGGTGGTTTTACTGTAAGGGGTTGGAAATAGTGGCGTATGGAGGTGTCTGGATATAGAATACATGAATAGATAATAGAAAATAGATACACCATAAACTGATGTATCAAAGAATTCTTTATTACTTTTAAAATAGCGTTGTATTGGTTGTGGTACAAATGAGACGTGACATTATTCAACAAATCCAGAATTGATGCATACCAAATTATTAATTTTTTAGTACATCATTAAAAACCTTGAGAATTTCACGATAAAACTCTGAATTCATTTGTTTGTATCGTGTGAGTCGATCATTTTATGACGCTTATTATCAAAAAATTGTTTTGCTCAAAATATACAGGTAAATTGCATTTTGAATCATATTTTGAACGTTTTACCATGAGTCGTGGACGAAAGTGAGAGAAATAATATCACCAATAAACTCAGTGAATTTGTAATACCAGTAATTTTTGTGAGTGGAAAAATATATGGAAATCAGGGAATTTACTTCAGAAACGTGAAAGAGGTCCGCCGTGTCCTGGGAGAGCCGTGAACTCCTAGAAATAATAACCCTCGCTACGCCACTATATACTTGATTTAGCGGGCCGGTGGGGGTGTAGTGGAGCAGGGGAGGGGGGATTTGAGGGGGTTGGGGTGGAAAGGGGTGAGATTGCCATGTAAATGAGAGGACGGTAAAAAGAATGGCAATTCACACGACGAGCTGTACTGCGAGTGGAATCCGTATGCTAATTCTTAACAACCAGGTTAGCCATTCTTATGCAATTTCGTTCCTAAACAGACAATCATGAAAGTACTGGACTTGATGCTGTTTTATACCATTGAATTCTTGATTTGGACATCTTATTAAATATAAGTATTATAGTAATCATCCACCATACAGTATTAGACAATAACCATGGGAACATGACATCAAAAGTTATGTACAACTATGAAAAGTATTTTTCCCATTTTTATATCAAGAACACTGCTGAAAATTGGATTCTTGATTTTATTATATCGATTATATCGATAAATCGATTATTTCGATTATCGAATGTACATAATGGAATGTGAATGTGAATTATATAAATGAAGATGTATCGAAGTTCATAGCGACGCATCATTGATCTTCTTTGTCATCTTGACAATTAATCAATTCAATTATTCATATTACATTCGAATGGGGAATGAACGTCTTGCTATACATAATTGATACAACATTAAAGAAATATCTTATCGAGAAATGTTTTCATAAAGTTGAAGATTTTGTTCAATTTTAATTTCTGATATCAGAAAATGTGATAATTCTTTTATAATTTGTAATCATATGCATATGAATGGAGTGATATTTTCCTATTACGTCACATTATTTTATACTTCATACTTTGTAATAAATTTAAATTTATTCATAAGAAATGCAAACTTCTTTGGTTTGTATAGGCTATGATTGTAAAGTTTGACTTGTCCAATACCACACTTGTATGTTTAATTCTTTGGACTAATGAATATATTATTATGAATAATTATTCCACTGTTGTAGAAACTATAACTACAATAAGATTATTCAAACTGTTATCGGCTCGAGATGTTTTCATTTGAGAAAATGAACCATCTAGATGACTCATATATACTTATATAACTGGTAATCATTATTCTCTGTCATTCTTGAATGTTTATCGGTTACAAATGTACAGTTAAACGAATTGACAACAACGCCAAAAGTGTATGGCAAAATTATTCTTTACATATATTCATATCTATCTTCATCTATGAATATATATATATATATACATATATATATATATATATATATATATATATATATATATATATATATATATATATATATATATATATATATATATATATATATACATATATATATATATATACATATAAATATATATATATATATATATATATATATATATATATATATATATATACACATATATATTCATATATTCATAAACATATATATATATTTATATATCCATAAACATATATATATTTTTTTTTTTTTATTGAACAAAATGACATAGACACACATATAAATAAATGAACAGTCACGTGATGTCCACAAAGCCCTAGAGAGCTTGACTGTGGATTATATACAGGAAAATAATAGAAAGAAAATTGTGTAATGCAATGGTTAAAAGTGAAAGAAACATTACAAGGTCGAACAAATACAAACTAAATCAAATATGTTAGAGAATGAACAAGAGGGAGTTGAACAGGGAAAGTGAATAATAAATATAATAAACAATGAGTGGAAAATTCGAAATAATGCGAACACTATGGAACACGTTTTATAGGCCTACCACACATTTACAGTCGAGCTGAGTAACCACTTCTTAATTTCTAATTTAATTGTCTTATATTTGTCCATATTCCTTAAATTTACTGGCATTCCATTGAATATAACCGGTACAGTATATTCAAGTCGTCTTTGTCCATATTTATTATTGTAATCGGGAATTTTGAAGTTGTTTAGGAGTCTTAATCTGGTATTTAAAGGGTGATCATTTATAATTTTGAACCTGTCATCAAAATAGAACTTATATATATATATATATATATATATATATATATATATATATATATATATATATATATATATATATTTATATATATATGTATATATATATATATATATATATATATATATATATATATATATATATGTATACCTGGAATACCTGAATACCTCAAATTGTGAAACTAATCCAATTCACCAAATCTTTCAATTTTCATCATTCAATATAAGGAATATGAATCATTCGATCAAATTGATCTGTGTTCACATATTCTCTCACGAAGAAATATGGTGGTATCAATCATCAAAAAAATCGAATTTAATCCATTCTGCATCACTGAACCAGAAGTATCAACACATTTATGAATTTCTTTATGAATTGAATCATCATATCAAATTGTATATAAATAAATCACTAGAGCCAATCTATCTCTTCAGAATTATGTGAACACTTCACGAAAACAAAATATATATATACAGAGAAAAATATCGTTTTGAACTCACCAGCTTAATCATGTTGATTTGTGTGGTTGGTTTACTAACGACTGATACCTTCTTAGCAAACTGCGTGCATTTTTATACTCTCTTGTTTATACACCAGGAAATGCTATGAGGCAAGTTCAATGCCAATGTTACACAGTAAAAACTAAGAGTCGAGCTTTCAAAAACTAGGCGTGATAATTTCATCTCGTTTTGGAGGTTATTGATTGTGTAAGATTATATTTTATTGGTTCATATTATCAATGACGTAGAAGTCACACACTGTATCGTTGATATATTGAAATACCGAAGCCTCTTGTATTAAGATCAAAAATGTTCATTATGATCTATTTGGTTTGTTTAACGACCCCACCAACAGCTAGATTATACGGGATACGAATAAGCAGGTGATTATGAATTTATGAAGTGTAAGGACGTTTACAAAAACCCATGCATTATGAGGGACTCGAACCCACGCCCAACGGTGAATTCAGTTTCTGAAGCGGTGCCTCATTAACTGACAAAGCTACAGTGAGTGGCTTTTTCCATTCAAAATATAATAACGCATCTTTTCACATTTCATACAAATGTCGAAAATAGTGATAAATAGTGACAAAGACATTGATAATACACAAAAAAAGTGAGTACGAATCGAATCAAATAATGTATGACATGTATAGTGGTATTACAAAAATTTAAAATGAGTGAATAAGTGAAAAATAGTGATGAATAGAATTCAAATTCGGTAATGAGTAAAATATATCAATTACAAACAGGAGACAATATATTATGAATTGAAGAATGATTATTACAAACATGACAACAACAAATGTGTAATGAATATTTATACCAAATACAACAGTTAAAAATTTGTTTTGAAATATATTATAGGCCTAATTATAAGCGGTAAATTAGTTACATTCATGAGTCGATCCCATTTTTTTCCAAATGATAAAATGATATAGAAAATATATTTTGAATGATGTTTACTTAATCTGAGTATTTTCAGAATAAGTGATAGATTTCACTTCTGCTATACAAGCTATGATCAGCTATGATTTCTTGCTATACAAGAAATATGACTGAATCTTACTCTCTTTGAATAAATATATGAATATATCAAATCGTAATTATTGTTCTGACATGAAATGCCTGGATAGCAAATATGTTATACTCAGGCCTATATGTAAATTGCTGATGAATACATATTGTTTGACCTTTCGTTCCGTATTAACGGTATCAATACTGTTTTGAGTAAACGACCCTGTGGTCCCTGTCAGATCCCGATATTTTCCCGATATCATCAATGATAGTATTCAACGTAAATAGTTGGTGAAAAATAATCAAGATATCAATTGGCAGAAAACCCGCGCATTTTCATGAGAGAAAAATATTGAACACGAATACAATTATAACACATTTAGAATTCTGAAAAACGATTTCGGCTTAAAAACAAACTACGTATTGTTTATTGGAAGTTGTTCTAGTCGAAAGATCAGAAGTCTGAAAGATCACAAACAACGTTTATTTCAGCATAAATTCAAGTGACCTCTCAAACCATCAGGAAATACTATCGGAATAATTGAAATTTAAATACTGGTGATTATGGTGATTGTGGTGATGAATCAATTTTTGTGTCGATCACCTATAGTATGTATGGAAGTTGATTTTGAAAACGTTTCCAAAACAGACAGTTCCCTCATCACCCACGTCCTACAAAGTTATCTTGTTAAGATTGACGTCAGAATGAAGAAAACATAAATCAACAATGAATCATGAGCGTTATAATTGAGAACTGTCTAAAAAAAATTGGAAATATCATTCAATTGAATTTCAAGGACCTGTATTTCAAAGATTTTCGATCAAATCGTTGGAAATATTCATAATCATGTATATATAAATATATATATATATATATATATATATATATATATATATAAATATATATATATATATATATATATATATATATATATATTTATATATATATATATATATATATATATATATATATATATTTATATATATAAATGTATATATATTCATATATATATATATATATATATATATATATATATATATATATATATATATATATATATATATATATATATATATATATATTTATTTATATATCTATTTATATATATATATATATATATATATATATATATATATATATATATATATATATATATATATATATATATATTGACATCTCGAAAACTTTCGATCCTATTGAACTTTTCGACCGGAATATTTTATTTTGAACATCACTGCAATTAATTACAACCTGTTCACAGTTGAAGATGGAAAGATGGAATGACGTCTTGAGAATCATATGTCCATGCATTTGATTCTAACGATTCCCCCAATAATTGTCCACCACATATTGTACTTCTTCTCCACTCCAAAGCTCTTTGTCACCATAGCTCAAGGATGTTCTAATAATCCACTTGTGACTACACCCGCCACGCCACAAAGGACACATCAAGATATTCACTCTCTTCCAGCCCAAAGACCTTGGTAACAATCACGATGAATCCATTTATCAATATTAATCTATAGTTGCGTGTTTCACAGACCATGCGTGGAATAGTTTGAGCCTACAATCGTTATGGCCACAAGGTTATGCTATGGTAATGCGTGAGCTACGAAAGATAGCTTTCAAGCAAAATTCATATTTTTTACAGGAACAAACAGAAATGGTTCAAACGAGTGACACCCATACAAAAAGAATATATATATATATATATATATATATATATATATATATATATATATATATATATATATATATATATATATATATATATATATATACCTATAGACACATATATATATATTTATCCATATATATATATATATATATATATATATATATATATATATATATATATATATATATATGAATATATATATATATATATATATATATATATATATTCATATAAATATATATATATATATATATATATATATATATATATATATATATATATATATATAAAATACGAAATGAATGCTTCATTTCTCAACTTCTTACAGTTCAATTAAGAGCTCACCTTCACTCTGGACATCCCACTAATTACCGTGAAATCGTTAATATTCACTTATTGTTTAATATCACGCATTCATGTATTAAGTTCATTATGAGTTCACGCTTCATACGCATTTCCCATCCAGTAGTCTAATTTCAAGGAGAGAAAGTTTGAAGGCCAGGGATAGCATGCAATCATGTTGTCTCAATGCCCATTTTATATTGGGACATTCATCGTATGTATTTCCACGTATTATAAAATTAACATTTCATGATATAGCGCGTAATCAAACAAGTTAAAATTAAACTGTATCAAAATCAAAATAATCACATGATCACTGAAAATGTTGAAGGCCCAATGCAAAATCGATGAAAAAATCTTTTTGTAATGAATTAAATATCTATATTTATACAATTGAAGAATCATGATATTTCTTTCTATTTCTATCGAGATTATTTAACATAAAAGTCGAATGATTTTGAAAAATTGAATGAATGTGAGGAAAGTTTGATCGGATCCAATATCATATAATAGTGTAAATATCCCAATTGATAACGTGT
This sequence comes from Brachyptera risi, assembly GCA_964007535.1. NCBI lineage: Eukaryota > Metazoa > Arthropoda > Insecta > Plecoptera > Taeniopterygidae > Brachyptera > Brachyptera risi. The sequence goes on from OZ023326.1 coordinate 57,526,480, forward strand.
TGCCATTATTTGACTTATTTTATATCAAAGTCAACGATTTTGGGCTGCATCATTCATTTCGATGAATAGTAGTGAAATATTGAAATAATAATACGCTTATTCGAAAACTATATTTCACCTTAATTTCAGGTTTTTTAAGAAATAATTCTCCAGGTTAACAATCTCGTTTCCTTACATTCAATCCAACAGAACTACAGATTCACGGCTGAAAGTGTGTTTTTCAGCTGTATGACTGTGAATACTATGCGTTATCTAGAAGGTCCACAAATATCTGTGTTCCTTCCGTGTTGGAATTCGTACATCTCATTGTTCATTTGTGATGATCAAAATAACGAAATTCTGCCAGACTGACTCGCGTGCACTCTTGAGTAATGATGGGATGATCAATTTTTGACATCAAGAACGATACTTAAACTAGTATGATGAAATCTCACATTGTATCAATATATTTCATTTTTAATAGAACATCACTCGAAATAAATAATTCATCAAGTAAACTCACAGTGCATGCTCATGAATTTTTCTCATCCAAAATACAAAAATGTGGCAAATTGCATTCAATTATACTTCTTGATGAATTATTTTTCAATATTATTTTGAGTGATTGACATCGTTTTCCATTGAATTTGCATGAATCAATAATTTTTAAATCGAGTGAAGATGTTACTATTGGTATGTGTTTAATTCAATGTCAATACAGAATGACGTTTATATTATTATTAGTTTCATTTTTTTAATTCTAATCATATCACAGTTCATATAATGATTCATGGTTTGAACAGATCGATGGAAAAAAATATTGGAAAATCTGAACATTCTAAAAATAGTATTGGTTACCTAAGGTAGTGATAATAATTATTGTAAATACATCCATCTAGACATTATGGAAGAATGAAGAAACTATATAATGCCATATTAAAAGTCTATCTTCTTGATGAAAATGATAGTCTCTTAAGACCTTTGAGAGTCCAAATCCCTTGTTGGGCTATTCAATTATTGATGACCATGGATCTCTTCAAAGATCACATCTTCAGACCTAATTCACATTATTGATGTATTTCCATACATTAACCTTCATTTCATTGAAATAAATACCCTCGTTTTATGGAAAACTTTCGATGCATAATTTTTGCAGACTTATCGAATGGTATGAATATTTAGACGCTATCTTGTGATGCCCTGGAACATGACATAAACGCCAAAACAAATATTAACATTATACGCAGCATATATGAAAAACTCTTCAAATTCTACCCCTTATAACGCAAACAACCCCCTTTCACCCACCCACATGTAAAAATTCACATTTCCATATAAATTTAGATTTTCAAAGAGTTCAGTTCTAACAAGTATATCCTCTTATGGAATTGTGATTACCTTCCACATTTGCAGCACATGAAGTGTATTTTTATATGAATAGTATGTTATTGCATCGTTTTTTGTACCGAACAAACAACTTCACTGATAATTTTGTCGCCTAATTACTATGGAGGAGTCGCAGCATTCAAATACGTTTTTCTCGTAGAACTGTTTGAAAATTGTAATTTAGTCGATACTGAAAATTGGCTATTGATGATTTATGATGAACAAATGGATGAATCACTGCCATTGGTATATTCACAGCGCTTGCAAATGACATACATATTTTTCAATCTCTAGACTCGAAATTAATGAATTGATGTATTTACAATATTATTACAATAATATCAGATGCAATATTACAATAATATAATATTATTTAATATAATCTAATATATTAATATTAGAGTATTGGAGGGTAGAAGAAAAGCTGGTAGACCACGAGGAAGATGGAGAGATCGGATAAGTGAGAGTGTAAGGAGAAGAGGAGGTATATGGGAAGATTGTGGGAAGAACGGAAAGCATGGCGAATATTAATAGAGATGGAAGAAGAAAGTGAAGAAGAGGGTGAAGAGGAAGAGGATGAAGATGCGACAAGATTGGCCAGCTGGCATAATTAAGAGGCCCCAGATGATGGTGTTTTGACACCCCCCAACCTGACTTGTTGGAACCGGGCGAAAGATATCTATTTATTATTACAATCGAACGGAAATAATTTTGACAGATTATAACAACGTTATTATATCATGACATATGATATATGACATATGACATGATATGTGATGTAACATAATATATAGTTTGTATTGAAGATGGATGTAACATAAATGTATGAGTGAAAAATTGATATATTGTTATTGTATACAAAATAGAGGAAAATGAGAGTTTTTGCCCTTCTTCGAAATAATATAAGAAATATAATATAAAAAATGAAAAAAAAAAAAAAATTAATATATTATTATTGTATACAAAATAACGAGAGCCCTTCTTCGGAACATTGCATATAATAATAATAATAATAATATAATAATAATAATAATATAATATATATATAATAGCAAAATAGTAGGTCAGAAGCGAGATGAGGATTCCAAACGATTGCCGGCTCTTGTTTATTGTGCCTATCCTTGAGCTTCAACAACTGGGAATTTAGCGATTGGGTTTTTTTTTTGGACATCACAGACCTGAAACTAAATTCTAACGAATAATGACGATATTCATTTTCCTCATTCTAGAGAAAACTAGAAATCATCAAACCAATTTCGGGTTTCTAATCAATTCATCCGTCCCACAGAACTCGGCCGTTTGTCTGAGTCATGACTTGGACGCTATTCGATTATGGTCATGTTTCAATACACTATAGGTAATGCCTACGTCATGATCGAGTGACACAATGGTATTTGGAGGAGAAATCATTTTAATTTTGAAATTGAGTTGAGAGAAAACTACAGTCTTTTCTAAAATTAGACAAATAAATATCGACTCAATATTTGTTTCAGGGTTGTGATGTCCTTCAAAATATTCAAGGGTATGGTCATATACGATTGCTGACCTTCTCACATGCAAAGTTTCACTATCGTGCTACATAATGTTTTGGGGAGCAGAATAATCAAATCGAATGGAAATTTTCTTTCGAATGACAATATATTTCAAATTGTGAGACAAATCAGAACTTGACGGGATGAAGATGATCATTCTCTTGAATCAATCCATTCAAATAATTCAGCCATCGTCCACACAATATGCCTAATCGTTGATGAAACAACTCAGATACTCGGACTCAAACTCAACTCGAAAAGAAGGAGGTTAACTACGATACTGTCACCTAGAAGCTTCCACTCGAGCCCAAGACGGTCCGAATTTGGGCATGACTTTCGAGTATTTTCCTGGTTTTCTTTTCGATCTTAATGTATTAACAGCTGAGAATGCGCAGCAAATCTCATTCCTGCAAGTAAGTTTTGAGGTAATAAACTGAATTTGTAGAAAAAATGTTCAATGAACATACTGGTAAAATGCAGCATACGCATCACAAGATGAGGGTAAAAAATCCGATTCATGTAAAATATTATATTTTTTATAATAACATCGAAAAAAAAAAAGAAAAAAAGAAAAAAGGAAAAAAGAGAAATATGATTGAAATCTTCACATACACCTTGATCTCAGAACCCATGAAGTCAAGACCTGCCTGCTCAACTTGTTGCTCATTTTTCAATCGTTGGACGAGCTAATTGCGGCTACTTTTCGATTATATCAACAGCATTCTGATTGATATGAAAATAACATGATAATCATTTTCTTCATAACTGCAAATTAGATTTCCGTATAACTTATGAATAATGTGTATCATTCTCATGTTCAGATTCTTGGAATATTCGGATTCATTCTGAAGAAATATTTTTTCCCAATTTTCTCTTCTAGGCTATTCTCATGAGATTTTCCAAAATTTCGAATGTTTTTTTAAAAGTGTTGTCATTGGTTGCTCCTTGAAACTACACAGTGGCGAATTAGATCATGACCCATGTGTGTGCTAATTTTCAACAGTTTTGTTTGACCTGTGGATTTGGAGTATAATTTTGAAAAAATGTGCTAGAGAAATGTAAAATAAATATATCTTCAATAAATAATCAACCTTCAAATCTATCACAGATTTTTTTACCAGATATTCTCTATTCGATTCTCAACATCTGCTACTTCACAGTCACTTCAAATGGAAGGAAAAACTACCAGCCAATCACATCAAAATTTACCACAGTGACAAATATTTAAAAAGAAGTGACAATAGATCTTTAGATTTTTTGGGGTGATAATTAGAAAAAAATATGCTTTTCTCGTTTCGTTCGACGGGAAAGATTGTACTTAATTCATCCAATGAGTTTGTGATATAGTTATATATGATATATATATATATATATATATATATATATATATATATATATATATATATATATATATATATATATATATATAAGTATATATATATATATATATATATATATATATATTTAAATTTATATATATATATATATATATATATATATATATATATAAATATATATTTCATATATATATATATATATATATATATATATATATATACATTTATATATATACATATATATATATATATATAAATATATATATATATATATATATATATATATATATATATATATATATATATATATATATATATATATATATATATATAGACGCAGGTGTACGAAGATGTATGGAAGGTTCACTTCTCCTGATATATATATGATATTCATTTATTTATTCATTAATTTCTTCCGAAAAACATTATACATATTGACATTATGACATATTGCACCCGTATAGACAATTCAGAACTTTGACAATTGTGGTTAGGCTTATGTTTAAAAATATCATTTTCTTCTATATTTCATTAATTGTCGAAAGTCATTTCCAGAATATGTTTTATTTTTGAGAAGCATTACGACCAGAACCACATTTTTTCAGTCAGCACTATTTTCCATGTAACGACATAATTTTTTACAACATCAAAAAGCCTACCTGACAAAATTTGAACAGTATTTTTCCATGAATTCAAACAATTCAATTACTGAACAACCGTGTATATATCCATTGCACTTCCAGTACGCGTCTTTTTGGAATATCTAGAAGAGTTTATCAAATTCATAAAACAAAATATCAAAATTAGTATCTATCTTTATTTCTTCAAATCAGCATTTATTTTGTACTTCCTCATTTTCAAAAAATGAGCATACCGAAGAAATCTTGTTTTGATGAAACTGATATCATTTCCGGATGATTTATATTTAAACATTCATACTGTTGAAATGGGGTATTACAATAACTATTTTTGTTCAACTTTTTTTGTGTATGCGTCCCACTGGTCACAAAGCTAAGCCGATCGAAAAGAAATCTTTTGCGTCATCAACACTCATGTCCTAACTTGAGATTTTGAACTTTTCCGGTATCAACGATCAGGTAGATTCCTATATATCGAGTATTGTACCTTGGGATCAAGCCTACTGATGAAAATAATAACAAATTAGAAAATATGAAAAAATGTACGATGGCCAAAATGTTGACAAATTTGATAGTGATTGAGTGGAAACATTTCATATAAAAATCTCACCCTTTATACAACGCATGTGATGCGTTTTCCTCGTATGATTTCATTTTGATACCCCACAAGGTAACATTATCCTTATCCAGCTTACACAAATTTTATTTTTAAATTAATAATATTGAAACTGTGATTCTGTATTCAATATAGTTTTAGGTGGTATCCTCAAGATGTCACCTCAAAGGTGGAAGTACCTCCTGTCACTCTTTCCCTTCCACTCCCTCTGACGCAGCACCCACCCACCCTCGACCACCTGTTGAATCGGCGACGTTGACGACGCCTGATATGCATGCACTGCTTCAAGGCGTCGCGGTTCCATCAGGCAAACTACTCACGATAAAAAATAACCAGGAGAAAAGTGCACCAGCAACTTACTGTTACATGCAGATTATTGTCAAGGAAAAAACTACACAAAAACGTTGATGAATGAGCGAGTATGCTGATGTCACATTTAGAGTATGCTATTTCATATTTTTATTCGTCATTGAAAATAATTGAAAATAATTTGACTGTTACAATTCACATTCACATATCCATCTCAAAATGCGAGAGAAAAACTGGATTCTTGAATATTTTCATTTTTATCTCATAGCTCCTACTAATTTCATTGTATTTTTTTTTATCACGAGTGATAATTCTTTGAAAAATATATGTGCATATAAGACTTATATAAATTGAATCTAAATTCATGGTACGTATAGATGAACGTTTTTTTCTGTGCAGTGTACGAAGATCATAACCAAACGACTGATCTTAATCTTATTCTCCACCATACATTATAAAATTGCGCCATCGTTCAGAAAGATTTCATAATTATTCAATCGATCACTCGCCCATTATTCATTCCTCACCTTATAGTGTATATAGGTGTTCGTACATTCGAGATTCGATTTTACAATTTAGTCGATATTGGTATGAAGTGAAATTAACCATCGCAAAAATGATATTAATCGTTCCGATCATGACTTTGTGTTTTATGATGATTATGATGACAAAGTGAGAAAGAAGGAAAGATTAATCGTTATAAGTAGTGCAACTGGTATTCATTTGAAATCCATACGTAGGGTAATTCAAAACTGCATCCTGCAGTTATCAATAGGTGAGAAATGCACAATTCTATCATTTCATATTTCGCAATAAGTTGACCAACATGTTTCAATATTGGATGTCGTCTGTGTTAATTATGAAATCCACTCGATTGTGTTAGTCTTTGACATCATAAGATTGCGTGAGAAAATCTGATTCTGCCGAATTGGTAAACCATTACACCCATACCAATACATACCATACCCCCATATACAGGGTTGTGAAAAGTTAGAATCAAGATTAATTTCTGAACAGAGTTGTGACATATTGACTCAATTAGCTTGAAATGAGAGTAGAAGTCTGTTTTCTGTTCCGACAACTAATTAGAATGCAATAGATTTGACCGGTTTGGCCCGGCGAAAAAAAGACTACAATTTTTTCAAACAGTTTTCAACTAGAACACGTCTTGTCACAGATAGAAAAACAGTGATAATGATTACTGTGATAACTATGTTGATTGTTCATAAAAATGAGAGTATGTTCAACACACTTATGACAAGTGAAAAATAATTCCTCACGTATTTACATTGGTATTTTCTCATGGAATGATACTCTGAATAATATGAAAATGAAGATACCAAATAAAATGGAACAGTAGATGCAACAAGTTCCTTCTAATATCTTAATGAATAACACGAACGTAACCGAATAGTTCAAAACACAGTTGATCGAAAACACATCCATCTTTCCTCATTGTTACCATGACAACTGGTTAAAAATCCAAAACCGAATACATGCGCAACTCAATAACAATTATCATGCCACTGGTTTCGACGACTATTTACACATTATTACTAATATACAAAGCTAATAGCTATGTTGATCCGATATATGTAGATGTGTGTGTGTGTGTGTGTGTGTATCTGTTCCAGAGGAAAAAAACACACATACACACATATCGGGGCGGGGCAGTCCGCCCCAACCTCCCCAACCCCACGTGCTATCGCAACAATACAATCAATGCTTGAATGCTGTCACCATATAGAGTGAAGCATTGGCGCCCCTCTCCCCGTCCCCTCTCCCACTCCCCCCTTCCTCACTCCTGCAAACAAATGTTGCGGATCGCGAATCATAGGGGGGAAGGGGGCTGGGGGTACGATGACGTCAGGGGAACATCAGGTATAGCATTTCGGTTGTTCAAGTTTCCATAGTTAGTCCACACCGTTGATGATCGGGTTGGGTTATAAAATTGTGTCAGACGGACGTGTAACAGTCGACAAAGTTTTGCCTACGTATGTGTTTGAGTTTGGAAGTTTTTAACGGAAATGTACGTGGAGTGTGTTTTGTGTGCATAGATATATATATATATATATACATATATGTGTATACATATATATATATTGTTATGTGTGAAAATTGTCGTACGTGGAAGTTTGTCCGAGGCGTCGCGACGCTTCTGGTAATGTATAAAGCTAGTCTTAAACTTTTAACTCCGCCCCCCCTTCCTCGCCCACCCCCATTCCTCCACACCATATCCTCAACCACCCACACCACCCCAACCACCCTCGATGGCCCCTCGAAAGACAAGCTACTTTATGACATAGCAGCTACCAAGCTTGCCCGCTAGGGAAAAGAGGAGAGAATCCCATAAAAATAAAAAGTGTGCAAAGAGGAAGAAAAACAGATCGAGATGAAGTGTAATTCAAATGCAATGTTTTAGAAAACAGTAAATAACTTTCATACGGGGTTTTAGTTTTTATTTCAATTTCACATCGTTTGTTTTTTTCATATCTTGAATAATATGTTTGTCGTCGTCGGACTAAAAACTGAATCAATATAAAGTACATGAGTTTGTTTGAACGTTTTGCATCACTCATAGTGCCTGGATTCACATCCCTGTTGTAATACTGATGTATGTTTCTGCTAATGATATGATAGCTGGAACTATATTCAACTGCCAATGAAGTGTATTCTTTATGATGCTTCATAAGTATTGAAACTAGATCAGATTTAGCTCACGTCGAAGTGCATTGTAGAGCAAACACGTTGATCGACGGTGATGATTCTTAATTGTTGAGCCTTCTTTCCCTAATACCGTATTACTCTGGATAACATACCACAAATATCTTCAAGTTGAAGGCCCATTCATTGATACAATATATTGAATATAATTTCGAACGATTTCATTCAGAATAATCAGATGAAATGTAATATAGCTATATTACAGTTTAATATACACAGTATATACAGTATAATATAGTATAGACCTATGGCTTTGATTATAACTTGTTTAACAATAACAATATGATTTTGGGCTTACACACACACACAAATTCGATTTTCTTATTCATACGGGGTATGCCACGAATTTGAATTCTTTTTAGTGGCCCACCACAGAATTTTAATTTCTTGGCTAAATTTTTGTGTAATGTAGAAAGCTTTTGACGATATTGATTTTCCTTACTAAGTATTAGTTGTGTAAGATGTAGTACAAAACCAATTAGCAGTATAGCATACCATAAGGTATAACAAATATGAAAGTACAATTATTATTATCACTCAATGAATGTGTATATGAAATATCTTTGAGAGCTGATATTTATGAAATATTCAATCTAAATAGGAGTG
>OZ023326.1:57545606-57648106 GCA_964007535.1 Brachyptera risi
GCATCAATTTGGTATTTCGTTGACAGATCTTTGATGCATGGAATGTAGTGTTTTCTCTTTTCAGTGTTCATATGAGATGGTTGTTCATATTCAGTCTCATATCTGATAGTGGGGTCCATAATGATAACTTCCTTCTCATCAGGTCGTATAGCAATGATATCGACTCGTTTGTTGGAACCATCCTCTGCTATACACATGGGATTTCCTCGTGAACTAATAAAGAATAAATTAAAAATAAAGAAAAATTGAACTAATAATGAAAATTGAGAATATAAATGGAGAAAATTAATGAAAGTAAAAATATTTGAGGTTCTTAGAGGAAATGAAAAAAATTGAAAAAAAAGAAAATGAATTATTATAAAAAGAATTGAACATTGTGAAGATGATTTCTCAGAATATTAATTGAACCTCTCAAAGCTAGAATAACGATATCAAAAACAAGCTCTTTCTTCAGCTTGAACCTTAATCGTTACCTTATTCCCAATAATCGTTACCTTAATTACCTTATCGTGAATACAGTTTTCTCCACCATATTTAGAAGGTACAATTTGGATGAACATTTGAAATTCTAATGATTCATCCATTCAATCGTTTTATTAGAATCAAATCGATCAAAAAGTTTATTTGAATTCAGAGGACATATGATATTAATATGCACTTGAACTCAGAATATATCAAGTTCACGCCAGAAAATAAATTGGCCTATATGGTGTTTAACCATATAAAAAATATATAAAAAAAAATGTTATTATTATTATTCTTATTATTTCTAGATTACTTCTAATCACGTATTCATTATAGGCCTACATTCACAGCATTATCGCCATCTATTATTTTCCCTTTATTATATTTATCTTAACCCATCACTGTTACACTGTGTTCATATAATTATTATTCACATGTATATTGTTTTGTATCACGTCTGTTCAAAATTCGCTGATTATACCACAGACAAGCCCAATCCGGCTTTGTGGGCCATAGTGTGGAATTGTGTATGTTTAATTAATAATAAATAATCTTTCAAAAAAAAAAAAAAAAAAAAAAATACCCCAATTTATTATAATTGAGGGAATATTGAATATAATAGTGAAGAAATACTTCTTACTTCTAGTTCTGTTAAAAATATTTCAGTGAGCTTTTAGTAGGCCTATAAGTACCGTATTTTCAAATATAAAATCAACAAAATTTGTGTTATATCACACATGTGGCAAAGTGAGAGATTATCGAAAAAACTTGCACATTCTTTCAATATTACCATGATTTTTATCCATTCACAGCTGTTCAATATGTTTTGAAATTTAAGTATTCTATTTCTGAAGAAATATCATAATCATTTCATGACGTGCTGAATATGCGTTATATTACATTTCATTGTATTATATTATAATTTACTGATCCTAGTCATATTGTAGGCTATGATTACATATTATTGAATTATATAAAATCATATTATATTGAATTAAACAATTATATTATCATTATATCATTCTATATTAAATCATCTATTTGTCAGATCTGATCACAAAATTGAATCTTGAATTAATGGGAAATCTTAGGAGAACATATTTGGTAAATTATAGAGAAGCAACACATAAGTATCAACTTCTTAGCGCGTATCGACGAAATATTTGAAATGAGTCATACATTTTTAATTAATTCTTAAAAGATAAAAAATTATCAAAATTCAAAAGGATCATCGAGCTATATTTCAAAATATCGATGAATATGTGAACAATGATGCTCCAATAATTTATCATCAATTTGATGCTTTCAGAGTCATTGTTAATTTGTTTGAGCAATATTTTGATTCTGAAACAAATAAGTATTTTGATCATGTGTCCCATAATATTCATGGTTCATCAAGAAATAATATATTATTTCAAGAAATAATGTTTTTTCATAACAAGTCCGGTATTTTTTGATACAATTACATACCCAATAATGATTTACTTTTTACGAAAATCATTCAGTATTGAATGAACAGAAAACCGAATTCATAGAGATCCAAACAGGTGAGCTTCCAAATGAAGTTGTTGATAATTCATCAAGCAACAATATAAACTTCACAGAAAGGAAAGAGTAAATTGTGTAAATTATTGGGATCACCAATAGATCTCAAACTAAATCGAAACGAACATTTTATTCAGATCCTATCAAAACAACTAAATATCGGATGTTCTGCCATCAAATCAATACGAACAATTGAAAATGGAGCCAAATGATATCATGTTATGTTCAGAATCAACCCAAATTTAGATTTTGATCATTCAAAATTAAAAGTATCAGAATATACTAAAATATTTTATAGAATCATTGTCAAAAATTCAAACGTGAGCAACTCGTCATCCAAGTCACAAGACTTCTCATCACTCAAGTTCTTATCAAAATATGTTATGATGAATTGTAGAGCGTGCCTTCTGGATTAAACAATCGATCTGTTGTAAATGTATCGATTTATTTCAATATTATAATCTATTATGATATAATTTCATAATCTATTGTTTCAATTTCCGCAACATCTTATGTGATAAACTATAGGCCTAATTTGAACTCGTTCATATTGTTGTTGTAATGGGAATACGATGGAAACAGTGAACATTATTGTCATTACAATAATTATTTTATTTCAATATTCATCTCAAGTCGAGGTGATATATGAAGCTTTCCTTCGATTGTTTTCGTTATAAGGACGTTCATTCGAGCTGATTTTCGAAATAGCACCAGTAAAAATGATGATAATTCATCGCTTCACTAATAATAGAATCACAAGAAGTATGGGAAGTACTCATCAGAAAATTGTATTCATTGAAACTTTCTCAACATTCTCTTTATTCTTTATTCTCTTATTTCTCTTGTCAGAAATACGTCAAGTGTTTACGGCAGAACATGTTCGAAATCAATTATTGTGGGAATTATTGTTACCAAGAATATTATCACAAATCTTTTCTCCAGTAAGTAGCAAGTCATATTCAATCAAGTCTCGTTCTTCTTCAAGATATATTATTGTCACTATTGTTATGACTGTGAATGTACTCATGTTGCTGAAATGAGTGTGTGATTATTGTCCATAAAGAAATAGGGCAGTCAATATGATTAAACTGAACAAACTATTCCGCGTTTCATATATCTAATTGGAAATACTTTTTGAAAATCATACTATTGACTGGATGGAGCGATTGTTTTGAAGACTGCATGGGCACTTCGTGAGCAAAATGTATTGATGAAAACGTTATGATATAACCTTTCGTCTCATTCTTCACTGTCTGATGCCAATAGTTTCAATAGTTGGAAAAGGTTGATCAAATTATATTCAATAGAATGGTTTCACGACTTCTTGAATGTATTTAAAATATATATGAACAAGAAACTTTCTCGAATAATTCATAATCCCTTTTCGAAAAACTCGAACATCAGTATTCATGGTGTAGCTTAGAGTGAATAGATTATTTGGATTTTGTGCAGTGAAAAATATCTCGATAATACAAATTGAATTCCAAAAAGTATAGCTCTAAGAATAAAAGTATAAAATGAATGAAAGTAAAAGTATAGCCCATCGAGGCACCTCTTAAGAAACTGAAGTGAAGTTGACGATAGATTTGAGATAAGGGTTTGGGTTCGACAGAAGGTTTGGTTTTCACAAACGTCCTTTACGCATCCTCAATTCACAGTTTCATCATCACCTGCTGAATCACATCCCCATATAACCCAGCTGTCATTAGGTTATTTGATACTATATCTAAAAAATCCCATTTTTCACAATAGCAGTTTAGACCGAATGATGGAATAGAATTCAATTTTAATTATCAGAAGCTTGTATATTGATCCGGTAAAATTGCTATTGACGTGAAAAATAACCTTTCATGAACGACAAAAATAATATGGGCCCATGTATATCCAATAATCGATTGACATTAATCAGAATAATCGTACGAGAAGCGGATATATCATATATATCGCAAACGAATGATTGGATATCCAAACAATCATTATGATAACCACAAATCATATCTGTTCCACGGAACTTTTCAAAAAACATACACCTATATAAATAATCTATGACTATATAATAATATCATGATTTAATATGATATATAATGATGAGAGTGATTGTTCATATTATATACGGTACGGCGATAATAAATTCTGATGGAATATATAGAAAATATACACATAACCAAGAAATGCTTATGCATTACCTGAAATCAAAAATACTCACACGAAAAGATGTGGAAGAAGCTGATAGTTGTGTTGGCAAAGACGATATAGATGAGCTTGAAATATCACCATAACTTCAATAGTTGAGATTGAGAAAGGGTCCAATTCACTGTAATCAACAATTATATATTCGATACATCACACAACCATCAATAACACAACACTCGCAAATACATCATTTCAACGAACTATAAATAAACGTTATGAACGTGTGCAAAAACTGAATTGAGATCAATTATGACACCTTTTATTAATTATTAAACAAATGTTAAATGTTAAAATGACGAAATATCTCATACAAGTCTTGTGAGAGAAGACGAGACTTCAAATGTGCACTCGTCAACGCTTCTCTGCAAAAACTGAACGATGCTAAATATTTGTAAAGAAGCCTTGCGACTTGCATAATAAGAGGGTTGTTATTGCATGTAGATGTCGCGTTTGTAGCGTCTTACAGGGGTTGCATACTATTCATATGCAAGACGTGTAGCTTGAAGCTGAAGACTGGTTTTGTGCAACGGTGACGTCATAGAACACGTGACACATTCACTGCATATCAAGAAGATTGCATTATGGTACGCAGCGAAAAACTGTGTTCACGACGTTTCGCATTACATATTATAATCAGACCAAATTGTACTGAAACTGGTTTATCAACGGTTGGTTATTTTGTGCTTCCACCAGCGTTGCCACTATCTCATATAATAATAATTGTTCAACCGTGGAGTAATTTACAAATAATCGTATATTTATTTTATATTTTTTGACAGTTTCGTTCAAACCGGACTAAATTACTCCAATGAGTACAGAAAATTCCAAGGTCAGTAACTTTTATTTGTGACGCAAACCACAACTAGGAGTATGAGAGAAGTATTCATTTACTTGCGAAAATTTACCATTTGGTTACTGAAATTTCAACTATTCATTTTTGGGAGGAATCATGAAATGAGCAAATACAAGTATCTTTCGCTTCAACTTCCGATATGCATATTGATCATATAATTGATATTTAATTTCCCAAAGATGAGAAATAAAATAATTGTGAACAATAAGTATCGCCTATATTATATTGTATTACATATTATATGATCTAATAAAACAAATATCAACACATGTAGTTAACAAAAAATATTATTGGTAGGTATTATAGGTATCATCTGTTCCAATTGTGTTCGACCGTCCCAATTGATTGATTATATGAGATCGATCAGAGGGAAATTAAGATTTGACATCATGCAATGTGAGTTGATCAAAGTGCGGGTTAGGCCCCCAATTTAGGCAAGGCTCATAAAAATGATGTATGACTGATTCATGAAGCAAAGAGTTAATTGAAGCTAATTATATTTAATTCCACTTATCATACTTTCATGTACCATTATACGTACGTATCTGTGTTACTTATTCAGTAGGGCCTATGTCCATCTGATGAGAGTGATAAATATTATTGTTCATGAGCTCTCATGAGACAAATACCTATACACCTAAGCTCACATTTTGTGCAGTTTCTTGAGTTGGAATAATATTTCCAGTAACATTTCTTCTTTCATCCAACTTCTTCACGATAAGAGTCATACAGACACTTGTGAAACCCATGAGGTACAAGAAAAAAACATCAGATTGCTCAATGATAGAATGTGTGGAATCCTGAGTAAATATATTTGAAATAAAATCAAGTTTCCCATAAATATTATCAATATAAATAAGATAAAATAAGTGGAAAGTTATCAAAATTAATGGAAAGTGAATAATTGACTCCAACAATAATGATTATGGCAATGGTAATCGCGATAGAGAACTGCTGCATACTATGTCATGTTTGTTATAACACAGAATTCAAATAAGGACTAAAGGACCTGATCAACCGGTTTCATTCATACAGTATGCAAATTAGTAACTACATACACTACTAGCTCCATCTTGATTATAACTATAGAACTAGTAATAATAAACTGAAGGGTTGTTGCAAACACATCGTTGGTTTAGTCGATGAATATAAGTAGAAGCTATACATAGTTTTCACCATCACATGCTCATGTTAAATTGTAATAGTTCGTTGGTTCACCGCTATTTTACCGGTGGCGTCATGTACAGGTAATTGGGGTAAGCTGATTTCAGAAGCTTTCCTCTCTTATTTTACCGTTTCACATTCTAAAATAGTACTATATTTTTGTATGAAATGTGTAGGTTTGGTTTATTGAGAATAATATAGTCAAGGACGTATCTGTATCCACATTTCATTAGTCATTATTCATAATCATAAACAGCAAATATAGATAATATGTTTAGCAAACTCATCATTAGGCTACTTCAATGGTGGGGCGTAATATTATAATATCATAACAAGATCCTGTGTATCTGTTAGAATTCTGAGAGTATAATTATATGTTTTCATCGTGTAAGGCATAGACCTGAATTCCGTCTCATTTGGTCATACCAACAATACCATTCTTCAGCTACATCAATAATACAGTATACGCTCAACCATTTCGAACATGAGATGTTGCGATTTTCAAAATGTTACATTATTTCAATTGACGACTCGAAATAGGCGTGGCTTCATTTCTGTAGGCCAGTTGACCGTTGGCAGTTCTGAGGCCAGTTGTGTGGATCATATCATTTATAGTCATTTCAAGATACCCCAATTGAATATTTGAATTCAACTACAGTTCTAACAGCCCTGTTGATTGAACGGTATGATTTCTGACGTCATGGGGACGGAGAATGCGAGTCGTCAATTATTCATTCCTTAATTTCTTAGATAGTTAACTAAGATATAATCAGAAATACATTCAGACCGACTATAGAACCCTAAGCATGTTTGATCAAAATAAATATCATCTCAGATTGAGAGAATGTATCATGAAGTAAACTGTTCCATTTATAGGCTTTTTAATTAACATGCAAATTATCTACCAACCAAAACAGATTCCTTTGCGTTCCTTCCACACACTCGTTTACAGGTTTTCGTTATTTGTTTTTGTTTATACTGATGGTATTTCATGTGAGCATATTCCACTCTTCTCATGCAATATTATTCTAGCGTTGTTTGGTTATAATAGGCACTGACCACATAGCCCTTATCACCTTAGCCATTCATCGTATAGTCTAATAAACCGTCCAATAGGCCTATAAAGGCGTATAATAAAGTGCCAATAAGCCAATAAACCTATGGGCCAATCAGAACGCAGTTGGGTTAGAGGGTCTACCGTTCAATCAATCATAGACGTATTGGTGTGGGAGAAAAGATAAATACAGGTTTATATTCACATTATGATTGATAGACATTTTGCATCATCACTTTATTCACGTCAGTTCACGTTTTAGATATCAAGTTATTGTGAAATCGTATACAATTTATTCAAAATATATAATTTTGATCAAATTAAAAAATTATATTTTTCAAATTATGATCGTACTGTTCGAAAATTATTATTCTTTCAAGACGTTCATTGTACAAAGTACCACTTAAATTGAATTGAAATGACAATAAACAAAATTTACAGTATCAATAATAGTTTCATTACTGTGGGAAAAATGTTTCTACTCATCTCACAATATTATGTTCTATATATGATTGCATTTCTTATTCGATAAAACAATAATGAGTGTATTTATATGGGCCTATATATATATATATATATATATATATATATATATATATATATATATATATATATATATATATATATATATATATATATATATATATAAATATATATATAAATGAACCAACATTGATCTTATGTATTCAACCCATTTCCGTTTCACCCTTTCAAATGATCACTCCGAATGTTGCGTTTTTATCATCCTCGAAGTATCCGAATGTGGGTACTATAACTCTGTCAGATTGTCGAAATAAACAATAAACAAAGCGTATAAAATGTGACAGCTAAAACCTGTCTAAATATTCAACAAGTGCGAACATGTTTGACGTTCATTTCATCAGAATATGAAGCGCAGATTTATAGCTTTGTCTCCAATTTTATTAATAAAACCACGCTAGGTTTTCAACAATATTTCACAATCGCGGTGAGCCATTTTTTTCTAGACCCATTCAAAAAGCAATTGCCATTTCAAACATTTGAAGCAAATTTATTTTATAAACGGTTTTTTAATTGTTATTGTTTTGTATGAGATTGTTTTTCGAAATTAAATTATCGAACTATATGAGTTGCCTCATGAAATGAATCTTTAAATGTACTGATTTGATATGAGAACCTTTCGGGCATACCAGATAAATCCCTTGCGCTTGGCGTTTTCGTATGAAATTTTCCAAGAAGAACAATCTCAATAATAATCTTCACAAATGCATTTGTATTTCAGTACTTGACTATTGACAATAATTTCACTTAGAATAAACGAAAGTTCATCAATCTGAACTGGCCAATCAAATTACTCACATAATGTTTCCAGAGGACTCGTTCTTAAAATTTTGAATCTATCCTATTACCAGTCTTTTCAGTCTCCGAAATTCGTGGGCCTGATCATGGAATTGTATGGCCTGATATCTCAAATCAATCGTCATTTAAAATAAGAATTGATGTTACATTTCCAAACTTTTGAACATCTCTTTTCCTTTCTTCTTTCAATATAATTTCATCAAGTTCAGACCTCTTTTTCTGAATACACTGCATTGCAGATTACAGAAGTATACATACACAAATACTGTTGATTGAAGATAATTGCAGGTAATTTAATAAATACTATCAACAACGTTTACCTCAACATAGTCTTTCTAATAATTGCTTGGGTTAAA
This sequence comes from Brachyptera risi, assembly GCA_964007535.1. Lineage (NCBI taxonomy): Eukaryota > Metazoa > Arthropoda > Insecta > Plecoptera > Taeniopterygidae > Brachyptera > Brachyptera risi. The sequence continues at coordinate 57,554,575 of OZ023326.1, forward strand.
TTACGTGTAACTAAACTCCACTGCAAACGCTCAAAACATAAAACCATTATCACGTAGGCCTATTAGGAAACTTGAATAGTCAGACCCACAGAGAAAACGAAATATGACACTGAACTGCTGGAAAAACTGCAAACAACACTACTAAAACTGTTCTTATACTTCATAACAATGATCAGTTTCAGTACATATTATTAGTCTTTCACATATCTTACGATATAATCAGCTCTGTTCACCAAACCAATCTTTTTTTTTCAATTTTCAATATCATTCTCATGAATCCCCTATTGTGATTCTATATGTTCTTGTGGATTATCTGACAAGTGAAACTTTTGCCAACTCAATTGTGAAGATATCACCTCTATCTTAATACAAAAAATATAATTTGTTATCATGCAAATTTCAAGAGGAATTATTATTTCAATTATCAAACAATTTCAAAAAAATAATCATGTGAATGTATGGTAATTGGATTTACAAGTCTTATTAACAATAATTCATATCGTATTTTTCGAATCAATCAATCAGATATTATTAAATCGCCCATTATTTTCATCCGTGCTTACCTCCATATGATAAGGTTAATGAACTGGTGACATATATGTAGCATTTTCCACCTTTATAGTTGCTATATCATTTGATACAGCTCATATGAATGAATACACGAATTGACTTGGTCGCCTGCTGTATTAATACACCAGTCGATAAGTATAATGGCATATTACTGCGACAGCGTGGGAATGAAATAAATCAATTGTCATTTATATATATACGTGAGATAATCTGAATGAAGTTCAGAATGGGGTTAACAACGTAAAATATATAGGCGGATGTATATATATATATATATATATATATATATATATATATATATATATATATATATATATATATATATATATATATATATATATATATATATATATATATATATATATATATATATAGAGAGAGAGAGAGAGAGAGAGAGAGAGAGAGAGAGAGATATGGAAGTTACTAATGAAAAATAAACACATTTCAGATTTCATTTTATTTGGCACTAGGCCATGTCCAATCATATTATATTGCATGGGATATAAAAAATGTACTCACAATATTGGAAAAGTAAAATATAAACGATTTTCATTTTCAACAAATACGACTTCCGGGTGAATTATATCGAATTAACATTCCAAAACGACCATTTCCATTTCCAGACCAATCTAATTTCACGATGGATGAAATTAAATAATAAGTTTGATAGTAATATATGGTACATTTCAGTTAATACATTTTGATTGAATTTATGTTGAGCTTAATGAATATGATGTTTCTACACATTTTTCAATGTACCAATAGAGAATATTAAACTTAAGGAATCATTTCTGCATAAATCTCATCCTGTACTTGATAATTACTTCATCTAGATATTGTTTTTTATAACCTTATAATAAAATAAGAATGTCACTCTCCGCTAATTATGATCATACACAGAAATCCGTTCCTTCGTAATTAACTGAAGTATATATACTTTCATGAATTGCATTTTTCGGTTATATTTTTATATCAAAGTGAATATCCACAAGATTCTGATACAAGTTGCTTCAACTTATAAATGGCGTTTGAGACTACCGCGATAACAGTGAGACGACAAGCGTACTGGGAGCGTCGTTTCAACGTCTAGGCCTTAAACACGAAGACGGTGCAGCGAGATTCGCAATGGCCGACGGTGCGACGTTGTTACGTATACTAGTGAATATAGCAAGATGGAGCAAAATTAAGACATGCTGAATACAAAGAAGTTCCAATATATCTCACAAAACATATATTAGTTAATAATTCACCTCACTTCATCTGTGTTTTCTTTATAGTAATTATTAAAATTAAAAATAGTCCATGTATCAATAAAAGTAGTGCATCAAAAGCGAAGTGGATATTATTTCATCGTTCTAACGTTTTTTCATAATTTTTACTTTGAAAAAAGTTTCTTTCTTTCAACCACGTCATTTTTCATTTTGAATTTGTATCTTGACTAACCAGCACTCTATATAGACAATTTTTACATACATATATTTTACTACATCATACATAATATACACACAAATAATATGCTTCGATAGTAGTTGACTTTAATATTTCACAAAAGATACATACATTTATCATTTATCATATTCATGAATATAGGTTTATAATGAGTATTATATAGTTCTATCGAATTTATAGACAGTAACGATGCATTATTCCGTATTGATCCTTGTCTTCCTGTTTGAATAGGCATACGTATCTCCCGATTGAGAGTGGTCCACGGTTAAATTGATCACAATGATCAACACATGGCGATCTGAAAACAAAAATATGATGATTCAGTTCGATGATACGGGAAGTTTGTTTGTATAACAATAATTCTATGTTATTATACGCAATGCCAGATATTTTTCATTTGAGAAAGAGTAAAAAAAAGTCAATCTAGGCCTTTACTATAACTATAAATTATCAAATAATATTGCATTGAATCGGGGTGATAACAACAGACATAATTATACTAACTCATGTAATGATAAATTTTTTTCAAATTTAATTTTGTTTCGAATTCGTTCAAGTTATGGAACCATGAGAACAATAAAACAATGAACAATAAACATGAGTGACAGTTATGAAATAAATATATAGAAATTGGAATTGGAATTGAAACCATGATTTTTTCAACAATAAACATGAAACGATTAGGAAATTTCGAATATTTCGAATTGAACTGGACATTAAATCAATTGTCTGTTGACATAAAGTTGCCACATATAAGCTGAGATGAATTATCGCGTTCAAATGAAGTATTACATTGGACTTCATCTGCTCATTTTACGCAATAGATTTTCCATATTGAGACTCACTTTTTCCGAATCTGATTATGTAGTTCAAATGAGAACACATACACTTTCATCCAAAATAATATGCCGTATTCAAATCGCAACGATTTTTTTCACTCGATCTAGATCTCCGTATGAAAACCATATTCACATAATCACACGACCATCTTTTACTGACAACAATGAAATGCTCGGAATTAAACAAAGACTTTTAATTCCCCTGAGAAATCAACACATTGCATTTTATTTCTGCGACTTCAGGATTGCTTGATAAAATGTATATTTTCCGTGTACATATTCCTGCCAGACTAATTGCAATCAAAATAAGAACTCGGCCGTATATTTTCAGAGCAACAAACTCACACACACAAACAAGTCATAAAAACAAGAATACAAGCAAAGGTAGTTGGTATACTTTTCCCGCTGAATTTGTAATGTCATTTTCGTATCTTGTCTGCTTAGCGTTTTAAATGAAGGCACATAAAAATGGCGGCTGTTGTAACTAATTAGTATATATACAGTTTCGGTCATGAATAATACAGCCGAAACGGAAAAACTTTTCAACATATAAGATATGGAATTAGAAGAATACACATGAATATACATTTTATTCACTGATATTGATCTGAGACTGCTGTTCCATTAAAAACATATACTTCGCATATTTATTTCCACAATTGATAACCAACTGAATTTCGCTAGATAATTTGATGGTGAACATGTCATTTCTCCGACATAGAAAATTTCTTAGAAAATAATTATCAAATCGTATCCTTTTTCATAATTGCTCCATTGACTAACTACCTTAGGTATACAAATGAAAAACATAAATAAGTTAATTCGAGCTGATTATCACTTGATTCAATAATCATCACTTGGTGAAACGCGGCCAAAACAGTTGAATTACTCTTGAAACTAGTGATTCATGTACTTTCTTTGACGATTTCATGTTCATAATTGCAAATGGAGTTCAGAAGAATTTGGTGTAACACAAATCATCAATTACTGTCTCGCTCATTTTTCATAATGCAACAGATTGACATATTTATTCTATCATAACAAATTTTGTTGGCCACTGTACAGTTCACTTATTAAAATTTGTATGTATGTACACATTAAAATCTTTGAACCAACACGAAAACTGAAGTAGTGTAGAGTGTACATACATTGAAATGCAAACCAAGATATACTCTTTGACTGTGGGTTTTACATGAAATGTGGAGATAACGAAACGGACCTTAATATAATAAAAGACAATGTTTACTTGCTGTGTAGGTAGGCTACTGTAGGTTTGTTTCTATGTACACCACTCGTAACCATTCGTTTGTGTTCAATCTAAAACCCCTATTAAAATAGATGGTAGAGTTTTTGCTTTGTTTTAAAGTACTTTTTCTTCTTGTGAGAGTGGTTAGAACACATACTTTCTGCTGTTTTATACACAAGGTAAAGTGGTAACCATTTGTAATGATAAGAAAATATGGCAAACCTTTCACGAACAATTGACGCAATAACTTGAGCCATAACGAACCAGCGATGAATGGATTCTGCACTCTCAATTATATTCAATACGCTATTTTTATCAGTCGATTATTTTAAATAAGCTTCTTTGAGAAGTCTAAATTTCACAGTAACAGAATCTCGATCTGATATTCAATGTATAGCTGCTGATTTGAATGAGTCGGTACACTTTTATTCATCTCAAAATCATTTTTTCATCATTCATGTTTCATAGATTATTCTGTAACACTGATTTCTGCTATGATTCAGTCACACGTACAATTTCTCAGTTATTATGCAATCGGATATTTTTATTGATACTTGATGAAATCAATTTTTGGTCATGTTTTTCTCCGTAATCTCTAGCCCTTATGACCTCTCTGCATTTCACTTGACAGAACATTTCACTTAATTAATTAACAGTCCCTGTTTTCATGATTTTCTTCTTCCGATAGTCTTGACCATGATATTGTATGATAACAACAATTAAGATTGAATTAAAATCTTCTTTTCGTGGATTTGCGTCGTTTTTTTCTGTACGATTTTCAAGTTTTGGTGGAAGTGCCGTTCTCCATTGAATGAGAAAATTTCCATTGTTTCCACGCTATGGTTAAAAAGTATGGTGTAGGCCCTATTGCGTTTACTACCAGTGAAAATTTGATGTGTGGAAGTGAAAGTTTCATATTTACTTCTGAAAAACTGAGTGTGGGTCATTTTGCTTTCAAATCCTTCCACAAATTCAAACACATGTTTCAAATTTGAGAAATATTATATCTTTGGAATAAATTGATCGAAAAAATGAAATGAAAGATGAATCAATTCAGGAGCCTGGTTCATATGGTTATGATATCTTACTGCTTGAAAATAGTAAAATAAGCAAGCTTACACTTTTATTTGAAAGCTATTCTTTCAAATATAGTATAACTTCTAAAGAACTATCAAATTCATTCATTTTATGACTCTTTATTCTACTCATAGGCAGTAACTGCAGTTTAATTATTACAGTAATACTTTTGACAATATCATCAATTGTACAATATGTGCAGATATCGAGAATGTGTATCAATTTGCCGATATTTAATGATGGTCACAAAATGAATTGTTAGCTAGTGTGACTCAAGTTATGTAACGTAACAATATTTTTCTCATTATGATACTCTTTTAGAAAAGTAATATGTTTTTAGGCAAAAATAATTCCTGGATGAATTCAGTGAAGATTCGGTATGATAGCCTCTTATCACGGTTACGCGCGCTCATTTTCAGGCCTAAGATTGGTACGGCGCTTATTACGACGACGCCTCTCATCTCAGTTCCTCGCGCCTCAACGGCGTCGAATACTGAGACGCCATTCTATCGACGCCCATGAAAATACGTCATGAGATTCTCTATACGGCTAGTCGCGATGAACAAATGATGACCACTGACAAACAAATCAACAAATAATGTGCAGAATATACCCGATTTGTTTGATGTATGTATTTTCAATTTATTACATCATGGTTTCACGGCACCATTTCATCAATATATACAGGTAGTCATAATTTTTCTCCGTGCGAATATTTTTTGTGATGATATCGGAAAAAATTGTAAAGAACGGCCGGAAAAGATGAACATGTTTTCAAAGTTGAAAATTCAAATTAATATCACGAGGAAATATTGTCAAAAATGCTGATATACGTTTTGAAATCCAGCTATTAGTTACATATAAAACTTGATACATGTGCATTGTTTTTGAAAAAGGAGTAGAGTCTATGCCTATAATTGAATCAATTTCTTAAAGTTTCCATCTTGAAATAATATAAATAGTTGATTGATAAGTGCATGGCAAGTAAATACATTCCAATGATTAGGAGCTTCGAAAATGAGTGTCAGTATCAAATGAATACCGATGGTGAAGCGGTCAAATTTATTCATCAGATTAAATAAAACGTGATTTTCATCCAAGATTCATTCATCAAGTTATCCATTTTGAATTCATTTTATTCTTTCAATCATCATCATATAGTCTCATAGTTTGTGTGTGTTATCCCTAAAATCTTAATTTTATCCCATATTTATATCATTTCACTATTCAGTTATTCAATCATGTTGTATTATATTTGTCCTTATATCCTATGTTGATTTTTATCATTAGAGTCAGGAACAAATTATGGTTTATATATACGTATTGTTCAGTGAACTATTTTCCGTGTGATCACGTTCTTCTATATAATCGGCTTAAGAAGCAATAATAACAACGACAAGTTATATTCGAGATTCGTTTGATACGTGAAACCGCGGAGGTTGAAATATTATAATGCTGATAGACTGAAAAATACTATCACATTGGGAACATTTTTTTATATATTGATATATTCAACTCACTGACACCAACGAATGGATTGATTGTAATTTATCTCTAAGACATGAAGCCCACTAAAAACACCCTCCATATCATTTATTGCCATAATAATAATCAGATCCATTGATTCATGAACCACGCATTTTCTTCACTTCTGCCATATTGTGTTGTCTCTAACACTGTGAAAATATAGCTCATTCAGTGAATGGTTCACTTTGAAACAATAAATATCGGAAGGCTGAATTTTTCATCACTCGAAACATATCCACTTTTATAGAACGATTGATAATTTTGATATGAAAATATAGATACCAACAGTATTCCCATAGTGTGTCATCCATACTGTGATTTGTTTCATTTTTATTCCCTAATAATTGAAAATTGAATATGAAATTTTCCATTGGATTAATGAGTATATATTTTTTCACCTATGAGTTCTAACCACTATAGGCCTAAAGACTATATTCAGTGTCGAAACGAAACCATATACAAAAACATGATATTATATTTTTATGTACAGACTCAATTTCGCGCTGATATAACCAATAAATTTCATGATCCATAATAATGATCCATTCTTATCTGATAATATCTAGAGTATTCATTGTCATTACTTTTGGACCTCCGCCTTTCGTCTACACATATCGTTTGCATTCGAATTTATTGAGACAAAATTATCGAAATTCATATTGGAATTCACCTTCTCAGAAATTTGTGCTGCACTTGGTTGCGCGTATGTCGTATATTGAGAGTTCTACCGTACTTCTAATCTTTCACTTCGCCTTAACCGGAGCATGAATGCGTGGGTGGATCGACATTGAATACTCGCGCACTCTTAACCCTGAGTCACTTTATCACATACGACAAAAATTCGTCGGGTTGTTAAGGTTTTTTTGCATTCTGAATCATTTGTGAGTAAGCACTAAAACATTATCTGAAAGATGCATAGAAGCTAAGATCAACTTGTGCATCAATAAAATGGTGAACAAGCTACAAATTTGAGATAAACATAAAGCTGGAAAAAGCATTGACCAATTAATTCTGTGAATATACCATCATCATATATGTTGATTCTCGTGTCTAAATTACAAAATATATTTCAATCAGGAATACTCAATTCTGTTCGGATTTATAAATTTGAATCAATTTACAATCACTCGATCAAAAACATAAGATTGGGGCCTATGTTGGCTCATAAATCATGTTTAATCGCAACATGTTTCACTCGATTATTTTTCAGCTTGTATAATGATTGTGTGAAATTGTTTCAAAAATATAAATGATGATCTGCTCAGAGATGATGGCCTCTGTCCCGCCTCGCAAGGATTCTTGAATAAAAACCTTCTTTGCTGAATTGTTAGAACTATTCAACATTTCAAGTATAGGGTCAAATTTCTTCCTCACTAATAATCTAATTAATAATCATCTGAAAATATAATACCTCAATTATGAAATTACAGTTCGTGATCATTTTCTCATTGAGATTCTTCCTGAATATTTTTGTACAGCATATCCGAATACAAAAGTATTTATGTATACCAGTATATGATTTGAATACCACTGATTCATTAGTTTACTGTATCATAGGTGTAAGAACTCGTCCCATCTTCAAACTTCATAGGGTGTTCGTGATTTCTGAATTACATTCCATATTTTTACCAATAGCGGTACGAACACAATCAAATCAATTAATCAACTTCAATTTCGATTCTGGGTTTGTCACAAAAATCGAAACAATCCTCAAGTCACTTGACATTATCATTGGATCAAATGTTCTCGAGAAGTCCGATCATGAACTGGAAGATTTATTGATAGTATAACTTCAAAAATTTGTTAGTTTTTTCAAGGAAAATGAATGACAAACTGAGGAAAGTGTTTTTAACAGAATTCTAGCCATTTCGAAGTGATTGAATGAGAACCGATTCAGGAAAAGAGATTCATCAATCTTGAGAATATAAACAAGAGTAATTGGTGTATGAACAATTTCAATAATATTAGTTGATTGAGAGAAGAAATCGTTTCATTAGGGACGTTAAATTATTCTCCAAAGAAATATATGGTGCAATTTCCGATGTTCACAGTATTTGACAGTCAGTTATGTTATCGTAAGATGTCTGTGGACCTGCAACCTTGATACCCGTTCAATAAACCTGAAGTATCCCCAAATCCATAAAAACTATTATTTGAAATCATTTCTATCATCATAAGAGTTGACAAAATCTGTACACTTTCGTTGTTTTCCTGTAGTGATGGATATGAAATCATTGAATTCTTGAGAAAATATATCAAACCCACTGCACTTTTTGTTTCATTCATTTTTCATTCTACTCTTGACTTGAAATAGAAATTATTAAAATAAGGACTAGTATGCAGTATCAACTGCCACCGGACCAATGGTTCAAAGCTGATGTATGAATGATAAATAATAATAATGAATAGTTATCTTGAATCTTATTAATCCTGATATTCTGAGAAAATCTTTATTTCACTATAATCATTTATTATTTTATGATGACCTATTACATACATGAATGGGTGCTGATTACAACATTCGAACTGATAATCTATCAAAATGTAGATTTGAAAAAAACGGAGTGAAATAATGCCTAGTATATCAATTTTTGCGAAGTAAATGAATGTAAAAAAAAGTGAAGAAAGTATAGCAACAGTGCTAAGAACAACGGCGTGAAGTTTTGTGACATTGTCGACTAGCTTTGCTAATATTCTCATACCTCCTATTTCATCAAACGAACTTCTTAATAGTTTATGGTTCAAATAATTCAAATTTGAAAACAAATCCGAAGAAATTGTTGAGATTTTGAAAAACACTTTAATCGTCTTTGGAATCATTGAATGATAATCAAGAGAACTACTTTGCATTATCAGTGAAAAATCTGTTGAGTTTCATAAAGGCCTATAGGTCTATATGTATACACATTCACATAATTATATTTGTTGAGATTCATGACACAAATTATTTCTCGATATTACACTTCAACACGATGGAGTGTACTATACATAATACTGTATTTTTAAGAAATAAATGTATTATTCGCAGTATGTATGAATCGCTAACTTTCATTTGATTGGCCTCAAGATTATGAATTGGATTGAAATTATGTATATTTTTGAAGTTCAGTTATTATGATAGCATTCAAGGTGAGAAATGATGATTTTTTCTGTGAACATTCAATCAACCAATACCTTAATTCAATCAACCAATATCAATTATGCCCATGCCAACATGAGGGCAGAAAAATTATCATCCATATTTTTAGCTGCTGAATTTGTTATTGCGATCAGTTGAACGTGAAATTATGAATATTTGAACAAATATTTCACTGAATCTGCATAAAATCCCAGTTTATGAGGCGAACAGTATGAAAATATCATTCATACACTATTATTTGAAGCTTATACTATGCATTTGTGAGGATTCAATTTCAAATGGAATATTATACGATTGAATTCAAGTACCAGTATTCGTCAGTATTTTTTTGCATCGTGGCTGAATAATATTGTCTTTTCCAAACTATTCAGGCCCATCTCCTAGAGAATTTTGGAGGTATTAAAAATTGGTTCTTACCAGGAACAAAATGATGAACTCGTGCCCCACTGAAGTTGATATTTTTATAGTGATGCTTTTGAAGTCCGTAACTCTTGATATAATGTAATTAATTATAATATATTATGATCATAATACCGAATCGAATGTGTAGGCTTTTTATATCATATGCATTTTTTTCTCAAATAACTTTTTCAAATATTTTTTCTTTTTTTTTAAATATTTTATTCAATATTCCATATTTTTCTCCTCTCCTTCTTCTTGATGAGTAATCAATTACAATATTGAATTTTCTTGTCTATAGCCAAATATCATTACTGATTTTTTTATCAAACACTATATATTGTGTTGTCTTTTTTCTCTCTTTATCAATCTGTTATTTTCATTTTCATTCATATATTATTCTGTGTTCAATTGGCAACCTTCTGTGAGGCAGAGTCTTCATTTTTGTCAATAATAAAGAATGTACATATCAATATTTCAATTCCGTATAACAGTACTTTCACGTTTGTCAGAATTAAAAAATATCTACAAATAATATCACCATTGGAGTAACTGAAAGAATGACATATTAGTGTATATTAAGTGATTGTATTTTTGATGCAGTCTTTGAAAAACTTCGATTAATTTTGAAAGAAACATGACATTCTCATTAAATACCACTATTAGAAAGGAAATATGTGTATGTATGTTTTTATTAGTCCACAGGAATTGAAAACATTCACAAAAATGCAATTATATGGCGAATCATAATTACGAATACTGATAGACACCAATATAATACAAAACATTGTGCAATACATAAGATATAGTGGAATTGATGAAATATATATATATTCCTACAATAAACGAGCGCAATATACTTCTGATATAGGAAGATTGTGCATTGTGCAATATATCATTCGATAGAATGACAAAAATATATAATATGTATACATAATGATGAAAACTGATGCTAGTTCGAATCATATAGGCCTACATAGAGATCTGAAAACATTGTTCCATTTTTCAAGATATGATGGAATTAATAATATAAACAAACGAATGTGGGTTAATTACTCATGATATGAAAGAACTTTAAAATTATCAAATATAATGAAAAAAATCATGATAAATATAATAATATTCAAGCACAATGAATGATACAAACGGACGCTATTCGATTTATATGCTCAAATCCTGAAAATTATCATTATACTCACGTGTTAACTTATAGAATCTACAAGCGATGAAAAAAGTGTAAGAGAAAATATCCTTGTGCCAACTTTTGTGTCAACCAGTCTTTTGATTAGTTATATTTTGAGTAATAAAGATATCGAAATGGTACCAAAGTACGGAGTAATGTCTCACAATATAAATTAATAACCATAACAAAATAGCAAGTCGTTTTGAAGATGATGATGATAAGAAAGGGGATGGAGCTACAAAGGATAGATATATTTGGGGATGAAATTTTTCAGAAATAAAAGTTTGAATACGCATATATTAAATCATCACATCACACTACAAATACATTACCAAATACTCATTATTTTCATATTGTATTTCAGATATTCGATTATTCTCTTTTAGAACCCAAATGCAACCACGACCATTGAAAGTGACCATGGATCATGACTGGTCATATAACCTTACGGAAATATAATGATCAATTCCTACTATACGCAGATTGGTTTCTTAGGGATCTCAGGGCCGTCCATCCATTTTGGGGATTGAAAGTACTAACAAAGGAGAGTTTTCATAAGTCATAACTCATTTTTTTTAGGTTTATTTTGGTATTCGACTAAGGACCGGTATTACCAACTCCAGTTAGCAGTTATCTGAGAGTTGGTGAAAACAAATACCACATGTAACCATGGTGATAACAACTTTCATCTGCCAGTTGGAGCTACTTTCACGTTGGTAATACCCGGCCAAAGAGACCTTGAGATATATTCATTCTTATAGGCCTATATCAAATGTTTCAGCCATTGATATTGTGATTCTATGTTGTCGATACTCACAACCTAAATTAACCTAATTCAACCTAACCTAGGAGACCCAACTAGACTGATTTATGAAGTGATCATCTCAAGCTAAACTAATTCTATCTTACATGAGGCATAACTGATCTAAGCCATAAGATTCAACTGGAGCTATCACAAAGAAGTTATTTCATTTAGTAACTTAGTGCATTTAACACAATATTGACACTGGCTTTCCGCAAGTATCCACTTCGTAACACAATAACACCTTACTATCTGCCTATAATACATAGCATTTACTGAAATATTTTCATATAGCTATGTGAAATCCAACACAAAACAGGGCTATAACCGTCACCATGGCAATAAAAACATATAATGATGAATCACATTTTTGTTATTGCTTATGATCATGACCATAATTATTATTTTTTAGGCATAAGTATATATAGAACTTCATAGACCTACCATGGGGAAAATAAGTGCAAGAATACATTTGTATGTAACTTATTCTTTCTGGACAACAATATGCATTCGTATTTGTTATTGCTCGAATTCTACTTATACTTTATTATATCATGGATATATAAATATAACAATAATAATATATTGATGATAATATATTAAATTATTAATAATAATATATTAATATTGAATATGAATATCATTAGTGTGGACTATGCTCCCTGAACCCGGATACTGCGCCCAATTTCCGGAATCCGCCGAATCGGAAGGAGCAGAATTAAGTCCCTGGTGTATCTGATCATTGGGAGATGAAGAGTTTCTAAAGACTGACATTCTGAAATCTCGCTAGTACTGATGGTATATAAGTTAAATTTTAGTATAGTCTCAAATATTAACCGTAATTTGAAAGAATATCTCCAGCGATATCAGTCAAGTTATTGAAATTGATATTTTCTTGTAAGTGTAGTTGTCTATATTTGAGAGTTGTTCTATTGATTTGATCTTTTCCCTTAGATTTTTTCAAGAATATGACCAAACGTAAACATATGACATGAGTTACAATTGACAGCGATAAACACCTACCAGAGAGCCACGTCTTGATGGCAACGAGATAGAAAAACAAACAAAAGCGAAATAGTCCCGAAATGGATGAAATGTTTTCGGTATTGGTCACATACATTGATTGTCATCATGGCATTTCATCTTCTTATCTATGTCAATGATTTTTCAAATACATTTTGAATGGTACACCTAATATTCGAAAGTGTTACTTATTTTTCAACATTCTAAAAACTTCTTCATCATTTGAAATGATTTTGTATCGCTTCGATGTTGACAAAAAATATATGATGAAGACCTAATGAGAATATATATTGACACAAATTCGAGTAGAATCTTGGTATTTTTGATTCTACACTTATAATTACTACATTGTTACTGTCTACACTTCAGAGGTTTTACTATAAATTATATTGACATTGAGGCAAATTATGAATATATTACATGATGTTTTGAAAAGTATTCATTCACACTAGTTGGGAATTCTCTCATATTATTTTCGTGAATATTTTTTTGTTCATATTCGGTCTAAAAATGGTGAATTGAAAATTGATGATTTTTTGAATCGACCAAAAGTTTACTTTCCAAAAGATGATTAATACAAATTATTATCTATGAGCTCCAGGTTTTATTCCTCTCTGTTCTGTTATTTCTGTATATTATTTACGCCGGTGAAAATGCTTCCTGGAAGTCATACTAAATCTATGTTAGTATATTATATCTAACTATTATTGATCATTATTTTCGTGAAAAATTGAAATAATAACAATTTATTACATTTATATATCTGTGTGAAAGAACTAATTCTTGATTAAATGTATACCAGAGCAAACTATGTTGCCTATCGTGGCTCCAACATCCAGAGGGATTAATCCCTAAGATATTATACTTATGAAAACCTACTTTTTGTACAAATAAAAAGTGCGTATTCCCGGCACCAGAAGCGCTGATAGGGACAATAATTTTTGACACGTCGACTTAGACTAAGCCGCTTCGGTAATCGGATTAAATTGTGTTCGTTCTCGGTGGGAGAAGCCTAATTAATATCACAATTCAGGAACGAACGTTCTTCTCTCTCTCTTTTACACTTAAACTCTCTGTTTTCACTTCTTGTACTCATTGGATATTTTTTTGCTTGGATACGATTCACTTGATTCAAAATGAAAGCAAATGAGAGAAAATGATCATAGGTACGTGGCTATATGATTGTTTGAAATATTGTCCCATAGTGATTAATGACTTATAATTAAAGCACTTGTATGTTTGAGGAATAAACAAAGATTGATAAATAAAATTAGTAGTATATATGTATGAGTTATTCTTTAATTATTGTTCACTCCATATTTGTGGTAAACACTAGCTTTTAAAAATATGGAGGCTGCATTTGTGACAACTTTGACTGGTCATCCAATTCTTTCGAGAAATTGAAATTCGATCGATAATGGAAATATATATATATATATATATATATATGTATATATAGGCCTATATATGTTTATATATATACACACATTTCATATATATATATATATATATATATATATATATATATATATATATATATATATATATATATATATATATATATATGAAATGTGTGTATATATATAAACATATATAGGCCTATATATACATATATATATATATATATATATATATTTCCATTATATTGGTTATTGACCAATATATATATATATATATATATATATATATATATATATATATATATATATATATATATATATATATTGGTCCACTCGATCCTCGAATGACCATCCGTGTATCTCACTATTTAAAACCAAATATAATCATAATAGTCGATTTATGTGATATCCAAACTCCCCAACATTCATTTTTTTCTTCAGTTCGTAAAATACATATACTCAGGAAGTGAAATAATATGAAATATATGTAGTACAAAAAAGGCAATATTCTTTTTTTTTGGTCACTGCCCTATTGGCATGTTTGCTGCCCATCCAGGAAACTGACCACTCTAACATGAATGCAAGAACATATTTTTTCATAATCAGGCCTTCATAATTACATAAATATTTTGATAAACCATTTTATAAACTGCCCATCCTAGATAGTTTCTATCCAGAACCTTTTTTCCAAAGGTATGTTAGCAGTTCCCAGCATTGAAATTTTAGAATATGTTATCATTAATTAGATTCCGAATCGGAATCGAGATCCTACTTAGAACAAGAATTGTATTGGATTCTGATCTAATATTCTATACACTTATTTGTATCATTATTGGTTATTCTTTGGTATGGTATTCCTCTTTCTGAACGATACATCTCATTTCAGCCCCAATTAGGAAACATATGTTGTATAAGTTCTTGAGTAAAAAAAACATTTATTTTTGGTTCTAGATTGTCAGATTATCATGTTCTATTTTCAGTTCGGGTATTTTCTATATTTTCTATGAACTACATTTAAATTTCTCGAAAGTATTGAATGATGCAGAATGGTCATACTTGCCTATGGGTGGTTGCCAGAATGATCAGCTACTACACGCATTCCTTAGAATTGACAAATTAGCACCAATTAAAGTGAAAATTACTGCAAACGCCATCGATGAACACCCAGTCTTCTAGTTTTCAATTATCAACTCTCCATCGTCGTTTGAACTGTTGTCAGATGGTGACAGACTCACTGTTGACTTGAATTAAATTGAAAAATACTAATTCACACATTCTTTTAACAAGAATGTTTCATTCACTTTCAATCCCACGCAAATAAATTTGAAATTAATCTATCAATTGAGTTTTATGAAAATAAGTGTTGGTATTTGAACTATATCCACTTTTCAGAATGCAGTATATACTTTGATCTACCGAAAAAAATCACTTATTTTATTGAGCATAAATTTAACAAAAAATGAGATATTTTTGTAAAGATATCCATACCAGAGTTGACAGAGAATATAAAAGAGCTATAGAAGCAAAGCACGAAAGAGCTAGATTATCTTACCTTTTCAAATTCTGAATTTGATCCAATTCACACAATATGATAATAGGGCCTACAATATCCTAATTATCGATGGAGAGAGAGGGAGAGAGAAGGAGAGAGAGAGAGAGAGAGAGAGAGAGAGAGAGAATATATACAGAATTTTTTTCTTACTTCAAAAGCTTGATCTATATCGCTCAAAAATTAATGATATAAACAAATATCAAATATCACGAATGTTGTTTATGTATCTTTCAATTCATTTCGAGTTCAACGACGCACATTATACTGATAACTACGATCTATTTGCGTATTTATTGATTTTTTAATTTCAATTTTTCGACTGAGAATAATTCACTTCGAGAACAAATATTTTCCTAAATATTCACACAATTGAAAAAGAATCTAATTAATAACGTGCATTCAGTGTTGCTTTATTTCTAAATGATACAATCTATATAGTACTCGGATATGTATTATTGAAAAATGTAAATAATTGAAAGAATAATATTTTTTTTGAAATTGATATGAATAGTGATAAGCATCGAATGAATTTCTCAATATATATATATATATATATATATATATATATATATATATATATATATATATATATATATATTTATTACTGGGGTATAGGTAGGACCTATAGGCCTAGAGTATATTTATATTACGGTGTACTTCTTTCTGTATATCATATTAATTTTCAACAATTCTACCCATATGTTTTTATTCTTTTGTTGTATCTTTTAAATACATCACCTCGTGCGAAAAACGTTAATGAATCACCATGTATTCAAAATAATAACTCAAACATTCAGATTGAGTGAAAATTCCAAACATTTTTTTTTATAATCATGAGTTTCCTGCCCACTGTATTTTTCTAATATTTCGAAAAAGCATCCATGGGTTTTTTCTAATGAAATATGAATTCATGATTTCATTGTTCGATCATAAAAGAAATAACACTATAACGATATTATTATACGCCTTCATCCATGCTATATATGATACGCTCGTAGACCTAATACGTTACCGTACAGGCGGGAAAATAATAAGAAATCAACTAATTGCATATCTCATTACCGTTATTTGTGAAATAAAATTAATTGCTATAATGAAGTTGATATAGTTTCGAGTTTTCCACTAAGTAATGCCAGGGGCGTGTTCTTTTTAGTATTAATGGCATTGGTTGCTTTTGAAACAAAAGAGAAGTGATGCGGGCCCCATTCAAATGAGCAAAGCTCGAAAAATAGGACTTTTACCACAAAACCAGATAAAAAAGAGAGCCCGAAATATTCTGCCACGTTTATTTTCATATCCTCCTCTCCCTCCTCCACTCTCTCTCTCTCTCTCTCTCTCTCTATCTCTCTCTCTCTCTCTCTCTCTCTCTCTTTCTCTCTCTCTCTCTCTCTCTGGTCGTATAAGTGCAATTACCGCTTACTTGGTCTGATCCGGGTAGACATTGACCAGGGATGTAGGGGGGTGTAAACGGGGTGAGTTAGGCTCTGTAGAGAAAAATGAGGTGTACTCTCAAAAAAACTTGTACGTAGATTTCCAAGTTGTGTGGTCATGCCGCCCATTTGTAACTCGAGATATATATCCGCACACATAAAGAGAGCGCCCCACCCCCGTGGGACGTGCACAAACAGTCCGAAGGTTTTTTCACCCTTTTTCATTGGGAGTCGTCCACCCCTTTGCCCCTTGACCCTTAAAAAGGGGCGTTGCCTCTTATCAATCCTCCATCTCGTAGCTCCTCCCAAAGTCTATTTTTTACATCTTTCTACTTTTTCGCCCCTCCTCTATTCCATAGACAAAGTTTATGCTCCGCCCCAATCTTTACAAATAAAAATCGAAACACGTTCTGTGAGGGGTGAGGGACCATTTATTATGGTCCCAACAAATCCCACCCCTGTCACAGTTTGCAGTTCCCCCCGCGCGGTGTGAGTGAGATGGAAGAGAAACGTGCAGTGAGAAAGAACACTATAGAGAGAGATGGGTGATAGAAGTAATTGCTGGTGGGAGGGATCAGCTGTAAATGAATCCAATATGGCCGACTAACAAGGAGAGAGCTATCTTATCGATCCACAGCCTTCTGGACCAAACATCCCTCACACCGCCATCTTGACAGTCAAACAATACACACGCCCAATACCACCAACCATTGGCTGGAATATTTTTAATACTTTTATTTTTGTATGAACATTTTAGGAATTTTAAATGAGAATCCACCCCCAACGCCATTTTTATTTTTATTTCTCTCTCTTGCAGTGTTTGTATAATAATGTGAGTGACTATTAGAGCGGTTGCTAGGGGCTGCTTCAGTCAGTTTCCAAGACGCATCTATCATGGTCTGACCCACCCCACATCTCCCACCCCTCACACCCACCCCTTAAGGGCTGTAGTAGAGAATATGACGGAGGTTTGTGGTTGAACTCAGACAGCGTTACTAATGAATGGCCGTCTAAAATGTACCACTTCTCTTTCACCTCGACTTTTCGGATCACGTCGAAACTATAAGCCCCACTTTTCAGTGTTGTTTTTCAAGGTGCTTATTATAAATGGAGATGTGCTCGGTTTAAATACAAGATTCATGTATTGTAAGTTGTGATATAGATAAGGGGTGAATGAATTGAGCCAAAAAATTATAGTAATTTTCCGAATGAAGAAATGAGTTTCCATCATTAAAAAAAATTGTAATTTCTATATGGATTTAAAAAGTGATGTGATGTGAAAAGGAAAGAAAACATTCTCTTCTGATTTTCTTGACCATTTTACGAGAATAAATTGTGCAAATAATTTTTGGTCCCTCTATACGAATTCGTATATGGATTTAAATATTACCAATATTATAAATATTACCAAATGTGAAATATATTGATACTATATATGGATACTGAACTGATTATCTTAATGACCATTATTGCATTCAATTGATATTTGGTTCCTTTCTAGCTAATACTCAAATCTTATATGGTTTATATCAATATATTTCGCTCGGTCTTTACAACGAAATGCTGACATGTGTGCACAGAGTCAACACGCAGATTTTTATTTCATAATTTGCCGCTCTTTTCGTGTGGAAATGACACAAACTTTTCCTACTGGCCAGTCGCTCTGCGCGTGCCCACAACGCTCCACTTGCCACCCTCACCACCTTCCCAAACAAACACATACACACATACACACACTCTCACCCATCGACCTATATTTACAAAGCGGGAAATTAACACTACTTTCGAATTAAAATCCCTGTCTTCATTGGAGGCATAATATATACACAGAAAGATTTTTCCACATAAATCGCCAACATTCAGACGTTTTAGTGACGGTAGAATGGGCAGCTTTTCTGTTGAGGTATCAGTTTATTAAAATATCTCGCACATCAAAGGTTTTGTAAACTCAGAAGCTTGAACTTAATAAGCGAGACTACCATGTGTATTGAATACTTGGTACGTTTAGTTCAGAAAACTCGCGCTAATAAGTTTGACGCTGCATGCAGTATTTATAGAATATAGAGGGGTTCATGAGATTGAAGTTTGTTATATTAACTGAAGCAAAGAACGCGTCAGGTTACGTAATCAGATTAAAATATTGGGGTAATTTTGAAATATATGTATGTTTATATATATATATATATATATATATATATATATATATATATATATATATATATATATATATATATATTTGATTTATAACTGTGTATCATCTCAACTTTATCAGTGAATTCAAATATGTATTTAACTTCTTCTTACCTCATTCGAAAGTATCGCAGCTACAGCCTGTAGGCCTATACGGTATAGTGGCTTGCGGTTCTCGCTCGTGAGTTTGGTTGATTGCTTTGAAACATCGGGAATGTACAGACAGCAGCATGTAGTCTCATGATTGGAAACAATAGGTGTTACAACAAGACGTATATCTGAAACAAAGAATGATATAACAATCAAAATACGTTGGAATATCTATATTCATGATTTGTGAAATAAAAAACAAATTCACTACATGCATGCATGTTTTATCTGAGAAAAGGAGCTTTATTGAACAGTGAATGTAGATTGCCTTTGAAGAGATAGTTCAAATATCAAAAAGTTGAAGATCATGGCTCTAATAGTGTTAACATTCTGATATAAGTCATTTTATGAACAAAAGGTTTCAATTAACATCATCATGTGGTATATTCTATACTTTAGTACACGAATAATGTTAGCTGTATAGAACGTATAATACATGCATGGATATATAATATTATATAACATAATTTGCCTTTGAGGTCAATTGAACAGTTCCTTAATTATTCATAAGCTAAAAAGGGATGTTTACCACTTCCCCCATTCCACCCCCACAACATCAAGCCTCCATACACGCAGTTCACCCCTTACTATCTGCATGTCTAACCTATACCCCTCGTTTCAATACGGAATAATTTTGGGGGAGGAAAAGTAAGTTGGCACATCCTGAAAATGGTTTTAATATATCAAGAAATGCAAAGATCAAGTTACCAGTACCAATTAGGTACCAATACTTAAAATATATTTCATATATTTTTGGAATTATATCAAACATACACAACGTTTTATTACACGCAGAATTCATGTGACTGTGTTATCCATATATACACATCTTATGACATATATTATGAATTATAAGGATACTTCAAAACTTCAACAGCAAAACGAACCACAGAGCCAAGCTAACGCTTAATCGGTCATATCGAGAGAAGCACAGGATCAGATCACTTCCTGATTGATATGAGAGTTTCTAAACTCATTCAGAAATGTATATACATAAACCATTTCGTTGAGGAATGCATCGTTTACGGTTACCACTTGTTCCATTTTGAGAATTTAAATGATTTGAGAGTATAAAAAGGATATAGTGCCTTTTCTAGTGGGCATATTGTAATTTCGAATATTCACATTCATTATAATACTAGTCAAACGCGAAATATGCGTTGTAAGATGAGCGACATATCTGAATAAGGTATAAAAGTCCTTGAAGTACCCTTGCTACTTTATCGACTCTGGTATTCTACACACCTTGATATCTGAATAAGCTAAAAATATCGTTTAAGTAGTTCTACTCTTGCCACTTCATTGACTCTGGTATTCTACACACCTTGACACATATAAAAAATACTTCATTGTTGGGCAACTCTTGAATCTAGAAAGCAGTGAATCTTGACAATTTAATTCTGTCACAATTTTTATGATATATTTTATGAATATTATCAGTTATTTTATTTTTTTTCTTCGAAACGGCTGATCAGAATTGCTCACAAAATCGTGAAAATGTGTAAAATCTAGGTATACACATTTAGAGAAAATTTCATCCCATTCGGAGAGATTTTATTTCTCAACATTTTCCGCCCAGCCAAATCTTATGGGGTTTTTAGAAACTTTGAGATGATTTTTCTCAAAATCGGCCCGACCGATTCTCTCCAAAAACTATACAGTTCTAAGTTGGATAAGTTTGCGTTTACAAAAAAATTTTCATGTTCATCAGTCAACCCTTGCGACCTGTGGAGTGCTTACAAAAAAAAAAAAAAAAACACACAGACAAAGCCCTATAAGAGTGGGATGGAGACTTCGCTACGCTCATCAATCATAGATTGATTTCGTCGTGGGCTTCTTCAAATACCTGGGATGACCGGACCCCATCCTCAAATTTTCTCATCCTTCAAAATTAATTAATTCTTCTTATATATTATTCCATTCTATCATAATTTGTATTCTTCGGGTAACTTTTCAGTCTTGGCAATATTCCCGAAGATTGATCATTTCACATGTGGTTAGAATACCATCGAACAATAGGAGTGATCAAATTTAGAATTGGAATACATTAATTAATGGCAGCTGTAGTCTTATGCATTTGTGAATAATATGTTTTTGAACAATACAATATGAAGATCATGTTATTCACATAAATACAACATCATAGTTCCAAAGTTTTAATAAGTCTCGTCTAGAAAAAAAAACTTTGTGCTCTGTTATGTTAAATAACAGAACAATTAATTAGAAGCGAGAACAATTTAAAAATACGTGAGACGAGAGAGAAACAGTGACAAGTGGTGAATGAATAGGGAGGACAATGAAGAAAGATAGAGACAGTTTGAGAGAGAGAGAGAGAGAGAGAGAGACAAGGAAAGAGTAGGGAGAGGAGATGGAGAGAGTTTTCGAGAATGAGTGAGAGAGGAAATGAGGGAGAGAAGTCGAGTGGAGAGACAGAGAAAGAGGGGAGACAGAGAGAGTGCTAGTATGGAGGGGAGAGTATGGGAGAGAGACGTGGTTGTGTAAAGGGATGAATTAAAGATTTGTGTAAGAATGAGAAGGGGTAGATATAGTCCAGCAAGGAGGGGTTCGAAGGTGGAAGGGAGTGAAACATACAAAGCAAACTGTTCGAAAGAAGACGAAGAAACGACTAGCGATGCGCACAAGGTGTGCGCAGTGGATGGTTGTCATGACTAACACGGTGCCTGCCGGCGTTTCGATGAACTACTTATCATTTCACCCTCGACGTTTGCCCTGAACTGCAACTCCGTATTCTTAAGCTTGATTAATGGTGTAAGCGTCTTATCGTGTAGAATAACAACACGCGGATCACCTAGAGGCTCACTCTGGGCTTTGAAGACTATGTCTTTCAGGAGCCAATCATTAATTTCAATGATAATCTGCGATATTCAAATGAGTTAACTTTGGGACATTTTAACTTGACTGTAATTAATGTTGATTTACCGTTGAACTAATCTTTGAACTGGATGTATCATAGATAATAAGGCATCACGTTGTACATTACGTCGTACAAAACTCACTTAGGCCTATGACCTTAAAAACTGAGGCCTGTATAGACAATCATCAGAAAGTAAAGTACCGTCCGCACGATCTTATAATAGCCTACTGAAGGCTTAATAGACGAAAATTATTCATCGTCATCCAACATGCATTTGATGCAACGAATTATTTGATTTTTGATTTTTGATTTCTTATGTAGGCCTACTGGTGAACTCGACTTCAAAAAGTAATTTGGAATCTATATATGAACCCATGTATTTTGTATGTTCAACAGATGATAGAAAGAACGAGAACCTCTCATCAATTGCATTTGATGTTCTCACGAGCATTATTGGGTGAGGACAGAATTGTGTCTCACGATGCTAATCATTATTATTGTAAATGAATTATTACTCAATTTGTATCTGATAATTTAATTGTAGTTGTTTAGTAAATTGGTATAGACAAATGTCAATTGGAACTCCATCGCACGTACCAATGAGGAAAATTGTCTCATGATATGAATTTAGAATAACGGTATAGATTAAAATTATATGATGCAATTATATGATTCAAACATGAAAAAAGAAACGGTATTTTCAAAAAAGTTTTGAAATCTTCCTATATAGTTAATAGCATCAGTAGCTCTATCTGTGAGCGAATCAACTTATTATCTCACCCCCGGAGCGTAACTGCTAGCGCGTAAGTTCATCAAAAGGAGATTAAACGGTGAAACTCTTCGTTAAATGTATGAATTAAAACATAACTTGAACCAAAACCGCTTAACCCTACCCCCCTCCCTACTCCTCCCGAACCCCTTCACACCAACCGCATTCAATCCAGCCTTACACACACCTCAAACATTTACCACATTTCACCTATTAAATGATTTGCCAATAACAAACGAGGAAGAAATCGAGCGAATAGCGTGAGATATTTCAATAGTTTTTTCTGACGTTTCGTATATAACTTGGTTCAGCTGATTTTGTTATCAAATGTGGAGGATAATGATATCTCAACTTATGGTTTATTGAATTGAAACTAATTATATCATTCAATCATTTGATACTAATATCATAGGCCTACATGAAATTGAACCTCAATCTCAATACTTATGTTCCCAAATGTATATGATCCGATTTTAAAATAGGAATGCACATTCATGTTCCAAGAAAGTATATATTCAGAAATCAGGATACAATTTGTGGAATTGAACGATGAATATAATTATGTCAGGCATCAACAACAATGAGCTCACGATCAGGCCATTCAATACATTCAAAATGCCATTTTGTTGTCACATCATTTCTTAAACTCGGATAAAAAATTACAGCTGATAAATTATAACATGCTATATCATTATTTTGCCGAATCGATTTTCATTGATCAGTTTTGTGGAAGGTAAGCTTCTTGAATTTGTTCAAGAATATAAATGAGCAATTAAGATGATACAAAAACTCTCTATACGCACAAACAATAAATATGTGAGAATCTTAAGTACACTTAGACATGTCGAAAACGCATCAAATTCAATAAAAAATCGAATAATATATGTATTTATCATTTTCCATAGACTGAAATGACTTACTAATGATCCCATTCAAACTACTCAGGGTTTATAAACACATGAGCTATACTTTACTCTTGAATGTATTAATTAGAACATCACACCCTTCCCTTTCCTCCTCTCCCTACCACCAGCGCATTCCATCTCACAATCACTGTCAGCCGGACAGGTAAAGCCGTGAGCTTTAACCGCTTGTGTGACTCGCATTTCGTTTCCTATGCTTTGCATTCATCACTCATTGAATGCTGGCGTTAAAAACTGCTTTCGTCAAAAAGTAGCACGATTTAATTCGTTTTAATTAGACAAATAATGAGAATATATTATGTCAATGTGAAAATTCAATATTATATCTTTCGAAATTTGAATCAACGCAATCACAGATCGAATAGCTATACACAAAAAAGTATGAGATCAAAGTCAATTCTGATTAAGATGGGAGAAATCTCGCCAAATATTTGAAGTGAGGAATCATTGTTAATGATGGAGGTGCCAGGTACATTTTAACTGGTGGAAGTGCCGGTTAAAATCATTGAATTGTTGGAGGTGCCAGGTTTATTGCCATACTATTTCTCGTCACCTTCAATCGATATGAGCCATACTTGAATCTTTCAGATCACTCAGTGTGTGCATAATAATTAATACGTAGGCCTATCATTTGTACAAAACTCGCACGAGCAACATCCACAGATTTTTTTTATAATCTTGATGGATGCATGAAGAGTTAAATGAGAATTTAATTGAATTCTTCAATCAAAACGTCGTCAAATAAAGCGATTAAACGAAATTGTATTATTTCCGCCTATAAAAGTTGCCTGTAGAGTGATATATAGAAATATACACTGTTAATACGTGACCCATTTTGTGTTCTCAAGTAGTAGTAGACATGGGCCTAGTCGGAATGGCTCATTTACAACAGAATGGATTCTCTACAATCTTGGGCAATTACTTGCTATAGGCCTACAACGGATATAGATTACATATTATCATGACCAGTAAATCGACACATTTCTATACTTCAAGTCTCTATAACTTATTTCACGATCTTCTCATCTTATACATTTTATTATCAAATTCACGTCTTAATTCTTCAATCTGAAAATTGTACAAACAATAGAAGATACTGATATTTCCGAAATATTTTATACTTGATAAGATTCATTATGCCATTAAAATGTTCCTCTACTATATGGAAATTCTGAAATCGATTTCGGTTCAAGGAAGGGAATTATTTTTAAATTTTTATTTTTCTCTTCTGGATTGTGTACATCATAGGCCTACTCATTATTCCATTCAGAATCAATAGAATCTATGCTGAATATTATTCAAGTTGTTTGACGTATGAAAACATATTTTGAAGAAAATGTGAATTCTCAATTGATTAGTTCATCTTTACAACATGAGCTTCAGTATAATGGAAAAGCTACGCTTCTTAAAAATTGATTCATTCATAATCATTCAGAGAATTATAGTCAAGTTTCAAAACAATCTTTTAACACATCACAAGATTCAGACTTTATTCGCCAAAAATGCTAATGACTCACACTTGAATAATACCAATGGTGAAAAAAGTTGTACGTAACGGTAACACTCGATATATTTGCCATCGATTTTCATCCCATCCACGAACCGTTACATTCCTTTAACATGTAACTAATGTGAATGTTAATTGTGAATCGACAGTATTTTAAAAAATACGTCAATATTTTTTATTTTTTTATATTCGGTTATAACGATGCACTATAATAATAACTGAGACATATTGGCGTCGAATTAATGATTCATAGATAATGGGATGGAGATGATGGTTTCTTTGGTATTGGGAAGGATAGTGGATTATTTCCCTTCAATATTTCAGACGAAGAGGCAAGAGCCACAATGATCGTTTATATGTTACGATTACACTGAAAGTAATATAGTATACATGAATAGACCTCTTTGATAGACAGAATTACTATGGTATTCATCTATACATAACGTACTGTTTATTTGAAGCCGCTATTCAAAGATTGGTCACCCATTTACTAAAACACACTGGCTCAGATAAATCACCAAGTTGGCTATTCCCTTGCTAATATCACTCTACTTTGATTAAACTATTCTCTGCCACTACGTCACGCTCACCACCCATCCGTGCAAACTATATTATTAGTATATTCCTTAGATATATATATATATATAAAGCAATTAAGCATACACATGCTATGTAAATGTTGTAATATTATCGGCTGAGCCAGCGTGGTGGTTACGTCTTTCTAATTAACTTCTTCGTCAAAACCTGGGACTTAATTAAACGTATGGTGTTTTGCCTTTGAATGGATTAACACCGTTTTAAACATCAGTTCAATTAATTCGAATCAAAATGTAATGTCTTATTTATAGAAAATTGAATTACAAAATATACAACAAAAAATTGGTTGAAAAATGTCTATATATTTTATTCTGATGATTCATTCCACAGTATATTTGAATAATATGTAAATATTGTTATCAATTTATCAATTTGGTAAATATTCTCAGGTCGTAGAAAACACAACTCTTACTATCAAAACCTATTTTACTATCAAACCTCAATTTGATTCGAATATAATAATAATTCGACACAAAGTAATCTCAATCTAATTATTTTTCTAGTGGTCGAACGAATCAAAATAAAAAGTATAGGCCTATCCTCGAGAATATTTTAAGATTTTCAAACTAAAAATAAAAACTCGAATATGTAACCTGAGTTTTTTCATCATACTCACATTATGTAGGTCTATATCAAGGAGGTTAGATACTAATAGTCTATTAGTATCTCACTATCACTATCACTATCTATTAGTAGTCCTATTAGTATCTAACCTCCTTGGTCTATATACGCTATGAATTGTATTCATTTTAATAAATGTTATCAAAAAAAATATGTGATAATTTAGTGATGAATATTGTTCCAAATATATGAATATACTGCAATTCATGTCGATTTGAATAGGAAAATATTGTGTCAAGCTATATATTTCATTTTCATTTTTATATCATTTTATTCTACAACTTTCAAATTATGTGCACTCTACAACACACGAACATAATATAAAACAATACATATTATTTTAAATACATAAGAAATGCATAAGAAAGATTCTTGTGTGCGGGCTGACTGAAATAAAATCAAATAACTGTACATTTCTGAGTGATTTAGTTATATCGAGCCGGAAATGTAACCAGGTTCGTTCCGTGACTGTATCTTATGATTGAATTTCGTGGGTTGCCTATATCTTGCGGGCTAACGTGCGTAATGCATACAGAGGAGCGAGGATAAGGGGGTGGTCGAATCAAACCCTTAGAACACAAAGGAGCGAAGCTTCGACTTACCCTCTCCTCAATATCACCCACCCACCACCCACCCTTAAATCCTACGAGGTTACTTGTTTCATTTTCTTGTTGGTTTGCACCCTGCTAGATACTTTTCTTGCACGGTACTAGAATAATTATACTGAAGAAACGACTACTGCCGAATGTATGTTACATATAATTCAATACATTCAATACTGTGCAATATGAATGTTGTACTAAGAGCAGGTTTCATCAACCGATGATTGGGCAGTAATCATCTGATAGATTCGTTACGTTCAGTTACGACCGTTAATTTAGGACTTCAATCAATAATTAACCATGCATTTAATACTTCCTGCTTTAATACTTTCAGACGTTCAATTTTGTATATTCTTTTTTCATATAATGAGTGAATTAGATTCATTCATTTCGGATTGATGATAATACCATTGCAGTGAATTATGAATAGACTGCATTGAAGAAATTCGTCACCGAAATAAAATAATGTATTTTAATCTATTATACATCAGTCATTTGGAATTTTTCGAAAAATAACTAACCAATTCCATTGGTTGGTTATATGTATTCAGAGAACAATAAATTCTATATTTCTGTCTGGACTGTATATTTGTTCATGAGAGTGAGTATTAATTATATCTCTGATCTTCAAAATTAGAAAAGATGAATAAGTTATCAAGATATCTCACAGAAAAACTGTCTCGATGACTTTGAGACCAGGAGTCTGTGTTATTTACAGTACTTGATCATATTTTAAAAAATTTTAAAAAAAAATTATTTCATTCTCATACCAGTGTTATACGTAGTATATTATTGGCATAATATATAATTCATCGATTATCATTCAAGTGATCTCATTTTCCATCGATCATCGAACATTGTCACAATGATCAACTCGAAACCTTTTATGAACATTGGTGGCATATCAGAAGGATTTTTTCAAGCAAATTTGTCTCAACAGACGTTTCGAAAATGATTCACAAATTTTGAAAAATGCAATATGAGAGTATAGCTGTGAAATATCCACATGTCTAATTTCATCCGCTCGACAATGAATTTCCACGAAATGTTGTATTGTTGCAATACACTTATCTACCAAATTTGAATAAATTCGTATTTCTCGTTTTAAGGAAATGGAAAATGGAAAATGGTTTTAAGAAATCATATAAAGTAACAATGACCAATATTGAGATTCGAGTTTGCAAATGAAAATCTACAAGTTGCAAGACTATGAGTTATAGGAATTCAATCATATGAATGAATGAATGAATGAATGAATGAATGAATGAATGAATGAACGAATGAACGAATGAATGAATTAATTAATTAATTAATTAAACAGTAAATTAATAATTAATTAATTAATTAATCAATCAATGAATCAATCAATGAATCAATCAATGAATCAATCAATGAATCAATCAATCAATCAATCAATCAATCAATTAATTATTCAATCGATCAGTCAATGAATCAATTAATAATTTAATTAATTAATAACTGAATGGATGAGTGAGTGAAGCTTAGAAAAATAAGTGTTTATATAACTTTTAAAGACATTCTTCATAAATATATCGCTCATCTTATAGCTCATTTGCTGCGTTTTCCCAATTCATAATAATTTGAATGAATCTTTCCATCCCTGAAGGAATATTTCATGAAAATACTCAATTGTCGACCAATCTTCTTTCAATATTAAACTAAATATCAGAATATTTCATGATATAACGAATATTAGTACTGCAGTCGTAAGATCTCATTCAGCAGTAGGGCGATACTAACATCAAGGAGGCTGTGTGTTACACGTTCACATCTCGGTTGCCAAGGGTGTTGTGTTTTAGTAAAGAGGGTGGTTAGTGGGTGAAAGGGGTTGAGAGAAGGGGTTGGGAGGTGAGAAGAGTAGAAGAAGACCAGCTAGGTTGCGTGCGCAACTTGTCAAGTCATTGCAAGGGATGGAGAGATGCTACATCCTTTGCATACGCAATGTAGTACTACTCTGAATTAATACAATAGGTACCAAGACTTTGGCATATGGCTTAAATTTGAATGTGTTACTTTTTGTTATTTTCTGTATCAGTATTTCCAAGACGAAGAATATTTAGAATGTGTGATAACCATGAATTAAAAACAATTCCAGAACTGAACCAAAACGTATAAAAATCAATCTACAAAATTCAAAATGCATTCAT
Source organism: Brachyptera risi (assembly GCA_964007535.1). Lineage (NCBI taxonomy): Eukaryota > Metazoa > Arthropoda > Insecta > Plecoptera > Taeniopterygidae > Brachyptera > Brachyptera risi. The sequence continues at coordinate 57,584,613 of OZ023326.1, forward strand.
TATTCAAATATGATGTATTCAATGTGAGACTGACAAAATAATACGTGAATATTCTGAACAAAGTATACTCACTTATGTATTTCAGAGTAATTGAAAAATCATTTTAGTATTCATGGAGAAATGAACGTGATACCAATGTTTCACTAAAGAATGGCATAATTATTTTTCAATTCAATTTATATTTGAAGGAAAGTTCCCATTTTGAGAAGGCATGAATGAATCATTTTGAGTAGAACTTGGATAATTCAAAGTTTCGAATGTTTATAGAACTTGTATACAATAAAATAATAATTTGAGTAAATTTAGATAATCATTCGAATCGAATTCATATGCAGATTCTCACAATAACAATGAAGAGTTATTACGTGCATCTACAAAAAATCATATGATTTTTATAAATGGAAAAACAATGATATGATATGAAAAATGAAATGATATTCCGGACAAGGAAGTCAGTACCATGAGGCATTCATGAACATATTTTGACAAAACTCATATTTTTACTCCATTAAATTCAACTAAATCTGTTCAACTTGTCAACTTTAGTTTTGTTTCATACTGTACACAGTATGTACACAGTTCGCACAGTTACAATATGACAAAAACATCTTATTTGACCAAGTAGTTATTCTCACGAAATATATAAGCAAGAACTGGTGTAATTAAATCGTTCCAGCGATGTTATAGGCCTATGGGAAAGATGCTGTGTGTTTGAGGTGCTGCTCAGCTGCAATGGACTCGATGCGTAAAGAGGGTAAAGATCAACGGGTTTAATAGTTGCCAAGGGTACGGAACCGTCACTCAGGACTTCGAGTTCGATTCCCGGTATGACTATATGAGTATTATCACCAAGTCCAATCTATATTTCCATTCACACAATTATGTATGCTTGTGGTTTGGAACAATTTGTACAATCGTTAGCGATTGTGAAGTCTTTTAATAATATGCTACATCTGCCTCCTTCATTCCATATCACCATTATTCTTTTTCTGATCCTGTTTTTCCCTCGAAGATTTGAGAGCTGATAAGTATTCACATTGAAAATACATTTTCCTCTTGGATAAATGTATTAGAACGAAAGTTAAAGTTTGAATATTACCACCTGTTATATATGAGTTCCCCCGAAAGTTCATTTATTACTAAGTTCTCATTACGAAATGCGAAAGAGTCCGAAGTATTCTGATATACGGAAATCATACCAGTAGCACTGACTTCGAACTGAGTGGACCTCAAACGATGTCGAACAATTAATTGACAGTCAATTGTCAAAACATCTCAACAAATATAAAAAAAACGTGATTGTCACGGGAGAATAATAATAATAATGATAATAATATATTCATTAGTCCAGAAGAATTGAACATACAAGTATGGTATTGGACAATTCAAACTTTACAATCATAGCCTACGAACACAAGAAGTTTTCATTTCTCACGAATAGATTAAAATTCATTACAAAGTATGAAGTATAAAATGATTGAAAAATAATCACTCCATTCATATGAATGAGAGAAAATAATAAAGAAATCACAAATAATGTTTCATAATAAATCAATCACAAATAATGAGAGAATTATTAAATTTTCTGATATGAGAAATTAAAATAGAACGAGATCATTAACTTCATAAGAAAATTTCTCAATAAGATATGTCTTGAATGTTGATTCGAATTTGAACTCATTCTCTTCTTTAATGCATTTCGGTAAATTGTTATGAAAAATTGAGCCTGGCATAGCTGGGACAATTATCTGACATCCAATAATGACAATAATTTTTTATATGTATATTGTCCTGTCCTCTTGTAGATTAATCATGGATATCAATAGTTCTACAAACATATATATATATATATATATATATATATATATATATATATATATATATATATATATATATATATATATATATATATATAAATATATATATATATATATATATATATATATAAATATATATATATATGAATATATATTTATATATATATATATATATATATATATATATATATATATATGAATATATATATATATATATATATATATATATATATATATATATATATATATGTATAAATATATATATATATATATATATATATATATATATATATATATATGTATATATATATATATATACATATATATATATAAATATATATATATATATATATATATATATATATATATATATATATATATATATATATAAATATGAATATATATATATATATATATATATATATATATATATATATATATATATATATATATATATATTCAGAGAGAGAGAGAGAGAGAAGAATGAATTGAACCACACTCGCGAAAAGCGACCTGTTAAGAACTTGTTTTCGATATTCAGCTGGCACTGGATGTCGCGCGAACCCAATTTACCATTCTATTTTTATTTTTGTATCCATGTGATTCAATTCAGTTTTCCAATTTGATTGTTTGTCGATGCAGCGAGGATCATTTCATTTAATCGTCTAGTGATCAGCACCAATAGAATCTGACCGAAATATTTGGAGTTGAATAGAAAATACTTTGTCCGAACTGTATTGTACCGATTAGATTAGCGTATAGCGAAGACTTTCACCTCACTCATCAAGAAAAATCGGGCTTCGTTCATGTATTTATTTTTATTTTTTACGTGACATACAGATCAGATATAGGTTGACCGATCGACTTGGAAAAATTTCTCGGAGATTTGCGTCATACCAGAATAGGCCGGGATTGTTGTTGCGTGCAACATGTTTATATGTGTAATCGAAATTGTATAATATATGTATATATTGTATGTATATTTGTATCTTGATTTTTCCACATTTCAATTTTACTTCGTCCAATTCGTCGAACCACAGAAAAGGAACTGGAAGATTTAGCCTGAATCTGTCATAAAAAGTGTGGATAATTAACCTACTGAGTTGACCTGTCCTCATCAACGCAACCTTGCTAGACTTCCTCGCATATTTTTTTTAATGTAGGCCATCGTGAAAAAAAACCAAAATAACACAATAATAAGTATCATCTCCCTGATAAGCTCCACCCAACATTCACCTCATTCCTTCATGATCTCGTTCATGATCGATACTTTGCTACATAATAATCAATGATACTGAACGCCATACTGAGCGAATACTGAGAGCAAAATGTTCTATCTGGTTCATTATAATTTTAATTACTCAAGACAGTTGTTTTAGTCCTGTCACTTATCGCAGCATATGAGGCAAATACTATAATATATTCATAATTTCATGTTTATATATGAGTTACATATATAACATATATGTACATATTAATATATATATATATATATATATATATATATATGTATATATATATATATATATATATATATATATATATATATATATATATATATATATATGAATATATAATTATATATATATGAACATATATATATATATATATATATATATATATATATTTATATATATATATGAATATATATATATATATATATATATATATATATATATATATATATACATATATATATATATATATATATACATATATATGTATAAATATAAATATATATATATATATATATATATATATATATATATATATATATCGTATAAACTTCCACGAATTTTAATTGATGAATACATCATGGTGTCAGAGTATAATCGTGTGAAAATTAGTACAAAGTATAGATGTTGAATACTTTCTTATTTGCTACTAAAAATTTTTTTTTCCAACATCTATACTTTGTACTCATTTTCACACGATTATACCCCGAAACTTTGATGGATTCATATATATATATATATATATATATATATATATATATATATATATATATATATATATATATATATATATATATATATATATATATATATATATATATATATATATATATATATATACACATATATATATATATATATATATAAATATATATATATATATATATATATATATATATATATATATATATATATATATATAATTTAATTTGATATGTTATTAAAATATGATATATATTAATATATTATAATATATATTATATTATATATATAATATATATATAATGTATATATATATATATATATATATATATATATATATATATATATATATATATATATATATATATATATATATATATATATATATATATATATATATGGATATATATGAATATATATATATATATATATATATATATATATATATATATATATATTTATATATATATATATATATATATATATATATATATATATATATATATACATACATATATACATATATGTATATTTAAATATGTATATATATATATATATTTATATATATATATATATATATATATATATATATATATATATACATATATATATATACAGATATATATATATATATGTATATATATATATATATATATATATATATATATATATATATATATATATATTCATATATATATATATATGAATATATATACATATATATTCATATATATATATATATATATATATATATATATATATTCACACATATGAGTGGAAACAATATGGAGATTGCTCATTTGATACAGAATAAGATTCAACAAATCAATAGTGATTGACGATCAGAAAAATAATAGTATGGTGTTTGATACAGGGAAAAAGATATTGTGGAAGAGATAAGATTATACTTGATCACATATTTTTAAAAGACGCATCTATCATGATAGCGATACACCTACACATATTATTATTCGAACTATATCAATAGTTTCCAGGAATTCTAATGGATCATATTAAGGCTGAGAGTAATATATTCCAAATAAAACTACAACGAAGGTTGAATCATTCACATAATTCAACGAATACGTTAGAGATTGTGTTTCAGCTAAGTTCGATTACTTTTATACTACCAGTTTGTATGACGATACGAATATATTCTATGGTTGGTTGATAAATGGATTTCTTCTCAGCGTCTATCTCTAGAAATCTCTATAACTCTATGTCCATACCATTCTCTTCAAGAATTACGAGACGATGATAGAGATACAGATGACAGAGATATTAGTACACGATAAGAGATGATAGAGTGTACAATGCTGTACACATTGATGACAGAGCACTAGGTTAGAATTTGTAGTACAGTCAAAAAGTATATAATATATAGCTGAATTTCTAAAGATCTTGTGGATTATAATACGATCTTATTGATTTGGCATATTCTACTAGATATACATTGTCCTTTCATATTCTTATAAATGAGGCTTACTTTATTTTCACAAGATGGGGAATGCAGCTGGAGCTAAAGCTATGTATGAATCAGTTCAATTATCCCAAACATTCAATCTCGTAATGGAAAGGTTATAGTTATGAGTAATTAATCACCCTTCAGTATAATGCATCAAACTCAACGCCAGTTTAGTAGACACAATCAATTGACAATGCAATTGGCCCTAAAATCTCCCATGTGAAAAAGTTGATAAAAATTAAAAACCCGAATCAAGTATAGGAACAAGTTTCCAATGAAAATCTTCTTTTTCAAAAAAATCCTTAATCAAGTCAACATTATTAATCTCTTACAAACCCGTGAAATGTTGTCCAGTTGAGCCGTTACATGAAAAACGTGATCACTTGATGTTGCCTAACGACTCTTGTGCACTACTGGTTACAGACACGTTAGCAGACTGGATGTCCAACAAGTTGTGAGCAAGGTGGTTGATGGTCGTCGCTCTTTGGGTTCTCACCGGACAACATTTCGAGATGCAACAACGTGGTGGATGCTGCAATGATGCATTGAAGATGAGCTCAGCTCCTGCAGCGGTGGTCATCTTCGTTCCCACGGTTCGCGGTACAGCTACGAAAGGAGCAGTGGAGATGAGATGACCGTATGAGAAGAATGTAGACCTCGAGAGTGAAACTTGAGAAATTGATTCTGGGTTTGAGGTTGAAATTTGAAATTTATATTTGTGTAATATTTGTATTCCATATTTTGTTTCGAATATTGTTATGCACATTTTCATTCGAAGGAGTATTTTTTTGCCGTGAATAATAATTAGAATAATGATTCCAATGAGCTCCTATTTGTTATTCGATATGAATGTACTTGAGATTTCAAGGGATGAGTGTAAGTCAGAGCAAATGAGGGTGAGGAGAATGTTTTTGCTCTCACTGTTGATGATGTTCATGAACTTATAGGCCCTATATGCAACGTAATGATTTTATGGATTTTAACGGTTTCTTTTGGAAGGACTTTTCCTCGATTTACTTGTCCCCCTTATGTTCAAAATTTTCATTCAATTCAACTGAAAGGCTACACAAAATGTTTGATCCATATCAACATTGAATGCATCTATGACCTCACATTTTATTTGTTGCTAGTTTTGAAAAATAAATTTCAAAAAACATTTGATTGGTTGTTGAAGACCATCCTTTTCTAATTTTCGAAGATTTTCAATGAATATTCACATGTTGTAATTTATCTTAGCGTATACTTTCAGGAAGCTCAGTTTTGTTAAATCTTTGAAGTGAGATAAGTGATCCCTCTTGTGATATTCATAGTGAAAAGCTGGAATGTTTGAGTGCATAGTGAGAGTATATTTCATAGAGATGCAGTTTTGATACATCTTCTCCCTCTGGTGATTATGATAACTTCATTGAAATTAACATCGCCAACTTGACATACAATCATTGTTCCAATCATACAATCATTAGCACTTTGATGATTGAATAATAGGCCTAAGGCTGCTTGTAGAAAAGTCACTTCTTATAGTTGTTTCAAGACTTCGAGGCGGTCTTGTCATCAAATATCAATAATTATTCATAGATTTTCACAGCCAATAATAAAAACTATTTGTATCTACTATGAATCCATAAGAGTTCCATGATCATGAATTCAGGTGCCTTAATATTTTCACTCTACAGATTCATTGACATACTACAAATTGAGAAGGATTCAATCCAACGAACTTGAAGCTTGCACTACGAAGAAAATGAATATTAATGGTTATATAATAAGATATGGTAATGTTGATATAGATAATAATTGGTTGAACAATTACGATATCATTTTTAATTGAATCGAGAGACAATATTTGTATCTCATTTATGTATATGTGATAAGTTCAGAATGAAGAGAGATTAGATTTGATATTCATTATTAAATAGACTGTATATCACTTGATAGCACTTTTATTTATCTATTCATTTATTTGTTCAAAGTACATTTAGTTTGGCATTATATATTGCAACTTGAAGATGGTTAGCTCCTCACCGTCATCCTTCAGCTTTTTATTCCTTCATTTCAGTTTCCAATCATTGTTTTTTGTGATTGGTATGTATATTTGACCAATTGAAATTGAAATTTATCTCATTGTTTCCCATGTATCAACACATGACACGTTCACTGAAAATTGTGGGATATAGCCTATATTCATCATAGAATCAATTATCAGAGGAAAATAGTGTACTGAAAATGATATTTTATGCTTTTTGATACGTGTGGACAATTTCTTAATTCATCTTGCATTCTCATTAGGATCCCTATTGATTCACACATGCTTCATAATATAAATGTGAACGATTTGCCATTTCAATTTTTGGAAAAATGTATGTTTAAAATACGTGTTTGCCTTTTTCGAAAATATATATAGGCCTTGTGCCTGAATTCGAAATATGAAGAAATGTTCAATTATTCAATCGAACCGGAATATTTTGTTAGTATGTTAATAATTTTCAATTGAATATTCGCCAAATATAACTATATTCTTCCGATTCCCAACTCAACTACCGCCAGCGAAAGTAGATACCGCTGAGGAAGTGCCGCGTTTTGTAAATGAATTGTCTTTTGTCACGTCATATCTATCTATTTCCTATTTCCCATCAGAAATTATGAGTGAATGGTTCTGTTATGTTTGTGTCCCCACGTTCAGTATTGACTTGGGACTTTTGTTTGTTTGGTCAGGTCAAACTGTTTGACAAAGCTATGTTGCGATTGGTTGGCTGTTGCTGCTGAATTAAGCTGAGTGATAAGCGATCATCTGGATCTAATGCGGTCTCGCCCCTTGAGACTGCTGGAGAAGATGTCACAGTCAGTTACAACCCTCTCTCTCTCTCTTTCTATCTCTCTCTCTCTCACTCGTATCACTCGAATATCTCTCTTTCTCACTCTCTCGCTATATCTGCATCTCAATAACTTGACCACTAGTTTGTGAACGCAATTGATGAAAATAATACCATATATATATATATATATATATATATATATATATATATATATATATATATATATATATATATATATATATATATATTTATATATATATATATATATATATATATATATATATATATATATATATGTATATATATATATATATATATATATATATATATATATATATATATATATATATATATATATATGTTTGTCGTACCTACAGTTACTGAGAACTCTATTCTCACGTACTGTTCGTGCCGGCAGAGCCAACAAATACTATTTCCACGAAACAGCAGTGCCAGCAAGACTAACAAATACTATTCCCACGAACCGATTGTTCCAGCAGGAATGCCATACACTGTTTCCACGAACCGTTCGTGCCGACAAGATGCGTGATATCGTATTATCATGAACATTCTTTTGAGTTGTGACAATATCCACCTCGCGCGGTCACTTCTATTCCCACGAACGTCTCACGAACAGTTTCCAACCATATCAACCATATATATGTATATATTCATATATATATATATATATATATATATATATATATATATATATATATATATATATATATATATATATATATATATATATATATATATATTTATATATATATATATATATATATAATTAATAATCAAATCTTTATGGATAATTAAAAGTCGCGTTGACGAATAAATATTTATTTAATTGCCCGACGGTTCGACTACAATATAGTGGTCATTTTCGAGGGCTAAAAATGAAAATAATTATATAAATGATAAATGATAGGAACCAAAAAACAGATTCTTATGCAGAAAAACACATCTTCAATGAATGTCTCGAAAGGTGTGATAAAAATAACAATAAAAATTAAAATAAAAATAAGCTTGATGCACATCTATGAATCTAGATGACTATATCACAGTGTCCTAGATCACACATAAAGATTCATCCATAAAGATTTGATTATTAATCACATAATGAGTCGTGAAAGCTTTCAACAAAACATATATATATATATATATATATATATATATATATATATATATATATATATATATATATATATATATATATATATATATATATATATATATATATATATATATATATATATATATGAATATATATGAAAGCCATATTACTCAAACGCACGTGGATCATTCGATCACATAATACATCACTTACTGACGTGAAGTCAAAGCGAAATGAATAACTCGTTTTCAACCCCAAATCTTCACTAGCGCGATATGGAGTAGAAGGCCAGAGGGGTGAGGCGTTGTCAAGACGGGGAAAGCGAGTATCAAAAGATCAACCAGAAAATTTCAGATCATCAAGATAATTTCATTACTGTGGTCTAATATAAGAATATATTTTCCATAACCCAATACTCAAGACACCATTCGTACTTGGAGACTTTTTGATACGCGTGTGTGTTGTTGCGCGCAACCTAAATCAACCTGAATATATCGTATCAAACTGACCTTACAATCCCAACCCAACCAATCAAGCCTGACCAACCTTATACATAAACAACCCAAATTGAACCTGACAGTTATACCAGATAGCAGTTATATGTAGGAGTGTATAGTCACTACGTATTGGAATAATCAATCCATTTCTTTCAAATATTCTCGAGTGAAGTCTGCATGAACCCTGGAAACGACAGACAAGCATACCAACTGACAAGCTACTTGAGCTGTGGCGGTTTATGTAGTTATTTATCTGTAGTTATTCTCTTATTCATGTAGATATATTATCAAATTGAATTACTATAATATATATATATCATACATCGTTCATTAATTGAACGATCTCGTACCAATTGTTTCATATTCAAAGATCGTTTCATATGGTTTGCACTATGCCTACGAATGTCGCATTCTTGAATCCAGTGCCGTCTCTGGGCGGTCGAATGAACTACGTGCCATTTTGAAGTGAGCTCGTGAGTTCTGGTGAGCTCGTTCGTAGGAATAGAAGTGACCGCGTGGGTCAATGCCCACTACCCGAACCGCGGTTCGTGGCAATAGTTACTTCTTGGTCATGGGTCGGATCGTGGGAATTGACCTCCGTCATAACTTTTTCTTGATTTCATTCGATTATCGTGTTATGTCCAGAAGTCATCAGAATGAATAATAATCGAAGCCTGATGTATGTCAACATTGATAGCTTCATTTTCATTTCCTTCATCTTCATGATCATTTCTAAATGAATTCACACAAATCATTCCACAATGCTGTATGATTCCCAGATCATTAATACGTTATCAATATAATCAATCCATCATACGAATCGGTGATGATGAATTCAGAACATAATAATGGAAAATTACACATATGTATGTTTATTCGGAAAATATTAATTTCACCCTCAACATATGGAATGAATCACATTATATCTATAGTATAGAACCAACAATGTCAACCTGGATGTATTTATTCTCAGCCAGATTTCTTTCATTTCATCAGAGCATTGACTTCCCAAACACTAAAACTTGTTCTTTGATTTCAGAAGAGTTGATCCGTACACCAGAATAGGTCAATACACCTTATAGGCCATGGGCTTCTGAACGTCATCACTCGGGCCAGGGGTGACTGCACTCATGCACCCGTGTCGTAACAATGCACCCTTGCACCGGCCCGCACACGGATATCAGGTATTCTATAGAGACTCACCCTTTTGTCCCGTCTTGGACACACTTTGCATCCTATCAACACAAAAATATACCTGCTTAACACGGCACCGCACACTTCATTACAATCCATTAGAAACCCTTCATGAGAATTATTTCATAGTTGAACTTCTGCATTATTATTTATTATTGATATTTGTTAAGTTGGTATAGCACTTGCATACATGCACAAGTAAACATAGTATGGAAAATAGTTTTTTCATTCAACATGAGTGTACATATGTTGGACCTTTGTTTATGTATAATCCAGATTAAATGCTTAGGAACTTTATTTTATATTATATTTCATTGTAGTTTTTAGTTTAACTATTGTAAAAAAGTGAGAGAAAGGTCGTGGCTATATTTATAATTGTAAACTCAAGTAATATTTAACCATCCATTTTTATATCCTCTTTAAAATCTCTCTGTATCCTTCTTTGACTTGTGTTTTTGGGCCCATATGAATTAAGAAAACAAATATGATTAAGTTTCTGGTGATCACAAATGAATGTTGTAGATTTAGTATCATTGTTGTTTGGGAGTAGTTCGCCTAACTCTTCATTTCTTCTCAAAGACTTCATCCAAGTTCGTTGGCTCCAAATCAAGGAGAGACTGCATCTGAAACTAGTTACGAAAATTCAATTCAATTTTTCTTTTTTCTTTGAAAAACAAATACTCAGGAAGTGAAATAATATAGTATATAAGTACAAAAAAGGCGATATTCAATTTTTTTATGGCAGGACTGGGTCACTGCTCTATTCTGCTCTGTTAGGGACGAACAACGTAACGACCAGTTTCTTGACAAATATTATTCTGAGATACCGGCACAAACGCGTTTTTGCATGCCAAAACTTCATTTTTGAACTTTTGAGAAATTTAAAAATGAATTATGGATCTACACATAGCCTTGCAATAAACTGTGAATTTGTAATTGATTTTATATCGAAAAGTAATTAGTTATGGGACTAAAGTTTTTTCCCCTTGCTATTTCACTACCCAAAATAACGTATCGACCCACTTACGTTGTTTTGGCTTAACACTTATAAAAGTAAAATATTATTTATAATATATCAAGTTAAAACTGGTCGATACGTTGTTTGGCTTTACTGTTTCTCAAATTTTCTTGAATGTACAAAATGGTCCTTACGTTGTTTTAGCTTACTACTGGTCGATACGTTGTTCGGCTCTACTGGTTCTCAAAATTTCTCGACTGTATTCATGGTTATTACGCTGTTTCAACTCAACACTGGTCGATACGATATTTGGCTTGACTGTTTCTCAAAATTTATTTCAATTTCACTAATAAATAATGTTGAAATGCATCCACTTTTAATGGAGATACGGCATTCTAACCTGGTGCATTGGAAAGCTGAGAACAAATTAGACTACAAACTGCTGTAACCCGAAAAAGTGCAAAATGGTCGTTACGTTGTTCTTTCCTAACAGGGCAGTATTGATCTTCCATATAACCACAAAAAAATATGTACAAGTAATAATAATAATATAATGATACATTTTACTATAATGAGTATGAAGAGAAATAATAATGATGAATGAAATAGATTACATGAAATATACACTTCATGAAATACATTACAGATCATTGTATAATGATAACTGAGGACATTTTTGTTTCAGTCCATAAGGCTCACAAAGTGTACCTACGTACAGTTGATCAATTTACAGCTGCATCAATGAATAAACAACAAACGTCTTGAAACATCAGCAACTCTAGTTTTCCAAGTTTCACGAGTGTTGATGGTTCGATCTACCGTCTCCTCCGTGTATTATCATATTAATTGGTAATTTTGACCCACCCACACTCTTTGAATGATGTAAAATTTGAACATCTGTACATCCACTGCATAAATTACAATATTACTCCAAGTTTAAATAACCATGAGTCACAGAAACGAACAAAAGAGTATCTTGCATTGTTTGTAACTTTCTTCTCAAAAATAGTGAGAATCATCACATTTTACATTGAATAATGATTGCTCTCAGATACATCACGGTTCACAAAACCCATGACATATTCTTACTGAGATTATTGAAATTGAAGATTTGGAAAGAGACAGAGGTAGAAAGTGAGAGAGCAAGGAAGAAAGAGAGTCTATGAGTTCTGCAGTATAAAATGTTCAGTGTATACTGAATTTGAACTATCTTTTTCGATTCTAGAGAATTGCTGAGCTGAAATTGAACATACAATGAATGTTGATTAAAAAGTTCGTCTTTCGTTCATTAATCCAATAACAAAATTTGACAATGAGAGTGTTGAGAAACAACTTTCATTTGACATTTAATTTTGAGTTGGATACAAACGTGACGTTTTGTATGAGTGTTTCTTGTTTTTCCAGCATGCCATGAATGTGCAGATACAAGTAAAATAATTTGGATTCATTGGAACAATATGTCAACAAAATCAGAAGCAAGTCAACCACGACCAATGGATACAGGCAACGAGCAATAGCAACACGGCAATATGCAGTGGAAATATTAATATGAAACTTGCACGGATTGGAAAAGTAGACATGGCCAATTTGGTAGGAGAATGAATGAAGAGGAATGAACACATTTCAGGTAAAATATGCAGCATTCACTTATTCCAGATTTCCTTTTAATCTGAATTGATGATTTTCATTTCACATGATGTTTAAAAATGTGTGTCAGAAGTAAAAAAGGTCGTTAAACAGTACAATGGTATCGGTGAATAAAGAATATACTTCGAAATCCTGTGTATTGATAAGGCTGTTAATCAGCAACTATGGCTTCATTCGCATGAGGAATTGACTTTTTTCCTACAGAATGCTTCAAAATGATTATTAAGGTCTAACCTCCATTACCTCATGGTCATGAAAAAAATATGATTTTTTGTCAGTCGATTCTTTTTGATGTGCTCGATAATAATATCAAAACAGATGATAGGCTAACCGGGATAAATTTTGAGATATATCAATTCAAATACTGGATGTTTCCCTATCATTTAACACACAACCTTCAAATTGTATGCGTTTTTATTATTCAACAGATCATTAAAATATACTAAAAGGAATGACATTCAATCAAAAAACTTGTTTTATTGTAGATGAAGATGTTACGAATAGAATTATGCAGAAATAAATATAGGTACCCGTTCTCATTTATGAATCACACTCATTTTAAGAGGAAAAATAGTTGATTTTTCACTAAAATGAAGTCAAAATAGCAACTTAATATTTCATTAAAGCGCTGTAACTTTGACCAAAAAAATATGACAGTGTTTCTGATGTGATTTTAATTCAAGACAACACATGTTCAACAAAACTTTACTCAAATTTCCCCAATGTAGAATTAATTTCAAAATTACTTTTTGACTCTGCTGACCAAACGGGTGTTAGACTTTAAATATATTTATATGCAAACTTCATGCAATTTCTCAAAAATGTGGACATTCAATGATCACGTATTGCGATTTTTGAACATTTCAGAGTTGTGATGTATTTGTATATACAGTGGAAATCAAGTGAAACAATGAGTCAATTGAAAAAAAAATTAATGGATCTTAATATAATATCGATCAAATCATCCAATATATATATATATATATATATATATATATACATATATAAATTCTTCATTAGTAAACAACAAAGACTTTGCCTCGCCAAAGGTTGCCCATTAGACACAGAATGATAAATGGATGAAAATGAAAAAAAATGAAATTGAAATGTGAAAATGAAAATAACAGATCAATAAAGAGAGAAAAAAGGCAATACAAAATTGCTGATATTATTGAGCTATAGACTAGAAAATTTGATATTGTGATTGGTAATTCATTTTGAAAAAGAAGAGGGAAAATATCAAATATGGAAAAAAGAGGAAAAAGTATTTTTTTTAAATTGGAGAACAAAAGTTAGAAACATCACAATTAACAAAATCCACATCGCTTATTCACGAAGCCTTATAAGGGTTTTACTGTGGTGATAACATGAATAAAATAACTCTATAAACACACACAAAAAATAAGTTGAAAAAAACAGGGGAAAAAAAGTACAACCTAAAATTACGAAAGAAAACGAGACATGTGCAAAGTTAATCAATTGAAGAAAGAAGTGAGCACACAATGAATTACTGTGAAGAATGCTTGTGCAAAACCAAAAAATCACATTCGCGTATTTAAGATGCGATAACATAGAAAGAAAAAAAAACAGTTACTAGAAAAAGCATACAACGAAAATAGTATTTAAAAAAAAATTGTATATGATATAAAAACGATACAACTAGGCCTGGACACTCAATTCGTTCAAACTATATAAATGGTTTCTAAAAATTGAAATTGATCCTTTCAAGGCTAGGAGAACTATACAATAAATACAACCATTTCCAATATTGAATCTTTTCAATACTAGTTGCTCAGCTCTATTTTCATCATACTGGGATTGGAAATAAACTGAGATTGAATCGAGAATAATATTAAAAGAGATATGGGATATGCTATACCACATGTAACACAACACATGCAGCTTATTAAATCATCCTCAGATCAGTCAGATGCAACTTTGATATACGTACTCTAAATGTAGGTGAATTCTTTCTATGAAATATGATCATAGATATATCTTGTTGGTGAATCTTGAGTATGTATACACAATTAAATTGTATCCATGTTCAAAAATGATTCAATAAGTGAGAATGTAAATTCGCCTTCTGTGACTTCATTATAATAGTAACATATTATGTCATTGAATTAATAAATTGACTCAAAATGAAACAAACAATGGTTACTAGAATATCACCGCCTAATGTCAATATAATAATTCGTAGGTAAACTTATATGCTATAAACAGAAAGCTGGGCTTATAGCTGAAGCTCAATAGCAAGCAAAGGTGAATGTAGAATAAGTAGAGCTTGATAGAACACGGCACGTAGCGATGTTAACTAGGGATGTTCACTCGTAGAAATAATGAATTGGATTTAAAAAATCGTAAAAAGTGGAAAGATCATTTAATTATGAGATCAGGTAAGACAGACTTATGTGGTGGTCGCTAGTGACAGATCAAGAGATTATTTCAAGAGATTGTTTTATATTCGCAACAAATAAATACCATTGCTGATGAAAGATGGACGAGCGATGAGAGGGAATAATACTTGTCCATATCAAATACGAAAACTGTTAACTGATGGATCATTATTCGCGACTTTATTCTTGATAATTTGGTGATTTTTTCTTTTCATTCGTTGGACAATTAAATCTGATTTTTCTCAAACGTTACGTTCTCAGATTCTAAATAACTATTAGGATCGAATCGTGATCTATATTTGGAATATGTGTCACTTCCAACTTTTTCTTCATGAGAAAACAGTGGTTTTGTGTCAAATTTTCAATGTTGATGAAAATATATACATTTCAAACAATTGACTCAGGGGTTTGGAATTCTAGAACCTGGAATTATACCTAGCAATTATCAATGTCACCCGAGAGGTGATTCTTGATAGCTCGAGAAATTCAGGGGTGTAAGATTCATTAGAGATTACCTATCTCCAATGAATCTTATATATAGATATAACCAGATCAATATTATTATCAATAGTCTATAAGAGGAACGGTTAAAGAGTTTTTTATAGTTATGATCATGATCTATATCTTATGGAGACAGATCTCAACATGAACCATAAACCACCAGTGAATGTATTGAAACTCAAATCGTTCAATCGAATTACTTGATCATTCATGATTCATGGTTGATTAGATTTTTCATTTCATTTAATTCATTATTTATTACAAGTTGATAGTTACATTTCTGACTAACGTAAACATACACAAATCAGGTGAATGCACCTTATATATATATGATCGCAGCGAAGACTCAATTTCACCCCGTGCTAACAAAAAGTTTCTTTTCTTTTCGCACTTCAAAGGTCAAATGAAAGACAAATATTGTCTTGAAACTTGTCACGCCCTCAGGGCATCATCCATACATAATTCGATATGTGAAGTTTTGAGGCGCAATCGGTTGACGAACCACTTCTGAGATGAATAATCTCGATATTTTGAAAAACCTCATGAAAATATCCAGGAAAGAAAATATAGAGAAAATCGAAATGTTCAAATATATCAATTATTATTTATTTTATTATTTATTGTTCATTATCTTATTTGCTAACTCGCTCGCTTCATGTGACCCGGGAAGGGAGGGACATATCGGACCTGGTTCGAACCTCGCCACCGTCTATTTTGACAAGGTTTTTTCGTGATTTTCCTATATATGCTAAGCCAATACTGGGATGATTCTTACAATATAGCCCGCTTCCTTCCCACTAACCCTCCCCATTAACTAAGAAACATCCATCTTATATCTCATGAATCATTCATCCGACGCCAATAGATCTCAGTTTTTATTAGGGTGCATCGTTGAATCTATATTTATGAATGAAAGAAATACAATGCATGTTATGCGTTTTCTTAGTTCATATGATGACAATTCATTGTACATTCTCAATTTCGTATACCGATGCCTGTATCATAAATGTGGACCTCTTAATAAACGTTCTCTTTCTCACTCTCTTTGATACTCGCTCTCTCTCACTCCAGTTAACGCTCTCACTCTACTTATGTTTGTACTCTACACGTATCTAATATGTATTTAGTTTAAATCCTATATAAACGTTATCTTCATACGATTTAATGATAACACAAGCAACGAAGCCTTTAGTCTACAAACCAATAATTCCATTGGAGCTCGCTCTATTACAATATTGCGATACATAACGTTGCAAGGCGAGTATAATTATTGGCTCAACTTTGCTCCACCAGAATAATATACAGTTTGTCAACTGTTTGAGGGTGGCAGGGGTTTGGGGGGACAACCCCCTGAGGGCAGTATTGTACTGGAAAGGGTTTTGCCTTTTGATTTTATGGCAAGAAACCGTATATATATATACTAATAATATTAGATGTATTTCTTGTAGAGATTGAGATTGCTGTAGGATACATATCTAGATGAAGTATATGTACACAATTGTGTCGACAAAAAGCTCTCTAGTGAAGGGAGTTTCTCATACGTTCATAAATTAAACAACAAAGATTCAAATTATTCTAATAAAGTGTATATAGAATCAACTGATAAATAGAATATAAAATGTATAGTGTCTTTCGCACTAGTTTCATGAAATTAGTTGATAGTTTCCACTCCCGTTAGTTTCTGAAATGAACAAAAACGAACCACAAATGAACCTTGTTAGAAGAATGGTTAATCAGGTTGATATTTCACATAACGGTACTCCCAAATAACAAGTATATGATCAAATGTTGATTTGTATATTTATTTTACTGAATGTTTTGAATATGTCAATCATTCGAAAAGCATGATATGTAAGCTAATTGATGAATATATTTAGTATCCATTTCAATCTATATTGATTTTGATCTATCGATTTTTCATCTGGTTAAATCCATATTGAGTTTTTCTACTCCATTATGAAAAAAATCTTGATAAAGATGGCTCATGGGAGTATATTATGATTTAATATTTAATTCGATTACTGGTACTATAATGATTATCATCATTATCATTTTCATTTCATAATAATGTTGAATTTGGTCTCAACATATATGAACGATTGATAATCTTTTCATCGCGCATCACACACATGACAAAAAAAAATATTAAAAAAAAAATTTCAACATTTTTATTCCAACTATTACAACTTATGAATTAAAAACATCATTTTCCGACCACTGAAAAATTTCACCAAAGTAACTCAATATCGTGTAGCACTTTCCTCTATAGTCACCACGTGTAGGTCTAAGCTTATATTATTTCTTTCACATTCTATCTAGCCTTAAGGTTACAATCAATATTGACTTGGCAAGTTGCGAAGAACCATATTGCTAATATCCATATTGCCATTTGTTTGCTGTACGGCTCTAGTTGTACACATCTATGTGACACCTCCTAGGAAATAAGCCCTCATTATTCATAGGGGGATTTGCCAGTGACTGTCTGGCCAGGTCACGTACAAGTCTGTGGTCAATCCGAGATAGGCCAATTACACAACGTGGAGAAGATAAAGCAGGATGATGGTGAGGCGTTCACTAAAGATGAGATTGAACAACAGAACTGGTAGTTCATAGCTCATGTGTTCAACTGGTTCAAGTTACTCGTGTTCATCTCCAAATGATACTTCAAACCGAGACGCGTGGCCGAGTGGTAACACACTGAACCGTTATTCGGGAGACCGGGGTTCGATTCCCGCCATGGTCGACCATCCTGGCGTTTTTTTTGTGGTTTCTCTCTGTCGTTCAGGTTGATACTGGGATGGTTCCTTAACAACAGGCCACGACCAACTCCTTCTCACCATCCAAAAACACCTAATAAAATAACCTTTCATCTTATCGTCTCATCATCTCATTCATCATTCACCGACGCCAATAGATCGTAGCTACCAATATAGTGCGTCGTCAAAACCCAATATATATATATATATATATATATATATATATATATATATATATATATATATATATATATATATATATATATATATATATATATATATATATACAGAGAGAGAGAGAGAGAGAGAGAAGAGAGAGACAGAGATACTTCAATTGTGATACATAATAAAACACAATTTTGGAATATTTTTCTGTGGATGGAGTTAAGGGGACCATGCAGTGCATAAGGATTTAACATGTAAATTTGACCAACTTTAGGGACATATATTGTGCCAAATCCTGATGAAAATGTTGAATGAGTTTTTGGTATTTTGTACTTCATACTATTCATCTGATCATCTAGAATAATTTTAATTGTGTCCATATTCAGTGAAGAATGACTTTTTACTCCAAATGAATCCTCACGTTTATTTTAACAACATTTTCAAGTACTGCATGAAAATAATATACTTATGATTGAGACCATATGAAATATCCCAAATAATTATATGGATATCATTCCAATTTAAGTATGGTGAAAGTTTCATGAAAATTGCTCCGATAAGGTCTGAGATTTGTGTACCTGGCTGCAAAAAATCACAATTAATGAGCCTGAAGGTTTAAGATTGGTTTACCGGTGATGTTTGAACTGAGATATTCAAATATTGAAATACTGGATATTGAAGTTCTCAATTGTGTGGAAGGAATTTGAATATTTTTTTCTGAGAACTAAGCATTGTGATAGTATCAGGAATGTGAATGTATTCATATTCTCAACATATCAAATATAATCAATCCACTTTTTTCTTGATGCACTGCTCCCCTAATCAATGAGCATATATTTTTTGCCAACTTCCAAATTGTTTTCGATCGTTCACCGGTGATATTGTTCAATAATTGGTTATATTTTCTCTTACGTTTTTTCAATCAACATGAATTGCCCAAGGGTGATGAGAAGTCAAACCGCTAATTATCGCTTGTAGCCTGTTGTATCAACTGATAAAAAAATACTGATCAGGCAAAAATCATCTAATACATTTGTCATCACTCTTGATTAAGTATATTTTTCTCATACCATCACTAATAATTGAAGCCCATCCATGATAACTTCACAATGGTGAAAAAATCATGATCGTGTGTCAGTCGATTCGTTTTGGTGTGATCGATAATGATATCATAACCAATGATGCTGATCGGTATTGATTTTGTAATATATAAATTCAAATTTTGATCATTTCTATATCATTCAAGAAGCATTTTTCAAATGTCATGTTTTTATTTTTCAACAGGCTACTGATTGACTTGAATGAAATGCAATCAGAAAACTGGTTTTATCGCACATTAAGCTAAGTTAGATCGAAAAAATAAAAAATAAATATAGGTACTCATTCTTATTTGATTATGATGATTATTGTTTGCTTAACGACCCCACCAACAGCTAGGTTATACGGGGGTACAAATGAGCAGGTGAATATGAAACCAGGAAGTGATGTTAAGTGAAAGGACGTTTACAAAAACCCATGTCTTATACGGGACTCGAACTCACGCCCAACGGTGATTTCAGTTTCTGAAGTAGTGCCTCAGCTGATCGAGCTACCGAGGGTGACCATTCTTATTTTTCAGTTACACTGATTTTTAAAAAAATTGTAGATTTCTATAACGAATGGAGTCGAAATATCGACTAGACATTCTTTCAAATCCTGTAACTCGGGAGAGAATTAATTGACATAGTGTTTCTGATGAAGTTCCCATTTAAGAATATACTTTCTCAATGAAGTTTAATTAAAGTTAAACAATGTAGTGTTATTATCAAAATTACTTTTTGACTCTGCTGACCAATCGATGAATATACTTTGAGAAACAATACTGTCACGAGAGCAACGTCAACATCAATATTGACAATAGTTCACTTCCATTGGAGTGTAGAAACCATTATTCTATTATTCATATTATTATTGTCTCATCAGTGGCTATGGGTCATTTCAATTATCATCTGATTATTATTCTCAATTTACACATTATCACCCCAAAACAACAATTAATCATGATTTTACATTCAACAAACAATATATCTCACATTTTATATAATATAATATGGTATTATGTAATGAAAAATTGAAATTATTGTGAGAATCTAGTTTATTCACGTTCACTCCACCTCTATAAGTGCATGTGAAGAAAATCTAAAATATGATCGACCACTGTCAGGTCAACTGATTGACTTATTTTGTATATCCTTGAACCATGTATTGTCATGTGAGAAAATAGATGCTGTGAGAGCATCCAAGTATCTGATTAAGCAAACAAGCTATGAGATTTTCGTGAGTAGAATATTCCACAACCACAACAAATCATGGGCCGAGCGAAATTAACGAAGCACTTGTAATGTCGCACATTAGAAACAATTGGTTTAATTACTAAACCGAGACTAACTAATAGTAATTACTTATGCAATTGTCCTGAAGACCAGTTTTTTCTTTCGGAAAATTGGTCTGATAGTGTTGGGAAAATTGTCTTATTTGAGTAGGAAACTGTGGTCAAGTTGTGGTGTTACAGTGTCACGTTCAGTGAATGGAGTAGAACTAACGACCAACCGACTTATCCCCGACCTATCGACTTATGTAGATAGCGCAACGATTGGTTCTAAGTAAATGGTTTCATCAGACTACCAATCTTCTCGCCATGAATACATAAGTGTATTGTTACGTGTACTCCCGTGTCATAAGTGTACTCCCCTGTGTATTGTTACGATTTGTATTGATTTGTGATGATCCCACCAAAATTTAAGCTGGTTTAGTGTTCAAAATGTGGGAATAAATTCCCGACAATTACAAATATTATGGTCATATGACCATATTCATCTCCACTGCATTTCCAAATCAGTTTCCAACTAACTTGACTAAGAGCTCGTACCATCTATATATTATTCTTTCAAATAGGATAAGTTGTGTATTCAAACCTTTGTAAAATGGCTGTTCAAATGATGATATTCATTATTTAGGACATTAAAATAATTGAATACTGATTATGAGGATAAAAATGGAACTGATGAAAGAAAGTGTCAAAATTATATTCTCTTCTCTATCTTTTCTATGTCTTTCTCTTGAGAAGTGACATGATTTTCTATTCTGACATTATTATTAAGTTGATTTCATGAACAGATAGTTTGAAGATGAATCGTAATTTCATATGATTTTTTTTATTTTCTTATTTTTCATCGAATTTTTATTTTTCAAACTCACTAAATGTCAGCAAAGCCTAATACAGACCGCAATGCATGCATTCAATGTTGATAATGTCGAATAAATAGATTATAGGAGTATGAATACAAAACGAACGATCCCTGTGCGTTATTGAAGGTGTCCAATAAATCAAAATTGTCACATGGGCCACAATTGTCACTTCTTTCGGACTATGATTCAAAATTTGAATCGAATATATCAATAATGTACTGCACTCACAGCCAAAATGTATGGAAATTAATAATAGTGAAATTAACTCACCAGTATTTTGATTTCAAATCAAGTACAGTCCATCAAATATTGATTTTATAACTTCCAATATGAATTATTTGACATTCACGAGAAATTGATAACATTTCCACATTCTATTTGAAAATCTGTCACTGTTACAATATTGAACTGAATATTTATACATGACCATATTTATACATGTTATATATGACGTTCTAGTTCACCTTTGAAAGAATAATTAGTTATACTCCAATCTTCACTTGGAATATGGAAACATACCGGTATATTGAATTATTAATAATTTCATTGACTCATATTTTACTCTCAGATTTGTAATCTGTATGATTATTTTCTTTTACAATCATGAAATTACTGGAGTTTGAATGCAAATGAATCCATGTAAATTACAGATATCATTCATTTTTCCTCCTTGACTCATTTAACATTCTGATCATATCAGTTTGATGATAAATTTATATGGGGAAAATTTGAAATACAACCGAATATTTGGTAAATTTGCATTCATATCTACTCTGCATTTTTTTGAAAAGATATAAGATATAAGGACCCATCTATTACTACATTCATAATATATCAAAATTCATAATATCATAGTGTTGTTTGAATATCTTTCCAAGAAATATTTCTTCCCGATGCTTCTATTAAAGGACGTGCTTTAATTACGTTCCTGAAATTTCTGTTTTCCACAATTTTCGAATTGAACTGTATATTTCATTTGTATATTTCGTCCGGTCAAGTCAGTCAGTACCTATTGTGTACCCGAGTCCGATTTAGTACCTATACCATGCAAATCCTGAACAGAATTATATTGGCTATATGTAGTAGAATAAAGGGCAATCTCCAGTGGTGTTGCCCCAAGAGGGTCCAAGGTATAATTGCAAGACATACTCGTAATATATGAGCCACTGTACAGTCAAGGATACAAGATTAGTAATGTGAAATGAGTTTAAAGTGGAAATATAATAGGTAACACGAATTCATTCCAGATGTTGTTCAAAGTTATCTTGAAGAATGATACGTTCAACTTATTCAATAATATGACAGTCAAAAAATTGAGAAGAAAGCTTGAAATAGCGTTGAAAACATATAAATCATTCAAAACCTGTTAGTTCGATTGAAACAAGTGCTTTTAGAGGCTCTCTCATGTTTTGCTAACGATCATCACAATCCATTAGATTTAGATGAAAAATGACACGGATCCATTATATTGATATTCACTGGTTATTGTACGGAGTGATACGAATATTTCCTAGATGTTGGCTATCATGCATGATCTTAATTGATAATATTCAAACTAGTTTCAGCATACTTGGTTCAGTTTAACAAAAAATATAGTCATGATTGTAGAATATTTTTCCCGCACAAATGTGTTGTTGATTTACCCGAAATTTTGTATTTCATCCGTACCTTGCAAGTTCCCATTATTATAGTACACTGATTAGTCAATACTGTTGAATTCTTTAGATATTATTAGGTGAGAGCTGAATTTGAAATTTCACTCAATTATATCGATCACCAAGATATAGCTCCTCTATAAATCATTTTTAAACAAGTACTAAACTATTTGAACCGATGCAATCAAACTTACCGTCATTTACCAATATTAAAATTGATTAACTCAAGGATTGAGGTCCTTAAATATATATAAAAGTCTAGAAGTCTCTAAAAGTATAGAAAAATATGTAAGAATATGGAAGTCGAACTAATGTAACGTTTCCTCCAGGCTAATCATCTGAGAATTCTCAAAATTTTAATCGGATGCTTGTCAGAAGAAGTCAACCCGATTCTGACAAAAATCCATGATATTCTATTCTGGTATAAGGATCTGATGACTGGAAACGCTGGTAATAGAATTTCTCGAGGGGTAAACAACTAGTACATTTGGTGTACACCTGATTTCAGATTTCAAGGGATTTCAAGGATATTTCACGGGATTTCAAGAAGATTTCAAGGGATTTCAGGAAAATTTCATGACAAGTGTACACTAGATTTCAGGAGTTGTCAACTCCTCGGAATTTCTGTCACTTAACTTTGAGGAGTACTAGCTAGAACGGTATAAAAAAACAAAAATTCAACTTTCGCCAGATTTTCAAATCCAATGAGATATAATACCTCATTTTCACTTTGATACAATAATAATTGTAACAAAAAAAAAATGTGATGAGTAATTGAAACAATAATTGTATGGCGGAAGATATTCTATTTTGATATGACCTGCGATAAAAATATGTTCAAGTATATTTATGTACATTCATTCAAGCTATTTGTAACTTGTGTCTGCTAATAGGTCTGATCACTTCCAATAAATTAAAAATCATTTTGAAAAATATATAGGATTGATCAAAAACTGGACAAATCAATATTTTCATCTCAGAAGATTTGAGGAATTTTGTTTCAAAAAGATCACCATCTATTAATTATAGCTGGATACTTTAGGTAGTGTAAGATGATTAGGATATATTTATGAAATATGGGCCCATTCTAAAAATATAAACATATAGCTTGATTTCGGAAACTATCACATCTATTCACTTATTGCCTTCTCTATGCAGTTTTAATCTCAACTTTTCCCCACTATTCAAATCTGTATGCAGCTCTAATAATTGCTTTCACTTGTTGCATACTACATTTCTCCGTTAGAATTAAGAGAAATCTCAAGTTTCCTTGATGAGAATATTTTCAAAATCATCCATCCCTTGGCCATTCTCATAGAGTTTTTCAAAATTTAAAAATAGTTCTTCTTAGATGGTTCAACCGATAGCGCCAAAAAACTATATTATTTCAAGTTAGATAATAATTCGTACGCACGTCAAGTTTTATCAAAATGTTTGCTCTCTCTTCATCATTGAAACGCGAACAAACACTGAAGAGGTGATATAAAATTGAGTCTTCGCTTACGCTCATCCGAAACCATTTTCCAGTCAAAAGAATATTATTTATTCATTTATTATTTTATTTTCATGTTTTTTTTATAGGAAAACATATGAATATGTGTAAGCCAGGTTGAGTACTAGATGATTTACACAGTGGATAATAATGAATTGAATATTAATTAATATAATAACTCATCAATACTATGAAATCAGTGCAACATATTATCACCAACAGGACGAAGACAACAAGGACAAAAAAATTAAATAATTATCAAATAATCTCAATGAAGCTTTTCATGAGGATGTATATATAAACATGTTGCCTGAAATATGCATCGCGTTTTGCTGGTTTCAGTGAAATGACTGCCGTAGACTGTACTAGATGTTAGGTCCTACCAACGATCCCCAAGTGGCCATACCATTGTACGAGCTAGTGTAGATAGGAGAGTGAGATTCCAGAGTTCAGACAAGCAGTTGCATATGGGCTATAATTATAGGAGAGAAATTATTCTAACTATTGCTTATATTACTATATTATTCTCGGCTGTAAACGTGCGCCTTATCCGTGGTGGTGTACGCAATTACGCTGTTATTGTACATAGCTGGCGCGTACTTAAGATTAACATAACTATGGGGTAACGATATACTTGGTCGCGATAAAGGTTTTGCGTTCATTCCACTACAGCTGATAAGACAGAGTGGTATTAACGAATATCTCTTTAACAAAATGAATTCATTTCAGTTATAATTTCAAGCTTCGTTATTATTTTCTCGTAAATGCATGATGAATATTTCCATTTGGCCTATTTCACACGCCTCGTTGTATTTATTGTGGTAACTTGTCCAAACTGTTTTCACCGACTGCAATCATTAGCCTGTAACAGGAAATGGGTCTTATATTTTTGAAATCAACTTTTTGACACAGAATAGTATCATTATGAGGATAGTATCAATAATCATGACTATGTATGACATTTTTCCTCTTCATATCTCGCAATAATCTACGATGAAACACGGGAAATATAAAATTATCATCTCACAATAAAAGCACCCAGAATGACTCGGAAGTAGTCAATTGAACCCATTCATTGCAGTATCATTCAGCATATAGCAATCATTGCATATAATTTGCAGTTTCTGGATGATTATAGGCCTATACATGTGTGGTGAAGAATATTGGACTGTATTTTTTTCTAATGAAAGTTATCAAGATGAGCATTTTTATGAATACATACTTGTTAATTTTGAAATGGGGAGAAGTAGGTTCAATGTGGTAGACAAATCCTCTAAAATGATTTTCGACAGAAATAGAATTGTGAATACAATAGACGATACTCCCGTAGAATGCATAGGCCCAAGCTCATATGAAATCTTCTTGAATTCATCTGTATTCGAAATATAAATATTGTATATTAGAGTTCAAAAATCTCTTAAAATTACACATCGACGTCATCTTATTCCTTGAATGGAGTGAGCAGATAAAGAATACAAATGTGAGATTTTCAATTGGAAAAAGTTGGTGAAATCACTATTATCATGATGATCTGAATGACATTTTCCGTAATCAAATTTTGATGAATTATATTTCTGTTGGTCAAAACTTGAATATTGAATTGAATCAAAATCGAAACAGATTTTGAGTCATTATTTGAGAACATCATTTGAGTCTGTTATTTTATTCATCAATCGAAAAGTAATCAAAAATTTGAAAATTCGAACTGATGATTAGCCAAAATTAATATTTTATATAACCACATAATATAATAGTATCAAACAATTGATTGCCAGACAGGTAGCGAGCTATTATTGAGCCAATGGAAGTTATTCTGCGATCTGGGTCAGAGCTCTTTCAGTTCGAAGTCCTCTCTTCGGTCCACTCGATGCCTGCCAGTTTCAATCTTTTGGTTTATTCATTCTCTTCGTCCTATCCTTATCTTCCTTTTCTCTATCCCTTCTTTTACTTTCATCAAAAGATTTCCATTTGAGATAAATTATTTCTACCGGAATTCGTCATGAAAAAAATTACAACATATGTAATTAAGTTGTATGTGAGCAAATATAGCGTTGCCCTTTCATTACTTTTATCTGACTCTAACAGAAGGTTGAGGTAAACCATTATCTACATACAGTACACTACTTCATTTCGCTGTACTTGACTTAAAATTACCATATGGGATCAAGTAATGTACAGGAATTACTACCAGAGTTTATTGCGGTAGAGAAGATAATGAGTTAATGACGCGCCATCACCGTACATAAAGTTCACGTCGGCTAGGAATCATTTCACGAACGAGAGTTATTCAGTAATTATAGTGACTGAGTAATTATAGCTGCTATTTTGCTTCGCATGAAATGTGTAAACAATGTGGAAATGACAAAATATGAGGAGAAATATAATAATAGAACCACATAATAATATTTCCAATTCTAGTTTAATTTAGTAAGCCCTATTTGGGATTATTTCTTCAATCGAATCAATGAAAAATTAATACGTCAAATGACCTGGTAGGTCCGATATGCCCCTTCACCTCCTGGATCACATGAAACGAGCGCGTTAACCACTGCGCTGCATGTGCTGTTGATTTGATATAAATTTCCATCGTAATTGTAATAACACAGAGTGAAGACGTTTCGAATGGGTAATATTTTCATTGACGATATTTTTGTAGAGTAAATTTAAAAAATCATACGTTTTCAATTTTACGATCAAGTCAATTGATCTGTTATTGATGAATAATTGATGTTATTCCACTTTTTCGAAATTATACACTCGCATGGTATCACGTTGATCCATCAACGTGAACATACGCATGTATTTATACATTGGTCGTATTCTCACGATGGACGTCCCAATGAGTTAATATAAATTTGTTCTGTGAATTTGTTATGCATTTTCTATTGATCGTGTGAACTTGTTCAAAACTCTGAAAAAACTTGTTCATTACAAAATGTTGACTCTTTTTACATTACCCTTCCCAATGTCAAATATCTACTCGTTGCAGGCAATCATGATCGGTAGATTCATTCAATTTTTTATTTTTGATCATTAGCGAACAAATGGACAATACTTTCAAAATTTCACTGAAGAAAGAATATATCAAATAGACATGGGCCCTCGTTGAAATCCTCCTTTCGGTTCTGATACTTTATATTACAGAATAAAGATCACTATAACTAGTATGAATTAGTCCAAAGATGAGAAAAAATTGTGATAAGATATCAAGTTTTTCAATCTAGTGTGGTATAATACTGAAATAAAATAAACTACAACATGAAATTGAATTATCAGAATGAATGCAGAACATTCGTACATTTAGTCACTTAGTAACTTAGTAAGTGCATGGTTGAGCATAAACTTGAGACAAAAATTAAGCGCAAAGCATAAAATTAGCATAAACTTCAATACAAATTGGAACAAAAGAAGCTCAAACAAATTTGGGAGCATCATTTCCATAAAATAGAAAATAAAATAAATATAATAACATTCACGTGAACATAAATCGCTACTAAATTAATTCTTCATTCATACGACTGTATTGATGAGTTTACGCTCGTGACTTGGTATATGAAATCTTATCGTCGTCTTTCTTACAGTACAGTAATTGTGAAATATGTATTTTTCAACTTGAATTATTGCCATTTCTTTCTTTCTTTCCACCAACATGTATTTTATGTGAGGATAGTCCTGCGAATCAGTATATGAATACTAAAAGAAATGATATTATCGATATAAATTGGTATACATGTGGGGGATCATGTCTTATGCGGGACTCAAACCCACTCCCGATTGGCCCAGCGTGATTTCGCTTTCTAAAACAGTGCCTTAGCATGAACAAGTCACGGTGGACTGCCGTCGTACATGAAACTTCAAAAATTGATGGATTGGAAAGGTCCAAAGAAAGAGTCTCAAGAAACAATCGGCAAGAATTATATTACAAAAATGTCCTACAGGTAATCATGCAAAATAATAAGATAAAATGTTTCAACTCAATACGTAGTATCATTGTTCATGCATTGTGACTCACATAATTATACCACATACAGGTACCAACACCAACACGTGACATTTTTTTGTCTGAACCTACAATTTTAATAGTGAAGACATTATCATTATCTTAGTACATTTATTTTGTTGAGAGAGAATGTTCAACTTTTGAGCGCTTCATTATTCCAGTAAATATACAACGAAATTATTAGGAAAGGAACAACTTTAACTAGAACCAATTTAAAAACATTTATTACACATGGTTTAAGTAATTTCCAGTCTTTTCGCACAAAGGCAGTCATTTCATCCTCTTTGTTGAATAAATTAGGCAATTTAGTCATACCGTATAATATTATTCTCTTGACGGGTCTAACTCAATCTTCAGGGGAACCGTCATTTAATCTGCATAACTCACAGAAACAATTGCTCGTTATTGCACGTGGAAAACGCCATGGATATTCACGGAGAAATAGCACCATGATCGGATGAGCCTTAACGAAGAGATGAGCAATGGTTGAACTGAAAGATTATCAAAATGCTTTAGAGTTGAATTCTACCGCCAAAAAATAGAAATAATATGAAATAAGAAAAATGAAATAAAAATAAGAAATGAATAATAAGAAATAATATTTCTTCATCTATTATTTCTAATATTTCTATTATTTCTAATATTTCTAATATTTATCTAATATTTTCTTTTATTTCATAATTTCTGATTATTCTCATCTTTCAGCAGGCTACAATGTTCTCGCAGATAATTCAGACGAATTACATATTTTATTTATGAGGCAGTATGATTTTGTCACACGTATCTCATTTTTTGTTGTGATTATATTGAGTATTTCCGTTGAAACTGGTGTTGTTGGTTTTTCTTCGTTAAATTAGCACAAAATTGTATACATAGATGAACATAGGAATGTGAAATAAAAATTAGAATGTGTTGATACTATATTCTATTATACAGGTTTGATATCAATGACGGTTCTGAACGGTCATATAAACGGTTCAAATTTTTATTTTCGAAAAATATATATTTTTTATTCAAGCAAAATGGGTTACTTCTGTATTTAGGGTGGTATCGTCGCTCTTGAGGTGCTAGTTCAAACGATCCTAAAGTGCCATCTTCCGTCTTAGTTTAGAAACCATAACTTTATACGTTTTCGATGTTGAAAATAAAACTGAAAATATACTTATATTATGTATATTTAATTTTGAAAATGAAGAAAAATAATGTTCTCAGTCACATATTTCTAAGAATATAATCTGTTTGTTTTCATATAGGTTGGTCTTTTTCGCTTCTTCGGTGAGCTCACTCACCTTCCTCATCAATCACTAACATTTCTCCACTCTACTCACTCCCTTCTTTCACCTGGTTTAGTTATATACACACTGTAGTGTGCAGTGTGCGGAAGCCTCCTTCTAAGATTAACGAATTCAATTGATGTGTACATTAATTATTTGTAAATTCACTCGTACTCTACAGTCTAGGATGTCCGGCTCTGGCAATTAAACGCGAAAGCAGAGTTAGTTCTGTATGAATAAGGTGTACAACAATGGGACGTCGTGACGCGGTCCCATCCGGCGTCGTTGTTAGTCGAAAGACGTCCGAAAGGTAGACTATATATATTGTACTTCCCTCCCATCGTAAGTACGTACAGTGTGGGACAAGTTAATTGCAATTTCTACAATACCAATGAATAGAACATACTACCTCAGATCAGATAGAATTGAGAAATATTGATTCTGGACATGCATCATTTCATGTTATTTCTCCCCAAAGTTTTGTTAGGGTCTTTGTGAAAAAAGGGTCAATTATAAGAATTGTGTTTTATGTCACTATAAATTTTTGTCTTGATTCATTTATAATAATCATTCGAGGTGTAAAATTTTCCGATGGCGAAAGAGCGTTATAACTTTGAAAAAACGCGATAATGATTCACAATTTTATACTTCTGATAGAAACTATCTATATTTGGATGCATTCTTCAAGTGTAGTAGTGAAGGATTTCAAAACCAAGAAATGGAATACATTTTATAGGCCTCCATCTCGTAGTGACAGTTTGTTCTTGCATTAATTTTGTTATAGAAAGAATTTTAGGTGTAGAGAAAACGTCAGAAGACACACATGATTGTTGAACTGTATTACCATAAATATTGTTCCAGAGTCTATTCACACTTGGACCTACTCATAATAGTACAATATATCAACTACAATATATAACAATATATACAATATATCGCGTATTTAACTACAATATATCAACTCATATTCCCATCCTAACATTCATCATTCACCCTTGTCAATAGATCATAGTCTGCATTACAATGATTCGTTAGAATCAATATAAATAAAAGTATGAATAAACTTGGATATTGATTCTATGTCGATCTTATCACATGCTTATTGAATATCTTGATATATTATATGCTTATCATGTCTCTTAGTATGCTTAATGAATTTTATTCTCATGAAATATTGATAGAAATGAGAAAACATTATCATGCCAATTTGAATTCAATTTAAAGATTCTATTTACCAGTGAATATGAATAATAATTTCATATGGCTACTAACAGCTATATAGCTACTGATAATTCAAGTTGACAATATAATGTTATAATATAGGACACTACTGCATCAAGGAATATACTGAGCGCATGGTCGCACTTGTTGAAGCATGTATGGACACAAAATGAGAAGTAAAAAAATATGAAAATGATTTTCGAATTTGAATGATTATATCAATAACACTATTAGTGGATGTATAGACATGGAGAATCAAGCAGACATTGAACTTATTGATACATTTCTCAGCATTATATAATTAGTTTTTAATGTATTATCAATGTGAAAGTACGCTGAAGAAAAATCGATACACAATAACTCAAATCAGTTATATTCCATCTATAATATTCGAGAGTTTCAAATAAACCAACATTTTTCATTCAAGTAGTAATGTTGATCACATAAATGATATCAAACACAAGAGATTCAACATTTGTATCATACTGATCAAACACGTGAATAAAATATCTGAACATTAGACCTACTAATCAACTTTTCAAATGTCTACTTATATATTGTATCATTTTTTCCCAATAACATAAGAACCACTTCTAACTTGTGAACACGAAAGAATTAGGTCGTCCACCAATAGTACAACCACAAATATAACTGTGTATTTATCTATACTAGGCAAACGCAGCATATATGCGTTGTAAGATGAGCGAGATGGCTGAATAAGGTGTATATAAGTCGTTGAGGTAGTTAACGAGTTCTTTCACTTCAGTTCCAAAAATTCAAAAATTTTTAATATGGTGAAAGTTCGATAATAATTTGATGATTGGATGAGCGGAGCGAAGACTCAATTTCACCATACCCGAAAAAAAGTGCCTGTTTTTTTTTTTTTTTTTTTGTTCGCGCTCCACAGGTCAAACGAAAATTCAAAATCAGTTGAAACTCAGCAAACACAAGTGTCCTTATCTAACTCGATACTGTATAGTTTTGAGGCGCAATCGGAAACCAGTTTTGAGAAAACTCATTTCAAAATTTTCCAAAATCTCATGAGAATAACCCAGAGAAAAACATTCGTCAAAAATATTTCCTACGAAAGAATTCAAATTTTCAGGGAATTTTAATATGATAATTATACACCTCATTTCGAACTTTCAGTCTAATAAAATCAGCCGTTTTGATGTAAAAAAATATATAATCCAATTTATTCAAATCACTCAAAGCTATTAAGAAACCATTTACAACAAGCAACAGGTGTGTAAACGATTAAAACAAAGCCCTCTTCGATATCATAGGAATTGATTAGGAAATAAGATGGCAGTGACATAATCGTTTGGATCTCAAGGTGTATATATATATATATATATATAATAACCAATCCAAAGATAAGTCGATATGTTCCAGCACATCCATCAACGCGGCATCACATAACGCGTTTGCCTAGTGACAATATAACATAGGTATCTTAATAGCTTTGAAAGATTCACAACAATTGCATTATATATTTTTTTACATCAAAACGGCTGATCCGATTTTAGTGAAAGTTCGATACAGTGTGTATCATTATTAGATTAAAATTTCCTGAGAATATGAATTCTCTCGGATGAAATATTTTTCATGCATTTTTTTCTCCGGGTTATTCTAATGGGATTTTTGAAACCTTTGGAATTTGTTTTCTCATAAATGGTTCAACCAACCACGCCTCAAAACTTTAAAGTATCGAATTGGATAAGGAGACTTGTGTGTGCCAAGTTTCAGCTGATTTTGAATTTTCGTCTGACCTGTAGAGCGCGAACAAAAAAAAAAGTACTTTTTTTCGGGTATGGTGGAATTGAGTCTTCGCTTCGCTCATCCAATAATAATAAAAGGTTTCAGACAAAGAATTTTCAGACGTATCATCCACAACAATAAAATGATAATGACTATTTCGGATTCCAAAAAATTAAAATTCCTCCAAAATATATAAATTTCATCATTTTCAAATCGGAACAGGCCTAGAAAACAACGACCATCGTGGCGTTTTGGTCTTCTTGTATCTTGTCCACGGTTGTACCCGTCCGTTTTGATGCACTGTTGGAATTGTTTCCTGAAAACCTACATTTCCTCCGTGTCTACTGTTATGCATCAGCGCTACAGACGGTGTGATGTAGAAGGCCCATCAACTTGGTGCCATGGTAAATAGAGGGGAAACATTGCTAGGAACTCGAAGAAAAGGTAATGATCGGACGAAACGAAGAGTTCATTTATTTAAAGAAAAATAAGTCAACATTTGGAATTGGAGCTCAAAACCAAGATTGTCCTGGAATGACATCGGAGATTTGATTATGTCAAATTAGTATATAGTTATAAAACATAATTGGAACAATTACATTACTCATTTTCAGGAAAATGAAAAATATTTTTTTTTTATGAAAATAACATTTGAAACTAAAATGTCATGAAATGAAATATATTGTTCAACAATGATTCTGTAACTCGTTTCTGTTCGTTTCGTTTTGTTTGTTGTGTTATTGGTTCTGCATGAATACGCTCCAAGGAGGTTAGATACTACCTCTAACCTCCTTGATACGCTCACTGTATTGCTGAGAATAATGCGTGGGTTTTTGAAACTAGAAATATCAGGTAACTAGCGTGACGAATAGCAAGTGATGATACTTGATGCATAATTCGAAAAGTCTCAAGAAACTGCTTATATGGTTGATACTGCCTCTGAATAATAGAAATTGAGAATGTTGATACTGATTGCACACCAATTAGCTCGAATTATCTGAGAAAAAGAGTCTACTAAAGTATGTATATACTTTTACGTGTATTGATTTGGTTGAGCCTACTCAAAAACGTTCATCACGTAGTCGATGGATCATAGGTCTGAGAAGAGTTTTGTTGCTTTATCGACTCTGATTAGATGAGCGTAGCGAAGAATTCCGTCCCATTTATAGAAAAAATTGGGCTTCGTGTTTAGGTTTTTTTTTTAATTTTATGTGCGACATACAAGTCGGGAGAAGAAACCAATTAATTTGGAACTTTTTTGACATATTGGTGTCACACTAGATTAGGTTGAGACTATTTCTCAGAAAAATTAATTGAAACGATTTTTCCGGAAAGAACGGGAAGTTTGGGAAATCTGCGTAAGAATAACCCAAAGGAAAATAGCTTGGGAACCAAAAAAAAATCCGAAGTCCTAAAATTGTCACTGAATATGGGAAAAACCATCATATATTATTTCAAACGATTTTTATAACAATCGGATTTGAAAAAACAAAGAAAACGCATCAAAAGTATACATTTTATTGAATATTATGATCAATTAGTTTTGCAAAGTGTAGCCTTCATGTGTCAGGTTGCGCAATGAATACCAACAAGTTGCAGGTAAGGTTTTTGAACGTTCGAAGTAATTCAAGGTCTTTAGGTGTGGATTGAGCTGTACATTCTAGATTCCCATACTTTTAAGCTCATTTTACGACGCATATACTGCGTTTTCCTAATTTTAGTATTCAGAGCCAACTGGAAAGGAATTAGAATCAATAATTTGTCATAATTGAAAATGAATTATATATATATATATATATATATATATATATATATATATATATATATATATATATATATATATATATATATATATATATATATATATATATATATATATATATATATATATATATATATGAATCCATTATATTTTTAGGGTGTAATCGTGTTAAATTGAGTATTTGAGTATTGAGTATAGATATTGGATATTTTTTTATAAATAAAATGCAAAAAATGCAAAAAGTATCTAACATCTTTACTTTGTACTCAATTCAACACGATTATACCCCGAAACTATAGTGGATTCATCAATTATAATTTGTGAAAAGTTCAACAAAAAAATTCCAAACAAAGTTTCGAAAAAAAAAAATATGTATATATATATATATATATATATATATATATATATATATATATATATATATATATACTTATATATATATATATATATATATATATATATATTTATATATATATATATATATATATATATATATATATATATATATATATATATACATATATATATATATATATATATATATATATATATATATATATATATATATATATATATATGTGTATACGTACATGTATTTGTGTGTCTGCGTGTGTGTGTGTGTGTATCACTATGAATATTGTCACTTGGAAAACAGAATCTAGTGGGGTCCTATATCCTAATTAGTGACGGTTTTATCAATGTTGTATCCTGAGGAATATAGATATTCCTGGGACGAGTAAAAAAATTGGGATTGATATCCAAGATTATCAACAACTCCAAACTCAGGCTCGAGATAAACTTGGGAACACAATTTTCTACAACTGTACGTTGAGATACAAAATAATTATATTTTAGTTCATCACGCTTCCATTTTAATTTCGAATAAACGTCGCACAGAAATTAAGAAACAGTATATAATAGTAGTATAATAGTATATACAAATGAAATGGGAAAAACCTCTTTGTCTGCATGAGTCTTTCCGACCTCTGATATGACACATTCACCATTATCAAATGTATCAAACAATCTTGAACCCAAAAGAACTGAGTTTATACCAGCCATAGAATTATATTCACAATATGAATGGCAGAATTATTCAATTGAGATCGGTCGTACATTGTTGAAGCATCAAGCTTTTATTATTACTTATTCGGAACAGCTATTTCATTCCAAACATTCATATTTAATAGAGAGAAATGAAAATGAAATGAAAATAACAATTTCCATTCAAAATCCTGAGGATTTATAATATGATTTGTTTCAACTTTAGTTAGAGCTTTTCACAAAACAAATTTACATAATGGACTTTCAATTGCAGGATAAATTGTTTGTTGTTGACAAGTAGACGCGTTTTAAACACAAGTTAGTTTGTTTTATGTAACCAAGCGACGTTTATTTTATAATTCATCATCCATAAATAGTCAGACTTACAAACGATAAATATATTGTTTGACAAATTGTATTTCAAAAGGTACATTATTTTAATAATCAATCAAAAGTTTGAGATTACTGCATTACGTACGATACGATACTACTGCAAATTGCTTTTTCAATCATGCATGATAATATGCTCAATGATTGAATCCAGTTGAAAGTAAGTTGAAATACAATTTTGAACAAATTGTGCATTTTTGTCTGTATTTCCTTCTTTTGGAAGCACAGTCGGACGAGTTGACTGATCAGAAAGATTAGTCGTGTCACCACTTGGAATATTCGAAAGACTTTCGATTTTATTTTCCTGATTTATAAACTCATACTATGTTCAACAAAAACGAGTTGCTGCATTCATACTAGACAAAGTTGTAAAATGAATGATACTAATGTTGAGCATTAGTACACATTTCCTGTTCTCGAACTCTATGATACCCTCTCAAGACAGTGCTGATAATAATCAATTGGAAATATTCTCTTTGTTGTGTGTATTTCATTCATTTAGAATTGGTCTACTCGATTAATTTCAATTTTCAAGAGTCGAACAAGAGCACTCTTCAACTGAACGCAATTTATGTATTTTTTATGTACCGGTAAATGTATTTTTCAATATGTGATATATTTTCTTTATGTATCGCTATTATTTTTATATGTGAATATTGACAAATATTTTCTCTTGACACAACCATGGTTATTGGCCCACATACGTATGATTCGTGTTTTTTCCAAATACATATTGAAGTTGAACATATGATGAAAATTATTCATCAAACGAAGGTAATGCTAGATTTCACTTATCTGGTCAACTCAATTATATAACGTAGTTACTGAGAACTTTGATACTCTAATAACAAAACAAAAAAACAAGAAATGCAAACTAACTCTTCGAATATATCAATCCTTGAATGATTGAATTAATGGATGAATATATTAATTGAATTGAATTGTGAAGAATATCATGTAAACCTTCAAATATACATCAAAATTGTATGGTATTCTTCCCTCTTGACTAGGGTCATATTTCTATGATTTATATGAAACCTGGAATATGTAGTTATCGGATTGAAGCAGACAATTTTCATAATTCCAAGCAGAAAAAATCATCGTTCAACATATAAGAATTTGTAATTTTCTATACTCTCGTTGAACAATTTTTTGTATCAATAGAATAAGTGTAATGATATAAATGATATTTTCAGTTCTTTACTGATTGCTCAAATGTTTTCATAAAATACACTACATGTTTTTGTGGTTTATAAATATTGAAGGTTCCAATCAGAGATTTGTTCAACCACTCACAAAGTGATGTTCAATATATTTACAATCAATTATAGGTTCGAAATATTTTACTAAACATAATAGTCCTCATTTTTTAAGACACGTATCACATGTTATTAATAATTTTATCCAAAAATTCATTCACATTGATTCTACTTCTAGTTTGATCTTATTGACCTCATTAAACCACCTAACTACTCAACACATTTCTCACAGATTCCGGTTTGTCTGGGAAATGCGCGAGGCTGGAAGATGTATCCTGGCAGGAAGAACCGGCTCAACTAGCCGGTCTGGTCCACACTCATCTCTCGGACTCATCTCGTCCTTTAGTCATCACTGATCTCCGCCAAGACAACCAAGTACATACTAGACATACGTCCTACCTCAACAAATTTTTCGATCGACAAATTTTTCTTCACGTTCACTGATATTCAGAACTTCAATTGATCTATTGGATTATCACAAAGAGGTAAGAATTAACTAATGGCCCAACTTATATGATAACAAATTCTGTCAGACTTTGCCCATACAAGTTATCATGATAATCTAAAATGGAATACAGGAAAAAATACTTCGATCATCAAATATGTTTCTAAATTAAATATAAAGTCATAATTGAGGCATAATTGATATAATTGAAATTATACCATTTTCAAGCTATCAACTTGATGTCCGTATTGATAAGTATATCATTGTACAATAATTAACTCACAGCGGTACGCTAATTCAATATTAAAAAAGTTTGTTTTTTTCGAATTTCATTGAAAATTATAATGAATTTATATTCATGTAATCGTCATTTGAATATTATTTTCCAGATAGTATTAAATTGTACTACAAATATTCTGATACGAGTATGTTGGAGATGCATAGAATAATTAGATTGAACATGCAATGAAGTTTTACACAATATGTATCAATCATTAATAATGTATGACTCAATGATAATGTACATTACAATTATCAAGACTAATCCAACACACATATTTAACTGACCTATTTTCTGCTCTGCTTTTCTCACACCAATATGGTTCTATTATTTTAAGCCTTCATCGTGCGGTACGCTTGGAATCAATTATTTATACCGTCTCTTTTGCACAGCGGCGAACGAATGAATTTCAACCCTCAATTAGTGCCAAAAAAGACTTTAATTAATAGAATTGCGACCTGCGTACAACCGTGAATTAATCTCTAGCCGTTTACAAGCTTAGGTCAAGTTTTTCATGATGAGGTAAGTTCGTTCAATTATACAGTCATAGAAAAAGCACGTATAAATTTACTTCTACATTGATAAAATGATGGATCATTCTGAGTGAGACATTAGAGATAATGATTTCCTATAATACCTCCATATTTAAATGTATATCAATAATGTTATCACAAATTATATGATAAATACATGATCACAACAGAACTAACTTAATAAAAAATGTAGATAAATAATAAATGTAACATTCAACATTCGATATCAAAAATAATTTCAGAATGTGGATGTTGAATTCACGATCATTTATGATTCAGAAACGAATTTAATGGAATATTATTCTGTATACTGAGCTTCATCTTCCCCAACTTTAACTTCCACTGTTATGTGATCATATGTGTGGTGAAAGTTGAGCTTACACAATTTTCAAATTAATTTGGAGTAGTTTAAGATCGATTATACCATTATTTTTGATAAATTGTCGATTTTTTGGATCAATTTATGAGGACAATTGCTACGATCAGACGGTCAAAAAATTATCATGCAAAATTCTGACCAAGTATCAATTCGGAGTGAAAATAAATTGCAATCACCCAATGAATAAAATACCGATAATCGATTCCATCAATTCGAAAAGTTCAATCCATGATTGAAGTTGAATTACTATAAAGTATCAACATATTCATACTCGTTTCATTTTGATCTTTGTAATAATATCCTAAATGATGAGCAATCAATAAAATATCCGCCTTAAATAGGAAACAGGTTTCACCTTTCTAATTTCCTTTCGGGTTGTTTTTATTGGCAGATAATTAAGTAATTATTCGAAATGCTCACTCGATTACTGGATTGTTATATCGTTATTATAACCTGGGACTCTAACGAATCTCGTTATCAGGATAGAAGGAGAGCCAGAGAGGTGTTGTAATTTGTATTTGCCTCGCGGGCATTAGGCAACAAGTAACCCTATTATATATCCAGCCTTGCAATCACGTAAAGTGCTGTGATGGTTCAGGACAAGAATAAAACCACGCCAAAGAGACAAATAATTTAATGGGATTGCAACGACCTGCCTCTTTCTCTCTCACTCTCGAACATACACGTATACACACATCCATATGTAGTCAACGGAGATAGTCAAGCAGGAGAGAAATGTGTCAAATAAAACAAACAAATGAAGGGAAATTAAAAGTTTGGAAAATACGATTAAAGTATTACGATTCATTCGGAATCACCAATTGAATGAAGGGTAAGGATGATTCGATTAATTTCCAAGTACTGAAATCAGATCATTTGCTAAACGTGTATATATACTTTCAACTTATTTAATTCTCAAGTGTGCTTATTAACTGAACTATTTATATCTTCAAATGATTTTTATTGATGAGTAGTGGAAACTAACGCCATATCATGAACAATTCAATAAAACGTGTTCAGGGACGATGGTTATTGTTGGATGAGCGTATGCGAAGATTTTCATTCGTTCCAAGATATATTTTTCTCTGTTCGTTTTTTCTTATACGCTTCACAGTTATGGCGGTTTGATTCAATGAATATTTTTCTCTGTGGACATGCATACTTATCCATATTAGAGTCAGATTGTTTTTGGGAGCTATTGGTTTTTCATTTGAAAGAAAATGTAAATATTTATATGTTACTTGATGCTAATGAAATAAAAATAGCTGATGAGAATGCTGTGTGAAGGTGCTAATGAAAATATTATGCCCTGCTAATTTTCCAAGCTATTCTATAACGCGTTGCGTTGGAGTGATTATCAAGATTTCAATGAAATCGTAACACATCGACACAGCTTTGAGTTTGAAATATATATTTTATACTCATATCAACCTTGACCCACAAGTTGAAATTAAGGAACTGATTATATATATATATATATATATATATATATATATATATATATATATATATATATATATATATATATATATATATATATATATATATATATATATATGTATCTTTATTCAAGACTCTGTCTTACATCATAAGATTGCAAAAACACAGGAATAAAATCAATTGATTAAAATATAAAAAAATTATCGATAACAACATTCTAGATAATAACAAAATTATTTCAATAATAATATGATAAATGTAATATAATATAATATAATAATAAATATAATAATAATTTCTCAAGTTGAAGATGTTTGGATACGTTTGGAATAGGATTGATGAAAGTAGTATCCTATTCTATTTTGACCTCATTTGAAAATGATACTGGTGCTAATTTTCCAGTTTGACCTTCAACGTAAGAGAAACGCGTAGCGTTCTCCTAGTTATGAAAGAATCCAATGTTGAATTACATTTGGTCTTAATCGATAACTTTCGACTTCACCGCTTTCCCGACTCAGAGTATACCCACACCAACAGTGATTGATAAAGTTGAAATACTATTTCATAAGTAAAGCATATGTTTTTTTTCACCTATTGATACAGTGTTTTGTATATTATGTCTTGTAATCATTATTGCATTAATAAATTTATCATTCTCATGATGTTAACTGATCTTGTAACATAATAGCCACTGATTTCCGAGAGAGGTGTTCAATATTTTCCATCTCTTCCATAGGGAGAAAATCAAATGTAATATTTGTTGAATACACTTTAGTTCCAATTGAATATGAAATAATCTGAAATTGTATGAACTACCAAGTAAAACTGCATTTTTAAACTAAAATCGAATGTGATACTCATATAATTAGAAAACCCATACAAAGCAATTAAATGCATACTGAAGTTGGTAATCATTTTCTCTCGGCGAAGAAGATGGCTGGACCAAATTGTGAGGTGACGAATTATTGATCTAAGTGAAGCATCTCTCCCTCTCCAAGTATATCCCAACCGTTAGACAGTTTCCTTCCATTTTCTCAGCCGCACCTTACATGACTTACCCATGCGCAGTATACACTTCGCTTGGACTACTTTAATCATGAGAAATATAATAATAGTTGTTGTCTCGAAGTTTGTTAGGCAATTAATGAGGATTAGTTTATCTCCCTTGAAACAACCATACACACTATACGATGCTACAGGCGTAAATATAGCGTACGCCGTCCAACATTATAGTCAGCAAAGAGCTGAATATCAAACAAGGAGGGGATGAGATGCTAAATTGAACCATTCATTTACGAACATCGTATAATATATTATTACGTTGATAGAAGCATACAAGTGGACATCGAACTTCGAATTTGAATGTTCAATTATTGAAATATGTTATTATTAAATAGGCTCAAATTGTTGTCACCATAATATCATTTCGATTGTAGTCACACATATCGCTGAGTGAGAATGATATAGACCTGAATGATATATGAACATCACAAATATAATCGATTTCAACCTGAATGATTCATGGTTTCTGAACCATATTCGTTTTCAAGTAGTTTTCTTGGAAACATTTGTTTCAATGATTCATATATTGAAAACTTTAGGAACTTGGCTTCTATTATTAGTGATGAAAAATGTCAAAATTCCATACCTCATAGACATGTGAATGAAAATTTCAACTGACAAGTATATTCATTTATTTCACAATTTCTATATCAGTTGACTGCACGAAATATCTCGAATACAAACTCAAATCACCAATGATTATTCGAGTATACTTGATTCAAATCTCCAGTCTGAGCCCCTCCATACCATAAGCCACGTACATAGTACAACCTCCTTGCATGCCTTCAACGTTTATTAGACGATGTCGCATCATTGTCGTATAATATAGGTTTATATCTTGCCATTATGCCACCCCCAGTCCACCACCCACCCCTCAAGTCCCCATTGTTTGATTAACCACACGGTATAATGCTTAGATGTGGAAAGACATTCTCTCAGGCAGTGTTATGAACTTCCATAACATATATCAAGAGGAGGCGTGCATAGTGGGCAAGAAACTGTATATATATATATATATGTATATATATATATATATATATATATATATATATATATATATATATATATATATATAAACACACACACACACACACATATATATATATATATATATATATATATATATATATATATATATATATATATATATATATATATATATATATATACTAGTTCGGCTTCATGACTATGCCTACAACTTATCTGAAGTCAACGTCTATATTATAAATCTCCAAAGATATTTCGAATGAGAAAATAATTTCAATTTCAAATAGAAATGTGTTATTGTAGGAAAAGTTTCTTGTATTTCTGCCAGTTTTTCAAGTTTGAAATATTTCTTTCACAAGGTTGGCAATTTCTTGTTGTTGGCAACGAGTTCGTAGAATTGGTATAGTTATAATTTCTAGCGAAGAATTACATCGATGTTTCATGTTTAATTAGTTGGCTCGTTATCGTACGGACCATTTATACTGGTAGTTGTATCCTAATTCTTCATTCAAGCAGTGTTTTGGATTAAACGTGGAGGAAAAATGTGTTCACTTGTTCAGAATGTGTTGGTGAAGTCTATATATTGTATCAATTGTATCATATTGATTATATATATTATCATTCATCAGCATGACAATTAAAAAAATTACGTTTTTCAAGTTTTCAGATACTTTGTGTATCAGACGAGGTTTTCACAAGTTTTGAACTTTTGAAATTCCAGCTTCACTACTCAAATGAAATATTTTTTAGGGACAATTCGAAACTGATCGAAACAGACCTAAATTTGAAAAGATGAATTTCAAAAATGTTCGAGCTCTTAATATTTCCAGTTATAATTATACTATTGTCATTTCAGCGAGAGTTAAAATGAAGTCCTTCCTACCTTGAAATTCCATTTTCTAACTTTGTTGATACAACTTTCGATCCCCCATCGACATAGTAGCATTCCTGTTAAAACTCTCTCATTTTCACACTCTTCGTCATTTCACTTCATAATTTTCTATTCATCAATGACAAGCTCATATTCGTAATGACATCTATAACTAAAAATTTTATTTTGAATTTCTTTTGATTTTCCAATACGTTCCTGGTGTTTCTTAATAGACTGTACATGTAACTTCAACTCTCAACGGGTTGTCAGACATAAATATCGACCCAAGACACAAACTACCCTTGGAGTCTAGTAGAACTACCCTCGCATGGAAATTATGTGGTAAAAGCACCTCCTGCATGTAATATGTGTGGCAGAGTACAGCTTAGAGTTGAATCTAGGACAGCTCAAGGCATTATTGAATATTACCGAGGAAACATGGCTATGTATATGTAGACTTACAAACAGGCTTCTGGGTTATTGCTGAAATATCAATACAGAATCGCAAAACCTTGGAGAATATAGTTTGAATAGTAGATGTGATTATCCATTTTTTCTAGGTCGTTATTAAAATGACTACTTATATCTCAATATAATGTATAAATACCAGGAAAACACAGCATTGC
This sequence comes from Brachyptera risi, assembly GCA_964007535.1. Lineage (NCBI taxonomy): Eukaryota > Metazoa > Arthropoda > Insecta > Plecoptera > Taeniopterygidae > Brachyptera > Brachyptera risi. Next base: position 57,629,585 of record OZ023326.1, read on the forward strand.
GTTTTGTGAAGGAGCCACAGACACACCTCGATTTTGAAACAAATAATTCACTGCCTTCCTGTTTCACAAATTACTTTTTGAAAACGATCGATCACGATTCATCTGGTTTCACTTTTTGATTTTTTCGATGGCTTTAAGATTGCGCTAAAAAATCACATATCAACTATTTTCTTTAAAACGGCTGATTCGATTCATATGAAACTTCGGAATATTCTATATCATCATCATGTCTGAATTCCATGTACATTTGAAATCCATTCGGAAAAAATATTTCCCTCTGGATTATTCTCATTGGAATTTTGAAAATTCCGAAGTGGTTTTTAGTTGTTTTTTCAAAATAAATGCAATGGATTGCACCTCTCAGCTATCTATTATCAAGCGAGAAAAGGTTTCAACAAGTCTGCTGTTTCATATGACCTGTGGAGCGCGAATAAACATGGTCATTTATTTCGAGTGCGGTAAAATGAATCTGCTTCACTTATCCGATTATGCGATCAAATGAAGATCTCCAGTCATTCGAACCATCAATCTATTCGAACCCATTTCTATATCGGTGATCAAAAGAAAATATCGAGCGAAAGTAAATGTCAAATTGTTCGAATATAGAGTCAATATAATTGTAATGAATGACATAATAGCTAACAATTGAATTGTCGGTGAACCTAGAAAGTACGTTTAAAAATATACTGATAGCTAGAATTCACCACTGATTCCATTTGAATCACAAAATTAATATTGAGAGATATCTAAAAGAACCTCATGATATTGATGGTGCTCTACAGCTCAAAGAATTCGAGTCTTATTTCCCCCCCAAAATTTTCAAATACAGAACAAAAAATAGATGAAACGTCAGCAAATAATTCAAGAAGAAAAATATTGGCTGAAATAATTACTGAAAAAAGCTTTTCACATATATGATCACAACAAACTATATAAACATTATGGCATTAAAACGTTGATCCAAAATTGATAATATATAGTAATAATTGATATTGATTCATTAATGCTCAATATTCTCCTTGTGTATGATTTATTATTCTGATCAAAATATCGAGAAATTCTCAAATGAGACACGATGATATATCTGGATTTATATAGTAAGGCATATTTGGTAGGCCTACCAAGTAATTGTTATAGTTGATATTCTGATATTAGGCTATAATGAAGTACCGGTAATCAAATGAAAAATGATGAGTTTCAACCATTTTCCTACGAGTACCTTTCATTTTTGAATGAAAATAATTCTTTACATCAAATAATTTTATTCATGATTAAATTTACATTCCCTAAGTAAGAACTGAGAATATGAAATATATATTTCGGTGGAGGAGCCGGGTTAATGGGACGTGTTGTTGTTTGACGTGAGATAGCAAAATCTAATAGAATTAATTCAACATTCATCAAACCAAAACACATCTCTCACGGTAATCAATATCCGTTCTATTCTACCCCAATGCCTTATATTTCGAAAATAAAAGATCATTATATTAAAATGCTATAAATATTAAGTATTTCTATCACGTAAGATAGTTTTGAATATTTTGAATGCTTGAATTATTACCATTGAACTTCGATCACAATCCACATTGTTATATAGACTTTCACACAACAGCGTCGTTTCCTTACATCGACGTCGCGATATATCGATCCAAGACAACGTCGTCCCACCTTATTTCCCCCTACTCCTCTAACGCCTGGCAGCCATCTTGATTCTACATCTCCCTAACCACCCACCCATCTACCCCAAGCCACCCCCAAACCATACAACCCCTTTCTAATTAAGGAGTTCGCATCGTTGCCTCGAGAAAATGCATGCCGTTTGTTTGAAGCAATGCTGTGAAATGGAGAAACACACAACGGGCGAGCGAATAACTTGTGACAAAGACCAACCAAGCTAGATGAGAAGAAGGGATTCATAATCAGAAACTATTGCCGTGAATAAATGCTTGGCTATTTCCAACACAAATGGTTCGTATTCCGGAGGCGTTATTGGGAATATATGTATGCAATACAAACGGTTAGAAATGGGATGCGATAGGAGAGAAGTTTGGCATCAAATCATGGATAATTGAAGCATTCGACTTTGATTTGCTTTAGATATTTTTAAAATAATTTGTTCAAGCGCCATTTAGGATTTCCTCGGTGGGCCTACTGGGGACTCCATTTAATATAATCGGTTGAATGTTTGAAGATAATCGTTCGATTGAATTGACTCGAATAATACATTCCAATTCATGAGATTAATTCGTGAGAATTGATTCTCCAATTGATTATTAGAATAATTCTAGTGACCATGTGTTTTTTATTATAATTAATAGTAGGCCTATTCAAGAGAATCGGTATATGATACGATGTAATATGGAAATTATAAAATGACCTCTTTTGGTTCCTGTCTTTTAAACAATAATGTATTTTCGGAGAAGGTTCAATAGGTCGCGTTACTTTATATGTACGTCGTTGGCAAATATTTTTTTTTCACTAACGTTCAAGTATTTCAGTAAATAAACTCATTCACATTGAACACAATATATTTTAACACCTCAAAATCGTTATTTTTCAATCCACCGTCTTATATAATTCATGTGATATGAGTCTGACAAGCTCTAGCTGTGAAGCTAAGGGTGATTTCATTATTGTGCGTCTAACTTGTTCAATGACTCGTAAATGCAGTGATCACGCAAGATCTGTTCGCGCGTTGGTTCGTTGTGTGAAAGATACGTCCTATACGTGTCATCATCATTACGTCATAATACAACTCTCGGGTCATAGACTCGTAATGAGTACATGGAAAACATTTGTAATAATATTATTGTTCTTGACTTTCATTCGTGATAAAAACAGAGGAGTGCTAAGTGAGTGAAATATTATACATTCATCGTGTTTAAACGGTTCATGTTCAATATACGAAGCAATAGAAATGATAATTGGTTATTTTTGTGATTACTCAATTACAGTAATAACGAAATTGAAATTCTCTGACAAAACATCATTATATTCAAAGAATAGCATCACAATGTGAATTTCATAAATTGCATACATCAAAAATCCACCAAACAAGAAATACTTCTGTCAGAAATATAGTTATATAGTTATTGGAAAGAATTAACTTGTTCAGAGTATTTGGAGAGCGATTATGAATGTGTAATACCAATAATAATTGATTATGGAATATTCTATCTTCACGAGAACTGAAGATGTTTACTTTTCATTTCGTCTCTATAATTGTCATGGCCCGAGTCAGGAATGAGATGATAGTTATTAATGTTATACATCAATAGAATACTGATGAATTGAAAACTTATCAACAGAGTATTTTGATGAGAAGACACTGTGAGCATATTCGTTTGTGAGATAGAACTTCATGATTTGGAAAACAAATGTTACACGCAACGTTCTCATTTTTCGATTGCTTGTTATCATGTACAATCGGCTGAGATTGATAATAAGTGTAGATGATTCTATAAAACAAAAATCTGAACTATCTCTGAACGGGATTGTTTACAAGGCCTATGAAGCTCATTGTATAGCTTTGTAAGTCGATTGTGATATATACTATACATATAGGCCTATATATATATATATATATATATATATATATATATATATATATATATATATATATATATATACTTATATATATATATATATATATATATATATATATATATTTATATATATATATATATATATATATATATATATATATATATATATATATATACATATATATATATATATATATATATATATATATATATATATATATATATATATATATATATGTATATATATGTATATATATAATGTATATACATATATGTAAGTCACATAAAGCACAAAATGATGCTGGAGATTCTCTCTGATCTCCATCACATCAAATATATCTCGTTTTTTTTCAACATTGCTTCATATTTCTTAATCACAGTATCAACTCATCAAATTATATAATTCTTAATGTTTCACACCGTCACTGCGGTACGAAAAAATACCTAAACAAACAAGTTACATCATTTAACCGTTGTCATATTCTTTATAGATTCTCTCCCACGGTATACAGCATCCAAGATGCTGTTAATTTGGTACATGAGAAAGAAACCGGCTTGATCTTAACTTTTCCCACAGTAAGCCAGCCCTCGTCATGTCCAGTGCTGGTCAAGATTTAAGGGTTGGATGCTGCATCGTGCGTATAGCTCCAGTTGCATGCGTGGACCACATAAGCATCAGTAATCTCGTTTGACCAGCCGCTAATACAACTAAACCGGCCATTCAAAACAAGATGTATGAAAAGATGCTGCGAAATGTTTCGTAAAACTCATACTGGATTTGTAAGTTTACATTTTAGATTGGTTCTCATGATCAGTCTTGATTGTCATATAAGGAGAGTCGACTAGAATGTAAAATATAAAATGAATTTGAGGCCTATTATGTATGTTTCAATAACCGGTGCCTATAGTTAATAGACCTGAGCCCAGTTTCACCTCATGTCATACAACTAGCAGGCCCAGGGTATATTGGCTATTTCATTGCTTCACATTGCTCACAGGCCTAAGGTGTGTTTTCATTTTGTTTAATGACCTGTGAATATCACAAATATATAGTGTATAATAAAATGTTGAATATACCTCAAGTCAGCAGCATGAATTAAATGTTGGAGCGTATTGATCGGTCTAGTATTGCGTTTATAGCACTTTTGATTCCGAATTATTATTCAACGAGAGCACAAATACAAGATGATGTGTATTATGTTCACAACTATTGATATTGTTTGGAGTTCAAAAATTAATTGGAAAACATCTATAGAATTATAACAAAATGGTATAAATCTGAATATTGAATATTTTTGGATAATAATATAACTCACTATTTCTTACTTCATATCTAAACATGCGGCATGCCTCTAAGGATCTGGTACATTACTCAATACGTGCATTGATCACCATAATATCTGAAATTTCACGTACAACACAAATGATAAACATGCAAATTCTTCTGGATTTAATTAAGGAAAGATCTACATGATTTTTATGTACAGGTCCAAGTGAATGAATCTGGAGTATACAATATAAAGATGCAGCTGAATGCGAATAATTCATCTCATATTCAACGGTCTGAGATATCTAGGGGTAATGTTGGTAGGGGTAGTTTACGGAGAGTGGAGAAGTGGGGAGAGAGGGTTAAGATGAATCACGTGTTCTATTCTTAAGGAAGACTCTTGTGACGTCACAGAGTTAGGGTGAGGCGTTATGCGCACAGCCTTTAAGTAGCTTACCTTATATCGATTGCAGTGTTGCCATGCACATACGCAGTCGTCGTCGTGAGCAGCCATCTTAGACGATGAGTGCGAGAGAGACAGAGATGACGAACAAAGAAAAGTGGGTAAAAAACGGAGCGAACAAAAGACAAATGGATTCCCCTGTGGCTTAAACACTCTTATTCCGCAGTACGGACGCTCACAGACGACAGAACTTGATCCGGTGGTTTTTTCATTTTTCAAAACCCAACTGTAAATTTTCCCCTCCTCGTGCTCCGCCCCAGAAAGCACTGTGTGGGAAAAATCTAGGGAAAATATACTTTCCTTCCCCACTACATTCTACATTTTGCCAACTTTGCGGAAATACTTTTTCCCAATACCTTATTCACCTGTTTTTCATATTTTTATACGAAGATATTACAGTTTCTATTTTTTAATGTTGGTATGACAGGGTTGATTTTTAAGGGTTGCATGCTTTGCGCAGTTGTGTGGCCCCCTTCTGCGAAAAATGAGCCACGCCCCGCGACCCTCATTCGACCAATCGTAGCGCGAGTTACGAATAATTGATCGTCGCCTTATACAAGGAAAACTTAGTGTAAAGGAGAAAAGAAGCAACACTTCTTACGATCAAGGGAAGGAATGAGTGAGCCAGGGTTGCCGTTCTTTCCCTTTGCAATACAACCTTCGCAAATCCCAAATAGACCTTGACACTAGCGATTTTCCCGCCAATTTCATACAAATTACAAGACCAACCAATCAAATGTCATAATAAAAACGTAGCAAAAAGGAATAAATCAAGCGGCTTGCCGGGGGTTGAGAGTTTGACACAAAAATACCGGTTTTTATTTTTTAGTTTCGCTTGTTTATTCGAGGTATTCGAGGTGGTGACATGTTGAGTGAATACGGACGTGGATAACTTGTTTTTCGCAACCAAGTATTTCATCCTGAAAGGTAGGTTATTTATAAAGGGTTGTAAATTGACCTTGTGGATACTAGTGGGGGTAAAGTTTCTTAAAGTAGAAAACTTTCTTCACCTAGAAAGGTTCATTTGATGGTACGTCTTGTCCAGATAAGTTTTGCTATGGTATTATAATAAGCTTCAAACACAAATGCCCACACTGCAATATGCTGCTGGAAGTGTGCTATATATAGTCGGGCGCGGCGCCTCAACATCTTGAAGCTAGCTGTGGTACAATTTGATTTATGATGCACAATAAATATATATATTGATATGATGATGCTCACAATGAATGTTCATAATAGTATGTTATTATTGAAGAATTATTCAAAATATACTATACGCTTCAAGCAAAACATACCTAATAGGCTTATGTTTTATTAGCATTCACGGATGTGTGCGGACAGTGAAATTAAGATTTGAAATTACTCATCTCATCAAAAGAAACATGGAGCTTGAAAGGGAACAAAGTGACATTGTTCTTGATTTTGAAAAATTGAATTTTCTATTACATATTCACAAATGATGAAATCTCATGATTTGTTCACATTTTCATCAAAATGCCTAAAAAATGTGGTAGCGGCATATGAGAGACATTTCTACAAACTAGCTGACCCAATTCATATCTGAAATGCTTCTTATTTTGAAGAACTCATTGATCTGCTGTGGAACCCTCGATAACTCACATTCTTTGTTCCATATACTATATAAATAGGCCTATATATATATATATATATATATATATATATATATATATATATATATATATGTATGTATATATATATATATATATATATATATATATATTATCATTGATATTATTATTATTCATATGATATATATATATATATATATATATATATATATATATATATATATATATATATATATATATATATATATATATATATATATATATACATTGATGAACATATGATTTTTCTTCTTCATTGGTCAAATACACTGATACAGAAAGAAAAATACCATTACAGCAAAAAAACATTCACAAAGCCCTGAGAAAAAGGCTTAACTGTGGGTTGAAATTGTGAATCATGAGTACAAATTCAAATTCGGACGTATTTCTCAAACATTATAAGTATTAAAGTAGTTGAATTAGAGAGAGAGAAAAAAAACATCTAGTGATTTGTTACATTATACTCACAAAGTGTAAATTATCTTTGATTACTAATGATTTTAAGGAATCAAGTTACATCAAGTGGCGAGAAAAAGTAAACGGTTGTACAAGATTGTTAAAAAATGAAATACATGAAACCAGTCCCTTGATCACCTTGATCAGATAAGTTTAGGTTTTTCAACCAAATGACACATAATATATTTATATATATATATATATATATATATATATATATATATATATATATATATATATATATATATACATATATATATATATATATATATATATATATATATATATATATATATTTATATATATATATATATATATATATTTAAATATATATATATATATATATATATATATTTATATATACATATATATATATATATATATATATATATATATATATATATAAATATATATATATATATATATGTATATATATATATAAATATAAATGTAAATATATACATATATATATATATATATATATATATATATATATATATATATATATATATATATATATATATATATATATATATATATATATATATATATATATATATATGATTCATATATATATGATTTATATAATAAAAAAATGATGAAAAAAATTTATGATTTAAAAATCATACAATTATATATATATATATATATATATATATATATATATATATATATATATATATATATATATATATATATATGTATATATATATATATATATATATATATATATATATATATATATATATACATATATATATATATATATATATATATATATATATATATATATATATATATATATACATAGAGAGAGAGAGAGAGAGAGAGAGAGAGAGAAAGAAAGGTGTTTCCTGTTCACGGCAGTATGATTAACTCACAGATTAACTACAACTGCATAGTTGAAAAGAAGCAATCGCGAACTTTTTAATATTGTATGTATTACATTATTACATTCATGTATTATGGTCTTCATACAGAGATTAAATTTCTCGTAACTTTTTTTATAGGTTCAGATTGGTTCCATTCGTTGCAACAATAAAAATGCAATGCTCACCAAAATGATACGGTACAGATAAATCCATATGAGAAAATGTCCTTCAATGAAGAATAACGATCTCACGTTCAGACCATTCTCAGTTTTTGAATCGATGAGAAGCCATGAAACTATGCAACTCAAAAGTGAACTCAAGTAAAATTTAGTTATTCTAGTATTCTTGAATCTATTATTGGCACATGCCTTTCACCTATAAACCTTCGGAGCTTTATCTGTTCTGAAAAGAGAATATAAGAATGGTAAGATAGAATAAATACGGAAATGTTTGTTCTGTTTTGAATAAAAATATGTATTCAAAAGAAGACTACGTAGTTATCTGATTGATAAATGCTGCGTAGGCTGGAAGAGTTTTTTTAAGATAGAACATATTGAAATTTGTGTGCAGTATTGTAATTGAATGTTGAGTCTTCTATTCTATTTTGAAATTTTGTTACATAACTCTTTTATGACTCTCCACCATAATCATGTGAAGACCTATGAGGAATTCAAACCATTATCTGAATCATATTATATGAATCATATATATATATATATATATATATATATATATATATATATATATATATATATATATTCATATATACATATATATATATATATATATATATATATATATATATATATATATATATATATATATGTATATATATATATATGTATATATATATATATATATATATATATATATATATATATATATATATATATATATTTCTAACCAATTAAATTCTTATATTTCATCATACATTCATATTAAATTATTATATTTTCATATTTTCTGTATATTTCATATTATATTTCATATTGTATTTGATTCGATGCATTCTATAGCACAATTTTGTACATTCGTTTTTTTTAACTATAGTACAACACTATGCTCAATTGAATGAAGATTATCATTCTCATCATATATATATACATATATATATATATATATATATATATATATATATATATATATATATATATATATATATATATACATACATATATATATATATATATATATATATATATATATATATATATATATATATATATATGTATATATTTATATATATATATATATATATATATATATATATATATATATATATATATATGTATATACATATATATATATATATATATATATATATATATATATATATATATATATATATATATATATAAGGCCATAGAACATATAAGATATAGAACATATACATAGAAGGCAATTAAACTGATCAGGAAGATTATTTTGTGCTCTCAGTTCAGAATTGAATTTAACCTAAAGTAAGTGTGACTCCATATTAAGTGTGATAATATTCTATTCGCATTCAATTTTCGGTCATTTTGAGACATTATACATTGTTTTCTATGAACAGTAAGTGATTTAAAAGTCTACTTAGAATGTCATGAATTCATGAAATAGTTTGGAAATTGGGAATTTGGCTTAGAACTTCCCAACTTTTTTCTCATTAGTCACGGCCCATTGATTCATAATAAATCAAGGTTTATCGAAGAAATTTCTTCACCTGAAGTAAAGAAAAGAAGGCAGATTCAATTGTTACAATGAATAAATGGACTATAAAATGTCCACATTGCGGCAAAGATGATATATTGAATTTAGAAGAGCATATTGAACAATATCATTCAGATATTTACCACGTATCTTCTCAAATTCCGGGTACATCATCAACATTGCACGCAGTTGAACGACCGCAAGTACTTTTCACTTGCGAGTTGTGTGATAGATCGTTCAAGACTAGTCAAGGTTTAAACGTACATAAGCGCAAAGCTCATCGAAAAATGTTTACATCTGTTGAATCGGATCACTCTTATGAGAATGGTGGTAAGTTGATTATTAATCAGGATCAACCTTCTAATTGTGAAACAGTGAGAAAGCAAAATGACGATGTTGGCGAGCTAGGCGAGTCTGCGCTGAAAGAAAACTCAAATGACATTTCCATTTATCTGAAAAGAGAGAATACTATTCTGACAAGCAGGGTAAGTGATATGAATTATATCATAGAACTACAAAAAGATAAAATCAGAAGCCTAGAACAAGATATTCGTAATCTCCTTGTCACCTCTAATCATCTGCAAGTAAAAGAAAAAAAGAAAGAGAAGAGAGGTGAGATTGACACCCTGAGCATAAGTGTATCATCAGCCAGCATACCTGATTCTACTGTTGTGCCAGCGCATACAACAATGTACAGCAACGCGGTAAAAAACGTCAAGACTAAGCATTTTGAAAAAAAACAGCAACGTGAAGAACACAAAATGCCGATTGAACTTGCGAAGCAAGATGCCAAGACGCCCAAACGTGCTGAGACCCGCCAATCAAATCAAATGCCTCTTGATGATAGTGATTTCCAGGTTGTTAACCGAAATAATAAAAGAAGGAATAGGTTTAATGGTAGGACCTACAACCATGATTCCATAGTTGGCACAGCTATAACTAGTGATACATCGCAGCTATTAGCCTCTCCAAAGAAAATTTGGCTCCATGTGAGTAGGTTAAATGCCAGTGTAAAAGAAGAAAACTTGAAAAGTTTCCTTGTTAGTAAGATTCCTGAAACAGAGTTTTTGTGTGAGAAATTACCGTCTCTAGGGTTGAATAGTTCCTTCAAAATAGGAGCACCTAGTGAACTTTCTGATAAGCTGAATGATCCGGACTTCTGGCCTACTGGCATAGCCGTTCGCCGGTTTTTTCTCAACTTCGTAAGGAAAACGGATGTTATTTAGTAGAAGAAAGTGAAAATGAAAGAGAACAGTTGAATGTTTCTCACATGCACTCCCTATTGTAGCATGGAAACATCCAGTGTCTACGACAAAAAACAGGTCTCTTAGAAGTAGCAATCAATTGCATTGATCCAGATATAATTTGCTTATCCGAGCACTGGCTTCGACATGAAGAATTAGAAAGTGTGTGCATTGAGGGTTATGTTCTAGCTAGTTCCATGTGCAGAAAGATATTTAAGAATGGTGGAGTATGCCTCTTTGCTAAGAGCGGTGTGATAGTCAAACCTATACTGAGTGTGGTTTCTTTGAATGCTGAAAAGGATTTTGAATGCGTTGCTGCTGCATATGAAGGGAAAGCTGGTGCAGCTGTGATTATCGGAATATATAGATCACCTACAGGTTCATTTGACGTGTTCTTGAATAAGATGACCGATATCTTGCAAGAACAAACCATGAACAAGTCCGTCACCATTGTCTGTGGTGATTTCAATGTGAACTTTTTAACTGATAGCAATGAAAAAGATGCAATTGTAGATCTGTTCCTGTCTTTTGGATTACATATGACTGTGAGAGAACCTACTAGAATAACTAGCAATTCGAGCTCTTGTATAGATAACATATTTACGAACATCAGTAAACCTTTATGTACAATAAATGTTCTTGATCTTGGATTGTCGGACCACTGCTTTCAAGAAATCAAGGTGGATCTATCAATGGCTAGGCAAACAGAAAATAAATATGTCTACAGACGAAGTTGGAGCACTAAGAACATTGACACATTTATCGAGGACCTGAGTAAAGTACGGTGGGATCCAGTTTTCAATTGTGACTCTGTGGACAACATGTTTCAACAGTTCATGTCAATTCTACGTCTCCCGTTCGATAAGGCATTCCCTCTTAAGAAGGAACATATCTCGAAACGCCCCAAGAAAAGTAAGACGTTTTGGTTCACTCCTGAACTGAAGGAATTATCTGTTGAGGTGAAGCAAGCGTATGAGTGTACTAAATTATCCACATGTATCAAAGCAAAGCACTTATACACAGATCTCAAGCGTGAATTCAGAAGAGCCATTTATGTGGCCAAGAGAGAGGCAAATGACAGAAGAGTGTCATCAGCCAATAACAAGCCTAAAATAGCATGGGATATCATAAATGAGAACATCAACAAAAAACTGCTTAGCTCGGATAACTTTGATATAGTAATAACAAACGAAAGGGGAGAAACAATTGAATCCAAGCAAGTCATAGCAAACCAGTTCAATTACTACTTTTCAAGCATAGTGAATGATATGCTAGAATCTCGACAGAATATGCAAACTATGGACTCGAGTGTTGTAGTACAGATTCCAACTTACACTCACAAGGTAATTTTTCTGAGGCCAGTGTCTCCGAACGAGTTCTACGAAATAATCAAAAAGGTTAGCAAGAAGAAATCTGCAGGTACAGACGAAATCCCATGTAGTATCGTAAAATATATCGAAGTCTATATCATGCGTCCGCTTGTGCATATTATCAATGCGTCATTTGAGCAAGGATGGTTTCCCACAATGTTGAAAACTTCAAAGTTGATACCTATATTCAAAAAGGGAGATAGGGCCAAAGTAGCTAACTATAGACCCATTGCTCTGCTCTCCGTTTTCTCCAAAATTTTTGAAAATGTTTTTCATTCGAGACTATTATCTTTTTTGAACAACCACTCATTAATTAACAAATCTCAACATGGTTTTACTACTGGAAGATCGACAACCACTGCTATCTCGTCATACATAACAGAGATACTGTATTCTCTTGATCGTAAAGAAGAGGTACTCGGAGTATTCTATGACTTCTCTAAGGCCTTCGACGCGGTTGACCACTCTTTACTGATGAGGAAGCTAGCGTCTTTCGGAATATCAGGCGTAGCAAACAATTGGATACGGTCATACTTACTTGACCGTAAGCAGATAGTTTATCTTACAGATAATTCTGGTCAAATCCATAAATCAGAAGAATCGATTATCAACATCGGGGTCCCGCAAGGGTCAACACTGTCGCCCCTACTGTTCATTCTCTTCACGAATGATTTACCAGAAGTAAACATGATGAGAAAAATCACACTCTTCGCCGATGACACGAGTCAGCTGATCAGCTCGAACAATGGTGGAATACAAAAGATGGCTTCTGAGGCAGTTGTGGAAATGAATGAATGGTGCGTCAACAATAAACTTTTTCTAAACAGGGAAAAAACCGTGCTGATGCAATTCAGAACGATGCAGTCAAAATGTGACCAAAATCCTCTAGTAAGAATGGATGGGAAGAGCTTGATAGTCGAGGCGCAAACGAAGTTTCTAGGAATAATTGTGGATGACGTATTGAACTGGGTAAGCCATGTGAAGTATGTGAGTTCTCAGGTGGCATCAGGATGTTTTCTGCTCAATAAACTGATTTATATATCCAGCATCGACACCGTAAAACTGGTCTACTACGCTCATATAGAATCTAGGCTACGATACGGCATAATATTATGGGGCAGCTCCTCGCAAGCACCAAGGCTTCTTAGGCTCCAAAAACGTGCCTTGCGTATTATGGCACGTGCAAGCAAAGACCCGTGTGCTGACGTTTGGTATAAAGACTCTTGCAGAACACTGTTTCGGCAATTTGGAATATTGACAGTTGTTGGCTTATACATTTTCAGTACTATAATGTTCGTGCTGGAGAACAGCCGGGACAGTATAACGCATGACAAACTACATGATTTCAACACAAGAAACAAATCCGCATTCGTCTTGGAGGCTCACAAGCTGGAGCTCGTCAAGAAAAGTCCAGCTTATGCTGGGTGTAGATTTTTTAATTGTTTACCTATTGTACTAAAAGATGCCAGCAAACTAGATTCTAAAATAGTATTCAAAAAAAAATTACGCAGTTATCTGATTGAAAAATGCTTTTATAGGTTAGATGAGTTTTGTTAAAGTGTGTTCATATTGAGATTTTTATATTGAATATTTTGAATTTTTGTTATATAACTTTTTTTTATGACTTTCCATTATATCATGTAATGATCCAAAAGGAAATAAAACCATTATTATTATTATTATTATTATTATTATATATATATATATATATATATATATATATATATATATATATATATATATATATATATATATATATATATATATATATATATAGGCCTGGACAGCCTTCATTGGTCCCTGACTAGATTGTTATAGGTATGATTGTACTATACATCTATAATGTTTATTATTATTTCATTGTTTATTGTTATTGTTTATTTATCAATAAATAAAAACACACACACATGAACAGATCAAAGTGATGTAAGTAACAAAAATGAATGGAATTGCTGACATGAGAATAATAATCGGTAACGATCGAAATGGAATCATTAGTAATAGGAATGTGATGTTATATATGAAAGATATTCTGAGTCCATAAATGAAAATATAATTATGAATATGATTTCTTAGAATGCGTATTGGATGTTACAAATTAGATATGTAAACTCGATATTTGAGGGCACCATTTAGTCAGAAAGTCAACTGAAAAGAATAAAAAATTGAATACGGGGGAGCCACGGAAACCGACAAATAATTAAGCCATGACTTCTATATCTTGCAGATTGTACTTTTTCCAGGAGAATGGTATGGTCGGATAGATATTTATCAAGACTTTTAGTTATATTGAACTGATGAGAAATCCGTTTCATATTTATGTTAATGAAAAAGCAATTGAGAAAAATCAGTCCCATATTTGATAAATTGACTAACTAGAATCGAACATTTGATCGAAATTTCATTGTGGCTCTCAAAACTATATATATATATATATATATATATATATATATATATATATATATATATATATATATATATATATATATATATATATATATATATATATATATATATATATATATATATATATATGAGTTAATCCATTAGATAGTTTTATTCTTCAATTTTATCAATTCAACAACTCAACTACAGCGTTCAAACCTCAAGTTGTTTAATATTATGTCCAATTAAAATATGTGGTGAGCATAGACGTTGAGCAACGAGGTTGGCCATTCAAGTACACACTATGTCCATACAGAACTTACCTCCAACTTCACAATATATTCATCCAGAATGAAGTTTCGTATGGTCTAGCTCGTCAAAACCAACTACAACCATAAACCACTAATAAACGTGACATCACATCAGTAACGACAAATACAGCCATAACTGCGGTCTGAAAACCTGACGTTAGTTTCAAACTAATAATATTAGAGAACTTGTTATGTGTGTTTGGCGCAGTTACACGGATTGCTGAACATAATGTGGTGATTCAAACTAATGTCAAGCATCGTCTCAATATTGAATAAGATTTACGAAATTTAATCTTGAACAAATTTGGACAATATATTGTGCTGAAATGTGAATCATTGTGAATACGTGGACACTGTAACGATATCTGAACTCAGAAGATGTGTTGTTACAATTGTGGTTTTATGATTGATTCATCGAACAAACCAGACGCAACAAATATAGATGACCAATAAAAAAATCATAGAGTTTTCGTGAACAATACGAAATTTAATGATCTAGTATTTGAAGAGAATTATATTCATTCAAATTCGTGAAGTCATCACCAGGATATACTGATGAAAAAAAATGTATCATCATAATTTATATTTATTTTATAAAATATTTTGAATTATAATTATCTGAACTTCGCTTCCATAACACCACAGTAGCCATTCTTCACTACAACGTTTTCCTTGTGATATACTAATTGGATTAGGTTCAAAATCAAAATATGTGATAGCCATTTAATAAAACTCTGTGTAAGAGGATGAATTAACTCAAGTTTGGACACGGACGATGAAGAAGATCAATGTATATCTGAACAATAGCAAGATAAATCCAGTGAGTTATCAGTTTCACGGTACCGTATACCTTTTAATTGTTCAATACAGAGACCATCATACAAGAAAAACGTGGTTTCTAAATCTAACAAATGATGAACACATGCAGAGTCAACGAGTATCAGTCATGAAATGTATTTTCCAAACGTATAGTATGCACAGCTGAAGAAGATTTTTTCCTCTATGAGTACCCACTAAGTACACATAAGTCGTCAGTGGACTTGTTCATACTGTTATAGATGATAAACATGTATGTTCACTGTGAGTGATTTTTCTCATATGTGTACATATTCATATATATATATATATATATATATATATATATATATATATATATATATATATATATATATATATATATATATATATATATATATTTATATATAAATATCATATATATATATATGAATATATATATATATATATATATATATATATATATATATATATATATATATATATATATATATATATATATATATATATATTCCTTCAATATGATCATATTGATGTCATCCATCATGGATGTCCATTATTGTTCATGAAATTATAACAAACTGAAATATTACCACGTATTTTTTCTCAACTCAGTTCCAGTAGAACAAACTGATGATCAAATATTGATAAGTTGATCATCAGTTGAGATATAAAAATACATAACCTAGTTTGATAACAAGTTAATTAGAGCCTGTTGTACCAATTCACAACTGTTGATTCGTGGGAAAATATGAGTCAATTATAGGCTGGAACTAGTGATATAACTTGTTATCACCCTATCGTTACTCACGTTATTTCTTACCTTGGTCAGTAATTATAAAATTAATATTCCATCAGTCAATCAGCTAATTAGCGGATTTTTGCCTAATTCACTGATCTCCAGTTGGTACAACGTGGCTCTGAGCTCACTTTTTTTCTAAGTCTTCATTTTATTTATTTTCATGCTGGTATAGTGTAATGAAGTACGGTTGAGGATCAATAAGTAATAACACACATATATATATATATATATATATATATATATATATATATATATATATATATATATATATATATATATATATATATATATATATATATATATGATATGAGATGATATATAATAATATATAATAATTTGGAGTATTGTATATCGATAGCATAGTGATGAAATGAGAATTGCATAAAATAACAATGCATAGGGAATGTTTAAAATGAAAGTAGATATTTGGTATAATATCATTATTCTAATACTCCATGTGGATATTCATTCTCCAGACACAAAGGACCAGAATAATTATTTGTATTACTTCATTAATGATGCATTGTTGTTGTTCTAGATGAATGAGAGGAGGGAAGTTCGTATATCATACAGACCAAGTATTGCTGACAAAATTGATACAGCTCGCTCGATCTAGTGGCTGGCAAATGGAACTACGCTGAATATCTAGTCGTCAAAGTCGTAACTTCATCGGATCAAATATATAGTTCAAAAGGTAAACATGTACATGCATATGATAACACGAATAATAATCAATTCAATTAAATGTATCGAATATGTTCGATGTTTGATGTAGGCCTTCTGACAATAATGTATTATCAGATTTCACAGATCTGATGAAGGAACGCAATCTCTGAGTTGAGTGGAGATTATATGAAAATATTAGATTTTATACCTCTATAATTCATTCATTAATCTCTATATTTGGATCAAATTGAAATGCATTTGCTCAATTGATTTTGTTGATTCAAATTTTTTAACCATAATATTAATTTTGGAACATTTAAACCCAACTTCTTCCTGGGTTCTTTGAAAAATTATCTAATACAGAGTAGAAACATGAATTGGGATATGAGCAGATCGAATTATTCCCTTTTCATGTTATTGTGAACACTTCGGAAATGTGAATTCTTCTCATTTTTCATATGACTTTTTACTGGGTTGGTGATTTATTTTCGACCAGGCTGGCTTGAACTAATAAATAATGAATAAGTGCCCTCTTATTGTATACCATACTGGCTTCAGATCCTTTCAGAAAAAGTGAATCTTTTTGAGTCTGTGAAATGACGCATGAGAGACAATTCTGCCCCTGTATGATGGTATTCACCTAAAGAACAGAGGAAAACTACGGGGAAAACTTCTATCAAGAATGACGTCAATAGCGTGAATCGAACCCCCGGTCTCACGGATGATAATTTGGTGTGCTAGCCAATCTCATAGCAATGTTAGTCGATCACCCGTCTCAATTGTAAGGGCTACCAATTCACACAATCAGATCATAATAATTATACACCTAATAACTTCAGTACGATTGTCTTGTGATATGAAAATGTAATTTTTTCGCAATTTCTCAGTTCTATTTGTATTGAATAGGAATTAAATGCAGAATCACACAGAAAATCACATAAATATAATTCTCAACAGCTCATATTCATCATCTGAGCAATCGAACGATTATCTACAAATATTTATGCAAATATTTGGGAGGTAAGTGAC
>OZ023326.1:57650606-57653106 GCA_964007535.1 Brachyptera risi
TGATTTGTAATGGGATGATGAGAAGAAGGTTTTCTAGCTGATGAGAATATTTTAGTGGGAAATAAACTGTCGTGGCCTATATTGTAGGAACCATCTCGACATTGACATGGACTTCAGAAGAAAACCAATAAAATCCCCCGTAAAGATGGTAGGTGGTGCATATAGAGATAGAACAAGGCCCAATAACTCACTTGCTAGATCACAAGAAATATACACCATTATTTGGATTTCATTATTTGTTTTTTTCCAATTCCAACATCCTAATTCAATCAATTCAATTTCAAATCACTTCATTCTTGCTTCTCATAGAGAGAAAATCATTCATTCATGAAGGCTTTTCATCTTCACGATGACTGACCATAAAGTCCAGCTTTCTATAAATTTAGAATTAAAATTGTCGAAAGTGAAAAAGAGTTATAATATTATGGTAGTAAAATCAAAAACAATATACTTGATATGACTGAGTAATAATAGAATTAGAATTATTAGAATGATATAATTAATATAATCATATTTCAAGTTGATTGATTAACGCTGAAGAGATGATTGTGGAGAATATGTGATGATTTTCTCAAGGTTGTGAAGACTATTTCTGGAATGAATGATTTTGATATATTACCGGTATATGATTGTAGAAAAGTAATGTTAAATCTGGAATAGCTGCCCTTGCTCCAAGAAGGAATCCTTTAACGTCCCAGTATTCCTCAGGAATCCCATAACGTTTCGTGAGGTCAGGAATACAGGGACGACATATCTCCTTCTTCTCCACATCAACCACTTCTGCGTGGCCCTCTCCCTTTTCAAATCTGATAGTGGTGTCGAGAACCAAAACCTTTTTCCTGTCTCTCCGCATCGCAACTATATCTACTCTACGGTTCGAACCTGAGGCAGAGCAGCAATGCACCTCCCATTGATTCTTCCTAAAATGGTCGGCAATCATGGTTCTGATGATGTTATGGCGGTTATTCCGCAGCAGTTCGCCTTTCCGGCACGACCCGAGGACATGGCTAATTGACGACTAGTGATTGACCCGCCCATAAACGTCACAAAACAGAACATCCAATCTAATGGGCTTTGTTATGTGGGAAAATTCACATTCACCTATCAGAGTATCTCTAAATTCCCACATGAAGTATAGAACAAGGTGGCCCTGGTGATTAGCCACGCCTATCACTAGTGGTCAATTGTTTCTATCTCGTTGCAGCCTCGATGGCGGCAACGGTTGCCCTCGAGTGATCGTCCGGGAACGGCTCGAATTAACTGCTGCGGCGTTGCAAATCATTTTTATGCTAGTGGTCCATCTGACGATGAGAGGTGTCGCTTTGAATAAACCCACAAGTTTGATTGTGGAGTATCGCAGAAAGCTTCGACTCCTTTGCCTTTGTGATGAAGTTTCGCCCAATCTTCAAACGAGCGTTGTCTCAGCGCGCTCCTCAATTCAAGGCCAGCCGGAATTTGATCAGTAGAAGATACAACACTAATCAAATATAAACGAAATAATAATGATGATTATAGTAATGAAGAATAATTAGTGTCAGTAGCAAATAGTATCAAATCCTTTATCATATTATCAAATTCTAGTATCAACACTATATTCAACAATGATATAAATGGTATCAACTGTAGGAAATGAATCAAATGATGTTTTTTCTTTATATTTGTTACTTATCTGAATTTTGTAGTTAAATTACGAAAATTAAAATGAAATTCCAATTTTGGGTATATATATTAGGTAAATGTATCTAGGTATGCTAGTCTGCTACCTTATCGACTGATAGCTATTACATACTATTTTGAAATATTGCACGTATGTTTGAGATGAATATATTCCCAGTTCTATATTGAAATAATTGTTTGGTTCACTATACCTTTAATTTTAATGCGTGATTGATGCATGGTTATTTCGTTGAACCGCAAGATGTTCGATTAGATGCATCAAATACATGCATGGTCGAATCATAATAGAAGTTGCGAAAATACAAGAAGACCTCAAAGCATTGGAAAAACGGGTTCCTAGTCATTTCCCAGTGTTCATTGATACACGCAATGAATCCAGAGAATATGAATTGATATTTTGATCCAACTTTTCAATTTTACGATCCAATTTTTCAATTTTATGAAACACCGATTCCATCGAGACCAAAAGCCAAGCTTGCCAAGCTGGCTTTCTATTGGTGGTAGATTAGATTTGGTGATGTAGAAACAGGTGAGAACAGGTTTGAACCTAGCCTGGCAAATTAAGAATAATTATCAGATTTTGCTTCAATAAAACGATGACAATCAGCAATATGCAACAAAACACACGACGATATAGTAATTCATTAGTTTTGCGATAACATTGAAATGCATTGATTGAACATGCAAGCCAGATAAGGTCTTGGCAGTCTTGAGCTTACGCATGCAAGGTGGTTTGGAGTTGCGGTTGGGAACTTGAGAAGGCCGTGGTGAATGGATTGATGCGGCAAGTGGCGGAACTATTAATTACTCAGGGTGGCAGTGA
>OZ023326.1:57655606-57678106 GCA_964007535.1 Brachyptera risi
ATATATATATATATATATATATATATATATATATATATATATATATATATACATATATATATATATATATATATATATATATATATATATATATATATATATATATATATATATATATATATATATATGCTATAAATTGAATATTTTTGGATGTAGTTGTGTAATGATGATAAAATAAAACAAACTCTTTTAATTTTATATTTAAAATGATTAGTTTTATTCTCGAATATTTATCGATATTCATATCGAGAATAAAACTAATCATTTTAAATATAAAATTAAAAGAGTTTGTTTTATTTTATCATCATTACACAACTACATCCAAAAATATTCAATTTATAGCACATAATGAGTTGTGAAAGCTTAAAGTCAAACATATGTATATATATATATATATATATATATATATATATATATATATATATATATATATATATATATATATATATATACATATATATATATATTTACATGTATATATTAGTTTATATATATATATATATTTTTTTTTTTTATATATATAGATATAGGGATATATATTATAATTTACCCCATTCCAGATACCTTGGATCGTGAGTGATTCACTTAAATATGAAGCTTATTTTCACCAGTGTCATGTAGATTTCAGGGCTACCCAAAGTGATACGTTTTTTTTTTTAAACTGACAGGTTATCATGGAATCCAGAATCAAAATTCAAAAAATGATATGTTGGTCAACTTTCCAGATACAAGATAAGCTGTGATCAATATGCAGAAATTATCTCGAATATGTAATAATGTTATCGTGGTTCTCATATATCATAAATATGCAAATCAAAAAGATGCACGACTTTGAGGCGTCGCAACGCTTTGTTCCTCATTCTCAGAGAGTCCCATATCAGTCCAGTTTCCTTGGATCATTAGCAATCTAACGATGCACGATACATGTATTTATCCCAAGTGTTCCAGCCAGCTTTCTGGCTCAAATCTTTCAAACGAAGTTCAATTCTAAATACAATGCCGGTGATGATTTGATTTCTGTTTAAACATTCTTTCGTCGTGAAATCAAGGAGAGATCATCTATTTTCAGATTTTTCAGTAATGAGTTATAGTGATCAGTAATTGTAATATCTTATGAGTTATACACAAATTGTAGAGAGTGAAGCATGATGATCATTGAATGAAAAATACATTTTTGAAAATATAACATAAATTTTTTCATAAAATGTGAAATAACTTGTTTTCAATCCAGACTTCAATGAAATTATTGATTATTCAAACCTAATATGAATGAAAATATATAATGAATCATCCGCAGTTCCCCCAGAATTATAATGATTCCAAACTATTCAATTTTTCTTCTGTTACAGAAATATGATCTTGTATGAAGTTAATCCTAATTATTTTTCCCTAATTTGCAATGTTATGAAAAAAATCATTTCCATCATGTCAACTCACAAGATGATTTGTCCATGCTAATTTGATTTACAACACGACACGCGATTTCCTAATTCGAATCATTTCAAAATGATTGACCCCGACGTGATTTGAACACGCAACCTTCTGATCTGGAGTCAGACGCGCTACCGTTGCGCCACAGGGCCTATGTATAGATCGTCTTTATAATCAATCAAGTACGAAATCGCAGTCACAGTGGCTGGTTCAGCTAGAATGGCGGGCTCTGATCATTTCAAGCCTACGTGAGCTAGACTGTAATTGAACTATTGTTTTATTCGAATGCTGACAATCCAGAACAGTATGACATAACATTAACGTTGTATAGATTCACTTGGTAAGAGAAAGTTGTAGAGAATTTGTAGAAATATGTAGGCCTACCGTATCGAAATAAATCTTGGGAATCGTCTTGTAGAAAATCAATTTAATTTAGTCCAATATCAATATATTATCTAATTATATCAGTCAGAATTTGATTTATCATATATCGTTATATTTACTGCTCGCGACTTCGCGTTATAGGCCTACTCTAGAAAGGGTAGTATGTGTGGTTCGTGGGTATGTGTGTATAATTTTCAAAATACACTTATTTTTCGATGATTTTTCGGTGTATTACATATAAACATATATATATATATATATATATATATATATATATATATATATATATATATATATATATATATATATATATATATATATATATATATATAATATATATATATATATATATATATATATATATATATATATATATATATATATATATATATATGTATATATATATATATATATATATATATATTTATATATATATATATATATATATATATAAATATATATATATATATATATATATATATTTATTTATATATATTTATATATATATATATATATATATATATATATATATATATATATATATATATATATATATGATATATATATATATATATGTGTGTATATATGTATATGAGTATATAACTTATATTTCATATATAGCATATAACCGGAAAATATATAACCGGAAAATTAATCAACATAAGTAAAATATTGAATCAACTCACTCGTATGAAAACATGTTGTGATTTGTTTTGATTATACCCAATTTATTTGTAGTATGTATTGAATATCCCCTTTGCCTCTTCTTCATTTTTATTTTCATTTTCATAATATATAGCCCGTTTTTTTTTTTCATCTTAATCGCACATTCCAAAATAATCACTAAACAACTGTGATTTACTCAATCAATTCCTCTCTTCGTATAATCGTATGGTCGGACACAATCACAATAACACAATCAGGAGGTCTCGTTTCTTCCTTCAACTCAAAATAGGGGTTCGCTCTCTCGTATCTCGAGGTGTCGTAAATAACACAGCAAATCTTGCTGCGCCCAAACCACGTTAAGATGAATGGTCGCGTGTGCTCGAAATCATTAATTAATAACATCATCATTTATTAAACAACACGTCGTAAATAACTTGAGTCGAACAGCAAAAACAAGTGCGACAACATGTGGTGCGGTGCAGGAAGATTTCTACATGAATAAAAAATTATATGATATTGTGAGTAGAACTAATATAATTTTGAAAAGATATAGAATCTTTCATTAGATAGAATTTGCTTGACTGGATCAAAGGTAATATGATCTATATGAGATACCCGCAGTATTGTCAACACTATTATAATAGTTTGAACTTGACTAGATACTTAAAACTTCACAAATATTAGATTAGAGACTATCTCATTTATATTTTATATCCAATTACTTTTATCTCAATTTAACTCGCTATTATTAATTAGTAAACTGTTACAATTTATATTATCAATTATCATGCAGGTAGTGAGGCCCATGTTGTTACGGAACTTTTGCTCTGTTCTCACTATACCTGTATAAGAAACCTGTATACCTATATGGAATGTGGATTTCCATTTTCCTCTGTATGGAAATCAATAATACATTTTAATACATTTTACAAATATAAGATTACCTTACTGTTATACTCCGAATTTGTAATGAAGTATTACAAGCCAATAGACAGGTGAAAACGTTTGTTGACCTACAGTTCTATATGACTCATTCAAGCTCACAAATTAGATTGTTTTTGAGCACTAAAATATATACTATTCGAATAAATCTTCTGAAAATTGAGTGTAACGTGATTTTTTACACTCAAGTAACATATGTTTTGCTTCAAGAACTGAGATACCTTTCCGATTTATTTTCTTTTAATGACGCCATTCACAAGAAAATATGTGGATCACTCATCAATTTATATATTTACTTCATGATTTGTTGATGAATTATCAGCTTGAAAATGTGTAAGAGATAATTAACTTTTGAATATATCAATTCAAATTGAATCGTTTTTTTTTCATCACAGATCACATTTCAGTAATATTTATTTGTTTATCACTCTATCACTATTTTCTACATTCATTTTTTCATCAATCATTCATCTATGATTTATTATATTTTGTATTTTTCCAACTTCATTAATTTTGTATTTGATTATTATTATGTGTCGAACGGCAATCATATGTGACGTGGCATAGTTTTCAACAAAGATTTATATATGGCTCATGAATAATAAATTATACACAGAACATGAATTGAATCAAATGAATAATAAATCTTTTATAACTGGAATTTTATCTCAGCCCTAAAGATTCAATTTGGAAACAATTAATCTGAGAATAGTTTTTAATGCGAATATAAGTTGTAAATACACATATAAAACACTATGTGAATTGAGATATACTTATAATATTGAATGTGTCTCAGTTTAGATCATTTTGATTGGAAGAAAATTTGAAATGAGTGCACATTCACAATACGAAATTCAGAGTATGCGATATAAGATGAGAGAGATATTTAAATAGAGCGTATATAATTGAAAGTACACACCTTGATATTGGCAAATTTCCCTATTCATTCATTCATTCATTAGATGAGCGTAGCAAAGATTCCATTCCACATACCGAGAAAAAATGGGCTTCGTTTTTATGTTTTTTTGTTTTTTTGTAATTTTGTGTGCGGCATACAGCTGGTCAGGAAAAAATACCTATCGACTTGGAACTTTTCCTACATATTTGTCATACAAGAATGGATTGGGATTTTTTTTCAGAAAAATTAGTCGGAAGGTTTTTCCGGAAAAAATCGCAAAGTTTGAAAAATGCACATAAGATTAACCCGTAGGAAAAATACTTGAAAAACAAGAATTTTTTAAAAGCTCTCAAATTTTCACCGAATATGAATAATAGTATACACCTTTTCAGAAATTTTTGCAACAATTGGATGAGAAATAACGAAGAAAATGCATTCAAAACGTATTTTCACTTCAAATAAAGCCATTAAGGGAAACCAATCAAATATAGGCCTATAGCAACAAGTGTCATCAATTAAATTAAAACGATTGAAATCAGTTATGAATGGACAGGAAGGCCGTGACATAATTGATTCCGGTAGAGTTTTTAAACGTTTGAAGTGATCCAATGTCTAGATGTAGACTGAGCTGACAATTTTTTTTTCATTTTACATTTCTATACTTCTGAGCTCATCTCACAACGCGGATCCCGCGTTTTCCTAGTATAATTTCATTCTTTCAACCAAAATGACCAGAGGGAAACAAATTGATTAATGGGATTGGTAGCAATGATAGCATGGGTAACCATGGTGATAACAAGTTTGAACTGTCAGATAAAGGCTAACTTTACTTGGTAATTCCAGGCCAAAGCGATAATTAGTTGATTAACTTGTTATCACCCTTGGTCACCAATGGTATTTTTGTACCCCAATTAATAATAGTTTAATTAACACATTTTTACTATTGGTAATATGGAGTCTAATAGCACTTGATTGTCATGAGGATTTCTGAAGTTTCTTAATTGTATCTTGCTCAAGAACAATCCAAACCCATTCTGGTATGATACCAACAGAAAACTTCATTCCTCTATGATACCAATTTACAGAAAAATTTCGAAGTCGAATGGTTATTTTGCCTGACCTATTAGCACACTACTATGACATAATTAGCACAAAATTACAAAACAAAATTATAATTAATGAAACCTTTTTTCATTGAGTGAAATGGAAGTCTCAGCTTGACGATCTTCGAATCATTTTGTTTTGAATACAATAGGCCTTCGCTCCTGAAAATAGGTTTTATTTGCCGTACTTGACAGATCAGAATACAAGAAATAAAAAATTGATAAATGAACATTTCAAATGATGTTGATTTGGCTCAATGATGAACTCGATATAATTTATATTATTTCATTTCATTTTCTCAAATGCTTCATCTAAAAGTAGGCAAACGGAGAGTTGTAAAAATGTTGATGTGCAGAATTACCTCAATTCACTTCACAACTTTTTACGAAATTGCTTATTCCTGTATAAACTCTCGATTTGAATGAAGATTTAATTAATTGCAAAAACCGAGCGAACTTTTACTCAACCTTAATTGAATCGTCTCCTTTTTATACTAAATCCTTCACGGGATTATAACTAGCATCATTTTATACAAACTCTAAATGAAGCTTTTTTACTCTATATATTTCCAGAATAATTAATTTTAAAAGCTTCTTAAATTGGATGTCGTTTTTTTAATAAGTCTAATAAATCTCTAAAAAGAAGCTAACAAGAGAAGTGAGCCCCGCATGTCTCTCACCCGTTCTTTATGATATCCACGTATATAAAATATCCAGTTTAAATGCTTTGTTTTTAATTGCTCGCCTATGGAACAAAATATTAATTAAATAACGAAGAAGAATATTTGGTTACGATCCAGACGCGATAATTACGAGTTATATGATGAGGTTGGCAGTAATTAATTTTCCCTGGATGGCGAATATTTTATACGTCAAATTGAGTTGATTTTTCTTCAGGAAGGGGTTTATATATCACATATTGAGGGGTGGTAAAAATGTTTGACGAAGAATTTTATTCAACAGCTTGACAAATCGCATAGGATTCGTCGCTAAAAAGCAGCACCTTTAAAATAAAACAGTACTTTTAAACGTGACGACAATGAGATATGATATTAAGTATGGTGTTCTGTTTGAAATTATGACTTTGAAACGGTTCAAAGTTTATAAAATTAATTGATGAACTTAATCAGGGTTCACAATTGATGATTAGCTGGGATACCTAATTCACCGATCAGATCATAGATTTAAATGGCATGGACATTCAAGCTGATCGAAGACTTGATGAAAATTTCGTGAAACTGATCGTTAGGCCCACTGATTGGGTTTTTCAAATTGATATGTGAAAATCAGATTACCTTGTGTCAAATCCACCTAAGCTGTGAAAATGTAGTCAGAATTGATGTATTTGCTCTGAAATCGTAACCATGGATGGATTCTAAAAAATTGTGTCACCTCTTTGGGATGAAAGTCAACATGAAGTTGAACATGAACACAACATGAACATGTATACGATTGAGAGTCCAAGGTCTCGAAGAAAGGAAGGAGAGTCGACAGCTAAAAAAACAATTTTTAGCTGTCGAATCTTGACGGTTCTGCGACATGACTTGAGTAATCATTCCTTATATCATCTTGAAGCTATTATAATTATCTGTGTTTCTCGTGTATTAGAATTTTGATATTTCATATCGTTCAAAAGTTATCACCAAGAAACTGATATTTCACTGAATCAACTCCCATGGACTCTTTTCGACTCATGGTCGGAACCACACATGATCAGGCTCAAGTAATGTGGTGTACCACATTACTTGAGCCTGATCATCGACTCGTTAGACATGCATTCTCCCCTTTAATGATGAATGGTGATAATTATCATCCGCTTAACGACTACAGCTACGTTTTTGGCGATGAAGGTATTTAATGGACTAGGCCCAAAGAAGTATATCAAGAGAGACTCATATCTATCTGATCATATATGATATATATATATATATATATATATCTATATCTATATATATATATATATATATATATATATATATATATATATTTATATATATATATATATATATATATATATATATATATATATATATATATATATGTACATATATATTTACATTTATATATATATATATATATATATATATATATATATATATATATATGCATATAAATATTCATATATATATATATATATATATATATATATATATATATATATATATATATATATGTTGTTTCGGATATTTGGGACATATATATATATATATATATATATATATATATATATATATATATATATATATATATTTATATATATATATATATATATATATATATATATATATATATATATATATTTATATATATATATATATATATATATATATATATATATATATATATATATATATATATATATATATATATATGTTTATAGAGAGAGAGAGAGAGAGAGAGAAATTATATATAGCCTATGTATATCGAGAGAGAGCTCAGACTCTATTTAGAGTACTATATGTATCAAAGTATCGAATTGTCTATATTGAATCAGAAGTGATCAGAATGATTTGAATTATATCGATTTATCCCGATTCCATATCAATCAATCTGAAATATCTTGGCGTATCATTATTTGTTGTTTTACTTGTTTGATATAGTTTTTACTAATTTGTTGATAATTCATAAATGATGGTTTACTGCCATACTCAAATGTAATTTTATTTATGAGTTATTATTGTGAAATATGTAAATTGTGTACCGATTTCCTTGAAAGAGGGTTACTACTACTATATAGAAGTAGGCCTACTATTTACTAAAATATTATGTTTTTAGTGTACTTGGTGTTAGAATTTTGATATCATAATGAGAAATAAGCTAGTTCACTCGGGTATGCCTGATTATATGAGTGTAGCGAAGATTCTATTTCACATACCAAAAGAAATGGGCTTTTTTTGTAATTTTGTACTCGGCATATACAGGTCATGAAAAAATATCTATCGACTTTAAACTTTTTCTACATAATTCTGTCACACTAGAATAGACTGGGATAGTTATTCAGCAAAATCGGTCAGAAGGTTTTTGCGGAAAATGATCGGAAAGTGTGAAAAATCCTCATAAGAATAACCAGGAGGAAAAATACTTAGAAACAAGAATTCTTCAAAAGCTCTAAAATTCTCACCGAATATTGACAATATTATTATACACCTCTTCAGAGATGTTTGCAACAATCGTATGAGAAATGACAAAGAAAACGCAATAAAAGCGTACATTTTATTGAATATTTGGATCAAATGGATTTGCAAAGTGTATATGCGACAGGTTGCAGCACTATAAATATCAACAAGTTGCACGTAAGGTTTTTGAACGTTGGAAGTAATCCAAGGTCCGTAGATGTAAATTGAGCTAACAATTTTTTTTATTCTAGATTTCCATACTAGCTTCTAAGCTCATCTCACAACACGAATCACGCGTTTTCCTAGTATTATATAGCATATGCCTCAGAACCAATGGAATATTTTCCAGGAGACTACTTTTTATATGGATCTATTTCACAAACTATGCATGCAATAATTTATTCGTATGAGAAAGAAATGAAGAAGAGAAGTTACACCTCCTATACATAACAACTACTTACTATACTCACTACACATGAGTTCAACAATCAAATTTTCGAAATATGTAAACCTATAGTCTTTCGCTTTGAAATGTATATCATTTCGAATTTCCCACTGCTTCATTTTTCTTGTAGTTCCTCTTTTACTCATCCCTGTTTTTTTTAGCACATAAAGGAGAACATAATTAAGGCATTTCATCCAACCAACCGAACAAAACTTGAAGATATTAAATTAGTTTTTCTTTGTTAATTTGCTACCATTTCATCCATGTTTTCCCCCTGTCTTGTAGTTTAATTTGGATCGCCTGCGTGTTTAAAAGGTTCCACACTTTGCTCTAATAAAAGAGGCGAGTTTTATCTTGCACCGTCCACGTTAATGATACGCAATTAGAATTGCCTTGTTCTTTCTATACTAACATCGCGTAGGATTAAAAGTATGGGACACGTAGAGAAGCAGAGATACGCTTTGCTAAGAGCGTTAAAAGAATGGGATGCATTATTCTTCTGTGGTTATACTGCTTCCCACCCCTTCTTTTTTTCCACTCCCCCTACTCACACCATACTAAAAGTAATTCGCCATTCTTTTAGAGAACGTGAATTACATCCATCAATGTATACCTTTTTTGATGATATCACCTCAAAAGCCTCAAAATTTATTTCTCGACACATAATTATAGATCCGAATATTCATGAAGATTCATTCAGTACAAAATGATGTAACTCATTCTTCTTCGGGACATATTCACTGGTTACTGTAGATGGTATTCACTAACAACAATCTGTTCACTTTTTATCGCATCTCTTCACTATGTATACCACAGTAATGATTAAATCAACGTGTTACTAGAGTATATAGTGTATTATACTGACGGTGATTTAAAATATTGATTGACGTATTTCTTCAGATTATAAGTGTTTTAACACCGCTCAAATACAGTATGCGAATAGAGTATAATAAAGAATTGGACTTAATTTATTTGTGGGGAAAGTGTTTTGACATTGATCGAGCTCGTTTTTTTTCGAGGACAAATATGAATGGTATGGGGTATGGGGGACTGTACGTACCTCATTATCAAATAACTCCCCAACATAGAACGTTTCTGACGCTACATCACCCAACAGGTGTAAAACATAAAAAAAATAGATACAATAAATATAGGTGGGATGAATAGGTATTTCAAATCAATCCAAGACGTATGTATATATGTATACATATGTATGTATATATATATATATATATATATATATATATATATATATATATATTTATATATATATATATATATATATGTATATATATATTGATATATATATATATATATATATATATATATATAAATATATATATATATATATTTATATATATATATATATATATATATATATATATATATATATATATATATATATATATATATACACATATCGATATACCAGTATCTATATATCTATGGATCTACGGATAGTTGACATGGAGGAGGTTTGCAGATGAATCAATACTGAAAATATTATCCATAATGATCATCTAGATAAGGTCCTATAAAGGCAGCTCTCCTACTGAGCTATTTTCTATACTTTGATTGTGTATAGTATGGATACGCTAACGAACTATGCTTTGTGAATTGTTCGCACAGCTAGCATACTTTGTTTGTGCCAAAGAGGTTTCCATCTTCCATATCATACAGCTTGGTTAAAATTTGATAATGAGACAAATAAAAGTGTTTAGCATGGAATTAATTATATATAAATTCATTGAAGTTCCATATAAAAAGACTTGACAGTGTCTAGATTTTTAACCTCCATACATGAACCTTCTATACATATATTGAATAGAATATAAAATCAAAATATATGTTATGAATGATTTTCTCGGGGATATGACTTAAATTCACAGATTTATACATTCATTTACATTTCATTTTTCAATACAGCGTTTTGACCTACTCCCAATCTTATTTTTAACTGAAATTCGATTATTCATCGTTCTCAAATACAAACTGAGTTTGTATTCACTGTATTATACACGCGGTTGAGTGGTAGGTTCGCATTTGAAAATAACACTTAAAATTTAAATAACAGAGAAATTTAAATTATTGCAATGAACTCTGCAGGATTGAAATTGACTATGAAAAATGTGCAACCAATAACAATAGAACGATTTTAAAAATACATATTTTGTGTCAGTATATTTCGGTAGGTTCACCTAAATATTAGAATCGACCTAGCTGTGTAAGAAAAGATGATTACCAGATTCAGGATGAAATATAAGATATGATTGTTCTTAAAGCCTTCATGATAAAACCTTGAATTATATCTGGTGCATATTTTACCAGTTTCCGTTAGAATATCTGTAGTAGTTACTTTAATCCATTGTGCTTTTGTATACATAAGGGTGCAATATATTCACGTCTAAGGGATGTAAATGAGCTTTTTCTTGGCTCTTGGGGTGGAAATTGGAAGGAAGTGTTTTGCTACAGCACACAATCTCAGCACAACCTCTTTCCTTGGTGGACCAACGTCTATTGATCGTACATCTTCTTGCCCCCTCCTCCCATCTACCTCCTCACACACCATGGATGTACGTCTTTCATTTGCAACCCCCACCCCTTAACACCCCACCACAACCCACCTCTCAACCCTGTCTCAAAGGGAAGTTAAAAGTGTACCCTCGCGTACACTCAATATAGAACCTGTGTTAAGGTGAACATATGCAACAATGGGCGAGAAGGGGCCTACGGGTGTGATTCACGAAAGTAAGATAGATTGTTATCAAACTGAGGGGAAATATATAGTTGGAGAGTGAGAAGCATGTTTGTTGAACTTGAAAAGAATTGCAACAAATAAACAGAGTAAGATTAAGCCTACGTATACTTTACTATTTACTGTTCAAGAGAGATTCATCTCTTGAATATTGATGTATTGAATATGGGGGCATCAAAAATTCTCACCAAAAAAATTAACAGAAATTATGATCATTTTGAATGATGAATATATAGGGAATGGATTATAATACTATACGTTGAATATAGTATTCTAGAATTTTAATTCGGTTCAAGCAAATATCAATGGATAAACAAAGACGAGACACTCAGGAAAATATCAACACAAGAGTGTTCATCAATTTAATAACTCAAGGTCAAGTGGTTTGTCAATTTGAAAACAAATAAGCAATATTATGCACAAATTCAAAAAAATTCATCCAATATATACTTTTTTACTACTGAAGATGTACACAAAATATATTTTACACCAATTATACCACGAATTACAAGTTAGGATCGTTCAGACGAGGAATCAAAATTATGATATAGCCATCAAAAGGCGAATCTATTGAATTCGTTCATCGATGATTAAATTGAAAAATGTAACTTATTCAACTAACGATAAATAGTCAACAAATATCAATATAATCGTCGAAATTGTTGAGAAAGTGTGGCTCGTATCTTCTTATGCATATAAAGCGATATCCATTATATTGACAACCGTTCACAATATATAAGTCACAGACAGAAATCCAGCGTGCTTCCCAATGAAATAATGATTAAATAATGGGATAATGAAATTTCGAATGCATTTGGAGATTTTGAAATTGAATTGAAAGTATTCAACAATCGAAGATGAATTCGAATTCAAATCAATCATTAGATGTGTTATATTATCATTGTTTTCATCATTGTATTATCATTATTATTATCAAATTTATTGGATGAGAATAAAAAAATAATTATTATTATTATCATTATCAATATTATTTTACATATTATTAGATATATATAAATTTGAGTGTGTGGATGAAAAAAAATATATTGTGAAGAATATTTGATGAATCTTTCAAATGTGCTTTCAACAATGTGCTTGACGACTCCACGGACAGCAAGGTTATATGGGGGTTCGAATGAGCTGGTGAAAGTGAAACGATGAAGTGATGGAGTGATGATATGTGAAAGAATGTTTACGCAAACCCATGCCTTATGCGGAACTCAAACTCACGCCCGACCTGACTTGAATTCCTTACACAGTGCGATACTTGACTGAGCCACGGGTTGGCTAATGTTATGAAATTAAGATAGAAATCCGAATTTCATCATGAAGCATCATCATATTTTTCTTCTATTATTCTTCATCTTTTCTTCCTTCCAAATGTGCCGTATCATCTACAAAATAGTTCATAAGAAACAATTGTCCAGCAGGCTCTAATATATTTTGTAATTTATAAATATAAAGCAGCAGTCGACGTGATTTAATGCGTCCATATTTTTATCTTTGGAATTTTGTTATCCTCTTCTTCCCACTGTGGGTTTATCATTTTCATCACCATATATTTTATTTTCATTCTTATACAAACTATACATACCATATATTATTTTTCAGAAAAGTTTCAAAATTGTAATTCATTTTCCTCGTGAGACTGGGTTATCATAAAAGAGAGTGTAAATGTAAACATTATGCTTGAGCTGAATTAATCACAAGTTATAGCTTTACGTGAGCGATGAATGCATATCATAATTTTTTTAACAGCAATCCAAGTTGTTATTTGCGAAAATATCTCTCACTACGACGAGTAGCGAATTATATGGAATCTCAGAAGTATTGAGGGTAACAATCACTATTCTCAGTCATATATTTTTGCCTCACATTATTCATATGTTATTACAATTTTCATATTCTATTTTTTAATTCTCCGACTTTCCTCATCACCCTATATCCTCCTTCTCCTTCATCCTTTTCTCTCAAACTTTATTTCAAATTTTGGAAGGTATTTATAAGTTCGATGTAAAAAATATTTTGACGGTCCTTATGCTTATTATTCCCAAATGCATATAACTTTTCAGTACTGATGAGAAATATATTATATGTATCATCGATGATAATAACCATCATTGCTCTAGGTATTTACTTTCCATTCTCATTCATTACCATTAAGAATTATTTTAATGATTTGTGTTTTTGTAACTTTTTACAAATGTTTTCCCATTTTTTAATTTTCCTCTAAATGACCACTTTATTGATACACAATATCACAATTTTGTTAGCAATTCGAACCAACCGTGAGAAAATGATGTTATAGATGTTTTTTATTCAACAAATAGATAGAAATGATGTGATATAACCATTGCTGATATTCACGGTTTCCAACATCAATTCTATAGTTGACGAATGGAGTATATTTTATAAGAATCAAGAATCAAGTTGTGTAGAGTTTTCGATTATACTTCACATCATATTCACCCATTTTACAACGCTTCAGGAAACATGCTCTTGAGAATCGAACCCCGGTCTCCAGAAAGACGGTTGAGCGTGGCGTAGCGACTGACTGAGTTTTTCTCAGTCACAATTCTTTAAAATAGTAGACCCATAAATATTGCTTCACACATTGGTATATACGTTATCAAGATGACATTCTCCAATCCTCGCTGAGCTATTCTTATGTAGAGTGTTTCAAAATTTCGAATTAGAAATGTACTTCAAAAATGTTCTACAGATTGCACCCCAAAATTACACAAAATATATATTCAGTCTGATTTTCATCATAATTTGTATTTTCGTTTCACCTCATAAGCACGAGCAAATAAAAAACACATCTGATTTTTCAAATATGATATAAAATTGAGTCTTCACTCACGCTCATCCATTTAACTGAGGCACGGTATTACCAAGTTCAGTTAGTCTTTATCTGACAGTCCAAACTTGTTATCATCATGGTTACCTATGTTATTTCTTTTCA
Organism: Brachyptera risi; assembly: GCA_964007535.1. Taxonomy (NCBI): domain Eukaryota; kingdom Metazoa; phylum Arthropoda; class Insecta; order Plecoptera; family Taeniopterygidae; genus Brachyptera; species Brachyptera risi. Next base: position 57,670,312 of record OZ023326.1, read on the forward strand.
CCAACTCTCAGATAAATACTAACTAGCCTTGGTAATACTGGGCCTGAATCAAATGCCACGTATCACTTGTGACGTACTTAGAAAAAATACCCATCATTCGTAAAATGACTATTTATTCATTATCTCTTGCTGAATTTTCTTAAATTTGGAACAAAATTGTTCAAAGTTGATACTTTCATAAACGAGGAATGATATCGCGAATTTTCCAAGTAATTGATATACAGTTGTAATAACACACATCATCTGTGATAAGAAAGATTAAGAATATTTTCAAAATATTACATCACACACATGCAACCAACATGGTACACAAATGAATTGCTGTACTTGTATCCTCTTCTACTAATTGTTTCTACATTTTGTATTCATTTTTATTGCTTTTGTTTTGCCACAGTTTTGCTTCCCTTATTTCACCTACTTTTTAAATGACGATTTATGTCATTTTTTTCAAGTATTATGTTTCCCTAGGAATTTTCTAGAAGTAATTCCTGACGGGTGATATTTTGAAACCGACCGTGAATGAATAATGAATGAATAAATTATTGAATGAATATTCTTCAACTGTGAAGAATAAATGAATTAATGAATAAATCAATTGATTAATTAGTTGATTAATTAATTGATGGATGAATGAATTAGTTGATGAATGAATGTACTGATGAAAAAAAAGTGAATTAATTCAAGGAATGAATGAATGAATGAATGAATAGAGAAATGAATATTTCATAATAAATTAATTATCTGAGTAATTATCAATTGAAAAATGAGTAAACGACTGAATGAATGAATGGAGCAATTAATAGATGAAAGAATGAATGAATGAATGCATGAATAAATGGATGAATAGATGGATGAATTGATAAATGATGAGTAAATGAAAAAGTGTGGATACATGATAGATCAATGAATAGATGAATTATTGAATGAATGGATGAATGAATACTTTAATAGATGTATAAATGGATGAATCAGTGAATGAACGAATTAATGAACCAATAAATGAATATAAATTATTGATGAGCGTAGCGAAGTCTCCATCCCACTCTTATAGGGCTTTGTCTGTGTGTTTTTTTTTTTTTTTTTTTGTATGCACTCCACAGGTCGCAAGAGTTGACTGATAAACATGAAACTTTTTTTGTACACGCAAACTCATCCAACTTAGAACTGTATAGTTTTTGGAAAGAATCGGTCCGACCAATTTTGAGAAAAATTATCTCAAAGTTTCTGAAAACCCCATAAGATTTGGCTGGGCGGAAAATGTTGAGAAATAAAATCTCTCCAAATGGGATGAAATTTTCTCTAAATGTGTATACTAGTCAAACGCAAAATATGCGTTGTAAGATGAGCAAGATATCCGAATAAGGTATAAAAGTCCTTGAAGTAGTTCTACCCTTTTGCTACTTTATCGACTCTGGTATTCTACACACCTTGATATCTGAATAAGCTATAAAAGTCGTTAAAGTAGTTCTACTCTTGCCACTTCATTGACTCTGGTATTCTACACACCTTGACGCATATAAAAAATACTTCATTGTTGGTCAACTCTTGAATCTAGAAAGCAGTGAATCTCGACAACTTAATTCTGTCACAATTTGTATGATATATTTTATGAATATTATCAGTCATTCTATTTTTTTTCTTCAAAAGGACTGATCAGAATTGCTTAAAAAATCGTAATGATGTGTAAAATCCATGTATACACATTTAAAGCGAATTTCATCCCATTTGGAGAGATTTTATTTTTCAACATTTTCCGCGCAGCCAAATCTTATGGGGTTTTTAGAAACTTCGAGATGATGATTCTCAAAATCGGTCCGACCGATTCATCCCAAAAATTATACAGTTCTAAGTTGGATGAGTTTGCGGGTACAAAAAAAGTTTCATGTTGATCAGTCAACTCTTGCGACCTGTGGAGTGCTTAAAAACAAACAAACAAAAAAAAAAAACAGACAAAGCCCTATAAAAGTGGGATGGAGACTTCGCTACGCTCATCAACATAGATTCTACACATTTTCACGATTTTGTGAGCAATTCTGATCAGCCGTTTCGAAGAAAAAAATTAAATAACTGATAATATTCATGAAATATATCATAAAAATTGTGACAGAATTGAATTGTCAAGATTCACTGCTTTCTAGATTCAAGAGTTGCCCAACAATGAAGTATTTTTTATATGCGTCAAGGTGTGTAGAATACCAGAGTCAATGAAGTGGCTAGAGTAGAACTACTTTAACGACTTTTATTCAGATATCAAGGTGTGTAGAATACCAGAGTCGATAAAGTAGCAAGGGTAGAACTACTTCAACGCTTTTTATGCCTTATTGGGATATATCTCGCTCATCTTACAACGCATATTTCGCGTTTGACTAGTTTTTTCAATAATCACGTTCTTATTGAGAATGGAAAACAATAGCCTGTTGTCACTTTATAACCATCAATTCGATGCAGTGATGTTGATGCAATTACATGAATATCTCGTTTCACTAAAATCGAATTCTTGCGTGTTTCTGATGTACAGGACAGCTATAGGTCGAGCTGGTCGAGCTATGTATTCAGGTTTGCAGACTGAAGTACTGAGTTCGAGACGTGTCAACTACAGCAAGTAGGGCACCAAAGTTGAGTCCATAGAACTCGGTCGAGTCTGTATAAATAGAAAAGGATTTCAAAGTTGATTTGGTCATCAGAATATACGACCAGTCATCGAGTAAAACCACTAAAGTAATTAGAATCAGTTGTGTTCTAGATATTTGAATTTAATCGACTGAATGAAACTAATATATGAAATATATGAAGTATTCATGTTTATATATAATTTTGAATGTGACGACTCTTATTATGTAGCTATACTACCTGCTGACCGGAATAGTTGAGCATCTTAAACTGAGGAATTTATACTGTACAACCATCTAAAGTCAATACATCAATTGATTTTTGTCAACCATCAAGCCTACATTGTGCACTGCTGCCTAATTTGAACAATACTTCATAATGTATTATTTCCATAAAAAAAATCTAGATAATGTTTTTCTAGTTCTTTCATTTTCCAAGAATATGTTATCAATCATTTGTTTCATTACGTGTTTATGAGTATGGTAGTCCATTGAATCACAGATAAGGCAATGTTATCATTAATTGCATAATAATATAATTGATTCAAATAATTGATGGAATTGCAATATTTTATTTCACCTGTTTATCGTGTGAGTAGATTTTGATAGGAGAGTGCAAGGTTGATGAGAGTGGCTACAAGTGATCTATAAAAACTTCATCCTCACTTTTCTCCACAATGGAAAATGAAATTTATATGAAACTCTGAATCAATGCGTACTTTTTTAATTTCTGTGTGAAGACATTCTTATGAAATTTGTGAAAAATTTCAAATAAGTTTTCCTAGAGTACGGTTGTGCAGTTTCTCAAGAAAAATGATGTTTCATGTGCATATCAAGTTTTGAGAATATTTGTGCATTTGTTTCACGCTGTGAAACGAAAAAAAAAAAATTTCAAAGCAGGCCTGGTGAAATCAATTTGAATATATGAGAATATTATACAGAAATCAAATTGTTTCATTTGTGTTTCAAATGTGCATTTTCCAAGTGAATTTCCATATGTTATAGGCCCATGATAAAACACTTTGTTCAACTTATTGTTAATCAAACAATTTTTCTCTCATATAGATTTTTGTAGTCAAGATCCATACCTTTGAAAAATAAGTGATTGAATTGTAAATTGTTTTTGCAGATCTCGAAGAAAACTGAATCGCGCTATACACAACCAAGAATATATCCAACACAAGCACCTGCGACCTGACTTCAATCAAGTTATGAAGATGAAACTCGAACACAGTATGAACATGGCTACAAATATCAAAGTTACCTCTCAGTATCAAATGTGTGGACTATATATTTCGAAAGCCACGGTTATTCAAGCATTATTTCAACAATATGAGATAATATTCTGATGTGGTCGTTGTACTTAGTTTCTCCATGATTATTCAACAAAAAAGGATTTTAACTTTTATCTTTAGGATAGAAATATTGAAAACTCATGTTGATGTACGAGAAAGTGAATAAATATATACGTTTGGTACATTTTACCTAATCTCACTTTTTCTGTGTTTTTTCAAATATAATTTTCAAGCTATAAAGTGCTGTGAAGTGAGGTCTTGTGGAACGTGTTACTTTATTCATTTATGGGCGGTTTTTCTATCTTTATTCTTTCCGATATGGAAATAAGGAAACAAATGTTTTCAAGTAATTAACAACCATAACTTCAGTATACTGACATTATGCTAGAACTATGGGGAATTGTCAATTTCTCATCATTCAGTACGACAATTCGTTAATAAATTGCCGCAATGTAGAATAGATGGTATTATTTCTCAATCATCATTCAATTATCCCACAATGTATCAATAGTATCAATAGAGTAAATTAACGTAACTAACGCAGTATGTTCCAACAAATATATCTCAATCTAAAGAATATAGGCCTACCGGTCAAACGTTTCAATCACTTTCAATATATTATAATGTAATAAATACCTACCATTTTGAACAAATTTCAATTTTGGGGTCAAGATATTTAACCGTATGTCTGTAATATAGATTCTATTGCATAGCAATCACATATATTATTCCCTATATTATGACAGTTGTGTTAATTTTATGTATAATCTGTAAAAGGCTGAATTTGTGTATCGGAGAAAAAATGCACATGCACAATTCACATCTATTTTGTGTCGGAAGATTATATCAAAAGTAAACCCAGTGAAATTTCCTTATTGATTCGTCAGCATTGAAAACGTGTTTCCAACTTGTATCTTGGAAAAGTATTTTATGTAGGCTCATGCGTACAATATTATAAGAGAACATTGTATTGTATGCGGTCGATATCACCGGATAAGTAGCAATATGCTCTATTATTGGACTCAATTTTATCGTTATTGAAGAAATCAATCTTTCCTTTTTGCACTCCACAGGTCAAACGAGAGCACACATTTTGATGGGACGTGGAATGCACATTTGCCATTATCTAACGCGATACTGTAAAGTTTTGAGAGGCATCGGTTGAATCACTTTTGAGAAAAATAACCGTGAGAGTAACCCAGGAAAGAATACAAATAATCTGATGTGTTCATATTTTCACGAAATTGACGCTCAAGAATGATACTAAAGCTTTACGCCAATCTGAAGATCAATTTTGAAGGGAAAAAATGATGTAATTCCACATGTCAACATGGTTTTTATGAAGATTTCAAGAAGAGTGACAAGAATAATCAATCGAATCGTAAGACGTTTAGAATGAGAACAAAGAAAACAGGTATAGGTATTGACATGTTAGTATCACAATCAAGGTGTGTGTATAGTTTTCAATTGAATTTCTTAGGCCTGTACCGCTTATCTTACAACGCATGTGTTGCGTTCTACGTACAGATGCTTTGATGAACGATATCGAAGACTTCCATACTATATTCTAATAAACTTTGTCTGTCCGTTTTTGATACGCACTGCACAGGTCGCAATTGGTTCAACTAATCGACATGAAACTTTTCTTGACACGCAGATTCATCCATTAACTCAGAGCTGTATCGTTCTGACGCCAAATTGATCAGACCACTTTTGAGAAACACCATCACAAAATTTTGAGAAGCATCATGAGATTACGCCGGAAAGAACATTTTGAGATTAAAATCTTCAGAAAAAAAAAAAAATTTCACTGAAAGTGAATGCAAATAAGACACAAATTGATGTACAAATTTTATTGAAACCAAGCCAGCTATTTATTTAAAGAGAATAATTATTCAATGAATAAATTCTCATCACTCAGCCAAAATTAGTGGCTTATCAGAATAACGATAGGCCTATAACTTATCATTTATTTATTCAGTATCTTTCGCACCATAATTTTTTTTCACAATCGGTTGAATTACGGGCCAATTCTTTTTCAGTGTTATACTGGATCCGATTCTTTTGATCTATTGTGTGGAAGCAATATGGTCGATCTATAATATATTCAATAATTCGATATCAATCATATAAGAGTTCTCATGATATAATTCATTTATTCATTTAATAATGATGAGGTTTCTGAATAATTATCTTTGAATCACATTTGTTATTAATCCATTTGGTTTGTAAGAATATATATAAACACTATAGATATTAGCGTTGTGTTTATGGAAAATTCTCAATGATGTGTATAAGTTTCTTCGTTTTCTTCGTACTTATTCTCAAATTATAAGCAATTGATCGAAATTGATTTTTGTCACAACAAACTATCGATCAGTCGACTCAATAACAAAATCAGAACTGTTAGAATGTGTCCTACGTTCATAGAGTGGGAAATTTTCGAAAAATTAGGTATCCAACTAAGTGCATATTTACTTGATTATAGATAGGGATTTCTGCAAATACTTGTAGGATTTTTTATTGAAGTTTCTCTATTTACAACGATAATGATTTTGATACTGCGGTTAAATAAATTAGGATAAGAAATACGATAACATAGCAGATAGGTTTGAAAAGTTGAATCCTCAATATGAATCGACCATAAATTGAGCAAATGAAATTATGATTCCAAATCATTTTTAACAAGTTTTTTTCACAATTTGCAGTCAACACAACACTCTGCGTTTTTCTGCAGTGCAATATCTGAAATTCTGACAAGATCAATTATCTATCATATTAAATGAATCGATAAAAATTTTCACATCATCTGCACTGAAAAGTACTAGACAATTCCGAGTTCCAAAGTCTGGTGATATCGTGAAGTGAAAGATTTATGAATAAATGTGGAACATTCAATTAGTACAGCTTCAAGTAATTACTAGAATCGTCGTGTTGGTAATTTGGCGCTTCCTAATTACCTGTTTCTGATTTCTACAAAGCGGTGGCTCGGACAGACTTGCTTGATTTCCACAACGGTGTTGATGTGTCGTCGTTCATACTGACGTGATTCGTTAATGACTTCTGAAAAGCTCGGTAAATAGAACGCACTAATGTGATACGTAATTAAATTCTTTTGGCGGTTTTCCTAATTTTCAGACTTCAAATTAAAAAACTGCTGAACCATTCCATTTCGAAATTAATCTAGATTAGGAAAGAGAAGCATGCGTTGTAATATGAGGGTATAGCTGTATGAAATATAATCGGAAGCGTTAGACGCACACGCACCTTGATTTGAAAACTATCAAGTCACCGGCCTTCCTGTCCTACTTGTTGCTTATTTTTGGAATCGTTGTACGTAAGATCTAATTGGTTTCAACTTTTGATCTTCTTAATAGATTTTCAATTGAAATGAAAAAAGTAGGCCCACGTTCCGATTATTTTTCTCCAAACGGCTGATCCGATGACCGAGAGATTTTTGAATAATTTCTGAAATAATTTGAATATATTCGTTAAATTTGTTTTCATTCTTTTCTCTATGGGTTATTGCAATGGGAATTTTCAAATGTTTTTTATTCAGAAGTGGACCTACCGATTTTGTCTCACAACTACACAGTATCAAGCTAGATGATAGCTCATGTGTATGCCAAGTATTATCAAAAGGTGTGCTTTTAGAATGTGATCCTGAACTCGATCATATAAATTAGTTGATTGCTAATTTGTTCAAGTTGTCGAATTTTGAAATATAATAATAACAATTTTGTGTATAATGGATGTCAACATCTGACCTCTTTACGATATGAAAATGTGTTTGTTTCTCCCTCTGCTCTTCGAACCCTGAAATGACATCCTGAAACGTTCCTTTCGATACGGGTGCTACCATCTATCGGTCAATCATGAATACAACACGTC
>OZ023326.1:57680606-57745606 GCA_964007535.1 Brachyptera risi
TTATCTTCGATTTAAACAAATCAACAATAACTTGAGAGAAAGAGAAAGAGGAAAAGAAGACAATTGACGACTAGTGATTGACCCACCCACAAACGTCACAAAACAAAACATCCAATCAAATGGGCTGTTTGTTAAGTGGTAAAATTGACATAGCCTATTAGAATATATCTAAATGCCCACATGGAGTATAGATCAAGGTGGCCTGCCGATAAGCCACGCCCATCACTAGTGGTCAATTCTAGGCCTATATGTAGTTTTTTTCTCACTTGTATCTATGTACATACAATTGGTCTTCAAATGTATTGCATCTCAGGAATGCAAATGAAGGAAAATAGAATCATCCATTTGTAAATAGGTTTCATTAGTAAACTTTTGAAGTTGACCCTGACTAGAAGGTATAAGCAGTGTCATTTGGAAAACGTATGTTCAAGTTCACAAATTACGTAATTCATTAAGCACTGAATAGAGCCTCTTGAATAAAAATGGAGAATTAATTTAAAAATTGTAATGTCATATTATTTTTGTTTTTCTTGAATTACTCTGGAAAATTCTCACAGATACTATATGGAAGAAGTTGTAAAATACACCACAACCAACTATATTTCCAGAAATGTGCCTAAAAGCTCGTTCTTACCAAATAATCGGTTATATAAAATAACAGTCACATGAATAAATGAATGTCATTTTACATCGCCATATTTATGAAATGTGAAAATGTAGCATATATGATGTAAGATGAGAGAGATATTCATTTGGATTGGAATGTAATCACACATTGATTTTGACACTATTAAGTCACTGCTCTCCTGAATTAATTGATATGTCTTTTCTGTTGATTGATTCGATTATTTTACGCCTCAATTGCTTTCACCTGTTGATCTTCGTAACAGCTTTGATCGCTTTTTTTAAATTGCCTGATTTTTTTTCTCTTCAAAACGATCGATCCGATTCAAGTACATCTTTGAAATATTCTGTTGCATTCATGTTCCTGAATTCCGTGAACATTTGAAGTTATTTGAAGATTTGTTTTTCTCAACATTTTCCTCTCTGCGACATGGGTTTCTCAGAACTAGCTAAATGTTTTTCAACTGTGGGTTCTTCTACAAATAGTTTCTACTCTTTGGGCTCCCAAACTATACATTACTGAGCCAGATTATGACATATGTGCAAACCAGTTTCATCCAAATTTGTGCTTTTTTGACGTACTTGTGGAGCGCAAAGAAAAAAAACGTTTTTAAAGTATGGAGTAGAATTGTGACCACGCTCACACTCATCCAATAGTGTATATCTACCCTACTGTTTTCCGACAGAAGCTTCCTTTTTCTACCTGGCTGAACCAGTCAACCTTGTGATATTGCAAAGGATTCAACAGGTATCAGACGAACAGGAAGTGGACTTTTACTTTGGTTCAATTGCTCTACAATACTTGACGTTGTCAATAATATTCGTTCTACAATTAGTCATTTCAAGCTAATTGTATTCAGGTAGTTCGGTATAAAAGCATAATTATTTCAGGAATGGCACACAGATCAAATTAAGTATGGAAATTACTCACGATAAAGAGTTTTTCGTTTATTTCTCAACATGAACAACAATGTATAACCAACATTTTTCATTTTCAATGAGGAATTCACTTATATAATTAAATTTGAATGAGAATACAACATTTAACCGTGACTGGCTGCTAAAACATGGAAGTGTTTATCACGATGACGGTGAAAGCTTATTCGTCCTTCCCCACCATATCCACCATTTTCACCAGACACACCATCTCGTCTAGCTTTGTTAATTCCTTTCAAATCTGGCAAGTTATATTGTTCCTCATCATTGTTAGTCTTCTGAACGGACACTTCTCTAACCTCAATACCTTTTTTCATGTTTTCATGTCCGTAATAATATTTCCCATTGTTTTCGACTTTCTGTCCACTACCGTCTCTATCTGAGCCTGAATGCCTCTTTCTATTCATCACTGGCAGATGCTGATGCCTACCACGATGCCTTATGGTAACATTGGGTATGTTTATTTTTGGATCGCCGCCAACTTCTCCAACTTTTGGGCACTTATCTCCTCTTATTCCGTCAATGTGATGATGACGGTGAAGATGCCTGTGTTTAACAATGGACTCTCCTTCACCAAATATTTGAGGTTTCTGCGCTCGTAAATCTGTAATGTTGATGTTGGTTAGTTACTTATGCTAACATCTCTATTTCAGTGTTGATTGGATTGGATTATGGTCTGGAATTTTATCGTACTCGAAAATAACGAACGTGTTTTTGGTTCGCACTCCACGGATCAAACGAAGAAACTTGTTCGATGAAACATGGCATCATCTGACTCGATATGGTATAGTTTTGAGACGCAAGTGGTGAAACCATTCATGAGGAAAATAATTCCGAAATTTTGATTATCCCCGTAAGAATAACAAAGAAGGGAGAATATGGAGGAAAAAATTCTCCAAATTGTGTCATTCAAATTTCCACGTAATTTAGGTGCATGAATCATGAACATAATTCCACAGTTTTACATGAATCGTATGAACCATATCAAGGATAATTATCATCACAATTATCATCTATTTTTCACATCATATAATGAAAGCTGTCAGGAGAACGGAGAAGATTTTCTAAGTATAAGTGGATTATTTCGGTAGATTCTACTCTGTGATGATATTTGTATTCATGTGATTTAGTTTAACATCAAAATATTCAAGCTGACAGAAAGAAATATTCCCATTTGATTATTTCTTAAATGTGTCATTTTGATCGTGAAGAGCAAGTTGTAGCCTACTAACTGATAATTGCATGAGTATTCATCAGTTTATTATTACTAGTCAAGGTTTGAAAATATCTCACGTGACTAAGGGTGATAACAAGTTATTTCTCCAATCATTACATCATTCACGAATCATCAGTGGATTCATCCGACTATTCGATTATAATTGTATTCGCATCTAGCCTCGTTGATGGAGAACTGGCTATATTAATATTATAACGTATCAATTTATTTTCAATTTGAAAAAATTATTGAATAATTTTCCTAGAATATATTTGTCACAGGGTAGATCTAAACTATTTAATACGTAATTTTTTAAATAGATTTCTCACGAAAGTAGACCAAACCTTTTGTAAGCCGTGACCTAACCTGTGGATGAAAATGTGAACACAGATGTTAGAGGCTTCTGTTCCAACTACTTCACTCAAAATATTCTCGAAAAATTAATTATGAAACGGATTGAAATGAAAAAAATAGTATATGTATATTGTGTGTATCATTTGTAGATGTATACATATATGTATGGGTATAGTATATTTTCGAAATTAGGACCTAAAATATGAATATCTATACAACCACATGGAAAAATCCGCATGTTTCCGAACATCTGAGGGTGTCACACGAATGTACAACGTACTTGGACTGCACTTGACAGGACTGCTGGGAAGAAGCAGATAGGAATCTTTGAGAAATAAATCACGTTATTTCTCATTTCTGTATCTTACCGATAATCAATGTGGCTGCTACCACCGTCACCACAGCTAACAGCTTCATCCTCAACCTGTGTCAGACCTCGAATGTCGTTGATTTAATGTGACACAACGAATCGAAGGCTCATATATATATATATATATATATATATATATATATATATATATATATATATATATATATATATATATATTATACAGATACATGATAAAGCTACTTGTAAAGCGATAACGTTTATTGCTGAGAGTAAAATGACAACATCAATCGATGAACATCATGTATACTTGCATTCACGAAAGAAGAGACTCGTCTACAGACTGAATAATTGTGGAAACTTTATAATTACATAATCAACCTGAAACTCTGAGGATTGAACGCTTTTTAAATATGCAGTTGTGCATCTCAACGTTATTTCAAAACTCGTCCTGAAAAATAATATTGACCTGGAATATTGCACAACAATATAATATATATATATATATATATATATATATATATATATATATATATATATATATATATATATATATACATATATATATATATATATATATATATATATATATATATATATATATATATATATATATATATATATGTATATATAGGTATATATAATTTGCCACCCTAGGCCAGGACATCGTGGCTCCAGGTCTTGATACGGCCCTGTATATATATATATATATATATATATATATATATATATATATATATATATATATATATATATATATATATATATATATATATGTATATATATATATATATATCGTCAAATAAAATTAGAACGACTCCAATTTGACCCCTTCCATGAGAATGGGAGTCATGATGACTCCCAAATAACTGCACACATTTGAGTCACACGTATATGAAGAAACTTCAATACGTCCAGTCTTGCAGAATATACATGACTCAACAATAATTATTGGTGTGAGAGTAAATCAACTGGACAACGTAGGCCAAGTCACACCGTTATTGTCGTCAGTTACAAAGATTTTGACACCAATTTCGTTTGACTCCTTCATGACATCTCTCAGTTCGGACTCAATGAAGTCGTTGAAATATTTTGACACTCGTACAAAATATATGCTATTGACGGAGTTCATTTTGTATTTAAGATGAAAGTTCCAAGAATCATGTGCATCTAACGAATGATTTTTCTTGGCCGGTTATCAAATCTTCTCGTCACCATATTTTTTTTTATTTGCACCAAGTTTTCAAGTATTCGGTTCATTTCTCTATCAGAACAGGTGAAAATGATAAACTGTCAATGGATCATTTTCTTGACATTTGTTCCAAAATTGTACCTTTATTATCAACTTGGTTCTCCTGCATATAATATTCTACCCCAATAATTCAAATCCTGGATCGTAGTATAGTCCATACAGCGTGGCCGTAATACAACTTACAGCTAAAATCATTATTGATTATTTTTTATGTATTTTCAGATATAATTTTAATACTTTTTTATCACAACAATAACGCAATTTTACTCACTAAACTTATGAACTTTATATTTTTCTTATTAGTTTGCGTCAAATAACTATCATAATTAAACCATACGTATGATCGTATTGGACATTTGACCAGCTGTGTACTATAGGTATAAAAGGTGGTGTGACTGAATTTAGAATCACACTTCTTCACTACTACACATCGGAAGGTGTTAGTAGATGTTCAACAGTACTATTTTTTCATAGAAGAATAAAGGACTGAAAAGTGATAACGATGAACGGTAAATTTATCGTCACTACGATACTACTAGCAGTCACCTTTTTTCATGGTAAGTTTGTAGAAATATCAGTTGATATAGTAATGTATACTTTGTGAATATTCTTCATTATCACGCATATTATTTTTTTATAACTGAGCAGGTTTTCAAGGCAATCTCTATTTGAGGATCACACATATACGAAAATTGTATAGGCATTACAAGTATTTCTAATATAACATTTCAAATGTGTGTGATTTTATAATTATAACCATAATTGCGAGAGAACGCGATATATATAAATGCGTATTCGTATACGTAATGCGTGAATGTAATACTCATGATTCATACGTATTTCTTTCAAAATGTGTGAAACGTATTTCTTTCAACATTTCAAATGTGTGTTATTTTGTGATAATAGCTCAAACTAAAGGTGAGAACGCAATACGTATTAATAAGAGTTCAACTCAAGTCTCGGCTAGCTTTGCTAAATGAATAACTATGGAATATAATGAATAAATATGGAGAAATAATTTGAGTGAATATGTACTAAAAATTTTTAAACCTGGAATGATTAACTTCATATTTCAACGTACTTTGGACATTTGAAATCTCGTGTAATCGTTGGAAAAGTTATCCTGATTCAAATATGTGAATACTCAGTTCAAATTCAAACAATACTGCATTATCCAATCATTTCGAACATGTATTTGGTCAACCGTTTCAAAGTTGGGAATGTTTCGCTTACTATTTCCACAGATAATCTAGCTCGATAATCTGTGCTATTACCATAGAGTGATGAAATTTTTGAACTTCATCACTCTATGCTATTACGTCGAGTGCAAAGTCTCTTCGTAATTGACCGTGAAACCCAAAAATTGATATTACAAAGTACATATTTACAATGATTTCATTCATCATATCTCATTATCGTCATTGAAATAGTATCGATTTAATTTCGACCAACATCATTTCAATCAACTGGTAAAATCAACATAACTCACCAAGACTCACTTAAATCACTAAGAGCCAGATACAAACACTTGGTGAAATTTTAAAGGGCTGAATATTCGTTGAGGTACGTGAATGACTTGTTTTATCAAGAGTGATAACAAGTAAATCCATTGATTATCGCTGATTATTCAATTCACTTACTATCAGTTACTAAAACCGGACATAGGAACCGGCTAATAATTGAATAACAATTACATTATTAGTCAAGGTACTAATACCTAGTATTAGTAGTGGTTAGTACCTAGTTAGTGAGGTATCATATACCTAATCAATGATATCAACAAGTTAGTCGCTGAACTGTTGAGAAGACAACTATAAATATCAGTTGGTACGAATATAGACCAAAGAATCCTCTAGGATACGGACGACTCCAGACTTCATTGAAATTAACTTACCAAGAGCAACTAATGATTGGTGTTGGTGAATTGGTGAATCCAAAATATGGTGGTCCAATAGTTGGTGAATTATTTGATATCACCCTTTTTGAATACATTTGCTATTTTAGTACCCGAAGTAATAATGAACTTATTACTATTCAATCATCAGTTAATATAACTAGCAGCAACTTGAATTTTCACCAACTAAAACGATTCATCCTCTTTTATATCATGTCTTTCATGGATTTATGTATCAAATGACATGACGGTCATAATCATAATGCTGTTGTTTTTTCTGGAATAATTATAAATTTCATGTAATGAAATGTAACGAATCAAAATATTCAAAGTCACTAATAATTGAATCAAGCATATATTATTCACATCGATATTTTGCCTCGTCTTCCACCTGTATCACTTGTAAATACATATAATGGGAGAATTGCATTTTCATCATTTGTTATTATTTGGAAACCCTCATTTTAGTTGACACTAGAATTAATTTACTCGGGTCCGGTCTTACGAACTGATAGTTAGTGAGATAATCTACGGTTAGCGTATCAACTTGTTTTCACAATTGGTCACGTATTGTATTTTCTTACCTTAACCAAAGAATAAAGAGATGCCTCAACTAATGATCGAGAAATTAATACTTGAATACGAGTTCGTAAAACGGCTCTTTGAAAAATGGTAACCAGTGGATAATTTACCCCATTTTAACATCACTTTTTGTATTTTATCTTTATTGTAGTTACGTCTGAAGAACTAAATGGGAAAAATGTAAACTGCGATGAGAAAATTTGCGCAGTCACTGAAATTAGTATTCCCGTTACAATTCATCCTGATGTGACAGTGAGAGGAGATGGACGTCCTCACAGAGAAGCCATACATGAGCGTGCAGATACATCTAGTGATGAAGAGCTTGGTTCGGAGAAAATAAATACAACGTATGGAATCACTAGAGAACCGCTAAAACCAAGTACATCAATAAAACACAAAAAATACACAAACCATGAACAAAATGCAGGCCAAGTGGATAATGAGCGCAACAATACTGAAGACATGGCGAAACTTGACAAAGCAGACAGTTCTGAACAATTGATTCTGGAGAATGGTCCGGAAAATTATATTCAGATTGACGAAATAAGTTTCGTATTCTCAACTATTAAAGAAAATGGGGATCAAGATTTAGACCAAAAAAACTTGAAAAACACAAAATTGGAAAATAAAAATCATCACAATAACGGGCGCCAACTTCAAAAAAATATGCATACTTATCAATACTATTTTGTAGACGATGCTGAAGTTGGTCCTGGAAACTTCAATATTCCAAATATTAGATATACTGGCCCACCAAGAGTTGGACAGATTATCTATTACTATGGAGAATACGAAAGGAAAAAAAAAGCTACAGATGAAAAGATTGGTATACAGACTGTGGAAGATAATGGTGAAGAGGTTGATGGAGAGGTTGATGGTATCAGTAAAACTAGGCATAGAGTCGAGCATCACCACTTTCTGTCGTATAATGAACACGGACGAGGAAAGCGCGAGGCAGATGAAGAAATTGCTGAGAATGCTATACAAAGTAATGGTGAAGAGTTTGATGGTGAAGGACGTATCAGTAGAATCAGGACTAGAGACAAGCACCACCACTTCCTCAAAATTGGTGGACACGGTCGTAGAAAGCGAGCTGCAGATATAGATAGTGCTCAGACCTATGTTGAAGAAAATGGTGAGGAGCTGGATGGAGAGGGTCGTATCAGTAAAATCAGAACTAGGGACAGGCACCACCACTTCCTCAAAATTGGTGGACACGGTCGTAGAAAGCGAGCTGCAGATGTAGATAGTGCTCAGAACTATGTTGAAGAAAATGGTGGAGAGCTGGATGGAGAAGGTCGTATCAGTAAGATGAGGACTAGGAACAAGCACCACCACTTCCTCAAAATTGGTGGACACGGTCGTAAAAAGCGAGCTACAGGTGTAGATAGTGCTGGGAACCATGTTGAAGAAAATGGTGAAGAGCTAGATGGAGAAGGACGTATCAGTAAAATCAGAACTAGGGACAGGCACCACCACTTCCTGAAAATTGTTGGACACGGACGTAAGAAGCGCGCTGTAGATGTAGATAGTGCTCAGAACTATGTTGAAGAAAATGGTGAGGAGCTGGATGGAGAAGGTCGTATCAGTAAAATCAGAACTAGGGACAGGCACCACCACTTCCTCAAAATTGGTGGACACGGTCGTAGAAAGCGAGCTGCAGATGTAGATAGTGCTGAGAACTATGTTGAAGAAAATGGTGAAGAGCTGGATGGAGAAGGTCGTATCAGTAAAATGAGGACTAGGAACAAGCACCACCACTTCCTCAAAATTGGTGGACACGGTCGTAGAAAGCGATCTGCAGATGTAGATAGTGCTCAGAACTATGTTGAAGATAATGGTGAAGAGCTGGATGGAGAAGGTCGTATCAGTAAAATCAGAACTAGGGACAGGCACCACCACTTCCTGAAAATTGGTGGACACGGTCGTAGAAAGCGAGCTGCAGATGTAGATAGTGCTCAGAACTATGTTGAAGATAATGGTGAAGAGCTGGATGGAAAAGGTCGTATCAGTAAAATTAGAACTAGGGACAGGCACCACCACTTCCTGAAAATTGGTGGACACGGTCGTAGAAAGCGAGCTGCAGATGTAGATAGTGCTGAGAACTATGTTGAAGAAAATGGTGAAGAGCTGGATGGAGAAGGTCGTATCAGTAAAATGAGGACTAGGAACAAGCACCACCACTTCCTCAAAATTGGTGGACACGGTCGTAGAAAGCGAGCTGCAGATGTAGATATTGCTGAGAACCATGTTCAAGAAAATGGTGAAGAGCTGGATGGAGAAGGTCGTATCAGTAAAATCAGAACTAGGGACAGGCACCACCACTTCCTCAAAATTGGTGGACACGGTCGTAGAAAGCGAGCTGCAGATGTAGATAGTGCTGAGAACTATGTTGAAGAAAATGGTGAAGAGCTGGATGGAGAAGGTCGTATCAGTAAAATCAGGACCAGGGACAGGCACCACCACTTCCTCAAAATTGCTGGACACGGTCGTAGAAAGCGAGCTGCAGATGTAGATAGTGCTGAGAACTATGTTGAAGGAAATGGTGAAGAGCTGGATGGAGAAGGTCGTATCAGTAAAATGAGGACTAGGAACAAGCACCACCACTTCCTCAAAATTGGTGGACACGGTCGTAGAAAGCGAGCTGCAGATGTAGATAGTGCTCAGAACTATGTTGAAGAAAATGGTGAAGAGCTGGATGGAGAAGGTCGTATCAGTAAAATCAGAACTAGGGACAGGCACCACCACTTCCTCAAAATTGGTGGACACGGTCGTAGAAAGCGATCTGCAGATGTAGATAGTGCTGAGAACTATGTTGAAGAAAATGGTGAAGAGCTGGATGGAGAAGGTCTTATCAGTAAAATCAGAACTAGGGACAGGCACCACCACTTCCTGAAAATTGGTGGACACGGTCGTAGAAAGCGAGCTGCAGATGTAGATAGTGCTCAGAACTATGTTGAAGATAATGGTGAAGAGCTGGATGGAGAAGGTCGTATCAGTAAAATGAGGACTAGGAACAAGCACCACCACTTCCTGAAAATTGGTGGACACGGTCGTAGAAAGCGAGCTGCAGATGTAGATAGTGCTGAGAACCATGTTGAAGAAAATGGTGAAGAGCTGGATGGAGAAGGTCGTATCAGTAAAATCAGAACTAGGGACAGGCACCACCACTTCCTGAAAATTGGTGGACACGGTCGTAGAAAGCGAGCTGCAGATGTAGATAGTGCTGAGAACCATATTGAAGAAAATGGTGAGGAGCTAGGTGGAGAAGGTCGTATCAGTAAAATGAGGACTAGGAACAAGCACCACCACTTCCTGAAAATTGGTGGACACGGTCGTAGAAAGCGAGCTGCAGATGTAGATAGTGCTGAGAACCATGTTGAAGAAAATGGTGAAGAGCTGGATGGAGAAGGTCGTATCAGTAAAATCAGAACTAGGGACAGGCACCACCACTTCCTGAAAATTGGTGGACACGGTCGTAGAAAGCGAGCTGCAGATGTAGATAGTGCTGAGAACTATGTTGAAGAAATGGTGAAGAGCTAGATGGAGAAGAACTCATCAGTAAAATCAGAACTAGGGACAGGCACAACCACTTTCATGAAATCAGTGGTCACGGTCGTAGGAAGCATGCTACTGTTGAAGAAATTGCTGAAGATATTATATAATTCATTCAGACAATGTCGAAAAGATTTCTTGAGTTGAACCGATTGAGATCTGGGAAACAGTTGGTGAAGTTATATTTTTCGAATGTAGTTCTTATTCAGTAATCACCAGGCTGAATACTTCACTATCGTTCATAATTCTAATCTCAGTTCATATCAATTATTAATTCGAGTGTGACGAAAAAATATATTTACATTAATTTTAATCAAATGATCTATTACTTCTGATTCATACTGTTGATATTTGCGAATTACATGCACCTACACAACAATTAAATGTTCAATTATTTTCGTTTATATATTTGTGTTCATTCACCACCATTATTCTTCCGTCAATTCCTTTGTTTGTGTGCTAATATATTGAATCCGCAAGGAAATAATTAATTATTAGCTCTATAGTTGAATATTCTTGAGTAGTTTGACTATTACACTGATAAGACACATTTGAATAGTTAGTCTCTATGATAACTATACCTACAAAAACTTTTTTGTCTTGAAATCTTGATCTTTTATTGCATTTTCCATTTTTTTCACCGTTGCAATATATATTGAAGTCTGACGACACTTTTTTCTACCTACTTTTACCAGTAGCCTTCCATTCAGATCATATATCCACATAAGAATATTCGCATAAGAAATTTTAAATACCTCGATTCTCAATTATTTTCTGATTGTTGACGAGTGAAATCGACTTGGTGTACCGAAAGGGGCTGCACTAAAAATTGTCTATAAGCCAAAATGCATTGAGGGTCGAGTTGGTTTGCCAATCTCTTAAAAGACCGGCAAACCAACGCAACCCTTAATTCATCTCTCTGTAAGCTATGCTTTGAAGTATTTATAATAATGTTGGGAGAAAAATATTTTCCACTTATTCACCTCTAAACCATTGTGGAAAATAATGAGATTAATTCGATTGTGGAAAATAATTTAACGTTGATATATATAAAGTTTGGGGAGCATGAAACTTCTTTCAAAAATATACTTGCATAATTTTCTATACTTATTCAAACTATTATTCAATAATTATATTATAAGTTTATTATAAACTTCTTATTCAACTATGTCACATTCTATTCATGAGTTGCATGCTACTCATTCATGTTATACATTTAACTTGACACTATTCACTTATAGGCTGTTTGAAAATTCTCATTTGTGAAAATTCGAAGCAATAATGTTTGTATGGAAGTGTTTTGAAAAGAAAACTTATCATTGAACTAATTTTCAATACTTTTTGCTGTGGTTGTTATGTTACCTCTTCTCATAATTATTATGAGGATTGAATGCCTATAATTGATCAATACTTCACTCACAAAATACTTCTTATAATTAAAAAAAGTTGAGTTAGCATAGGTTCGAGACGACACAATCGATCGCTTGGGGAATCAATCGTACAGCACATTACATATATTCCTTTTTAATTCCGTATCTTTGAAAGCCCAGGTGATATTTATAAAGATGAACATTTTTTAAAGAGCCAAATCGGTATCGCGAAAAATCACGGTTTTCATTGTGTTCAATTTGATAAATAGTATTTGAGGGGGTTGGTGCAAAAACAAGTCAAGTCACAAATTTCATATCTGGAGATATTCACGGTATTAGATTCCAAATTCCAAAATAAATATATAGCTCCAATATTATTTATTTCTATAAGTATAGTGATACAAATACATCAACTTTCTATTGTAAAAATCATTTTGAGTGATTTTTATTGAAGGGATGATTATTTTTTGCAACCCTTGATGCATTTGGACTTGTCATGTTTTTGCACCAAAAATAATTGTATTACATAATTACGATTTTTATCAAAGTTATTTATTTTAATCAATACAGAGTTGATATTTTGATTGCTAGAATTTCTGGATTTTTTCGATTTTCAACTCTAGACGGCCATTTGGTAAAATCTGACAGCTCACTGCCACCTTCATTGGTTACAAGAACGAGGCAAGTCCTGGGACGTGTCTTGTTCTTCCCACAAAAGTGAGTGGCTATGAGTGTGCATTGCATACCGGCTTGTGAGGTATGTCCGGACTTGACTTATTATTGCTCCAAAATGAAGACAAAAAACTATTTTACATAATTGCTCGCTTTTTTCAAAAACGTCAAAAATGTGACTTGACTTGTTTTTGCATCAACCCCCTCATTTGTTGTTCATTCTTTTTCTTTATAACATCGAAACTTGATGAAAAAAATTGGTCCATAATTATAGCCATGGATGAAAGGTAAGATCATTTGGACAAGGCACCACAAGGGCGATCTTACCACCACATTTTAACTGAAGAACGTAGAGAAGTCTCCATCCCACTCTTATAGGGCTTTAACTGTGTGTTTTTTTTTGTTTTTGTTTTTTGTGAGCACTCCACAGGTCGCAAGGGTTAACTGATCAACATGAAACTTTTTTTTCACACGCAAACTCATCCAACTTGGAACTGTATAGTTTTTCGAATGAATCGGTCGGACCGATTTTGAGAAAAATCATCTCAAAGTTTCTAAAAACCCCATAAGATTTGGCTGGGCGGAAAATGTTGAAAAACTAGGAAAACGCGAAATATGCGTTGTAAGATGAGCGAGATATCTGAATAAGGTTTAATAACAGTCCTAGAGATGCCACTTTATCGACTCTGGTATTCTACACACTTTGTCCTTCATTTGATTGCTACTTTACTTTTCTCTG
This sequence comes from Brachyptera risi, assembly GCA_964007535.1. Taxonomy (NCBI): domain Eukaryota; kingdom Metazoa; phylum Arthropoda; class Insecta; order Plecoptera; family Taeniopterygidae; genus Brachyptera; species Brachyptera risi. Next base: position 57,694,129 of record OZ023326.1, read on the forward strand.
GTATTCTACACACCTTGACGAATATGAAGAATACTTGGGCAAATATCGAATCTGGGAAGCAGTGAATCTTGGCTCATTTCAATATATTTGATGGATAAAAACAGTTATTTTAATTTTTTTCTTCTAAACGGCTGGTTTGAATTGCTTACAAAATGGTGGTTATGTGTATCACTCATGTTTGAACACTCAGAAAATGTTTTTATTTTTTTCGGAGAGTTTTCATTTTTTCAAATTTTCTCATCCAGCCTAATCTTATGAGGTTTTTAAAAACTTCGACATGATATTACTCAAAATCTATCCGAACGATTCATTCCAAAAACTATACAGTTCTGAGTTGTAAAAGTTGGCCCGTACAAAAAAGGTTTCATGTTGATCAGTCTACCCATGTGACCTGTGCAGTGCTTACAAACAAACAAACGAAAAAACAAAAAAAAACACACAGACAAAGCTCCATAAGAGTGGGATGGAGTCTTCACTACGCTCAACTAACTAGGAAAACGCGAAATATGCGTTGTAAGATGAGCGAGATATCTGAAACTAGTCAAACGCGAAATATGCGTTGAAAGATGAGCGAGATATCCTAATAAGGTATAAAAGTCGTTGAAGTAGTTCTACCCTTGCTACTTTATCGACTCTGGTATCCTACACACCTTGATATCTGAATGAGCTATAAAAGTCGTTAAAGTAGTTCTAATCTTGCCACTTTATTGACTCTGGTATTCTACACACATGGACGCATATAAAAAATACTTAATTGTTGGTCAACTCTTGAATCTAGAAAGCAGTCGATCTCAACAACTTGATTCTGTCACAATTTGTATGATATATTTAATGAATATCATCAGTTATTTTTTTTTTCAAAACGACTGATCAGAATTGCATACAAAATCGTGATAATGTGTAAAATCCAAGAATACAGATTTAGAGGAAATTTCATCCCATTTGGAGAGATTTTATTTTTCAACATTTTCCGCCCAGCCAAATCTTATGAGGTTTTTAGAAACTTTGAGATGATTTTTCTCAAAATCGGTGACCGATTCATTCCAAAAACTATACAGTTCTAAGTTGGATGAGTTTGCGTGTAGAAAAAAAATCATCAACCCTTGCGACCTGTGGAGTGCTTACAAACGAACAAAAAAAAACAGAAAAAAAACAAAAAAAAACACACAGACAAAGCCCTATAAGAGTAGGATGGAGACTTCGCTACGCTCATCAATAAGGGATAATAACAGTCCTACATTTGCCACTTTATCGACTCTGGTATTCTACACACTCTGTCCTTCATTTAATTGCTACTTTATCTTCTCTGGTATTCTACACACCTTGACGAATATAATCAATTCTTGGGCAAATATCGAATCTATAGGAAGCAGTGAATCTTGGTTCATTTCCATATATTTGATGAATGAAAACAGTTATTTGAATTTTTTTCTTCGAAACAGCTGGTTCGAATTGCTTACAAAATGGTGGTTATGTGTATCATTCATGTTTGAACACTCGGAGAAAATTTTATTTTTCTCGGAGAGGTTTCATTTTTTCGAATTTTCTTACCCAGGCTAATCTTATGGGGTTTTTAAAAACTTTGACATGATATTTCTCAAAATCTATCTAACCGATTCATTCCAAAATCTATACAGTTCTAAGTTGTGAAAGTTGGCCCGTACAAAAAAAATGTCATGTTGATCAGTCTACCCATGTGACCTATGCAGTGCTCACAAAAAAAAAAAAAAAACACACAGACAAAGCTCCATAAGAGTGGGATGGAATCTTCGCTACGCTCATCTAATAAAATCTCTCCAATTGGGATGAAATTTTCTTTAAATGTGTATACTAGTCAAACGCGAAATATGCGTTGTAAGATGAGCGAGATATCCGAATAAGCTATAAAAGTCGTTGAAGTAGTTCTACCCTTGCTACTTTATCGACTCTGGTATTCAGCACACCTTGATATCTGAATAAGCCATAAGAGTCGTTGAAGTAGTTCTACCCTTGTCACTTCATTGACTCTGGTATCCTACACACCTTGATGCATATACAAATACTTCATTGTTGGGCAAATATTGCATCTAGAAGGCAAACCTAATTCTGTCATCATTTTTATGATATACTTGATGAAAAAACTCAGTTGTTTTATTTTTTTTTCATTTTTTTCGACTGATTAGAATTGCATACAAAATTGTGATAATGTGTAAGATCTATGTATACACATTCAGAGAAAATTTCATCTCGTTTGGAGACATTTTATTTTTCAACATTTTCCGCCCAGCCAAATCTTATGGGGTTTTTAGAAACTTTGAGATGATTTTTCTCAAAATAGGTCCGACCGATTCATTCCAAAAACTATACAGTTCTAAGTTGGATGAGTTTGCGGGAAAAAAAAAATTTCATGTCAATCAGTCAACCCTTGCGACCTGTGGAGTGCTTACAAAAACAAAACAAAAAAAAACAAAAAACACAGATAAAGCCCTATAAGAGTGGGATGGAGACTTCGCTACGCTCATCTAATTATCACGATTTTGTATGCAATTCCAATCAGCCGTTTTGTAGGGAAAATAAAATAACTGATAATATTCATCAAGTAAATCATAAAAATTGTGACAGAATTAAGTTGTCGAGATTCACTGCTTTCTAGATTGAAGAGTTGACCAACAATGAAGTATTTTTATATGCGTCAAGGTGTGTAGAATACCAGAGTCAATGAAGTGGCAAGAGTGGAACTACTTTAACGACTTTTATAGCTTATTCAGATATCAAGGTGTGTAGAATACCAGAGTCGATAAAGTAGCAAGGGTAGAACTACTTCAAGCACTTTCATACCTTATTCAGGTATCTTGCTCATCTTACAACGCATATTTCGCGTTTTACTAGTATACACATTTAAAGAAAATTTCATCCCATTTGGAGAGATTTTATTGGATGAGCGTAGCGTGATTCCATCCCACTCTTATGGAGCTTTGTCTGTGTGTTTCTTTGTTTGTTTTTTGTTTGTTCGTAAGCACTGCATAGGTCACATGGGTAGACTGATCAACATGACACTTTTTTTGTACGCAGCTCTATCAAGGAAATTCTGCAGTTACCAGGTGATACACCTGATAGCATGATTTATACTGCTAGGAAGTATAAGGGTCTCGGTGCATTCAGAGCAAAATGGGAGACGTATATACAACACCACAATATATGTCTAGTATTGGAAAAGGCTAATGACCCATATATATATATATATATATATATATATATATATATATATATATATATATATATATATATATATATATATATGCAACAAGAGACACCATAGTCGAAAAAACTATGTGTTTACACGAACTAGAGATCACCCCCAATGATTTGAAAGCCGTTAAAAAGAAAAATAAAGTCAACAGTGGATTCATTAGAGATTTGATGCGCAAAAGAGAATTTGATAAATGGAGTAGTCTTTCTGAAAAGGGTCGTGGAGTGACGATTTACGCTGAATACACCCCCGCCAATAAGTGGATATCAACTAAGTCTGGTCTGTCTTCATCCGAATGGCGCGATGCGTTGAAAATGACAGGTAACGTTGCCCCAGTAAGAGCTCTCCACGACAGGAGTCATGATGGACACCACTGCAGACATTGTCTCAGTGAGATCGAATCCTTAGCACATGTCCTTGGCTCCTGTTACCGTGGTGAGCTCTTACGTAACACTCGTCATCACAGTATAAGAAGTGCAATTGCCAATGAGCTGAAGATGAAGGGCCTGGAAGTGTGATAATAATAATAATAATAATAATAATGTACGAGGAGGTTGCTTGCACGTCATCAAATGGCAGCTCCCGACGCATAGATATTATAGCCATCAATAGATTCACAGAAGAAGACTACATCCTGAACCCAACAGTGCGCTTCGAGACCGATGCAGGCCAAGCTGAAGCAGTTGATGCGGAAAAAAAACTTATATATGAGCCTACCATACCTTATTTTAAAGAAAAAGACTGTCTGCAGAGAATAGAAGTTATGGGGTTAGTGATAGGGGCTCGAGGCACAATTCACAATTTCTTTGTAAAATTTTGTAAAAAAATTCAGACTCAACAACAAATTCATTTATAGCATAGTTTTACTCGCCCTTCGAGGATCCCTACAAATTTCACGACATCATCTTTATAGTCTTCAGCTTTGATTTCCAATTTTGTTTTCATAGTATACTATTTTTCATTTTTTCTCCTTTTTAATTTTTGTATGATTTCGTTATCATCATTTAATCATTCCTTTTTCCTACATTTTCTTATTCAAACCTAGTCAAATTATATTTATTTTGTCATTCTATAAAATGTTGTTATCGATAATTTTTTTTTATATTTTGATTAATTGATTTCATTCTGTGTTTTTGCAATCTTATAATGTAAGACAGAGTCTTGAATAAAGATACATATATATATATATATATATATATATATATATATATATATATATATATATATATATATATATATATATATATATATATATATATATATATATATAAATATCAGATGTTGACCAAATCTTGAATCTCAAGTTATATTTTCATTTTTATATATCTTTCTAATTATTAATTATTAACTTTGCATTTATTTTTATTTTTTAAATATAGAATTTACTTGATCTCTATATATTGCAATTTGATGACAAATTCCATACCTGTATGTAAACTTATTCAAAGTATGTACGTATATGTAATGGTGCAAAGGAATGCTAAATAAAGTACAAATACAAATTAGACACTTCCACGATTCAGAAATTATTCTCTTATTTTCTTGAAATCTTTATTTAGTTGTTATATGACATGCACGCCAAGGTCTGCTCTAAGTCCGCCTAGCGGAGATTAAGCAGACCTTGATACATGCAAGAGTCACGAAGTGGCATAGCAGTGAAATGTCTTGTTCCTCGATCGCCCTTTTGATGGTGATGACATCCTGATGGTCGTACACATTTTGGTCCAAGGTATCTGCATTCTGTTGAGTGATTTTCAGACTTCAAGACCCAAGTATCTTGAAAATCCTGAAAATAAAAAGATTGCTCACATAAATCTATGCCAGAATTCAATATAATGGAACAAAAATATCAGAACTATAGTTCAGAGTTATAAGAACTCTGTGTGCTCGTTGAATCTCCGATTAGCTGGATGTCAGCCTTCCTTCTGGCCAGACCAGAAGGCAAAATATTGTATCGTATCGAAAAATGATATAGATCATTTTTCTGAATTTGAAATTTAACTATAATCAAATTACACTTCCTTTTTTTGATGCCGCCTCACGACTCCACCAACAGCTAGGTTATATGGGGGTACGAATGAGCAGGTGATTATGAAATTATGATGTGATGATAAGTGAAAGGACGTTTATAAAAACTCATAACTTATGCGAGACTCGAACCCACGCCCAACGGTGAGTTCAGTTTCTGAAGCGGTGCCTTAGCTAACCGAGCTACCGAGGAAGGCAAATTACACTCTCTTCATAATTATCATTTCTCCTGTTCATGAAATATTTGTTTTCATCTGATGATGAAATCGTGCCTGTTAGATTCAATTGTCACTGATCTGGCAAATATGAACTTTAATTCATGAAAGATAATAGTGTGAACCAGCCGCTCGTAGTAGTGTGAAATGTGAGAAAAATCGATCGGAACCTTCATTGATCGTTGATACTCGTTTCTCGTACATATCTATGTGTTAAGGAACCTGAAACTTGAAAAATTAGTGAATAAATATCAGAAACCAATGTAGAAGCTAGTAGCACTTTGAGTTTTGTCATGAATACAGTTGAATTGTGATACTGAAAAACGTTATAATTTTGTCGGGGAGGGCACGGTCTTTCAGCTGATGGGATTTATACATTCGTATCCATATCGTAGGTATATATATCGATGTCTTTGTTCGTATCTTTACCAGAGATATGTCCTGAAGAAAATTTTCAACATGATTACAACGCTCTCTGAAAAAACAAGCAATAATTCAATGGTTTTGGCAAGACGTTCATCTTTTTACAGCTACCATTGGATTCATCTCTTTAATACCTCTGCAGGAGCTAAACATGAAAGTAGATGCATCTCGAAAAATCTACCACCATTACAGTTTCATAGACTTCCTGTAAACTTTCAGGAGTTTCCAGGAACCAATATATTCTAGCTGGGTCGCTTGAATCGTGAAATACATCAATAATATATATATATATATATATATATATATATATATATATATATATATATATATATATATATATATAATTCAGTGGTGTACTCATTGGTACTCATTGGATCAGGTTGATGAGAATCACAGGTCAGAAGAGTTATTTAAAAATTCAGTGATGTTCTTTGTTCACAAATAAAAGGGGAAATGTATTTGCTTTTGTAACTCCTCATCGGCAGCATTGCAATTCAAGAAGCAATGAAATGAACAAAGACAGATGCAAAGAGAGTCATGAAGTGATGACATTATTCAGGTTTAATTTTAGATGATTCAGATCCTTTCAGATAAAATATATCGATTTTCAAAGAATGTATGAAACATGTGTGTTATTCATGATAACATGCATGAAACATGATGAGAATGCACTACAACGGAGAATATGAATTTACTGTAGTAATGTGCTTTCTTGATATACATTCTAAAAGTAAATTACAGTGACTACTATAGATATTGACATTTTAAAGATTGCATATTTAATAACAATATGAACATAACATCTGATAGTAGTAGTAGCAGTATTATCTGTTAATCAGCAAATATTTGCTGGTCAACCGAAAGTGCGAGGCAGAAAGTTTGCTAACCGACGCTGTGAGCGTCGTTCGAGAGAAAGTCTGATAGTTGTAATGATATCATAGTTGTAGTTATAAGTAACATGATTAGTACCATAATATATAAAAATAATACTCCCAAATGATGCTAGATAATCATTATAACAAATCTCATACTTTTCTTAATCAATTATTCTATATAGTATTTTCCAATATTTTACAATAACACTTTTATTATGGACTCATTTTCTATTGCCTAATTATCATTGACCTAATAATTGAATAATTTTAATTGATTATTTGGCACTTCATAGCAACGTTCATATGCATCACGATGCCAAAACTGCAAGCTATTTTCCTCTAAGCTACTATAGCACTTTTCATAGATATTTCTAGATATTAAGATATTTCTATAGATATAGATTTTATCTATTAAGATATTTCTTCAATGTTTTTGGGGATTTTCTCTGCTTCGTTTATCATCACGTGATTGATGCCATGATTGGTTTGGATCCCCATGGCTGAGTGAGCAGAACGGCTTCGAAAATATCGTCGACATTCTAAGTTCGTTCCGTTCATTCGTTCGTATCTTGTCTTCATCTCGTATCTTGTGTGTTTGGAGAAAATATTTATGACATAACAGTTATTCTCAGTAATCCACAGTCAAGCTCTCCAGGATTTTGTGGACATCACGTGACGGTTCATTTATTTATATGTATGTATATGCTATTTTTTGTCAATAAGAAAAATATATATATATATATATATATATATATATATATATATATATATATATATATATCGGAAATCAGTAAGCTGAAAATTGATGTATTGGATAATTCACAAATGAATTACGAAAGGACTGGACCAACAAAAGTGAGAATAGAAAGAATTGAAAGGAAAAATTTTGAAACATCATCTGTAGTCGAAACAAACATGATTCATTATTTGGATTTCAATTTATTGTTATATGTTGGCAAAAGTCGATTATACCAGATTATGATTGAGTAATAATGTATTTATTGACTAGGAAAACGCGGGATTTGCGTTGTGAGATGAGCTTAGAAGTATGGAAATCTAGAATGAAAAATATTTCGTCAGATCAATCCACATCTACGGACCTTGGATTACTTCAAACGTTCAAAAACCTTACCTGCAACTTGTTGATATTTATAGTGTTGCAACCTGTCGCATACACTTTTCAAAACCAATTGATCCCAACCTTCAATAAAATGGATACTTTTATTGCGTTTCTTTGTTACTTCCCATTCGAATGTTGTGAAAGTCACTGGAATTATCTGTAACTATGTTTTCCATATTAAGTGAAAATGTTGAAGTTTTTGAAAATGTTTCACATTTCAAGTATTTTCCATCCGTGTTATTCCTAAGAGGATTTCTCAAACTTTCCGATTTTTTTCGGCAAAACCTTTCGACCGATTTTTCTGAAAAACAATCCCAGCTTATTCTTGTATGACAAAAATATGTAGAAAAAGTTTCAAGTCGATAGGTATTTTTTCCTGACCTGTATGCCACGCATAAAATAAAAAAAAAAAAATACCATTTTTTTCGGTATGTGAAATGGAAATCTTCGCTACGCTCATCTAACTGGGAAAACGCGGGATGTGCGTTGTGAGATGAGCTTAGATGTGTGGAAATCTAGAATGAAAAATATTCTGTCGGCTCAATCCACATTTACGAATCTTGGATTACTTCAAACGTTCGAAAACCTTACCTGCAACTTGATATTCATTACATGAGCGTAGCGAAGATTCCATTTCACATGCCGAAAAAAAATTGGCTTGGTTTTTATGTATTTTTTTTTTCGTTTTTTGTTTGTTGGTAATTTTGTGCGCGTCATGCAGGTCGGGAAAGAATAACTATCAACTTGAAACTTTTTCTACATATCTCTGTTATTCCAGAATAGGCTGGGATTGTTTTTCAGACAAATCAGTCGGAAGGATTTTCCGGAAAAAATTCGAAAAGTTTGAGAAATCCTCATATAAATAGCCCGGAGGCAAAATACTTGAAAAACAAGAAATCTTCAAAAGCTCTCAAATTTTCAATATGAAGAATACTATATTATACACCTTTTCAGAGATTTGTACAACAATCGGATGAGAAATAACAAAGAAAACGCAATAAAAGAGTGCATTTTATTGAATATTTGGATCGTATAGTTTTTCAAAGTGTATATGCGACAGGTTTCAGCACTATAAATATCAACAAGTTGCAGGTAAGGTTTTTGAATGTTTGAAGTTACCCAAGGTCAGTGAATGTGGATTGAGCTGACAGAATATATTTCATTCTAGATTTCCATACTTCTAAGCTCATCTCACAACGTGAATCCCGCGTTTTCCTAGTTGGATGAGCGTAGCGAAGATTCTATTCCACATACCGATAAAAATGGGCTTGATTTTTCATGTCTTTTTTTTGTAATTTTGTGTGCGGCAAACAGGTCAGGAAAAAATACCAATCGAATTGAAACTTCTTCTACATATTTCTGTCATACCAGAATAGACTGAGATTATTATTCAGAAAAATCAGTCGAAAGGTTTTTCCGGAAAAAAATCGTAAAGTTTGAAAATTTCTCATGAGAATAACACGGAGGAAAAATACTTGAAAAACAATAATTTTTCAAAAGCTTTCAAATTCTCACCGAATATGAACAATACTATTATACACCTTTTCAGAGATTTTTTTACAGTCAGATGAGCAATAACAAAGAAAACGCAATAAAAGTGTACATTTTATTGAATATTTGGATAAATTGGATTTGCAAAGTGTATATGCGACAGGTTGCAGCACTATAAATATCAACAAGTTGCAGGTTAGATATTTGAACGTTTGAAGTAATCCAAGGTCCGTAGATGTAAATTGAGCTGACTTGAGTTATTTTTCATTCTACATTTCCATACTTCTAGGCTCATCTCACAACGCGCATCCCGCGTTTTTCTAGTATGTATAGTGCTTTGCAAAACCAATTGATCCAAATATTCAATAAAATGTACACTTTTATTGCGTTTTCTTTTTTATTTCTCTTCGGATTGTTGCAAAAATCTCTGGAAAGGTGTATAATACTATTGTTCGTATTCGGTGAGAATTTGAGACCTTTTGAAGAATTCTTGTTTTTCAAGTATTTTCCCTCCTGGTTATTCTTATGAGGATTTTTCAAACTCTACGATTTTTTTCTGGAAAACGTTCTGACCGATTTTTCTGAAAAACAATCCCAGCTTTTTAGAAAACGTTTCAAGTCGATAAGTATTTTTTCCTGACCTGTATGCAGCGCACAAAAATAACAAGAAAAAAAAACGAAGACCGTTTTTTCGGTATGTGAGATGGAATCTTCGCTACGCTCATGTAATTATTCGTTGCGATGGGAAAATAACATACATACTCACCAACACTACTCAACATATACACACCCACTCGACAATTAAGTTATTCCTCTAATTATTATTCAATATTAGTTGGTACAAAAACTCTTTTTTACATTAGCTAATCAGTAATCACCAATCAGGCTACAAGTTGAGAAATCTCTCAAATTACCGGCACATGTAGCTGAGTGGTTAACGCACTTGCTTCGTGTGATCTGGGAGGTGAAGGGAAATATCGGACCCGGTTCGATCCCCGCCATCGTCCATCTTTACAGGGGTTTTTCGTGATTTCCCTGTGTAGTCTAGGTTAATGCCGGGATGGTTCTCACAATATAGGCCACGTCTGCTTCCTCCTCACTGTTTTTCCCGATACCTAAGAAAAACCTCCATCTCATCATCCCACCATCTCATCAATCATTCAAACATTTGACGCCAATAGATCTTAGTAAGCATTATAGTGCGTTGTTAAAAACACAATATAGAAAAAGCTCTCAAATTATTCCTATTTATTCTAAGCTATTTAAGTTTCAAGTGATTATCTTATTGATCAAATCAATGAATCACAAAGTGTATGAATAATTGAAATTTGAAATTTTCGATGATATAGATTAACATCTTTGGTGACACTGGATTGAAATGATCGAATACTAGAAACCATTTGATCAGAATATTCTATCACTTCTTATCTGGCATGCTACCAAACGTGTATTGATCTGATATAACAATTAAAATTAGGTGAGTAATAATATGCAATGTGATAAAAAAATATGAGAATAAAAATATTTACTGATCGTAATAACTTGTATCTGGCGTAGGTCTAATATTAAACCATTCTCGAATGATAATATCACACATTAATTTTTATAGGTTGAAATAAGAGTAGTAACCGAGAATAGTAAATTAATTATCAAGTTACCGAGCTGCTGGCTTTTATTATAGCTATAAAAGTTTCAAATTGTTTTACTATAAAATAAATAGATAGTTCATAATGTCAGTGCAATGCTTTCTTATCTTTTATTAGTATGGTAATATTAAGTGTTCGTTATATAAAAGCTTTCTTCTGAAATATACTGCACTGGTTAGTAAACCACACGTTGGATGAGCAAGTGCTTCAGAAATACGAGTATTCATAAGTAGTAACAGGCAACATGAATATACAGTTGTCACAAGTGACATTTTTCACCATCACAATTGCGATCCTGATTTCAGGTTAGTGACACGTTGTTTAAAGCGAAACGTTCTTGAGGCAAAATAGGGATGTCCAATGTCGAGTAGAATGTGTTTGAAATTTAAAAACAGCTTGAGAGAAACCAATCATAAAATTATGAGATAAATGTACTTACTAATTCAAATACACATTGGTCTATGATGATTATTTTTCGCCTAACGACCCCACCAACAGCTATATTGAATGGGGTTACGAATGACCAGGTGATAATGAAGCCATGAAGTGATGATAAGTGGGAAGGACTTTTACAAAAATGTATGGCTTAAGCAGGACTCAAACCCACACCCTTCGACGAGGACTTCACTTGCTGAAGCGGTGTCTTAGCTGACTAAGCAACGAATTGAGGCTAAGTCTTTAATTACATTTTGTTCGACCATATTTTGGGGAAAATATATTCATTTACGAAATTTTTAATCTTCTTCTCTCACATTAAACATATCTGACGACGTTTTGGTATCTATCCCATTGATTGTATTCATAAATGTGAACGTTTCGTGATACTATTATAATATTTGTCAAAAAGTTGTATCTACATTCACTAATAGTTTCATTTGATTTATCCACAGAATCATCCGGTCAACTTGATACCCTTATAAAGATCCAGCGTTTTGCGGTAGAAATAATTAAAAAGTTGGCCTCTAAACAGCCGGAACAAGAATTGCCAACGTCACGTTATGTGATGAGACGTCACATTAGCCAGAGCAACACATACGAAAGTCATGGTCATCGTGCCCAGAGTCGAGGCTTATTGGTAAACTTGGCAAATATTGGTCTCGGTGCAGTACTCAATGCCGCGAGACCTAATGAGGAGTCTTCTATTACTGCTGAGTTCGATGAGTGGAACAAATCTATTACTTCTCAAGTCACACCGTTACCACCCCCTGTTATAAACCTAGGTGGAGTGACTCTACATCTTGATGGTGTACCAAATGAAAATCAAGACGGTTTGATCACGTCTTTCAATGATGGCAGACCTGCTGGCTAGTAAATAGTAGAGAGCGTGATTATTTCAACAGTCTCCCCAATATGTCGTCCAATGTTATCTTATAAAATATGACTTATGATCAAGATTGTCATAATGAATCACACAATAAAATATCGATGGAAGTAAATTCAAAATGTATTTGTTTGTCATACATTCTACTCACGAGTGATTTTTGCCATTTTTTAATGTATCGTCCCAATTGAGTGAAATCCCGATTCGTCGACTTGCTCAAGATGCGGTAAAATAAGTAGACGAATTGGGATTTCGACTAATCGGGATTTCACTGAGTCGGTATTTCGACGAATTGAACACAAGCGGAAATGACTAAAAGTCGATGAATTAAGATTTCACAGAGTCGGGATTTCGACGAATATTAACCGTCGATTCATTTTACCAGTAGACGTATTGGACATGGCTAAAAGTAGACGAATCGGGATTTCGAGTAATCGGGATTTCACCGAGTCGGGATTTCGATGAATCTCACCAGTCGATGAATCTTACCAGTCGACAAATTGAACACCTAGGCCTACGTGAATCGCAAAAATTCGATGAATCGGGATTTCATCGAGTCGGGATTGCACTGAATCTTATCAGTCGATAAATCTTACCAGTAGACGACTTGAACTCCTACGTATATGGCTAAAAATCGATGAAACGGGATTTCTATGAATCGGGATTCCATTGAGTTGGGATTTCGACGAATATTACCAGTCGACGAATCGGATAGCTACGTGAATGGCTGAAAGTAGACGAATCGGGATTTCGATTAATCGAGATTTCACCAGTCGGGATTTCGACGAATATTACCAGTCGATAAATCATACCAGTAGACGAATTGAACACCTACGTAGATGGCTAAATGTCGATGAATCGGGATTTCACCGAGTCGGGATTTCACTGGTTATTACCAGTCGATGAATCTTAACATTCGACGAATTGGACAGCTATGTGAATGGCAAGAAGTGGAAGAATTTGGATTTCACCGAGTCGGAATTTGGATTTCACCGAGTCGGAATTTGATGAATCTTGCCAGTCGACGAATTGAACACCCACGTAAATGGCCACAAGTAGATGAATCGGGATTTCGATGAATCGAGATTTCACCGAGTCGGGATTTCACTGAACCTTGCCAGTCGACGAGTTGGGATTTCGATGAATTGGGACGTAGCCATTTTTTTTAAACATACTACACTCATTATGAGTAAGAAAATGCAGCACAGCATGTAAGATGAGTGAGATATTTACATGAAATGCACTCGAAAGCTGCAGTGTAAAAACCTTGATTTGAAACTACCAAGCCTCCCGTAGGTCTATACAGCTTTCATTATTCCAGGCAACTTGTTGATTATCTTCAACAAACTTCAAAATCGTCATTTGACATTTTATCAAATGTTTCGGCCCGTCACTTACTATCAGGATTCCAGATATCAGCTCTCGTAGACTTGCATACAATCTACGGATGAAACTTGTCCTTACATTAATAATTTCAGTCGAACGCCACGAAGAGCGCCACTTACTACGTAAGACGTGTTAGTCAAGGAGGAGCCATCTGGCGGGCTCAACCCTAAGCTAAGAATATTGTGCCAGTGGTGGGGAGTGGGGGGGTTGTGGTGGGGATATAAGAAGGGTGCTACAGGAAAGGGTGAGGGGGGATAGGCGGGATAGGGGTGGAAATTGATAGTCACTGATTTGTCACCTTAGACCTCTCATAAACTAGGTTAATATTGTAACAATTTGTTTACTTCAGGGCTAATCAACTCCATCCATACTGTGATTGATTGTACCAGTTATTCCGTAAGTCATTTTACTGTTGATGAATATTATTTTTCTTTTTTCATTTCTTGGAGACCACAAAAATATTGGAATGAATGTATATATTATCTTGGATGATATTTACAGACGTTGAGAAAATAAATAGCGAAAATCCACATATATTATTTTATATTAACTTGATGCTACTATCATTCTATAATTTCTGCACATTTTGATATTTCTCAAAATAATGTATCAAAATTGAATAGCTCGACATTGGAGACATACAGTTAGTTTCCGCTGAAATACTAAATCTTTCTGGAGTAGGTCTTACGCATATATTCATATTTGAATTTATATTGTATGTTAAATAATCTGACTTTCCATATATATTATATTCTATATATTGTTTTTAATATGTTTTGTAATATTTTATTTTGAATAAAATAAAAGAGATGAAATGAAATATGTTTTGGTATATTTGAATATCTTTTCTGTTCATATTGATTATGCTATTATTTTGGACTCTAGAGTTGTTTCTATTATTTATTTGAGCACGTCATGATTCTTATAAAAGCTATATCATTCAGGTGGAACTTCAGTATATGTACTGTATTGGGAGAGGAACTATACAGGGATGGATTATTTTATTAAGTACGGTAAGGATAATTTTTCGGGAATATGATTTTCCAATTAAACTATAGATATTGAATGATATGACGCAGGCCTTTAATTCAGCTTTGACAAGTTGAGAACGTGAATATAATATTTGATTAATCAATATCCAAGGATTAGATAACTGATCAATAAGTACTGTAATTTTAAACACAATATTGATGATCAGAGATAGGCCTAATTATGTAAATTGTGGTGACATGTCCAATTTAATAGTTACCATTAGGACCTAATCAGGAGGATCATCAGAATCATGCGTGTAAGTTATAAACCATATCAAATGAATGTATTAGAAATCAACCATATAAATGACTCGATTTCATCAAAAGAATAATAATAATATAAATAATTATAGAGACAATCACTTTATGAACATGTTATTAAAAAATATTCATAGTGATCAATTTATTGAATATAGGCCTAACTGTGGTACGTCTGCTTTAACATTCATAGAAAAAGAGTATATCTGAGTGATAATGCATGGAATTATACTTTATATACACGGAACAACATTTTCATATAAGCCGTGAAAACTGAAACAAACGGTAATTTAAAACTTTTTATGAAAATAAAAGTAGCAGCTGCGAACTGGTTGGCGTTGAAAGAACATGGCAAATAAATAACACGTCGAGAACAAACAAACACATTTTAACTCACAAACAAGGAAAACTTGTAGACATAAGTGTTAAACTCTCTGAAAATATCATACATATAAAAGGAAAAACACAACATTCTATTTCAGTTTTATTTTATTCACTATTAAAATGGCAATTATATGTTACACTTGCAAAATTACATGCTTTAAGCTTAAGGGTGTGTTTTATAATTCAAAATTAAAATGTTTATACACAGAGTTTTTGTGTTATAATTACAAATTATCACATGAGCACAGTATGTGAAGTTTGAATAAGGGTTTTTTCTCACAGACAAATTCTGAATGGGGAATATTTGCATATTTCTCCCAACTTATTTTTGGTTGATAAATAGTCTGATAATTTAGGAGTCTACGCCAATCCTCAGAACAAATTGACCAAAGTAACGTTTCATGATATTTATTTTAGTCAACTTCAATGTATAGTTTATGGCAGAATATATTATTTTTTAATTCAATTTGTCTCGTTTTCTATTTTTCAATGAATTAGGGATGGCCAAATAAGTAATATATAAGCCCTATTGAAACAATCAATGAATCCACAGATGAATCCACAGACACGCCAAAGATAACTCAAAGCCAAATCAATATCATAGTGAATGATTTTCATAAAATTTGAATATATATATATATATATATATATATATATATATATATATATATATATATATATATATTTTTATATATATATATATATATATATATATATATATATATATTTATATATATATTTATATATATATATATATATATATATATATATATATATATGTGTGATTGTTATTCGAAGTTCTAACTAATGAATCTGATAGTTCAATCTGATTAATCTAATCATGAATTGAGCCATTCGATTTATTATAAGTTTATTATTCAAAATAATCATTAAATGTTGTTGTGAACCATTTTGTATTGACGTCTAACATTCTATCAAATTCAACCTTCATATTGTCATAGTGTACGTACATTTTTAGTGTCAACTGAAAAGCGCTCAATCTGATAAAAACGATTTCTTGGATTGGTAGAAAATGGTCAATCTATATCATTTGAGTCATAGTATCTCAGTCAGAGAAATACTTTCAAAAATAAAAAAGTACAGTGAATATAGGTATACCCTGTATCAACAGCAGGATTCGAATTTGAATTTTCGAAAATATATCTATGATATATCATTAAATTGAGAAGACTTCTATTGTTCTAGACTCACTCTTTACTCACTCTTAGGATACAATTTCTACAAAAAAAAAAACAATACGCTCAACTTCTGACGGGATAACTAAACTAAATCAGTTTCACTAGAAAAAATATATATATATACGTACAATATAAACAGATCAAAGTTCTTCGAATCTGGCTCGAGGATGCTTCTTTGGATATTGGACAATATCAAAATGTGATCTGGTCATTTAACTAGTCCATTATACTACATCGTGTTTGACCTGTAACGGTTGATACTGCCGGATGCTGCAGGGGGCTGCATTGGAACGCCGGTTTGTCCAGTAGGTAATACGTGTCCTGTCCAGTAATAACCCTGTCCACCCTTGTCTTGAATCTTCGTTGCACAACTGAGTGTATAAACTCGTCTCTTGCTGCAGGGCTGAGCTTTGCAATTCCGTCACCCTCTCTTCTTTCTGCAAAAGCCGGTTTTTAATCGAGCATTGGGAGATTAATTTTAGTGAAAAGTGACGAGCAAAACGATACGTCTCCCTGGTTGTATCATTTGAAATTCACAACGCTGAGCATTTAGAATGATCATAACATCGCTATTCTCTGAAAACAAATAGAAACACTGTGAAAATGTGGGATCTTGAAAAAATATGAGAAAAAAAAAAATATATATATATATATATATATATATATATATATATATATATATATATATTTATATATATACATATATATATATATATATATATATATATATATATATATATATATATATATATATATATATATATATATGTATATATATATATATATATATATATATATATATATATATATGAATATATATACATATATATATATATATATATATATATATATATATATATGTATGAATATATATATATATATATATATATATATATATATATATATATATATATATATATATATATATATACATATATGAAATTTGCAGGATAAAAATATATATATATATATGTATATTTGTTTTATTATTTTTATTATTTTTCCCAAGCAGTCAACTGAAAATGAATAAGCGCATAAAATCCTCTACGAGTCACGAGTAACGAGATACAGTCTATTCAGGATAAGAATTAGTGAATCGATTCGAATAGAACACCAGAACAATCAGTTTTTATGATGGTTATATATCAAGCGGAGGTTTCAGAGTAACTTTGTGTAATTTCAAGCGTCGAATGCCCTTCAAAAATACCAATAACAACCAGGCGACGAGTCGGTATACCATATGAGAAGACGTGATAAGAAGGTGGAGGTGCCGGGTTCGATGACCAGAGTCCTGGGGATGCATTCCTGTACGATCTAATCTGGTTTCAGCGAGTTTTTTTTTTCTAGTTTTTCAATACCCAGGTTTAAGTTAGAACTGGGTTCATCTTGTACAGGAATGAACTCCCGGGAAACAAACTGAACCATTTTGATGTCATTACAATTTTTCGAATATTTCGATTTTTTTCGTATTATTCTCAATGTCTAGTGTGCAGTCTTGTGGTTCTGAAATATATTGGATATTTGTGTCGACACGCAAGTTTATTATTACGTCATGGAAGAGTAGCATTATTTTCCAATCATGTATCATTTATATTACAAATTCGTGTTCCACATATGAATATAATTATATTCCCTGACCATTATGGTATGCAGAAAGAATAAACAGGTATACAGAAGAATGATTGTAAATAACAATAGAATACGATTTGATTGTTCCTGAATTTGTCTTTACTTTTGTTCTCGACTGTAACTTCATGTCCGGTCAATTCTAGCCACAGAGTTAATTGCAAGTGGTTGCCAGCTAACATCGAAGCTAGACCTAAGATCAACATGACGGTCAGTTACAGTCTCTCTGTCTATCTCTCCCTCTTCTCTTTTTCTCTCTCTTCTCTCCTCTCCTGAGCATCTAATAGACCGATGAGTAACAAAATGATGCGTTAAATTTCACAATTCGATTTGAATCACGAAAATGAAACAAGAATAAATATCTTTGAGATCGTACAAGGCGACACCGTGTTTCATGACGTCACTATAATCTAGGCTCAGAAAAAATGTTTCCGTGTGAATGTCCAGGTAATACATCATATGTATTTATACATAGTAGAACAGATACTGGCAAAAGATCTCTCAATATGAATAGAGATAAAAATGTGTATGAACCCTTGAGAATTGACTATAATCTTCAAGTACAAGTTCAACATACTTTCTTTTATCATACGAGAGTATACGAACTCAATGATTGCCAATTAAAATGAGGAAACTATCCCCTTCTCTACTCGACTCAACCCTTTAGACCTTTCAAAGCCGATGAAGACTCTCGCCCAATCTTTCTCTTTCTCTTCATCTTCATATATCTCTCTCTGGATCGCGTTCAAGATTTCGCAATTGTAATCAATTATATTTACATGTAATATTTTCACTTTTGAGAATGTGTATTTTCAAATGAACAAAAATGCACTCAAATTGTCGGTTCAATACACGGTTACCTTTTTTGAATCATATACGCGATCTATTATCTCTCGAATAAATTGAAAACTAAACCTCAACGCTATATTATAATATACTGTCTCAAGTATGGAGAATACCAACTAGCTATACTGCCCTCTACATTATTTCTCTCTCATTCAAACGTCAATAAAGAAAAGAAACTTCAATTTTAAAAAAGCCTCGTAACAATATATACTACTGAACTATGACAATTGGTGCTGAAATGGATCGGTTTTGTTTTCGTTCCAAGATAATTAAGAAGTTTTTATTGGAGCATTCTTTGTTTATATCCCTCATACAGTATTGGTATTGGAGATATGAAGTCGGAGTTCCAATTATGTCACAGACCTATATACAGTCATTATAAGATGTAGAATAATAAAAGACGCTACATACATGTTACATTGTGCATAAAATGTATATGTCTTTTGGAATATATAATAATTATATATAATATTTGGAAGGATATATAATCATCTTCCCAGGGAGTTGAAAGAAAGCAACAATAGAACTGGATTCAAATCCAAATTAAAGAATTTCTTACTGAATAATTTATTTTACAGCCTAGACGAATATTTTTTATACAATTGATTTACTGTTAATTTGTATCATTTGTTAATTTTTATTCTATCATCTGATGTGGTTTACACAATAACCTTGTAAATTACCCACGTAAAAATACAATACAATACAATAAAGTCATGGTATATAAATGGAAATTCTTGTCACATAAAATGACCCAATTTTCATGACAAGAGTCATTCCATAGAAAATAAGAAAAACGGAATATTTCTGATGTATGTTACAATTTGTTTGAATTTTGTTAAATCGCTAAAATAGCATAGAATCTTTATCGATTCTGATTAAATCAAAATTTGATGATTTTGATTATTTTGATTTTTCAAAACAATCGTTTCACTTTAGATCCTCATTATTTTTCTCATTCAATTTTCTTGTAAATGAATCAACTATTTATCTCTAAATCGATGATATAATGAAGAATAATCAGTATCAACATATGAATATCGAAGACCTATCAGCTAATATTGAATACTCTACTATAATAATCTGTATTTCGGTTATCAAGCGAGTATAGTTCAAGGGAAGTGAGTTTAATTTTGTTAGCTGGAATTTGTAATACTGCATGACTGTAATAATATCTACATCAATCGCAAATACTTGGGTGCAAATCTAAATGCATCTCAATCCACGAATTATCGAACTCTATATAACTATAAGACGGGGTGAACACAAAGGTGAATGATTAAAGCAACGCTCACACATAGCGAGAAACACATCTTGATTTGATTCACAGGAATTTAAGGAATTTAAGGGTCACGCTATAGAAGTCGCTCATGCTTTCGTTACACAGCTTTATTAGATTATTAACATTCGTGAACCAAAATGTCTTGATTAAATTTCGGTATTTCATTAATTAAGATTAACTTCAGTTGTTTGCCGTCTATCATTATTATGATGAATTAAAAGTAAGATGTAATGCTAATCAATATATTATTTTCTCATTTTATTCCATATTTATGTTATTTGATATTTTAAACACTTTCAGAGATGAAAATTAATAGGACGTGAAACGATTATAATTGTTGATATACAAGTTCAAGGTAGTATTCAAGTATTAAAGTAGTATCAAATTAATATTGAGGTTTCGTTATAATTATTCCCATAATTATAATATAATCTATGCGGTTGTTATTAAATCCGAATGTTATTTTAATACAACAAATCGGATATAAGATAAATTATTACACAAAATACGAGGTTAAGAGGTTAAGATATGATTCATCATTTCGGTTATTAATTTGATTGGGTACGTCGATCGTGCGTATTTTAGTGAGTGAACGTTTTTAGGGAGGCGACTGTATGGACATGTCTCAGGAAATGAGAAATGTTGTTCACAAGGCAATAAAGCCAGAAGTTAATTAGTTACACGACATCGATTGACAGGAGAAAATAATTAACACGTGGCATCTTGTGGTCAGAGAATAAATTGAATTCAGAATACTCTAATCTGATGTTTAACCCCTATTAAATTATATACTATTAGCTAACTTTGAGATGAAATATATTTTACTATATATGAGTGTGGTAAAGTTTGAGGAATTTCTACGTTTTAATAGTTTGCGATTAATGATGAGCAAATAGAGGAAATTTGAAAGTTACCCTCCCTCCATTCTCTCTCTCTCTCTCTCTCTCTCTCTCTCTCTCTCTCTCTCTCTCTCTCTCTCTCTCTCTCTCTTTATATCCATCTATCTCACCCTCCAACCCCGTTCTTTGATCTCATTCCGTATTTGCAAGCTTTAGTCCCACCGTAGTAATAGCGCAGAACCCTTCCTATCACGAATGATTACGGAACCGAACGTCCGTCTTCCCTTAAATAAGTACTTACAGTCGGAAGTGTCGACCATGCAACTCTGAAACACGACTCGTATATTAATTATTATATTGGAGATCGGAAACATTCCAACAAGTTTCTGAACAAGTTAATCTGAACATAAATCAGTTTGAAAGTTTCTTGTAAAAATGATAACTTGATTGATGACAAGATTCAGCCGGAATGACGTTCTAAACTTGTATTGAAACTGTTTTTACTTAGAGTCTACGAGCTGTCATGATTATATTAATTGAATGGTAACAAGGAATTGTTTATGGTTGTGAATAACTATTAATGTAATACACCTGATAAGATGAATATACATTCATTCACTGAATATAAACAGCTGATGTCTTCAATTCCGTAGAATGTTTATCAATAACCATTTGAAACTTTTCAAGATGAAACCTTGATTTATTAAGCGCTTTCTCTAGTGGGATTCTAGCATTTGACACTCCACACTGATTCTATAGCGTAATACTTTCTAATTGAATACTTTATTCTGATTTTCATTATAAAACATCAAGGTTATAAGGTTTGGGAGTAGTCAAGTGATGGAGGCGCCCGTTCCTTGGTTCATATTATAATACAGAATTATTTTTAAAGAACATACTTTTTCACGTTTTAAAATAAAAGAACTGGATGGACTGGAACCTAAATATTTTAATGGCGTTGAAAGAAGTGGAAATTATTTTCCATGGCTGTAGGTTCAGCTTATAAGTTGGCTATAGATTCTAAAAGAAAATTTGAGAAGAAGAGAATTAATTCGTTTGTGGATTTCTCGGACATTCCAATTGATCATTCGATGTAAATGATGAAGATGTATCAAAATAATACATGCTCATGGTTATCAAATAAAAACTTACATTTCACGAAAATATATTTCTTATATTTTTTACATATTCAAAATTCAACACTTGTAATAAAAACTTTGAATATAGAATGGCATCATGAAAATAACCACAATGTCATGAATGAATCAAATAATTATGAAAAAGACTAAAATAAGAACATCGTATCAACTAAATTTATACCTACATTATTAGAGACATGGAATAATTCGATAGACAAATTTGCGTGTAGGTCAGCGAAATAGTGTGATATTTTAATCGCCATGAAAAAAAACAAAAACGATCTCACGGATAGTTTTATCGACGCACCTATTTAAACGCGCAGTTTGACTATAACGTGTTCAATTATACTGACACAAGATTTTGTCGCTAAATCAGGCTACGATTGATATAAAAAAAGGCTTTCTAAACATCACTTTGTCTAAAATGTTTCTAAACATTTATGATGTGGATATAGTAGGTGTTACAGTTGGAGGGCTGCGAGGCGATGCCATCCTTCCAGAGAGAAGTTGTAGCTTACAATCTCCCCCCTCCCCCCTCACCCCAAAAAAATACATTGTGCATCTTCTGGTTAAAAATTCACTACTTTTGATGAACATCAGATTACGATTCTACATAAAATACTAAATATTGAGTGATTTTAGTTTTCCTTTTATACATTATCTTGATTTCCATCCATAAGTAGGCCTATATGAAAGTATCATTTCAATTGCTCAAATAATCAATTTATGCAAATATTAATTATCATAAATTAAGGCTATGAATAAATCGGTGTATTTTGAAACCCATTGATGAATGTTTACATACCGTAGGTGTGAGGAAAATCATCATCATACTTCACGAGATATATTTCTATTATTTATATCTCCATGTATTTCATTTATTGAAGGATGCATGTTTTTAAAGGAGAGAATGTACTGACGGTCATGTCGCATATTCACCCCTAATCAATACATCTCAAACCCACCCTTCAAATACTCCTGAAACCTCCTCTCCCATCTAAACCACCCCTAAATAAGATTCTAGTAAAGACGTTCTAGACTCCCTGAATGTATTCGTACAGAACAAAGGAGGCTGTAGATAGTTGTAGTAGCAGAAACCTACTAGGTGTCTGACCAGATTTAATTAGAACCGAACATAGTGGAAACTCTGGATGGAAAGCTAAAGTTATCTTGTTATAGACAGAGTTAGATAGAGCAAACTTAACCTCCTCCTACTCTTCCTTCTCTACCACTCACCCACTGCTGTGCGCAAGACTGTGTGCGCAATATGTAGATGACGGCGTACTTCATTGACACTCGGTCATAGCCTTGCGTCAGAGCAAGACGTGCTTACTCATTTAGACAACATTTATTGAAATAAGACATAATTGCCGAGATATATTGCATTTATATCACATGCTCTGTTTATTATATGATTTCGATCATGTACGTATAGACGGAGAATAATGGATACATTGTAATTTAATTCTTTAAATTAAAACTATCCATAATTGAATTAATACATATAAGCGTTTTTTTTTCACAAGAGAGTCTTTAATGAAATGAAGCTGATTAATATTTCGATTTACGTTTCCACCAAAGACGATCTAGCCTCGATCTGGCTTTCGATGATAGAGTATTATAAATAATATTCCTTGATTCTGCCTTCAATGACGTTTACATTTGTTTAATTTTTATTTTAATAGATATTCAAAGATTTTATTATGATTAAACTTATATTCCACTTCAAAATATATGCCTTCTATAGTAATTAATAAGTGAGCATAGATTTGGTCATTGCCAATATGGGTTTGTTCCATAGATATAATCAGTCAAGCGAAGTCATAGGTCTACCATTTTCAATTCGATGGAACTGTACAATGTTCTGTTGGAACTGCTACAAGGTTTCTCGAAAAATTATCACTAAGGCACATTTATCATCATTCTGTTATCTCTGCTAGCATATTACGATATAAATCCCTATTCTATTATCATGATTGTCATTTTCATTAGACTTAGTATGTTTTATTCCAATGTCGAATGATTACGGTATATGTTTTCATTTGCATGCACTATTTATATTTTCAAGTATCGAATTTTATTTATTTTCTTAAAAATAATCATATTGAAAATAAAATGCAGCATTTCTATAACATCTTTCAATTATTGTCAACATTCCACATCACAATTGAACTATCTTTTCCCTATGTGAAACTACGTCACTTGTAAATTGTGCCATGCTACAATCTATTCATTGTTGTTATTGTCGTTGTTGTTCAGTTAAGTTGTCCAACAGGCCTTCAAGTTCTTACACGTATTGCACGTTAATATTCATGGAGTGTTTATCGACCTTAAGGATGAGTAGGCTATGAGAAGGGGTTGAAAGGGGGTTGGGGTGGGGGTGTCATAATCAGACGCTCAATTGTCAGCTGGCCATCATCTGGTGCGAACAGATAGACTATTAGCGAAGATCTATTCCAGATATAATTAAACATAATAAGACATTTTATTTGATAGATTCTATAGAAGTTAACCCTAGCTTATACATTATTATCGTTACTATACAATGCACATAGATTTAATTGTCTGTGAGAAATGTCATATAACTCCTATTCTATTATGCGTTCAAGAAAACGATCTTTTGTTTGTTGTACCCATTATCTTGGGTATATTCAAATTTGTTGGTGGTGTACAGAAAATGGTATATTATTGAGAACATGAGCGAGCAAGATTTTGAAAAATGTTTTTGATTTTTCTGTCACGTTTATTTATGATGAGACTGAATATCTGGTGTTTTCTGTGCTTGAAAATCAAGCTTCTATTCTGATTCAATTCAATCTATAGATATGCCAAATGCGTATTGTATTTGCAAAACAAAAACTGACTTATTTTATAACGAATTTCGTTTCTTGACTACGGAAAATAACTACGGAAACTACGTAAAATACATTACATTAAAATAATATTTTATAAAATGGAACTCTTGTTCATAAAATATTCTCGCTCATTTAATTTTACTCTTCTCCAATTTTCCATAACTTCAATTTTTCAGCATGACTATATATTTCAATGTTCGAGTCATCTAACACTATTCACTTTTATATATTTGGAAATTTATATGCGCTATCTACATATACATCTTTTCTGAAATTCTTTATAACTTTTTGTGTCACTAGATTACCTTGAATTCTATATTTTCAGAAAACAATTTATCATCTATTGTTCATAGTACGTCTCAGATTAATTACAATCAATTCAATTTGGATCAATCACCATTTTTTTGATACTCTACACCTGTAATCATAGTTTGCGCTCACACAAGAGTAGAATAATTATTAGGCTACTTTTCCATTCTCATTGGTGAAAAAACTTATTTAATCATAGATGTGTTGTATTTGTTTCGGTTTCTGTGTTTTGTTCCTTGTTTTTGGATGGTATCAGTATGACTGAATATTATTGTTAAACGTTATCATTTGTATTTAATTTTTTTTTTAAATAATATCCAAACTTTGATGCAAAATCAGTTTTTCGCAATTGAGCCTATGGATGAGAGGTATTATTCCTAGGAAAAAAATAAGAATCGTATTTTCACTTTTTGGGGGGAAATGTAGTTTCTTTATAGTTTTTAAAATATCCAAGTTTCTGTTTAAATACCGAAAACTGCAATTCCTTCATTTATACTCTTCCATTATTGTATTCTATCATTTTATGCACTATCAAAGATGTCCATCAAGAAATCACACAATTCTATGAAATAAATGTGAATAATATGATGATATCAAGCAGCTCTGTTGCATTAGAATAGACTACATCCATGAAATATGTGCTCGATTAGCATGACTATTTACGTGCCCCATCAATAATAATGCTCTTATATTAGTAAAGTTTCTCACAGATAATCCTTACCAATAAGATGACAAATGAAGATAATAAAGGCTGTATATATTCTACGTGTTAGATAACCATTGGATTATTACTTGCAGCAGAGTTGTCGAGAAGTTCTGTTCTGTATTATATGTAAGACTAAGTTGCTCCTCGGAATTGCTAAAACTTCATTTTGCCTCCAAAGTCTAACCACACATTGGTATTGGATCAATGTGATAGAGAGAGAGAAGATATACTTCAGAGTAACTTTATATCCTACATTTATATAATACCTCTCTTGTGAGTTTGTGAGTTGGGACGAGTGGCTACGATGAATATTAAATGGAAGAATTGATGAATTCAAATTATAGTACAGCTTTCCATGGACAAAAAATATGATTCGATGATGGCTTTTCGATTATCACTTTTGAAAAATCACTCACTTCGATCACTGTAACTCAATAATAAGTAACATTTTGAACAACACTATCAATTCATGATAATAATATTTGAGATATCCGTTTTTGAACTCTAATTCTTATTGAAAATTCGTATAATTATGGCACATCCACTCCACTCATCAGTCACAAGAAGATGTACAAGAAAATAGAGTGTAGGCATATATCAACATTATTCAGAATGAAGAAGAAAGCCATCCCCTCGGTACTAATTTGAGATCTGAAAGTTAGAAGGGCATTGGCTCGAGTCTAGCTGTCGGCGCGGGCTTTTGTATAATCGTCTTTTCACCTAGCGTCACTTCACTTATTCATTTTCACCCACTCATTCGTGCAACATATAAGTATTTAAGAACCACTGGAAAAAAATGAAATTAATGCATTTTAATCGTAAAGGCCCATACTCATAATATACTATCTAAATATAATTGGATTGAACGAGAAATGATGATGAAACTTATATAAATAAATGCTAAGAAATCATTTATATATAATTATATAAAACGAGTTGAAGAGTTCCGTATAACGTATAAGAGAAAAATATACTGAGGCGTTTCAATATTATCGTATGATTACTCGATCAATAAAAGTCGACACACTTCAAGAATAAGTAATGATATCACAACTAGAACAATCATTGTAGAGACAGAATCACAGATAGAACTTCTCGATCGTAGTTTTCAACCAAATACTAAATCGTATGCCGTATTTCAGATGAATCCAAACATCCTTTTCTCTTTTTTTCGTTATCATAATTCTTGTTACACTCAGCTGCTCGTCTGTTCGATCATCTGCCTGACCTAAACTGACCTGTTGGTCCAGTTATATGATGCTGCAATACATATAGGGCCAAACCAGATGAATTCATCCCGCAATAAGCCGTTGTGGTTATCTGAAATGTGAAACTAGTTCCGTTCTTCTCCTCACAGCATATATACATGGTACACAGAAGACCACATAAGTCGTCAAATATTTTCTGGAGAAGTAGACAATTTTAGGGGACTATTACGACAAGTATTGAATGAAGCTTTTTTTAAAACAAGTTTTGTATCATAAAGAGCGGCTTTAATCTGCGTTCGGTTGAGTATTCTCAGTGTGTGTACGAAGATTGAAGTTGGTAGGTCTACTTTCATAGTGATGCATATATATTTACTTTCAACTTTTATATAAATTTCGTAATGACACTACCGTGAAAGAATTGTGAAAATTTCCATTGAAATATAAAAACGATTGAAATTGTTGGTTACTGTGGGAATATTGGAAGATTACGTTGTGGTTATACGTGTCGGTTAATTACGGATATTTCCTCTTTTCTCCAAAAAGAAGCTCATCTTAACTTTCCATTCATTTCCTATAAACATTTTTCAACTGATCCTGCAGCATGTAAATTCGTGTCAAAAATATTCTGAGTGTTTTTTCATATCAAATTATGTGCTTCCTGCACTTGACTGCCGAAAGTTATTATTTTTATTATTCATTCCATGGAAATAGTATTCTTAATGTCAGTTAAGTGTTGTTATCGCCAAGTTTACTGACCATATGCTATTCGGTTTTAATAAATCTCAGAATACGCGCTAACTGAGATTTTCTGACCCGTATAGTGCCCACTATTATATTTATTAGTGTACTATATAGTGAATTGTATTATGGCCTACACGTATCCCACTTATGAATGTAAGGGTAGCATTGTATAGCTTGAATATTATTTTGAGATGTAAAATAATTAACAAGTTCATTCTCCATAATAATAACAAGTCGAATTATATAGACGCTTGCTGGACTGAATTCTGAAAGAAAAACGAATCAATATAATATAAAAACGTACTTTCAGACATTTTGTTTCCTATGCCGTTGTATTATATGCGACGTGGGGGGAGGTGGGGGGAGGGGGGAAATTTGAGGGTTGTAGATGGATTGGGGGAGAGAAATGAAGAGATGGGGGAGGGTCTGGATGTAAGAGAAGGGATGAAACTAAGGGGTATGTAAGATTTGAATAATGTTATTCATCCGGTTGTAATTCAGCGGAGCCAATGCATAATCACCATGTTATTCGATCATACTGTCTTAAAACGATTCTACTAAGATTTACTGGCCCAATTAAGATTTCAGTTGATATCATGCAAATACCAATTTCAATCATAGATGCTTATATAATAGCAAACCATTCAAATCTAGCGAATGGTAGTTCATAACTATCCTAATTGTTTTTTAGATAACAGTGGTAATTTTCTTGAATATATTCTCAGATAGTGTAGACATTATTGTTACTTCAAGCACGAGGTATAAAGAGAAAATTTACTCAGATAACATTTCATTATGAACTATATGTGTGTATGTAATGATACAGTATATGGTCTGTGCCTTGCAGCTGGAGCTAGGGCCTATACCTGATTGGAAGTGGCTTTGACGTTTCAATAAACATACTCTATCACATTTTTTTAATTGTTGTATTATTGTTTTGTTTGTTGTTTTAATTTTTGCACTTTTTAAAAAGTGTGGTATTATCATTATTTGAAAAGTTATCACTATACCGTACTATATCATTTTTCATGAATTGAGTTCATATCTTGAAAAGAATCTTTCTCAGCTTCACAATACACAAGTAATGAGCCAAAAAAGTCAAACAATCTTCCAGTTCACTATAGGAAGTCTACCAGAGGCTCAACAAGTCAAATCGGCTTGTCTTACAGATTCCTATGACATAAAGTTTCTTCTACTTCTTATTAAACTATAAGCTCAATTTCCAACACATAGTGTGTCAGATGCGTGAATACCTCGCATTCATCATACGTTCACGTATTATTTCTGTTACAGAGTACGATTTCGTCACACATCACACTACCTCAAGTGGTGCGATTGATAAACCTTGCCATTAGTCAACTGTCTAACGGTTCTTACTTTTCTTTAAAACCGAGATAAATTCAATAAAATTTAAAATGTATACGGTTCGGTTTCACAAAAGATTTTAACAATTACATATCGTTAATTCCATGATAAACCGATCAAAATAACGTTGGTATCAATCTGTTGAAGAACGTTTTGGTTCAAAACCTACAAAGCACTTTATAAAAATTATTCAAGTGATCGTGATATCAGATATATATATGCAGATATTCTGTCATTTCATTTCTCATTTCTCTACGATCTATTGTGACTTTGTACTATATGAAGATGTTTCTCAGTCAATCTGATAGCAAGTTTATGTTCACCAAGAGTAGGCTATTTGTATGACTATAAGGAAGTTGCAACTGACATTAGGAACTGATGGTATGAGGGAAAGGGGGAGGGAGCAGGAGACGGGGATGAGGGTACTGTTGTGGCCTAATGCAAATAAAATTATACCGTGGTGCAATACACGACGACGATAATAACGACTTCGCGTTTTTTGGGGGAATTATTAAATTACTCCATATATTAACAAAAAACAATGAATTATTGGGTATTGAGAAATTAAATGGCGCTCCTCCGGCGAGGTTTCATTGCACTAATGGATCTTCAAGTTGATAATATTGGTCCGATTTGGAAACCCATTATTTGATGTATGAAATTCAAATCTTTGAATGATCAGTGAGAAAACTAACGGGTATTGTTTGAAAACGAGATGAATGTGCTTTGTCCAAATGAAATTCAACCATTTAGAATGCGTAGGTCTGTCTGGAAATCAGATAATAATTGTGAGTAATTTGTAAATACTATAGTGATGAATTTTTTTAATTGCATGTGATCCATAATGAGATTAACACTTTTCCATGATGCAAGGACTTCAGAAGCCATTCTTTCCTAGATGAAGGACCATAAAGAACACACTTGAGATATATTTCGGTCACATACCATGACCTACAACAGTGACAGGTGTCAGTGTCAGAGTGAACAGTGTCAGTTGTAGGTTGTCAATATCTTCATTATAAAAATAATTAAATAACGATTGAACATAATTATGTCAACATACAAACATAAATATCGAAATATTATGTCCGAGTGAACTTTAAATTTTAGATAACTTTCTTTTTATGAGCTTGGCTGTACCATCTTTGGTCGATATTTTGTAGACGACGTCTTCAATACTGAGTGACCCTAACAGAGGGGTTGCTCGTCCCTCCCCCTTTATCTTAGATCCCCCTCCCTTCAACCCCATGCTCACCCCTCGAGCAATCTCTTGGGAGTCACAGCTAAGACTGTAAGACATGTCAGAGGAAGATGTTACGGAATTGCTTTGAAAATGAACGAGGAACATTATAGTTTTGTATGTATAGCTGATTGGTCATGTAAGCTTAGTAAAGATACGCTGTGAAGCAGAGTGGCTTCGATGAATGAGATTGATATTTTGACTAGTTGTCATTCAGGTCGAAGATTATTGAAAAAATATGAGCTAGTTCATGTCCATAGGAGCAGAAATTGAAGACGCGAATATAATAGATTCATTAGATGGTTGAATTCACACTCGAACGAAAGAACGATGGAGTTATTCATTATTGAAATTGAAGGTAGCCCGAATATTTGGTGGACTTATAATAATTGATATTTGATCATGAAATGATTGGATAATTGATTCACTTATTCAATCAGATTCTGTAATTCGACTCTAAAATATTATTTTGTATTTCTTGTGAATAACTATTCTGTATCGAAATTAAATTGCATATTATTTGAATATAATGCTCGAAAGTGAAGTCACGTGCCAGTTATATTGTTGAATTTTTTGTTGAAAGTGTAAACAAAGATTATGAAAATGACACGTGAAACTTGACATTCAACCATGTGCAAGTTCCTATACATTTAATAAAAATGTAATTCAAATTATACGAATGCTATACAGGTGATTATTATCATGGACTACCATTGTGGCTGAGGTTTTCGTCGTTTCCCTCAGTCGTTTACATGATTACATCTTTGATTTACATCGATATTCGAACGTTCACCTACTGTACACTGGAAGTAACGACAAAATGTGATTTTAAATCAATACGGTCAACTATAAAGGTTACAAAAAAGTGTCAACAATGTAACATTTTCAATAATAGTCATTGTTGAGATATGCAATCTTTATTTTATCACTTTTCATAGTTTCCACTGTTTACTACTACCAGCGTACTACCTGCAACAACTTTTAGTGTCGAATACTTACAGGGCACTATCACTTCCTTCTCCCTAGTCCCTATCCAAAACACTTATAATCTTCTTGGTGTGAATCGGTGCACGTGGAATGGAGAGTGGACCCAGAAGTTAATGAATTGGTACAATGGAGCAAACTAGTTAAAAATAATCATCAACATTTGTTGTAAAATAATGTCTGATTTCATAGAACAAATAGAAAGTAAGCTCAGCACCTGTACTCATAATAAAAAATCTTAGAATTGGGTGTTCTGAAAAATTGTTGTCAGTTTGCTATGATGTCAGAAACTCATAAACACGATATCTCTCATCTCAACCTCACCTCCCCCTCCCCCAAACCCTTTACCCACTCCCCTTTTCCTAATTAATCTACCCCATATCACGTTTCTCAAGACGATAGTAGTGTTATCGACATACTCCACATGACAGCTCGAAACACCGGCTCGTCAACAATAAACGCCACATCGAAACCTCCAATTGAATCAAGACAGTGAGCTCATCTGTAGCCAAGGGGTACGATCCCTTAGTTTTGACAGCAACCGCGCTTCTCAAATTAGATGCATAGACCCTTTATTAACGTCCATTGATCTCATTGTTAACTGGTAATTAGAAGATATGGCCAAGTTAAATATTTATAACTAGTTATCGGGGTGATGGTATCACTGATGTGTAAGGACCTATGAAATGAACGAGACCCATGAGAGCAATGGAGGGTTTTGATATGGACGAGACAAGTTTCAAGACGTTGCTCATGTCACCGTGGATTATTTAATATTTGATGTGTTCAGTGTTCATAATAATTGGTCATATTTCAATATAGTGTTCAATTTAATATCATCGTACCGGCACAGTAGATGAGTGGTTAGCTCACTTGCTTCGTGTGATCCGGAAGGTGAAGGGACATATCGGACCCGGTTCGAGCCACCGTCCATCTTTACAGGGGTTTTTCGTGGTTTCCCTCTGTAGTCTAGGCTAATGCCGGGATGGTTCCCACTGTATAGGCCACGACCGCTTCCTTCCCACTATCCTTCCCACTACCCATGAAAACCTTCATCTCATCATCCCATCATCTCATTAATCATTCATCCGACGCCAATAGATCTTAGTAATCATTACAGTGCGTCGTTAAAACCCAATATAAAAAAAATAATAATAATAATATCATCGTTTTCCATCTGAAACTGCCATTGTTTTATTGAACATTCTTATTTGGTGCAACGAAGTTATATTTTTCTTGTATCTATTGTAAGGGCCAATGAAAATTGTTCTGAAGTGATAGAAGCGCGCGCAGGGTTATAGTTCCTTTCACTAATATTAGAGGATGAAATTATACAACGCATGTTATATGATCATTAAGTGTTATGAAAACTGGATCAAAACAGAAGCTAGCAAAACAATATCGAATTCGAATGTAAATATAAGCCTACAGGTTAACTCTCTGCATGTTATAATACCTGAAGCTGAGTTAGACCGGAGAGTATCGGGTTTCTTTTGTGGTAATGTATGTCAATTAGAGGTCCAAAAATTAAATAGAAATGATAGCAGATAGTTTCAAAGGCTAATGAAAAATAGGAAAATCATGCAAATTCTGCAATGAGAATTCTCAAAATAGTTGAAACGGTTTATTTAATTAATGATAAGTCATTAGTTGAAAGTTTTCATTCATACTCTTCAATTGATGAAAAAATATAAACTGATCAATGTTTTTTCTGCATTACATGTTTTCAATATAGTTAGAAAGCAGTTATTTCACTGGCCGCTATAAAGTATTTATAGCTAGCTGACAGTATTACGAGTACAATATTCTATGTACGAGGCACAAGAGAGTGTCAAGTTTAGCCATAAACAACAAGACAAGTTTTGTTTTAGACTACTTGTACGACGTAGTTCGTCTATAAATACATGGAAGACATAGAGGTATACAGTGTGAACTTGTTGCAGCGGATGGTAATTACAATTATCGAGTCATGTTAATGTGGAGGAAGAATTTAAATCACATGGATTAGTTGGTCTGAAACGTAAAATGAAATCATGTGTTAGTTCATTATCAAAATCGAAAGTGAATTTTACACTCGATATTATCAAATCATTGATATTATTATTATTGAAATTATCTTTCAATATTAGCTCTGAAAACACGATATCAAGCCATACATATTACATTATATATATATATATATATATATATATATATATATATATATATATATATATATATATATATATAAATGTGTGTGTGTATATGTATGCCTATCATATCATTAGCCTCGAATAGAACTATACATATTATAATTAAACGGACGTCTCGAACACATAAATTATACGTTGAAAACAAGTGAGTAGTTTATACTCAATTAGGAAGTTTTTATGTGAATAAAATGTGAAAACTGAACTTAAGGTTTGTATGGTTATAGAGTAGCGATCAAGCCACGATTGTTTCCGTCTTCAAATCAGATCAACTCTAACCTGTATCAGAATCTATAGTTGGGGAAATAAGATTCATCTTGTGAACTAGTTCACCAATGAAGAGATGAGACGAACATATTCTGTAACTGACTGAGCGATCGTTTCAACTTTTGGCAATTTGTCTGAGTGTATCTCATTCCACAGCAGTTTTGATCGAGCTGGAATTGTGTGCATATGTTCTGGAATATCCGAACGGATATTGAGCTGAATTGGACAAATACTTCAAGTGAATTAAATTCCATTCCGTTTTTACGAAATACCAATTAGTGTATTTAGCAATAATTGGTGGATCAAAATTGTTAAAACCTATTTGGTCACCAAATTTATTTTGGTGCTCTGATTTGTACAATGAGCTTAATAATGAACACATCTATTTCTCTTTTTGAACCAACGAAGGTGTGGTTGACTATCCACCTTTCACGTCATATTATCTGAAAATTGATCGAATTTTTGTCCCTGAACCAATTTTTGAGATATTTATATTCGAATTTGAAAAATTTCATATATAGCCACTAGTCTAATGGTAGATAAACGAAATGCTCTGTTTTTTCTAATTTGAATTAGTAATTTTTTGATAAGTATTTTTGTTAGAAATTTGCCCTCTCAATACGTGAATCATCACTGAATACAAACAGACGTTAAAAACATACCCAAACATACATTCTTAGAATTTGTGAGTGAAAATATTTTCAAAAATGTCGATTTTCAGCTAAAAAATGTTGAGCCAAAAAGCTGAGAAAAAATCCTTATTTAATTAATGAGTTTGAGAGTCGGATTTACACTAATTATATTTTCACTATAATTATTTTCAAGCAAGACAGCCCGTGCAAAAGATTTAACTTATGCGGGCTTCGCACTTACAAAATATCATTCCTAAATTTATACATTTCATATCAAAACTTTATATCAAATTATTCATCATTATTGCTTTAATATGTTTATAATTGTTAACTTTTGATTTTATTATTTGTCTATTTGTACTTTTCTGTCTACTACCTGCATGCAATTGTTGTAGTACTTTATATGTAAGCGTTGAGTGTGAATAAAATGGTTTCAAAATGAAATGAGAAAATGAGTCTTATACTTCCAAGATCGGCAATTATTATTAGTTATGTATAGCTACTTCATTAGGTTTCCCGTAGAAGTTTTTTTCATTTTATTTAAAATCATTTTATTTAAAATTTAAACCGTTCAAAAAAATCTATTTTTTTCTAAATATTTAAGTAACTGTATCAAATTCAAGTCAAGTCACCTCTATCTCACAACGACCGAGCTTGATTTTTCCGTCAGGATTCGAAAGCATTTGGGCGCATCCAAAGTAGCAATCGTGAATTGTGCCAGAATGTTCATGATGTCGTTTTTATTAGCTTATCACTTAGTTATCACTTTAGTTATCACTTATAATTATTACCATTAATACATTTTTGGTTTCAAGTTTATCATGTGCAACTGAATATAGGGTACTACGAAACTGTCAAGATGAAAATCTTTCTTCTTTCCGAGGAAAAACGGCACCTCCACCAAAAACTAAATATTAATATTATATTCAACTACTTATTATTCGAACTACTATATTCAAACTACTATATTATAGTATATTCGAACTACTTCAACACATAGGGACATTTGATAACATGGACAGTTTAATAACATTTATATATAAAAACCACTAATATTCAAAAAAAAAAATCATCAAAAATGGAATTTCAACAATTGCATGTTGATTCAGCGATAATTAGAGGATCAACTTGTTATTACCCCCTATGTGGGAAAATTGCTTGAAATACACTCAAATACAGTGATATTCAATGTCAAACTTAGTCTTCGTTGAATTTATAGCATATTCAGAAAACATTGTCTCAACTCACTTTCAAGTCCAGATCAATAATGAAAACATTGATCAATTCTTACCTTTCAATAATATTTGCCACAATACTGATACATCAATTTCTCTTCTTTTCTGTATCGTCACTCATGGGCCTATATCTAAGGAAAAAAAACTCAACAACTTTCATCTTATTTGCCCTACTTTCAGCAGCTCTTCTATACTAAATTCACTGAACACATGAACAGGATAAATCTCAAGTTTATGTCAAACAAACTATATGGTAGATGATAAAACTTGCATGTTGCTCGTTTCGAACTGGATAATGTAATAATAATCTAGTGCTTCACATGTCCAAGCTGTAAAACCTGATCCGTCGAACAATAAACTCGTCTCGGGACTACCAAGCGTTACGGTTACATGTTAGGGATGTCGCCGGATGAAGCGGGATGCTGTAGCGAGACAGGATCTGTTAGGGATGCAAGAAAACGAGCACCTGGAGATCAGAGTGAAAAGAAGTCAAGTATAATAGAGTCGGATCCAGTCTGTGTTTCCGGTTCGAAATAACATATATGCGATTTTTAACTATTTTCTAAATGTTTCAACTTTTGAATTGAGCTATGTTTTTTTCAGTTCATAGTTAGTCGGCCAAAGTCCATCGTATTAATACGTCTTTCTTCACAGTTATACTACAGAATATACTAGGAAAACGCCACATATGCGTTGTTAGACGAGCGGAGAGTAATAGTATGTAGATTTTTTTGCCAAACTTTTGCCTACATTCGCCAATTGGGTGGCATTCGAGTTATAAATGGGTAAAAACTGATTCGAGTGGTACCAATTTAGCACATTCTATGTTTTTTCTTCAAAATGGCTGACCCGATCAAGCTGAGAATTTCCAGAAATGTGTATCAGAATATAATTCAACTTGACACGAAATTTCTTTTTTGGGGGGAAAATATAAATGTTTTTTTCCGCCTAACAAAAACGCCTTTTCGCCTAACGGGTATTTTTGAAATTTCGAAAATTCATAAACAAAAATGTTATCACCCGATAATGCCACAAAAGTATACAGATCTGATTTAGATGAGGAACCATGATGAAAAAAAGTTTGAAATTGATAGCTGTAGCCGTATGACCTGTGGAGAACCGACAAAAAAACATAAAAACAAAAACAAACAAAAAAAAACATAAAAACGAATACCAATTATTTTCAGTATGTCAAATTGAATCCTCGCTAAAGCTCGTCCAATAATATTTGATCCATATAAATGTGTATGTATTTTTTATAGTCTTGTATAGCTTTTATACATTCTGAAAGAGAAGATCGATTCATCATACAATATATTCAACAGTGTAACACTCGTGTTTTTTGTTACGTGGGATAAAAATAGAATGATTTACCATTTATAGAAACTTGTTTCTGAAAAAGCAATTCAGTTACTTTTCAATACTCGTATTAGCGAACGTGACAAAATATTTTTGTTTTTTGAAGAAAGTCACCCATATATCAATGATTTGATAATTCACATTATATACCAATGATTATTCAAGAATTGTCATGTAATTTTCCATTACTTGATTATTAATTTTCACATTTATTGAACAATACTTTGAAAAAACGCTCATTTTTATCATTTACTTGGTATTGAAATGCGTATGAACGCATAATTTTTACAGTTACCGTGTAGCTCTTAGTTTTCCAGGTTTCAAGAGATGAATCATCCCTCTCACGAAACTCTGAATAAGAGCTATTCCTAGCTACAACATGGCTAAGTTGAAGGGTAATCTCAATATTCATGAATCGACTTGATTTACTTCTCAGCCTATTACATGGTCTACTGGGACACCAAGTTCAACTGCATGCCAACTCACTGACAAGCACGTTAATGTACCTTAGAGACACGCCGATAGAATATTACACGTCAGAGACGAGCGACTTGTCCAGTCGGTTGAACAGTTCGTGAAAGACATCCTGATGATGCCTCGATGGATCAGTCGATTGAACAGTTCGTCAAAAATGTACTGATGATGCCTTCGTGGATCAGTCAATTGAATTTGTATGTGAGTTATTTCATCACAGTCCTTTTTATGGTCGGTTCTTCTCAGTCGGTTTTTATGGTTTTTATGGTTTTTATAGTTTTCAAGTTTTTTTTTCAGTGTGGAGCTAATCTCTTTAGTAAATATCCCTCTTTAGTATATTGGAATTATGGAAAGAACTGTTCATTGCTTAATATGAAGAAACCTCTCAGTAATCACTTCATAGCGACTGAGAGAAACCACGAGCAAACCCCAGCCAAGATGATCTACCATAGCAAGAATTGACGCTGTCTCCTGAATGACGATTCACCGCACCAGAGACTGATCTACTTGTCACAGTTTCTGTGAGTTGTTCTTCAGTAAGGATATATGGGGATATAGTATGGTGTTTTCCCAACTCTAACGTGCATCGCTTAGGTACCCAGAGCAAATGATGGGCAAACAATTATCTATGTAATCGTTATGGGTTGAAAATTGAAATTATATTTTCGTAAACATTGAGTACGAATGAATGACGTAAGTTGTAAGAATAATATAATATTCAAAATGTAGACGCTTCTCGACTGAAGCTGTCGTGACTTGAGTTCTCGTAATGGCGCGTCAACCGGCAAGCTGCGTCAATTCAGGTGAGTTTTGTCATGAAGTAGGAACTGCCAGAACACATTTTTTTCTGACATAGTTCAAGTACTTACCACAAGATGATAAATAGAGTGACTTGCCACTGTGTTGAAAATAAAGAAAAAATGATAGAACTTATCTGGAAGAGCTCTGAATGGTTTGAACCTACTCGTCAGCAGTACCTTCTTGCCCTAGCTGCAGTGTTGGAGAGTGAACTTAAAAAATGAACGCGTTCACGGGAACGCGTTCATTTTTTGATGAACTTTTATATGAACGCGTTCGTTTTTCACATAATGAACGTGAACTTGGTAAAAGTTCCTTTTCGGTCACGAACTTTTTCAAAAGTTCGAAAGTTCGCCGGTGAGACGTTTTTTTCAAACGAGTAGTACATTTTTCCATGACGTTTGTACTTGAGTGAGAGAGATGGAGATAGACGCGGTTTTCTGACCAGTAAGCCCTACCAATATTAGCTATATAATACTGTCGGTGGTCCAAATTGACGTTAAAAGCAAAAAAAAAACGCGAAATGAACTTTCACGTGAACTTATGTACTTTTCACACGAACTTGAACTTTTCAGAATAAAATAAAGAAAATGAACTTGAACTTTTGAAAAGTTCATTCTCACAGTAATGAACAGAACTTTTGTAAAGTTCTTTTTAAAAAGAAACTTCCCCAACACTGCCTAGCTGTCATGCATTTGTCAATAACAGAATATTCACTGTCAACAATTTGCCATATTTAATACAAAATAAACGAGAATGTGTGTGCATTCTAGCGGACTGGACTGTCTTTGGTATGGGAATATATCGTCAGTGAATAGTATTTAGTATGAGAGGAAGATAATAGGCTATTTCAGAATAACCGATATGCATTTTATTGAATCATGAAATCATAAAATCATGAAACCATGAAATCCAATTAACCAATTAATCAATCACGAAGAATGAACCAAACAGAAAATGTTCTCTCAATACGTGTATTGTCATTTAATTTTATTCTAAATTATATATTTTTCATTTACTCTCCATCAAATTTAGAAAAAACAAATATATTAGCGATGTGTCTAACAAATTCTCTCCTGTTTATGTTGTCACCTTCATTGAATCCAATCTCGGTATGATTATAGAGAAACAGCTCTTAGATTAATACTGTCGTAAATACATTCGCTGCCTCGTAATTATATTGATAGTATACGACCACAGCTGAGTGAGAAATAACCAGTAGATACTCAAACAATATTGATGTATACGGAAAAATATAATTGAAACTATAATCATAATTAGGAAGTCGTAATATTATATTGATCGCAGTACACTGAAATTTCATCTTCAGATATACTACATAATACCAACTGATCTTCAGATAGATTATGTTTATTATATGTTTATTAAAATAAATAGTACATACACTCACTCTTATCTATGCAAAGATGTATTAAGAAATTCTTCAATAAATGTAAAATATTCATGTAAAATATTATGTACATACAAGATTAATTAGAGTGAATTAATTGAAGAGAAGGTACATTGACAATACTTGCTGCCAAACAGAATTCGACTATATGATATAAAAAGCATGTAGAGTCAAAAAGATTTCGATCCTATTTTCAAACATTTATCTTGAGACGGTCAGATTTTTAAATTTCTCCCACAGGTTGTTAAAAGGTGTGATCCCAACATCTGTAGGGTCACGGTCAGAAATTAAAAGTATGCATCTTGCCATGCCTTGTGTTATGATCATAGTTTGTAGTACCGGCACATGTAAGTGTGAGTATTTACATATTGATGAACATTTTTCTGCAAGGTGCTCTGAAACCTTCTCTTCCCATTATTATGACCGCTCTTTTTTGCAATTCAAAAATTGTCATTGCATCAGTTGAGATGGCCCATATTATTACATCGTAATTAGTCGTGACTAAATTAAGTAATGTTAAGGCATGAAATCAAACAAACATCTCTTAGCGCCACTGTCGATTGTCGACACATGGTATGATACTTTGCTCGCATCACTTTAGTGGCATAGGTATAGGGTAAGAGGAAACTCAAGGGAGTCCAACTCCGAGAACTCACAAGTTGCATCCCCGAACACACGACGGTGTACTAAACACATAAGCAACTAGAATCAACTTGCACGATGACCATTGAGACGACCAGTAGATTTGCAATGCTAATCGTGCCTCAGGCGCGCGTGGTTGGGTTGGATACCTCGTCGTCGTCGTCTTGAAATTAGTTATCTCCTTAAAGGGAGACTCAAGCTTGACGCACATATCTCTATGCATCATATGGGTTTTATCATTAATAAGTGTTATAACAATTTCACATATTTCATCTGAATTGAGAGAGTAGATCCATTATCATCTTCGAATTACAATTCGGCCTACTTCTCTACTTAGAGGGAGACTCGTAGATATCACGGACTATATCTCAATCTCATCAAATGAATATATTACACTTTTATGCATATGCTTTATCAAATGCTCATGATATTTCGTTAAAAGAGAATCAATTGCACGTTATTGGATTACAGCCGTTGTCTTACAATTGGTTATTCACTTGAAATAGGAAGGGGGATACACCGTAAACTTTTTTTCATTTATGTAAAAATTGTATGATTAATTCATTGGTTTCACTAAGGGTAATTATTGGAAAAGAGTTAGTGACAAATGTATTATGAAATAATAGAGTGTCATGACTATACCCCAAATAGTAATCACAAATAGGCACAAATCACAAATGAATATGATTCACCATATGAATATGAACATTAACTATGCCTATATCTCAATCTCACCAAATGAATATATATTACACATTCATACATATAGCCTACATTCCTAAAATGCTCATTAAATTGGCTTTTTTTCAAAAGAGAGTCAATTGAACATTATTGAATTACAGCCGTCGTCTTACAATTAGTTATTCACTTGGAATAGAAAGAGGGGAGAAATACAGTGTGAACATTTTGTATCCATGTCAAAATTGTATGATACAGTCATTGGTTTCATTATAAGCAATTAATGGAGAAGAGTTAGTGACAATTTTTATTATGGAACAATTAAGCATAATGATGTTCTTGGCTACCCCCAAATAATAATCACAAATAGGCGGTTTCGGCCGGGCAGTCCATGTATCCCTTATTATTAACAGTAGTTTCCACATGCAATTCGCATTGCCATGCTCTCAATGAGTTGAATCTATCGGACATCGAGCATGCATGTTGCTCATTCCACCCGGTAGACTGTACGCCTACTTGCTGCGTATCACGTGGGCGCTGACCGTCCTCGCTCCACGCTCGCGTCACGTCCCTTTGCGCTTCTGCTCTCAGCTTATCCCAAACACTCAATGTCCCATGGCAGCGCCTGCGCGTCGAATCTTTGCCGCTCGGATGCTGCGAACGTGATGATTAATAATTATATAGATTATATTGACTCGTAGAACATGAAAAATTATAACCTACTAGGAAAACGCGGGATGCGCGTTGTTAGACGAGCTTAGGGGTATAGAAATCTAGAATGAAAAATAATTTGTCAACCCAATCTACATCTACAGACCTTGGATTACTCCAAACGTTCAAAAACCTTACGAGAATCAGTTATGTTACGGCCTTCCTCTTCATTCATTTCAATCGTTTTGAATTAATTGCTGACACTTGTTGCTATAGATTTAATTGGTTCCCGTAATAGCCTAAATTGATGGGAAAATGCTTTAAAAATGCGTTTTCTTCGTTATTTCTCATCCGATTGATGCGAAAAATCTCTCAAAATGTGCTTAATAGTTTCCTTTATATTTGGCGAAAATTTGAAAGGTCTTGAAAAATTTTGATTTTTCAAGTATTTTCCTCCGGGTTATTCTAATGGGGATTTTTGAAATTTCTAAAATTCATTAAAAAAAAAGTTACCACCCGATAATGCCACAAAACTATACAGATCTAAGTTAGATGAGGAACCATGACGAAAAAAAGTTTGAAGTTGATAGCTGTAGCCGTTTGACCTGTGGAGAACCGACAAAAAAACATAAAAACAAAAAAAAAAAAAAAAAAAAAAAAACATAAAAACGAACACCAATTTTTTTCAGTATGTCTAATTGAATCCTCGCTAAAGCTCGTCTAAAAAAGTATAGGGCTAACACTGAAAGTCAAAATGGCTAATAAACATTTTGATGAACATTTTTCCAAATCACAGATGAAGATTGTTGCATTGCTTCCTACTAGGAAAACGCGGGATGCGCGTTGTTAGACGAGCTTAGGGGTATAGAAATCTAGAATGAAAAATAATTTGTTAACCCAATCTACATCTACAGACCTTGGATCACTCCAAACGTTCAAAAACCTTACGAGAATCAGTTATGTCACGGCCTTCCTCTTCATTCATTTCAATCGTTTTGAATTAATTGGTGACACTTGTTGCTATAGATTTAATTGGTTCCCGTAATAGCCTAAATTGATGGGAAAATGCTTTATAAATGCGTTTTCTTCGTTATTTCTCATCCGATTGATGCGAAAAATCTCTCAAAATGTGCTTTATAGTTTCCTTTATATTTGGCGAAAATTTGAAAGGTCTTGAAAAATTTTGATTTTTCAAGTATTTTCCTCCGGGTTATTCTAATGGGGATTTTTGAAATTTCTAAAATTCATAAAAAAAAAAGTTACCACCCGATAATGCCACAAAACTATACAGATCTAAGTTAGATGAGGAACCATGACGAAAAAAAGTTTGAAGTTGATAGCTGTAGCCGTTTGACCTGTGGAGAACCGACAAAAAAACATAAAAACAAAAAAAAAAAAAAAAAAAAAAAAAAAAAAACATAAAAACGAACACCAATTTTTTTCAGTATGTCAAATTGAATCCTCGCTAAAGCTCGTCTAATTAACCCGGAGCACACTTTTTATAAGTCATACATATTCATCATAAAAATATTACCAAATAATTATTATATTAGAGAGTGGGAATGGCAACAGAACGAACCGAAGAGAAGTTTATATCATCTTCGATATATATATATATATATATATATATATATATATATATATATATATATATATATATATATAAATATATATATATATATATATATATTTATATATATATTTTTATATATATTATTTTATATATTTTTCAATTTTTTTATAGAAAAAAATATTTTCATATTATAATACAATAATTTTTTTTATATATTTTTTCATATATTTTTTTTTATATATATATATTTTTTTAAGCCATCCGATTATGTTGATCGTTGGTGTGATATGCTCCCAATCATACCTTCTGTACAACTTTTGGTGAGCTGACTGAGAGGTTTGACCAAACACAATGTCACAGTACGATGGTTTTGGAAGTATCAGCGCATCCATTTGTTTGAATCTACAACCGTTGATGACAAGAAGTTTTGTATATGCATTTTTGCCTACGCATTTTTGCACATTTTAGTGATATGTTCGAATTTCAATTCATTATCCATCCACAATCTTAAATTCTTAGCGATCTTGGAGACGGCTGTCTTATAGTTCCAGAATTCAGCGCAATGTTTCGAAAATGATCAGCACCTACGAGCATAGAAACCCATTTTGATGGATTAAATTTCAGTGCATGGTCCATTGCAGCAATATAAATAGATTGTAGATCTTCGTTCTTCGATCTTCGACCTTCGAGAATTTCAATATACCTTGATATAATATTTATTTTTTCTATAGTCATTTGGCAGTGATATGTGATGTGTTTTTTGTTTTCTTATTGGATTTTTTTTATATTTTCATGATTATCACTCTGGCGAAGGGAGCGACAAGTCTTCCTCCTACATCAGACTCATAATTATATCAAAACAATTCCATATTTTGATTC
This sequence comes from Brachyptera risi, assembly GCA_964007535.1. NCBI lineage: Eukaryota > Metazoa > Arthropoda > Insecta > Plecoptera > Taeniopterygidae > Brachyptera > Brachyptera risi. Next base: position 57,738,663 of record OZ023326.1, read on the forward strand.
GTCTCTGTGTTTTAATGATACACGTTAAATCACTAGTAATGTGTAATCATGTATGTATATATATATATATATATATATATATATATATATATATATATATATATATATATATATATATATATATATATATATATATATATATGTATATATATATATATATATATATATATATATATATATATATATATATATATATACATATATATAGGCCTATATATATATATATATATATATATATATATATATATATATATATATAAATATATACTGATGGCACTATACGGATGGCTATACGATCTATTGGCGTCGGTGGAAGATGAATGAGATGATCGGATGATGAGATGAAAGGTTATTTTATTGGTATTTTGGATGGTGGGAAGGAGTCGGTCGTAGCCTGTTGTTAAGGAACCATCCCAGTATCAACCTGAACGACAGAAGGAAACCACGAAAAACTCCCGTCAGGATGGTCGACCATGGCGGGAATCGAACCCCGGTCTCCCGAATGACGGTTCAGTGTGTTACCACTCGGCCACGCGTCTCGGTCTCATCTTCAAGAGTCTTGCCATGACGAACATCAGCAATCGGCAATTTCGATTGCTGATGTTCGTCATGGCAAGACTCTTGAAGATGAGGGATGAAATTCCTTCGAAACGTCGATCTCCATCATCTACAACACGTAGAAATCGTCCCACCATGTACCATCGACCACGAGAATTTCCGTCAACATGTATATATATATATATATATATATATATATATATATATATATATATATATATATCTTATATATCTATATATATATCTTACATATCTTAAAAAAAATATATATATATATATATATATATATATATATATATATATATATATATATATATATATATATATATATATATATATATATATAGGTTGAATTGCGGACGTGTCGTATTCTTACCGACTAAAACCCCTCCTTTTTTTCTTGGGTGACACCGACAGCGTGGTGATGAAATGACTACGCTGTCGGTATCAACCCAAGGGAAAAAAGAGGAATTTTAGTCGGTAAGAATCCGACACTCCCCACAATTCCTTCAAAGGAAAAGTATTCCTTTGATCCAATTCCTGACACTTATGAGTCTTGTAGAATGTATTTTTCGAATTTGCATGATAGAATATAGCTCTAAGCATTCTATAACTTATCTACCGACTATCTGAAACATCTATTTTATATTTCACATTAAAACGTTTTTCAAACAATTTATAATATGCATATGTATCTTGTATTTTGATATTGAGTGTTTTTCCCGTCCATGTCTGGGTTCATACTAATATTAGTTGTCCTTTTGTCTCTGATTGTATGCACAGTCTGGTCTAGCAAGTAGCTATTAGTGTAGGGTAGTTGTTATATTCTCTATTATACTTAGCAAAGTGCACAAGAACTAGAGCGTCTGCTAAGATGAGTTATGGGCGTCTTTGTCTACTGACTTCTTTGGACACCTTACAAACAGGCTTCAAGCTATAAGAGAAACTTACGGTAAAACAAATGGGTGAATCGCTCTGTCTTCGGCTTGTAACGAAAGACGCAAAAACATAGTGAGTTTATTTTGCATTCGGGGGGAAATAACAATCTTCTTAGTTCTTACTATTCATGTCTTCGTGAACATGAAAACCGGCTTCGCGGTGAAATATTCACTTTAGAGAACAATAATTCATACGTGTTCGAGGGTTGGAACTAGCCAACAATAACGGTAGGTATATATATATATAGGGGAGACGAAACCAAAAGAAAACTTTTTGAATTATAAGGTTTTATTTGCAGACAATAAATTCTAGTATTGTATAATGAAGATATATTGCCATTTTACTCTGGAACTATTTCAATCCACGCTTCAATCTACCATTAATTTACTTTTACTTTTCTTTCATTCTTTCTTCGTTAAACTTTCTTTTCATTCTTCTACCATTATCGAATTCTTTCTCTCTTTTATTTTATTTCACTCTTCCTATGGTAATTTTTTTATTCCTCTCATAATGTATTTCTCTCTTTTCTCAATCTTCCAAACTATTTTCCTGTATTCTCATCCATTATCGTACTTTCTTCCTCACTAGCTTTTTTCATTTGTATCTTGTTTCGAAGTGTCATTCATTCATTTTTCATTTCATGATCAAATTCTATCAATAATTAACTTTTTCTATTTTATTCAATAAATTCTGCATTTTCAGATGGCAAGTTGATGACGAATGCTTGCCATTATCCCTCAGTTAGTGTAATCTCTTAATGCTCATGCATTTCATTTCATTTCTGTGATTATGGTTACGATCATTTGTCTCTTCATTCTACATCAGTATAACGGTTGAGAGTTCCTACCGTGAAACAATCGTTGAATGAACTATCAGCTTGAGCAAGAAGGCAGTACGAAGTGATACAAAGAAGGCAGTGGTGATGAGTGATACTTCAGAATTGATTGCTTCCTTCTACAAGAATAAACACTGGCGTAAGAACAAATAGATTACAAACACACTTGATTGCTTAATATGCTTCTTGTATGATCTGCTTTTACAGAACAAAAACATGTCTTGATATTCCATCTTCACAGTTCAGCCAGTCAAACTCCGATGATTTTATAACTGACTAATGGCAATTATTGCAGTGAGACAAAATATCGGTTTGGTCGTCGGTTTGACAGTCAGTTGGTACACAGGTTTGAAATATGATGCCAGATAAGTGCGAGATCAAGTCCCGCTGTATATGCATGGCTTTTTTTTAGCGTCCTTCCATTTGTCATTGTCGTTTGATTGTCACATCTCATTCTCAATCCCCATTGTGCCTATCTGTTGGTGGTGTCCTTAAGAACCGTTGAAAATATATATATGTTATTGATGTGAGTACTTTCCAACCAAAACTCCACCGAGTTTAATTGGCAGCTAAAGAGAAACTAATCAAGTATTCGCGCGTACTGAAATCGTTAAGTACATTCAACCTCAAGGCTCTCCAGCGTCTACTTGAGACAACCACTCGTAGATAAATACCTTAATAAGTGGTTATCGTAAGTCATAACTATGACGATAAACTCTTATCAGCGGTGGTGATGCCAAGAGAGGAGAATAGGAGGGCATTAAACAGTCGAGTGGGAAATGAGGGCAGCTATAACTTGACGCGATGCATACTCAAAGAGTGCTCTCGAGGATTCAGACAGTACAACGTAAATGACCGAATTATTTTCACAATTATTGAGGATTTAAGGTACAAAATCAAATATATTTCACTTTAACTAGTATTTTAGTGGAAACGTTGTTGTATATTTATTACGAGTTAATAATGGATCTAGCCGACAAGAAGTTCTTTTTGAAATAAAGTAATATGATTGTAATAATACAGAAGTAATGCGTGAAAGTAAATAATGTGATAATATTATTATGAAATGTGTATAAAGTACGAACTATCTATTCACCACATACTAGGAAAACGCGGGATGCGCGTTGTTAGACGAGCTTAGGGGTATAGAAATCTAGAAAGAAAAATAATTTGTCAACCCGATCTACATCTACAGACCTTGGATCACTCCAAACGTTCAAAAACCTTACGAGAATCAGTTATGTCACGGCCTTCTTCTTCATTCATTTCAATCGTTTTGAATTAATTAGTGACACTTGTTGCTATAGATTTAATTGGTTCCCGTAATAGCCTAAATTGATGGGAGAATGCTTTATAAATGCGTTTTCTTCGTTATTTCTCATCCGATTGATGCGAAAAATCTCTCAAAATGTGCTTAATAGTTTCCTTTATATTCGGCGAAAATTTGAGAGGTCTTGAAAAATTTTGATTTTTCAAGTATTTTCCTCCGGGTTATTCTAATGGGGATTTTTGAAATTTCTAAAATTCATAAAAAAAAAGTTACCACCCGATAATGCCACAAAACTATACAGATCTAAGTTAGATGAGGAACCATGACGAAAAAAAGTTTGAAGTTGATAGCTGTAGCCGTTTGACCTGTGGAGAACCGACAAAAAAACATAAAAAAAAACAAACAAACAAAAAAAAAAAAAAAAAAAAAAACATAAAAACGAACACCAATTTTTTTCAGTATGTCAAATTGAATCCTCGCTAAAGCTCGTATAATTATAACCAGAATAAATATATTTTGATGGTCTAATTAAGGTCTTTCTTGTTTGTAATTCGTATTTGAAATTCATTCATGAAACCCGGCACCTCTACCAAATACTGATAAGTGTATAGTTTGAGCACGGATCTCCAAATGAAGAATAAATGAAGTTGAGAATGTATTATTGTTGGTAAAAAGTTGAAAAAATTCTAGAATTTTTTCTAGATACGCATATTCGTGGTAAGACTGTTACTGATAAGTGTATAATTTGAGCACGGATCTCCAAATGAAGAATAAATGAAGTTGGGTATGTATTATTGTTAGTAAAAAGTTGAAAAAATTCTAGAATTTTTTCTAGATACGCATATTCGTGGTAAGACTGTTCACCACACTTCAGTTCAGACTTTGACACGATAGAAGAAGGAATTGCTGTTTGCTATTTGAGGAACTTTTTATGAAAGTGTAATCGCGAAAAATCGAGAAATAAACAGACTTGACATTCCAAATAAGGCGTGAAGTTTCTGGACTCTCAAGCTAGCCACGTTACGGAGTTATTTTTCAACATGTGAACTGTCCAGAGGTCAAGCGGTCAGCTTAAACGAGCTAGTCATTTCTTATACAGTAATTCCACTTAAGTCAGAGATACTGGTCGTGCATCCCAGTACCCTTTACGGGAAGCAATTGAAGCGGGAAGAAATCTCTCCTTAGGGAACGTGGCCGGCGCTTGGGATGGTAGCAAAGACACCGCCCCGATCCCCCTAACCACCCTGCAAGAGCTTTGCACAGCTTCCTTGGACTTTCTGATCAAAGCTAGGCAACCCCCTTCACCCCACTCCCCACCCACACCCCAACCCGAACATCTCAAACCTCACTGGAAATATGTCTCAAGCATTTCTACTTTGGCCTTTCAATTCAAACCTCCGTCCGAAGTAGAATATATTACGAAGTTCCTACGCCATCTTATAAAATGGTTTAATATTTCGTTAGGTTTTGAAGAAATTAGAAAAAAGTTTTCAAGCGTTGAGCGATACACAGAACGGATTTGAGAGGAAAATCATTGACATGATTAAGAAAAGACCGCTTTTTAATCAAGTATATTCAAAAAAGGCATCAATTAATACAATTCAATTCAATTCATACATCTTTTTATTCTCAATCTTATTAAAAAACAGGATAACAGGAAAACAATATAAACAGTAATAAAGTGTGAATCAAATATATACATGTAGATTACATTGCAAAATCCAAAAAAAAGGTAAAGAAGAACAAACCCGCGTAAGAACTAAATCTTCTGTGCAGGCATTACTATGGTAAAAGTTGATATTTATGTTGATGAACCCCATGCTTGCGTGTATTCAAAATATCAAAAGTAGGCAACTTGAAGTTGATTCAAACGACGTCAACTATATGTACACATATTTCTGAGACACTCACTCTAAAATCACTCATTGGCAATAGTAACTTTCATTGCTTCTTTATACTTTGCCTTCACTTCTGTGCTATGCAAAGTGTCAGTAACGCTTTGGCAGTTATCGAACACTACACAGAAACGATTTCGATCGATTAGATTGTGAAATATTGAAAACTGAGTATAATAATTTGCCTCTGAATTGATTTGGTCTGATAACGTTGACATGTTCAAAAATGATGCATCATTTTTATCTTCATATTAATAATTAATCGTAACCAATTTCAAAGTCTTTCTGTCAATGTCTGTAATACCCTTGAGGTAACTCTAAATTCAATGTTTGTTTTCACAAAACTAGTTATCCGCCTGTGCCACGTCAAGTATATATAGCCCGATGTATATACCCTACAATAATTACTTCCAGGTTACGTCATGAACGATACAATAAAATAGTTTCATGTTGATCAGGAATTACGTTTGGTCATTCAGAAACCTATATATATATATATATATATATATATATATATATATATATATATATATATATATATATATATATATATATATATATATATATAATTATTGGATAATATATGTTTTTATATTTGTGAGGACAAATTAAAATCATCTAAATTTTTCAATTTTCAAGTTCACGCTTTCACACTAACATTTTTTTTCATTATTTCAATATTTTCTTCGAGGTTATACCTGATCTTGTTAATTTCATCAATTCTTCAACACAATAACTATTCTCATGAACAACATAGTATGTCCTCATTTAGCCTTATGGTAGTCATTTTTATTCAGTCATTCACCAACACGATCTGAATGATCTAAACAAAAAAAGGACCGTTTAAATTTTATTTCAAAATGATATTTTTAATCGTTGCTTTTTCGGGGTTGATTGTACTTTCTATAAAGGAGGAGCATGTGGCACGAAGGAAGTGAAGCGAGAAACTTCGATTAGACTCTCTAAAGTAAGAGAGTTATGGAGTTGAAGGTTGGTGGGTGGGGTGGATGGTGGGCAAAGTAGGTGGAGGGAGGGCGAGGGTGTATTAAACTCGGACCAAGGAGTTGCGAGAAACTTTAAGTCAAGAGAAACCTTCGTTCGGTCTTAATATATACATATAGGTCTATATTAGCCTCGAGGAAAGTAAAGGCGAATATACGGTTACACCGTCGTTCTCAGATGGAGCTTGGTCAGGCAAACATCCAAACTTGTAAAGTTGAACAAGAAATTTTCGATAATATTAGTTAAGCTCGTTAATAAATATTGGACATAGTATAGTTAGTTGATAACTAATAACATAGTCGATGGTGGAACTTCAAAAACTTGTGAATTTACGATGAATATATTGAAAGCTTGCCTTACTATATGCAACAATCAAGCGAGACGCGCGCCGCACGGCGTAAGCGAAAATATTATGCTGTGTTGTAACGTTTCAAGTTACAATTTT
>OZ023326.1:57748106-58013106 GCA_964007535.1 Brachyptera risi
TGGATACAAATGAATCTAACTAACATCTGTATCTGAGATGTTTTTACAAGTAACATTGTATCAACATTCGTGTGTTTATACTGAAAGACTTTTATCTACGGCGAAAAATTATGGTCACAGACAACGCAGTCCTGGTGTTGAAGATCATTAGTTTTGAATAATCAAAATGGGGTGGTAAGATCGCCCTTGTGGTGCCCCGTCCAAACGATCCTATCTTTCATCCATAGCCTTAATTGGGGAACAATGATTTTGTATCAAGTTTCGATGTTATTAAAAAAAAAAAAGTTACATTGTAAAACACTACTCTCATTATCTTAGTGTTTCAAAACACTTGAGATCACTTCGTTACGTACTTTTGATTATAGTGTAATTATAATTATTACGATCGAGCATTTTCATTGTATCATTGATCCATAGATTTCAGTGATTAATTTGAACAATTAAATGCATATGCTTCACAAAACGCTGAATATTCAGGCTTTAAATTGAGCCTTTGATATTTCAAATTATTGAATAAATCAAGCTACCCTTTCAGAATCAAACATTACATTTTCTTCAGCAATTATCACACACTCCACACGATTATGACTCTCAAGTTTCAAGTATAAGTAGTATATCCATCGTTAGTGTTCATATTGGGCCTACCTCTAGTAGAAAGCACGAGAAACAACATAAACCTCCAAAGGCATTTCGTTGCAAGTGTATGACTTCTAGATCATCGTTATCAAATATTCGAATAACATCGAAAGGTCGATGACCACGTAGGCATCGACAATTGACTTTACAGCAATCGTTTTCTTCGATCGCATGAAAGAGAGTGCTTTCTTCTCGATCTTCTACCGTATATTTGTTCTTAACGGCGATGCGTGATGTGATTAGGCCGTCGCACAGTTCGGAGCGTTGTGTGATGACGAGGTGTTCGACACCGGCTAAAGTCGTTACAATTCGGCTGTTGTATAATAGAGAATATTTCTTATCTATCATATTCTGTACCAGGATTTTCAGCAGATATTTTATTTTATATGTATGCGTATAATTTGGCACACATGTATGTAATTAATCTGCACTCAAAACACTAAACTGGTAGCTGTCTGTCAATCATCTGTCAAGAAAGGAATTCGATTTTTCTTTATCTTTTTTCAAGTTTTATGAATTGTATAATATGGAAAACTGTGGAAACCATGGAGAGATGTATGTTCATTATTGGTAATATTATTTATTCTGACATTATTTTTTAGCAAATAAGTTTATCTATTTTTACTTCAATAATATCTTATGTTGGTCGCATGACAATTGATTCCAAAAAAACAACGTTATGAATACTCATTCTCCTTTCATACGTTTAGAAAATGTTAATTTAATTCAACATGATTATGCTTGTTTGCACAACAATTTTAGAAAAGATTGTACTCATTTCAGAGGAAATTGTATTATTGTTCTGTTAAAATAGCAAATACCATTGAGCATACATATTCAGGATTATTAATAGACAATTAATTTGAGTGAGATAAACATTTAGATCTGGTATGTTACAAGCTACGTTCTGGAACGTATAGTATATGTATTTATGTATGTAGGCCTATGTCTTAATCCATATGTGAATAGTAAAAACTAGTATATCATGCGCTCATTGAGTCTGTGATTAGGTATGGTCTTGGGGATGTACACAACTAACTATAACTACTTGAACAAAATTGAAAAAAAACGGAAAATAATTGTTAATATAATCACGTCGAAAAAACATTATGTTTGGGGAAGTTTACCATTTTTCTGTTTGTTTGATGAAATTTTGCTGTTTTGTTTTATTTATTTGACGAGCTTTAGCGAGGATTCAATTTTTGACATACTGAAAAAAATTGGTGTTCGTTTTTGTGTTTTTTTTTTCTCATCTTTTTTTGTCGGTTCTCTACAGGTCAAACGGCTACAGCTATCAACTTCAAACTTTTTTTCGTTATGGTTCCTCATCCAACTTAGATCTTTGTATAGTTTTGTGGCATTATCGGGTGGTAACTTTCATTTTTATGAATTTTAGAAATTTCGAAATAGTTGGAAGTAACCTATTTTCAAATGATTGTCATCAGCAAACTGTAAAGATGGTTCAATAACATGTCATTAAAAAATTAAATAATAAATGTGTTCATGCTATATAGTATAATTATAACATATTGATTAAATTATTATCTTTCTCATTCCCATATGCATTCCCTCTCTTCAATAAAAATATCAGAACATGAAAGAAATCTTCAATTTCACTGTTTTTAATTGATAATTCTTATGAAAAAAGTGTGTTGAATAGAAAAATTTAGCTTACATGTATTTAAATTGTGGTTCTCTTTTCTGTGAATACCTATACCAATAGGCTTCTGTCAAGTAACAAATGACAAACAATCGTTACCATAACAATACAGCGAACTGGGGGACTACCAAACAATCTGATTGATAAATTCCAACTGATGGACATTGTTATCTGTCTCTTGCAACAATGAGTGACATCACTTGACAGAAGCCTATACCCATAACATGGAAAGAGACTCATGCTACAAACCTAACACCAAATTTTCAATTATTCCCACAGTCCTCGAAGCAAATGCTTGGATGAAGTACGTTAATTGGCCACGACCATTAATTAGTAGAGCGATAGGCCTAATTATAACATTATAGGCCTATCACTAATTTAATTTGTGCTTTTTGTATAATGATCAATTTAACATCTGCTGTCAAGCGAAAGAAGTAATCATTGCCCAAGAGACTTAGTTCAAAGTGGAAGATATCAACATTCGTGTGTTTATACTGAAAGACTTTTATCTACTGCGAAAAATTATGGTCACAGACAGCGCAGTCCTGGTGTTGAAGACCATTAGTTTTAAATAATCAAAATGGGGTGGTAAGATCGCCCTTGTGGTGCCCCGTCCAAACGATCCTATCTTTCATCCATAGCCTTAATTGGGGAACAATGATTTTGTATCAAGTTTCGATGTTATTAAAAAAATATATATATATATTTGTCCCAAATAAACTATACACGCTCGAATTATTTGTTTCAATTTAAAAATATACGAAAATACCCAGTCATCATTTCTTTCAAATCTAATGAAGCGAACATTCGTGTTCTTTCTATAAACAACAGAGCCGAATACGTCTATCCGCACTGCAACGTTTTCCTTTTTATCCTCGCATGGCCAATGAATCGAAAGAAAAACGCTTTCTGATGATTATTTATAGTTGAAAAATCTGTTTGTAGAAATGGCATGAAAAAAAAAAACTCTTGAGTGAATCTGGAGAACTAACGACGCGAAACACCAACCGAAGGTAAACATAATCGAGTGAGTCTGTATATTGTGATGAGTTATTTTTAAAAGGGTGAGATGAAGGGGTGAGGATATAGAGAAGATGGAAACGTGTTGGGGCGCACTGTGAGTTTATCACAAAAGGCATTTAAAAGGATTTTACTTTTCGTGCCATAGGCCTATACATGGTTTGTATTCAATGAGACACGAGTGTGGGGGTGGATAGCGGTTGCGGTCAGCTTACTACGGTATTAGAACTGCATTTAGGCCTTTTGTGTCGTATTGAAGGAAATAAAAACCAGAATCACACAAGTATTTATAATTATCTCATTTATAATAATAAGATGAGCGATAGTGAAGATTTGCATGCTACTCTCACGGAGCTTTGTCTGTTTGTAATTTTTTTATTGATCACCATGAAAGGTTTTGTGATCACGCAGACTTATCCAATCAACTTTTAGAACTCTGTCGCTGTCATTCTCAACTCATTTCCCGATTCACGTGATCAATCAGCGACATAATCGACGTGACTGATCGTATTACTCTCGAAAGGTAGGTATATGACCGTATGAAAGCTTGGAATATTGTTGTTTGCTTATCAACCCCTCCAATAACTGGGTTGGATTGGATGAACGGATGAACGGAATGAGCGGATGAAGAAAGAAAATGAAAATGCATGTTCACAAAATCCACTGGTTTTGTAAACATGCATTTTCATTTTCTTCCTATACATTATGCTTACAATATTTGTCTACTTTAATTTTCCTTATGCGAGTTTCGAACCCACTCAGTTTTTAAGAAGTATCAGAGTCGATAAAGCAGTTATACGTTCCTTAAGCTCTAGCCATGCTACTTTATCGACTCTGGAAGTACCCATTTTTAGATGGCCAAATTATCAATTAAACATGACAAGTAAAAAGGTACAGTTAAAATAATAAGTATAATGAAACTGTTGATTACGATACATTTTTATTAGGACAACTGATCATCGTTTTCGTTATCACGCACACAATTTTCCAATAATACCTATTTCTTGGATGCATAACAAATTTTATTTTTCAAATAAGAATTATACTTTTTGTAAATTGAAGAAACTTTAGTAATTTCGCATAAAAATGTTTGTCTATAAATATGTACAGTATTTCATTATAATAGGCCTACTGTGTCAATTCTGAACACACTCGTCTGGAAAGAATTGCAATGACCTCAGCTGTTCTTCCTCATACCGATTGTTCTTCATCCATTGTACATTTTAATATTGTTTGATCAATAATTAAACGAATACCTGTACGGTAATCTACTGTACGGTACATATATATTCGTCGTCGACATTCTCCTCGTGCTTACGTCAGTCACAGGTACCTTCACATAAAGAATGGAGAAGTATCAGTGAGTGCCTGGTACCTTGGGTAATAATCCTAACTGGCAGTGTTGAATTCAGGCATACCTGAGGGAGGGCGAAGCCCCCCGCAGCTCGTCGTTTCCCCCCCTCCTCCCCCTCCCTCCTCCGAGATGAAAACATCAAGTACTAGTGATAAGTGATAGATATAGTGATTAAGATATAGTGTATTTTTTTTAAAACTTGTATTTCAGTTTTCCCTTACCCCCGGAAACACACTAGAGCTCCCCCGCCACAAAATCGCTGAATTCAACAATACTAGCCGGTATTTGTAACTTTGAGAAGACGACGATCAGACCTAATGCAACTAATGAAGGCATAATGGACACTTCAAAATTGTAACACTCTAACAGTTAAGAGGCGTTGGTTTTCAAAACTTCAATATTGTGGTATCATCTATTTTATTTAAATTCAACCACAACAGAAAGCAGTTATAAAGTAGAAATCTGAATTGAGTCACTGTGTGTTTTTTTACTTCAAAGTGGTTTTCACCATTAATTTTCAAAATGTAATGCAAAATTTTCAAAAACATTAAAGCATCATTTGAGTTTATTTTTCCTACACATTTTTTATATATTCAAGTACTTTTAGTTATCATCAAATCTAAAATTTTACTTTTTCAAATTTGATTGTACAATGGTAATTTTTTTCAACGACCTCACAAACAGCTGAGGTATGTAATACTTGACACACCTCCACACATATCATGTAATTCAACAAACAAAGCTTATAGACATCAAACACACATATAGGCCACCATTAACAAAATGTTTTAACAAATCAGATGATTCAGCTACTAGTCAAACGCGAAATATGCGTTGTAAGATGAGCAAGATATCCCAATAAGGTATAAAAGTCGTTGAAGTAGTTCTACCCTTGCTACTTTATCGACTCTGGTATTCTACACACCTTGATATCTGAATAAGCTATAAAAGTCGTTAAAGTAGTTCTACTCTAGCCACTTCATTGACTCTGGTATTCTACACACCTTGACGCATATAAAAAATACTTCATTGTTGGTCAACTCTTGAATCTAGAAAGCAGTGAATCTCGACAACTTAATTCTGTCACAATTTGTATGATATATTTTATGAATATTATCAGTCATTTTTTTTTTTTTCTTCAAAACGACTGATCAGAATTGCTTACAAAATTGTAATAATGTGTAAAATCCATGTATACACATTTAGAGAAAATTTCATCCCATTTGGAGTGATTTTATTTTTCAACATTTTCCGCCCCGCCAAATCTTATGGGGTTTTTAGAAACTTTGAGATGATTTTTCTCAAAATCGGTCCGACCGATTCATTTCAAACACTATACAGTTCTGAGTTGGATAAGTCTGCGTGTACAAAAAAACGTTTCATGTTCATCAGTCGACCCTTGCGACCTGTGGAGTGCTTACAAAAAAAAAAAAAAACACAGACAAAGCCCTATAAGAGTGGGATGGAGACTTCGCTACGCTCATCAACAAAGAAATGAGATATTAACTAGTCAAACGCGAAATATGCGTTGTAAGATGAGCGAGATATCTCAATAAGGTATAAAAGTCCTTGAAATAGTTTTACCCTTGCTACTTTATCGACTCTGGTATTCTACACACCTTGATATCTGAATAAGCTATAAAAGTCGTTAAAGAAGTTCTACTCTTGCCACTTCATTGACTCTGGTATTCTACACACCTTGACGCATATAAAAAATACTTCATTGTTGGTCAACTCTTGAATCTAGAAAGCAGTGAATCTCGACAACTTAATTCTGTCAAAATTTTTATGATATATTTTATGAATATTATCAGTCATTTTATTTTTTTTCTCCAAAACGACTGATCAGAATTGCTTAAAAAATCGTAATAATGTGTAAAATCCATGTATACACATTTAGAGAAAATTTCATCCCATTTGGAGAGATTTCATTTTTCAACATTTTCCGCCCAGCCAAATCTTATGGGGTTTTTAGAAACTTTGAGATGATGATTCTCAAAATCGGTCCGACCGATTCATTCCAAAAACTATACAGTTCTAAGTTGGATGAGTTTGCGTGTACAAAAAAAGTTTCATGTTGATCAGTCAACCCTTGCGACCTGTGGAGTGCTTACAAACAAAAAAAAAAACAAACAAAAAAAAAAAAAAAAAAACACACAGACAAAGCCCTATAAGAGTGGGATGGAGACTTCGCTACGCTCATCAAATATTTACTCATATCATAATCTGAATTTTGGAAATATTAATAATGTTCTCTCGATAGAAGTTCAAGGAGCGTTATTTTTATGAATGAGAGAATAAAACACTCATTTTCGGTTTCACGATTTTTTCCCAAGCAACAACTGGCGGGTTAATTTGTTTTTCCCTTGGTTATCAATACTATTTTTGTACCTCATTAATAATAACCTTGATTAAATATATTTTTCTTAAAACGCTGCCCAACAGTATTTTAATGTGTACTGTAGGCCTACAGTGAGCTGAAAACGTCAATTTACCTCGCACCTCTGCCGAGCGTCAGTTTTCGGTCTATCCGGACGTTCCTGTTCTGGAGAAGGGATATTCACGTCATCAAAGTTTCGGGGCAACAATAGTTGAGGTGTATGTGCATGTTGAACGACACATGCAGTATTACCAACTGACCTCTCCCTGGAAACCAATCAATGAAGAAATAAATGGTGGAATGCCGTAAAACTGATAGGTCACTGTTGTGAGTCTTCTCTCTCGGATCACGTTTAGCACGCGCTAAAGAACCCTCGATCGTTATGCCTTTAAATTTAATTAGTGGACGTGACTGACAGAATTGGATCAGATAAATTTTGAATTCCTTAAAGCAGCCCCCCCTCAAATCCATACACAGTGCATTTTTGTTTTTTTAGATTGTCTTACAAAACGTAGCCTCTGGGTTTTCGTGGGTATAATGATTAGACGAGCTTTAGCGAGGATTCAATTTGACATACTGAAAAAAATTGGTGTTCGTTTTTATGTTTTTTTTTTTTTTTTTTTTTTTTTTTTTTTTTTATGTTTTTTTGTCGGTTCTCCACAGGTCAAACGGCTACAGCTATCAACTTCAAACTTTTTTTCGTCATGGTTCCTCATCTAACTTAGATCTGTATAGTTTTGTGGCATTATCGGGTGGTAACTTTTTTTTTTATGAATTTTAGAAATTTCAAAAATCCCCATTAGAATAACCCGGAGGAAAATACTTGAAAAATCAAAATTTTTCAAGACCTCTCAAATTTTCGCCGAATATAAAGGAAACTATTAAGCACATTTTGAGAGATTTTTCGCATCAATCGGATGAGAAATAACGAAGAAAACGCATTTATAAAGCATTTTCCCATCAATTTAGGCTATTACGAGAACCAATTAAATCTATAGCAACAAGTGTCACCAATTAATTCAAAACGATTGAAATGAATGAAGAGGAAGGCCGTGACATAACTGATTCTCGTAAGGTTTTTGAACGTTTGGAGTGATCCAAGGTCTGTAGATGTAGATTGGGTTGACAAATTATTTTTCATTCTAGATTTCTATACCCCTAAGCTCGTCTGACAACGCGCATCCCGCGTTTTCCTAGTAGAAGATATATTAAACATCGAACAAGTTACACAAAATTATGTTTCATGAAGTAAAAATTGTGAATATTACATGGATTAAGTTTTGATCTATTCTTTATAATCACACTTCTTGGGAAATCACCATTGGTGTCGAAATAGATCCTCGGATACAATACAAATCTCTGAACTAGTTTTCAAAATATTACCCTAATTTCCACAATTCATGGAAGGATTTTTAAAAATTCCAGTCTCATTTTCATCTTGAATGCGATACCGATTTTATCCAAACAGTGTATTTTTCCCATGATTTCAATGGTTCGTTAAAGATTCCGTTAAACTAATCGTTCAACACTTCAACTATAGAAAAAAGGTGATTACCAAACTAACAAGTAAGCAATGGATTAACCTTTACGAAAACGAAAATTTAACTAATTTTAACAAAATTTTCCACGAAGTTTATTTGAACGAATTTTAACGAAAATCGAACTTGAAGCGTGATTAGTAATAATACGATTACCTACCTATACATGTGATTTTCCGTCCCGGTAGATCACGAAAAAAAGACGGAAAATCAAAGACGGGAAATCACGTGAACCATTCATTAACTTTACAGAAAGAGTCTGACTGATTATAGCGTGACTTAATGGGACAGAAAGAGCTGTGCAAGCGTGTAATTGTGAATTAGGAATAAGTGTGGGACAATTGATGAATAAAACTTGAAGTTCACTGATTCCTCCGTCTGACATGGGGAGAAAACACAAAAAATCGCAAAATTAACATTTCTTTCTTTCTTGTATGAAAAATACAATATTTAATAATAATAATAATAATAATAATAATAATGATAATAATGGTTTTTATTATCGGAGACTGTACAAACAGTATGATATACGTCATGAATTACAAATATACATATAATAAGCATTGTTCAAGATTAGCTGAAAGCTAAAAAATCGTCAACAGAGTAAAAAGCATTTTCACATAACAGTTTCTTGTCTCTGGATTCAAACATATGTATGCTGGATATCGACTTGATGTCTATTGGTAGGTGGTTATAAAACCATGACATTGAACATTGCGGTCCACATATATACAGCATGCAGCATAAGTCTATGTTTGTCCACACGTAAGTCATTATGACGTTGTGTATCATGGTGGTGGATTTCATGGTTACATTGAAATATTTTCAAATTCTCTTTCACAAAAACGACGGACTTGAGAATAAAAATACAAGGTAGAGTAAGCAGTACATAAGATTTAAAAAGAGGTCTACAAGTTGTTGGCTTATTAACATTACCAATAATTCTCATAGCTCGCTTTTGCAGCAGGAATAGATAGATAGATTTCCTCATTGATTCATAGGATTTTCACTCTACAGAAATGCGAATACAGACCCAATTAATAATCAGTTTCCAATAACGACATACATGAATTATTAAGCTTGTACGAAAGCTCATATGCTTCTACATTGATAGCATGTATAATCTTAATTACCGACGTACCCTGTCACAAGTCATAACAATACATAAAAACAAAACATTTAAAACATAGGATGACATTCACGCTCATCTTATATAGGCTACCTAATAGGCTTATCTAATATAGGGAAGTCATTATACCTTTCCACATCTCTATCCATGATGTGATACGACGCCGGCGCCAGAGACTCGCTCGAAAAGTATACTGTCGTGATTACTTTGTCTGGCAAAGATCTAGAACTGGACACCGTCAATGGCAGCTCACCTTCTATACTCTCACTGCTTGCTAACCTATGTGAAACCTGTCCATCCAGTGGAGTAATGGCTTTATTGCCGCGTGTTTCTGGAATCTGGCTCCGAAGAATATACACTTCTGGATCACCTATATATTCAGGATATATGAGAACTATTAATGTTACTTCTTGGACATCACAGACATTTCATCTTCTGTTTTCATTATTGTTATCGATAATACAGTGTACATTTGGATACCGTAAAGTAGGGTGACTTTAACCCACTGGTGTGCCTTTGCCCTTTTGTTGGAAAAGGTTTCAAACTGCTACAAATGAGAGAGTTTCAATTTTATCGTAGGCCCATCTATTTTGATACGTAATTTGATTTTGATACGTATCTATTTAGATACAGAAAAAAATTGATACGATCAAATTAAAACTTTCTCATTTGTAGCGGTTTGAAACTTTTTCCAACAAAAGGGCAAATCACACCAGTGGGTAAAGTCACCCCACTCTACCGGTACTTCAAAGAAAAATTGAATTTTCAAAAAGCATAAACAAAGGCTAAGGCCAAGTCAGACTGCCTTGAAAACTGTAATCAAATAGGGTGTGTGTTAACTGTTACTAGGAAAACGCGGGATGCGCGTTGTTAGACGAGCTTAGGGGTATAGAAATCTGGAATGAAAAATAATTTGTCAACCCAATCTACATCTACAGACCTTGGATCACTCCAAACGTTCAAAAACCTTACGAGAATCAGTTATGTCACGGCCTTCCTCTTCATTCATTTCAATCGTTTTGAATTAATTGGTGACACTTGTTGCTATAGATTTAATTGGTTCCCGTAATAGCCTAAATTGATGGGAAAATGCTTTATAAATGCGTTTTCTTCGTTATTTCTCATCCGATTGATGCGAAAAATCTCTCAAAATGTGCTTAATAGTTTCCTTTATATTCGGCGAAAATTTGAGAGGTCTTAAAAAATTTTGATTTTTCAAGTATTTTCCTCCGGGTTATTCTAATGGGGATTTTTGAAATTTCTAAAATTCATAAAAAAAAAAGTTACCACCCGATAATGCCACAAAACTATACAGATCTAAGTTAGATGAGGAACCATGACGAAAAAAAGTTTGAAGTTGATAGCTGTAGCCGTTTGACCTGTGGAGAACCGACAAAAAAACATAAAAAAAAAAAAAAAAAAAAAACATAAAAACGAACACCAATTTTTTTCAGTATGTCAAATTGAATCCTCGCTAAAGCTCGTCTAAAGAGGGTTTGAGTTCCGCTTAATGAGCTTTCATACAGTCTTGTTCTGCACTCGACATGATCGACTAATAGCAGACCGTCCGATTGTCCTTTGGGTTGGACCTGCGCGATAGCGATGTACCCGTAGCAGGATCTGCTATGATTGTACTAGAAAATAGAAGTTTAAAATGTCATGCTGTCTGCAAAATGACGCTATGATTAAGTGGTTATGACAGCTCGTTTAACCGTTCGAATCTTATTGCGGGCTACCTTTTCTTTTCAATTGAATTGAGTATATATGAAAATTGTGTACTGTCAATGAAGTTATTGGAATGGGTATTTTATTTTATACTAATCAAAAACTCGAAGTTATCTCAAACACCTGATTTTGCACAGACTCAGTACATTTACCATGAACGGAATATTCTCGAAGGTGGCTTAATAGTTAATATTCCGAATGAAAACCTCTAAGGACAATAGGCCAGTCTGCTATTAGTCTCTTGTGCTGAGAGCGACGCGATTGCTAGCGTTGTTCGCGTCACTTGCAAAGTTGTGTGGGTACATTTACTGACATAAAGACACGTTGGAAGGAGGGGGGGGGGAGATAGGAGTAAAATGACCCCCACTAATGTACCTGGCCATCCCCCGCCCCCTCCCCACTCTACATGCCATGGACACCCTCACAATCATCCCTTATGTTCATCAGAATGCACGATAACTTGGGTTAAATGTGCTTTCAAGATGGTCAAAGAACGTTAAAGACATAACCTTTTGATTTATGATTATGCTTTTCCCGCCCCCACTCGAATCAAAGTTCATATACGCGCGCCTGCTGACATAAGTGCAGTATACAAGCTAAAAAGATGGATGAAGAATGAAGGTGCACCACTCGCAGATTATCTGTAGATTATCCCATTTGCAAATTAAAAAATCAAATTACAAAATAGTCGGACAGTATCTAAAAGATTTCATATTCCAAACATACAACTTATTCAATGACCAATACTTATATTCCTGTACACGTGATTAGCGTTTTGCAGTTGTCTACATCCACCCTCATATTTTCGGTCCTAGTTCGACAGATGTGCCCGTTGGCTGTGCCCGTTGGCGGTGCCCGTTGGCGGTGCCCGTTGGCAGGCAGATCGTGTTCAGCACTTAACGTATGTGATACCGTATAGGATACCTAGGATACTTGTATACACGAAAAAAGAAGGTTACCTATGCCATGCAATAAAGCAGAATCAAATTTTACCGTCATTATAGCTGCGGTAGTAAAAGGGTATTATCTGAAGCCTGAAGGTATATTTATTATCATATCATAAACCCATATATATATATATATATATATATATATATATATATATATATATATATATATATATATATATATATATATATATATATACCTCTATCCCTCAACTTCCATCTGTACCGTACACACATTAATATCGCTGGAAGATACCCGCTTTGTTAGCTCAGATGGTTAAGAGCAGTTGCGTATCAAGCAAAAGGCCCGGGGTTCGATTCCCCGACGATCAAGGTGGTATTTTTCAGTGATAATAATATCCATGATATCAAATATATATATATATATATATATATATATATATATATATATATATATATATATATATATATATATATATATATATATATATATATATATATATATGGTTTCAATAGCTTCCTGGTTGATCACCAGTGAGTTATTTTAATTTTATGATTTTTAAAACTGTTTAAAAATTGCGATCTTCCCCGGGACTTGAACCCGGATCTCCAGATTGCCGGTCTGACGCGTTACCCATTACGCCAGAGAAGAATATCTTCTTGAACAGTTTTATTTGTTGATATCTTTCAAGTCCCGGGGGAGGTCGCAATTTTTAAACAGTTTTAAAAATCATATATATATATATATATATATATATATATATATATATATATATATATATATATATATATATTACATTTTTCAGGCCGAGATTCACAATAATTATTATGAAACTGCATCTCAAAGTGTTTCATCCTCCAAGTTGCAGCAAGTAAGGATGAATAATTGACGAAATTGTTTACAATTAGGCTTATATTTAGTTGGCAGACGACCTTCGTTTTTCGTCAATAATAATAAGTGCTTTATTTCCCATTTTTTTTCATAACACGTACAACACAATCAAACAAGAAGTTCATGTACAGCGTTGAAAATAATACCTATAGAGATAGAACCCTTTTTTCAAGGTTTGGGGAAAAAGTTGTACATTTTATGCTAAACGTCAACAAAATTGTCAATTAAAACAACAAAATAGGAACGATGAATACTTGAAGTATATGAGTGATGTAAAATCAAATGCATATGCGACGATATTACAGAAAAAAATGAGTTACATAGCAGTATATATAGTTCACATACATTGATAGTTTCACATACATGATAGTTCAATACAAGTTCACATATATATATATATATATATATATATATACATATATATATATATATATATATATATATATATATATATATATATATATATATAAATATGACCGATAACATAAAATTTGTATGACCCACAGATGAACTATATACAATTTGTAGTTCTGTGGGATACTGTGGATGTAGTGGTGGTTTTATTTGCTGTGATTTATTATGTATATATTGTTCATGAAAATGTATGAATGTCAATTATCATCGAAAAAAAAAGGAAAAAAATACTTATACTTTACATCTCACAACCCATGAATATAACCTGCAGGGAACGGTCAAACCAGGACAAAAAGCGCCAGTGCAAGCCTTTGGCTTACAACACATGCATAGTGGGTA
This sequence comes from Brachyptera risi, assembly GCA_964007535.1. NCBI lineage: Eukaryota > Metazoa > Arthropoda > Insecta > Plecoptera > Taeniopterygidae > Brachyptera > Brachyptera risi. The sequence continues at coordinate 57,762,102 of OZ023326.1, forward strand.
AACGGTGGGACCAATCAGTCTAATTATTTTTGCAATGAAATCATATAATGAGTATATCCTTGTCTCTAATATGTTCAACAGTTCATTAAACATTTTAATTACATATTATATCACTCTGAAAAACAAATAAAAACAGGTGGAAAACATGAAAGAAACATATACACATGAACCAACATGAAAATATGTAAAAACATGTTGAACCATGTTATAGAACATGTTGCAGTTGAGCCATGCTAGAACCATGGTAGAAACATGTTGATTTTTGACAAATTTTGAATGGGTGGAAACCATACCACGAACTAAAGCTCTTCGAACGATGATCCGCGCGATATTCGCGCTGATATTCGAGCGATTTTCGGTGATTATTCAACCGAAAACTGTATGTTGAACTGGACGTTGGTTTTCCGTTGCCAACTTGTATCCCGAACGTCTGCAGTCAAGGCGGTAGGCAACATGTAAAGAGGCCTCCCAATGGCATTGGTAGGTGCTAAGAAGCTGAAAATAATTTCCATCCACTTATTCGCAAACCCTAAATAACCTAGCTGTTGGCGGACTTGTTAAGAAAACTGAAATAATTCCCTCTCTGTTCAGTCTTCATAACCATTCAAGAAAAAAATGTCCCATACATAGCTATTTACGTTATCATCATATATCCACCAGCATGTCAATCATCGTTCGATAGGTTCGTGAACTTGCTATCGGCCCAATGTCCATACCTGGGAACTGTACAAGTCGATTGCGTCTGAAAGCAGGCACCTCATGTGTGTAACATGTATGTTTCTCATATCCGGCTCCTGCCAACAACACGGGACAATTTAAATTCTCTTTCAATCTCGAATGCGAACACTCGTACATCCGTTCGACCGGTTTTTTGGCGGCTTTCACCGTTTTTTTTTGCCTAGTGGAGGTAATCTCGCGCCGTCTTGATGTGGTTTGGAAGGTATCATCAACAAACAACAGTTCTTTGGCTACTGGGGTGATGACGCAACCAGCGCCACGATATAACAGCCACAGCACAATGGGTAAGACACGGTAGATGACCAGCTGGGTGTCATCCATCCAAGATGGCCGAGTGAATGTGATTCCCATAATGGGAACATAGGCCCTATGCCTTCGATTAATGATGCCACTGTTGACAAGAATTATTTTTGTTTTTAACATCGAAACTTTATTCAGAATCATTCTTCCCCAATTAAGGCAATAGATGAAATGCATGTAAATATAGATGGACCATTGAATTGGAACTATTGCACGATAACAGATTTGATATAATAGAATCGATATGTATTTCTGATTCGAATACTAATAGTTTAATCAAATAAATGATAATTGTAAAATACAGGTGACACACACACTTAGATATATGCCTTTCCCCCAGATAGCACTGAAGACACACTCATCATAATGTAGTCATACCAACCTATTTTATCATAATATAAAGAAGGTGACACAACTCGAGTCTTGTAAGTGAAATATTTCCGGGGTCAGAATCTGACTCCAGGGTCCCGATTGACTGTAGTGCAACTATCGCTTTTATATCGAACTATTTAGAACAACAATGCTTAACAATACTACAGAAAGGAACTACGAAAAAATTGCAAACGAATGGACGACAGCGGAGATCTACTCTCAACTCACGGTCATATGCATGGAAGCCCTTGATTTGGGTTTTGATTTGGTTGATTCTGGTGCTGGAAGCCCTTGATTTTGGTTCGAGCCTCGATTAGGAATATCATAGAAATGATAAATATATATATATATATTATAATATATATATATATATATATATATATATATATATATATATATATATATATATATATATATATATATATATATATATATATATATATATATATATATAGGCCTATATATATATACATATACATAAGTGCATCTTCGGCTTATAGATCCGGCTCACAGTATAGACCTATTCTATATTGTTGTAGAATTGTAGGCTATGGTAAATGCCTATACCGTGCATACCGATTTTTAGTTAAGATTCCATTTCGATTTTCTGACATGCATTTTTCTCTCACTTCAATGATGTTTGGATTTTCAGAATACTTCAAATTTGATATAAAGGATCAAGTTTCCGTAGAAACTATATTTCAGTTGTTGAATATTATATAATAAACAATCAGTCTCGTCAAATGTTGAATATAAGCAAACGGAAACATTATATAAGTGCAACTCATAAATATAATGGGCCAGTAATAAGCTGTAAGAACAAATTGAAATAGCGTTTCCGGTATGATCCTTGGGTCGAACACAACCAGTGCACCAACTTTTAAACAAAGTGAACAGATCTATTTTATCAACCGGTACTCATTTTCATGCGAGCTGATCTAATTTCATGAGACTTCAAACAATTGACGACGATTGACGCCCACAAACGTCACAAAATAAAACATCCAATCAAACGGGCTGTTTGTTATGTGGGAAAATTGACATTGCCTATCAGAGTATCTAAATCAGAGTATCGAGTGATCGAGTGATCACTCATCGTCGATGAGTGACGATCATGATCGTGATCGTGACGATCATGAAGGTAGGTGATGAAGGATCAAGGTGGCCTGCCGATAAGCCACGCCTATCACTAGTGGTCAATTATTGAATATAAAATATGTCCATCAATAAATGTGTAAAAGATTTCACTCATAATTGGTTAATGAATATATGTCAATCAATGTGAAAATAGAGAGAATTAATTTGACCATTATTATCGTGATTAACTGTAATAACTAGTGCAGTACACGCTGATATGTTTTGAATAATAACTGTATAGTTTTTGTAGCATGCGGTCGTGTAGATACTTTTGATAATCGGTTATCTGAAGATTGAAGTAGCCCCCAAAATAACATTGATCGATTGCTCAACAAGCTGTTCATTTGAGGGTGCGAAAGTGCAGGCGATAACACCATGATAATTCTTTTCTTTTATTCATCGACACAAAAAAATAATTAAAAAATATATATATATAAATGAATATATATATATATATATATATATATATATATATATATATATATATATATATATAATATATATGTTTCTCCTAACATTCGAAATGTGGATACAGTGTGCGTTGAGTTTTCACCCTCCAGTGTTAAAATCTTGAACGTCAGTTTAAGTTTTGATTTTTTTTCTCCTTTCTTCTCTTTCTTCTCTTTCTTTTTTTCTTTCTCCATCTTTTTCTTTTGCTTTTCTTTCTCTTTCTCTTTCTTTTTCTCTTTCTCTTTCTTTTTCTTTTTCTTTGTCTTCCAGTACATCCATCGGAGGAGTCGATCCAGTGGTTGAAGACTCTACCTAAGTGGAGGGATGGAAGAAAGAAACGAGTGGACCTGGAAAAGGAAGACTTGGCGCTGCCATCTGAGAGAATGCTTCTTAGAAGTCATCACAAATAGGATACTGAAATTATTTTTTTCTCTTTTTCTCTTCTTTCTCTTTTTATTTTCATTTTTATGTTTCTCCTTTTATCTTTCTATCAGTCGCTAGTTCATGACAGTATTGTTTTATTTCCATATCTTTCTCCTTTCAAGTTTTTAAGTTTGTGTATGACTTTTATTAATATTATTTTCTGGATGTAAAGAGATTCACGCTACCTTGAAATTCACACAGTCCTCTGGAATTCTCTTGACTATTGTGACATATATTTGGCCAAGGTTTCTGAATCAAAGTAGCGTTGGTTTCGTCGCATATGAAATGTTTTTATGTCAAAATAATTAGTATAGTTTGGACCCTGATGAGGACGAGGCCAATCTCGTTGAAACGTTGGTCAGTTTAAATAAATATATCACGATTAAAAAACAGCCCAGTTTCAGTCAATTCATATAAATATGAATCGTGAAAGTTTAAGTCAAGTTATATATATATATATATATATATATATATATATATATATATATATATATATATATATATATATATATATATATATATATATAAATGAATATATATAAACACGTTATATAGGATATTATAGATTATTAGCTAAATTAAACAAATGCAAAGAACTTGTGAAAAATAAAAAAGGGTCAAAGCACCCCAATACATTTTGACAACAGACAATGATTTGGATAAAATGAGAGAAACTTTTACAAAATGGCATGCCGTATGTGGGACTCGATTCGATACCCATCGGTGACTTCAGCTTTTAAAGCTCTGTTATAGTTGGCTGAGCTACTGACGCCGTGTTGCGTGAGCGACTGGCGATGTGCATACGGACTCTGGAGCAGCACGACTGTTCAAAGAGATGACGAGAGACGAAGAAGTTTTTCAATAACAGTATTATATGACATAAAATGATTAATAAACATCTATAATAAAGAGTTTGATCATATAATCGTATATCCACTTCTGATCGAGGTGCCGAGTAAAAATCGTTGTTTTTAATTGCCAGTCAATCTTAACAAAGAACAGGTCTTTTGACTACGAGAATTTTCTGGAATTCAATCTATTTTTGTATAATCATTCAGATATATAGAAATATACGATTGGATGAGCGAAGCGAAAGCTTCCATCCTACTCTTACGGAGCTTTTTAATTGTCCGTGTTTTTGTATGTTTTTGTTTTTTGTTTGATGTATGTTTGTACGCACAGGTTGTACGGTTTGACTGATCAACAAAAAACTTGTTCTGGAAACGCGGACTTATCTATAGCTTGGAAGTTGGAACTTTTGGGTTTTGGAATCAAGTCGGTGGACCAGTTTTGAGAAAATCTATCATAAATATTTTTATAAACTCCATGAGGTTGAACCGAGCGGAAAAGTTGTAAAAACATTCTCATCAAGAAATTTCAAATTTCCACTGATCTCAAATAAAAACATACAAAAAAAATGATACACATACAAATTTGTGATGAAAATACATATAAAATAATATAGCATGACAATACGAATATATTCCGGTGCATTATTACTCATTTTTACTATGATCGAATTTACCATTTTGAAGAAAATAATTATTCAATTAATGAATTTGCATGCAACAAATAACTTAAAACAGTGGTTTATATTATTCAGTATCCAGCGCACGGTGGATAAACAGCCATAAATATGTTTTCAAGTTTGAACATCCTGTTCAACAAACATGTTTCAACACATGCTCACTTGAATAATTTCTAAATATTGAAAATGTATTATAATATGTATATCAATATATACATATATATATATATATATATATATATATATATATATATATATATATATATATATATATATATATATATATATATATATATATATCAGGGTTGGGTCATTACATGTAGAGTATTAATTTTCTACGGTAACGTAGAAAACATTGTAGAATATGTAGAATATGTAGAGTATTGTGTAGAGTATGTTTTTTGTTTTTTTTTAAATAACATCGAAACTTGATACAAAATCTTTGTTCTCTAATTAAGGCTATAGATGGAAGGTAGGATCGTTTGGACGAGGCACCACAAGGGCGATCTTACCACCCCGTAAAAGAGTATCAGAGTGTATTCAATTATTATTCAAATAATTATTGATGAGCGTAGCGAAGTCTCCATCCCACTCTTATAGGGCTTTGTCTGTGTGTTTTTTTTTTTGTTTGTTTTTTTTTTTGTTTGTAAGCACTCCACAGGTCGCAAGGGTTGACTGATCAACATGAAACTTTTTTTGTACACGCAAACTCATCCAACTTAGAACTGTATAGTTTTTGGAATGAATCGGTCGGACCGATTTTGAGAATCATCATCTCAAAGTTTCTAAAAACCCCATAAGATTTGGCTGGGCGGAAAATGTTGAAAAATAAAATCTCTCCGAATGGGATGAAATTTTCTCTAAATGTGTATACATGGATTTTACACATTATTACGATTTTTTAAGCAATTCTGATCAGTCGTTTTGGAGAAAAAAAATAAAATGACTGATAATATTCATCAAATATTTCATAAAAATTATGACAGAATTAAGTTGTCGAGATTCACTGCTTTCTAGATTCAAGAGTTGACCAACAATGAAGTATTTTTTATATGCGTCAAGGTGTGTAGAATACCAGAGTCAATGAAGTGGCAAGAGTAGAACTTCTTTAACGACTTTTATAGCTTATTCAGATATCAAGGTGTGTAGAATACCAAAGTCGATAAAGTAGCAAGGGTAAAACTATTTCAAGGACTTTTATACCTTATTGAGATATCTCGCTCATCTTACAACGCATATTTCGCGTTTGACTAGTTATTCATAAATATATAATACTAGGAAAACGCGGGATGCGCGTTGTTAGACGAGCTTAGGGGTATAGAAATCTAGAATGAAAAATAATTTGTCAACCCAATCTACATCTACAGACCTTGGATCACTCCAAACGTTCAAAAACCTTACGAGAATCAGTTATGTCACGGCCTTCCTCTTCATTCATTTCAATCGTTTTGAATTAATTGGTGACACTTGTTGCTATAGATTTAATTGGTTCCCGTAATAGCCTAAATTGATGGGAAAATGCTTTATAAATGCGTTTTCTTCGTTATTTCTCATCCGATTGATGCGAAAAATCTCTCAAAATGTGCTTAATAGTTTCCTTTATATTCGGCAAAAATTTGAGAGGTCTTGAAAAATTTTGATTTTTCAAGTATTTTCCTCCGGGTTATTCTAATGGGGATTTTTGAAATTTCTAAAATTCATAAAAAAAAAAGTTACCACCCGATAATGCCACAAAACTATACAGATCTAAGTTAGATGAGGAACCATGACGAAAAAAAGTTTGAAGTTGATAGCTGTAGCCGTTTGACCTGTGGAGAACCGACAAAAAAAAAAAAAAAAAAAAAAAAACATAAAAACGAACACCAATTTTTTTCAGTATGTCAAATTGAATCCTCGCTTAAGCTCGTCTAATAAATATAATATAAATATACTATAAAATAATATAAATTATTATTCAAGTATTCAATTAGAGTATGTAGAATATTAATGTGAATAATTTCCAAGATGGCTGGCAGGCCTCAGCATGTCACGTGGGATGAGCATGGTTTTAAATTGGTCAAAGACAATAACAAGTGTGCTGCTTTTTGCACTGTGTGCTTATAACGCTGAAGAATCCAGCCAAAGAAAGGTTGGAATCACACAGGTAGGAAATGAATAACATCATTTCGATTACTATCAAATTACCATCATCCGCACAACTGGAGAGAGTGTTCAGCATCTGGTCTCATGTTCAATGCCCATTAAGTAACCGATTAACATTTGAACGTTCTGAAAAACTTCTCCATTAAAAGATGTTACTTCTGATGAATATTAAATATTATTTAAATATTTGAGCTCGTCTAATTAGTTGGCCTACTTGATTATATTATATCAGGCCTCCCTTCATGAATGAAAATAAAAGATGTTACTTCCGATGAATATTAGATATTATTCAAATATTTGAGCTCGCCTAATTAGTTGGCCTGCTTGATTATATTATATCAGGCCTCCCTTCATGAATGTATAATATTCACATACTAGGAAAACGCGGGATGCGCGTTGTTAGACGAGCTTAGGGGTATAGAAATCTAGAATGAAAAATAATTTGTCAACCCAATCTACATCTACAGACCTTGGATCACTCCAAACGTTCAAAAACCTTACGAGAATCAGTTATGTCACGGCCTTCCTCTTCATTCATTTCAATCGTTTTGAATTAATTAGTGACACTTGTTGCTATAGATTTAATTGGTTCCCGTAATATCCTAAATTGATGGGAAAATGCTTTATAAATGCGTTTTCTTCGTTATTTCTCATCCGATTGATGCGAAAAATCTTTCAAAATGTGCTTAATAGTTTCCTTTATATTCGGTGAAAATTTGAGAGGTCTTGAAAAATTTTGATTTTTCAAGTATTTTCCTCCGGGTTATTCTAATGAAGATTTTTGAAATTTCTAAAATTCATAAAAACAAAAGTTACCACCCGATAATGCCACAAAACTATACAGATCTAAGTTAGATGAGGAACCATGACGAAAAAAATTTTGAAGTTGATAGCTGTAGCCGTTTGACCTGTGGAGAACCGACAAAAAAACATAAAAACAAAAAAAAAAAAAAAACATAAAAACGAACACCAATTTTTTTCAGTATGTCAAATTGAATCCTCGCTAAAGCTCGTCTAATTAATCAAGTTTTTGATAAAACTAGGAAAACGCGGGATGCGCGTTGTTAGACGAGCTTAGGGGTATAGAAATCTAGAATGAAAAATAATTTGTCAACCCAATCTACATCTACAGACCTTGGATCACTCCAAACGTTCAAAAACCTTACGAGAATCAGTTATGTCACTGCCTTCCTCTTCATTCATCTCAATCGTTTCGAATTAATTGTTGACACTTGTTGCTATAGATTAAATTGGTTCCCGTAATAGCCTAAATTGATGGGAAAATGCTTTATAAATGCGTTTTCTTCGTTATTTCTCATACGATTGATGCGAAAAATCTCTCAAAATGTGCTTAATAGTTTCCTTTATATTCGGCGAAAATTTGAGAGGTCTTGAAAAATTTTGATTTTTCAAGTATTTTCCTCCGGGTTATTCTAATGGGGATTTTTGAAATTTCTAAAATTCATAAAAAAAAAAGTTATCACCCGATAATGCCACAAAACTATACAGATCTAAGTTAGATGAGGAACCATGACGAAAAAAAGTTTGAAGTTGATAGCTGTAGCCGTTTGACCTGTGGAGAACCGACAAAAAAACATAAAAAAAAAAAAAAAAAAAAAAAAAAACATAAAAACGAACACCAATTTTTTTCAGTATGTCAAATTGAATCCTCGCTAAAGCTCGTCTAATAATACATCACCTGTGTCTATCCTGTTTTTATTTGATTAATTGATACCTATTGAAACTATCATTGAACTCCATAAATAATGTCCTACTGCAACTTGTACAAAATCATATTTTCTACGTGTAGAATATGTAATTGAAACTAATATTCTACATGACATACTCTACGGTAGAATATACGCGTAGATTACTCATTTTCTACGGCGTATATTCTACTGACCTAACCCTGATATATATATATATATATATATATATATATATATATATATATATATATATATATATATATATTTAATTTAATTTAAAAATTTATTTTAGACCAATTTATATATATATATATATATATATATATATATATATATATATATATATATATATATATATTATTTGTAATTTTTCTTGAAATATTATTATTTAGAAAGAATGAAAGAATGATTTTGGAGATGGAATATGACTCATTTTTCACATGATTATATTATATTCATATATATATATATATATATATATATATATATATATATATATATATATATATATATATATATATATATATATATATATATATATATATATTGAATCAAATATACATACAATTATTATTATTATTCATTTAACATACAACTTTGAATCATAAAAACCCATTGGTTGTAGATTTTGGTTATACATACATATTGGTAAAGTATGACAAGAAGCAGGGTATATGAATTACAAACAAATAGTATTCATAATTGTATTGAAGTAGAAGAGATCTTTGGGATAAATAAATTGAATTGCTAAATGAAATAAATAAATAAATAAAATGAATAAACAATTGATTGAATTAATTAAACAGAATTGATCATTCTAGCTGCATTTACCCTAAACTTCTGAACCCTTCGAATGATGGTCAAATTACTTTGGTATGTATTCCGTTATAAATAATCTACCCTTGCTGCCTCAGTCTGAGTAGACCTTCTAGCCAAATAGGTCCATATCATATAAAGTTGAAAATGAAACATCCTTCTTACCTGTTCGTGTACGCAGTGGCGTAGCGAGGATATTAAATATTAGGTCAGGGGGGCAAGTATTTTGAAAGGGCGCCATGCATAAGCCTTTGATGAAAATGGACAGAAATGATTACAATATATGAGCAAAGTCTAGAGCAAGCTAGTCTCATATACTACAAAATCTGCGTTCATATGGAAATACAATGAGGGAGGGGGCAGCACTACCGCCCTGCAGGGATTTCAGTTTTCAATTTTTCAATGAGATTAGGTAGGCCTACCTTTTTTTATATAATTCAATTCGCATATTCTACACACATATTCACAGCATGTACTTTACGAGCTGATCCTACATATTTATTATTTTGTACAGCTCTCAGATGCGAGTATTGTTGCAATAAGTTGCTGTTCTATTAATAAATTTAATTTGACAATCTGAAATGTGACAGTCTGATCAATTAGTATCAATCACTGATAGCTATGCCAACGTTATGTCAAGCCCAATACTATACAATACTATCAGGGCCTGAGTGTAGGAATGAAAATGCCATATAAGTAGGCTAATTACAAGTATAGGCTATATGTGAGTAATATATAATTAATATACCGGTAAGTAGGCTGCAATGGCTCATTACCGCAAAATAGTGACCCATGAGGGCCAAGGGGAGAAGGTCCCCTTCTAGCCCACAGGAAATTTTGGAAATCATACCCTTTTCCAATATGGTTCAACATGTTTCACATAAGATTTGGCTTTGTGTGCCAAAATTGATTTTATTGTAGAACTAAAGGTGCTCAAGTGATATTTGCCAAGTTATTAAGACTGTAGGCTTGCTCTGTGTCATTTTACTGCAACAGACAAAAATTCAATTGTGGTGGGCGGAACTGAGCCCCACAGGGAACTATTCAAAATGTTCTCTTCTTCAATTCGATTCAACGGGTTTTGGGAACTACACAAAATTTCTGGAATACACAGATTCTTTAGTGTGGTAAGGAGACTAATTTTGCTAAATGACTTCCAAGCAAATAAAACACCAAACGCTAAATGATATATGAATAAGAACATTCATTCCATTCACTAATGTGAATAAAATGGATTGGGATTTAAATAATGTCATCACTGATAGTATTTTTCGAATGATTGAAAATAAAATATATACGGGTACTATACTCTTTGAAAGGATTCACCAATCACCTTCAATTTACCCGACAATTTCATTCTGAATGAAGAAAAGTGTTGTGTCAACTTGCAAGTTCTAAAATGCTTTCATTAGGGCGCTATGATTACGGCTAAGGGCGGTGCCGTGCAATGAAAGAGAAAGAAAACTCACAATTCCCCGCGTTGCATTGGGAATTGCAAATACAACAGAATAACGCAAACACAAGCTGCAAATCTGTACTGTCGGTATGGAACTCGAGAAAATATTTGTGCGATATGAATATAAACATATCAAGCGAGGATAATTATGACAGCTCATTTCATCGTCAGTCACATATACACATCTCTCTCTCTCTCTCTCTCTCTCTTCAATTTTGCCAGTGAAATGTGAATTATTGCAATGAATCCAAAAGGGAGCCAAACGCACAAGAAGGCATACAGAGAGGGCATGTGCTCCCCTGGAGCCCCCTGGCTACGTCATTGGGTGTACGTATGTGCACTTGCAGTAACATGAAATGGTATATTCCAAAATATATATTTAAATTCACAAAAATCCACTCATATTTTAATGCTAATTTGTTCACAGATTATACATGGAGTACGCATGCACAGTACCTACTAGTTTCTACATTTCGTCAGGCAGCATTTTGATGTAGCTTGATCGACCACTTTATATGACCGCCACCTCAAGTATACCAGTACCTATAAATGTATTGAGTGATTTGTATAATTGACGTACTGCCGGAAATTTAAGAGATTTACAAATTAGAAATATCATCAAGTAATATGAAAGATGTTACTGATGGTGGAAGGCAATTGGTATTACCATATTTAATTTTAACTCATAATATATACGTAGTATATGTTATGAAAAGTAATTATTAGACTGCTCGAAGCTATTTTCAACTATTTATTCGTGTAGCAACATGCATTATAACTTACTCAATGTTCCACATAAGATATTCAAGTGAGCCTCGTCATATATTTGGTGAATATATTTTGAAGAAGTTTAAACTCAATGTCAACAAGGGTTTCTCAGTTCCTCTAGAAATACAAAATAACTGAACAATCACTCCTCTTCTTCAATCTCTCCTATTTCAATTGATACCTGCAGCTCGACATTTTCATCGCCTTTTTCAACGTCATCTTCAACATCTTTAACTTCTCCTTCAACATCATCAATTAACATTACTTCAACTACTCCCTCCAGCTCTTCTTCAACTTCCGCCATACCTTCGATTCCATCCCAACTCTCGTAATCCATTGTACTGATACAGAAATCCAGGTCATAATTACCGTGTCTTAAAAAATTCCATATTTCATTCAGTTGTATTCGAGTATCTGGATGTAAATGACCACAAAAAACTGTAACACCCTTCAGGTAAGAAAATCTATTGTATATACTGGAGACATGCCAAGGCATTAACAAATCATAGCAAGTGATATGCAAGTGCTCTAATTCTGTCATTGGATTTTCGAGGTCTACCAATGCGCCACCCGTATAACTCCACTCCGACTCTGTTTCAACGTTAAGAGTTATGCATGTAATCCCAGTGGCGTACTTCAGACAAAGAGGCACGATACCTTCTGTGAAATCCACTCCACATAAAAGTTCAAGTTGCTTCAAGTTTTGAAACGATCGAGCATTGGGAACAAAGTTGGCATCTTCTTCATCTTCGTGTATGGCAAAACTATCATCTGAAAGTATCACTTCTATTTCTAGCTCGGTTAGATTTGGACAGTAAGTGCCTATTTTCATCAAATCCATTTTACTAACGCCAATTTCGGCATGGTGTTCCCAACACGTCAGCGATGTTAGAAACTCACCTTTGATCTTTAATACTGTGATCACATCATTGTGCACCGAATAGTGCATCAACTTGAGATGTGTCAGCCGGATAGAACTCTCCGTGAGTGCAACAAGGGATTTTTTACCATCATCGAACTTGACCATTACGAGACTTCGAAGTTTTGGACAATGAGTATCAAATGCAATTATGTGTTCCGGTTTGGTATTATCCTGGGACGCATGGGTTAAGGCTAAGGGCGTGATTAAATCTTCCATATCTGTTGAAAAAATGGCGCCCAATTCTATGAAGTTGATGTACGCTAGTTGAGGCATCAATTTTATGAACGTTCTCACTGAATCGTGGTCGTAGTTCTTGAAGTTAGGTCTCTCCGAATAGTCTTTGATAACTCTTAGCTTATGACAGGCTGTTAGATACATCAAATCGTTATGTTTTACATCTTGATCGAATCTAGAATCAAAATACAACTTCTCGATATTTTTACAGCTTGCTCCAATAACTTGAAATAACTCGTGGACATCTCTAATAAGGCTCAAGTCAAACTGGACAACATTTGTCATAGATTGGATTCTGTCCCGAAAGAAGTGAATATATTTATTATAGTTTGTTATCTCTTCCTGAATATTTTTGTTAATTCTATAGACATTCCTGCCAAGAAAGGACTTGGTTTCAGAGTGAGTGAATATGCTGATGATTATTCTCTTGTCTTGTGGCGATAAAACGTACGGGCTGATACCAACCAAGTTCAATGCTCTGCGTGTTTTTGGACACAGATCATCCAAGAAGATTCCAATGTTATCAATCAAGTGCCTTTGCACTATTTTGATTTGGGCTCTACAACTATCGTTCTCATACGGACCGTATTCTTGCTCGATTCTTGTACATGTTACAATCAAAAGTTTCTTGATCCTAACTGCCGTTATTTCTCGAAGAAAGCATGGCTGCTTGAAGTGTAGTGGCATCTTGTTGAAATTTGTTAGAAATTTACTTAATTGATTACTGATATAATTGATTACTGGTATAAAACATTATTTTGATGTGTGTAGTAAATTTTCTATTGAAATTAAAGAATAAAATTGTAAACAACAAACAAGTAGGTAATTCGGTAAACCTGTTGTTTCCATGGTACTATTGTAAGTAGGTCTACATATTGATAATAATTACTAAACAAAGATGATGACAATTAGCTGGATGTAATTAGATTATTGGTATATCTATCCAGATTTAAATATCATTATATGAGAATAGAAACGATTATATAGATAAGATTTTTTTCTATTTGTCTCATTTCTCCTACATCTTTTTTTATGATTTTATTTGTTGCATTCATATAATAACAAGTTTTATAACATGAAAAATCACAACTAATGAGTACTACCAAGAATCCTGTGTAATCCATAAACCTACCAAAAGATAGTGTAACTATAGTCATCAGGGTGATGTATTAAACTTGGTCTATTAAAATACGACAATCTGAAGGTCAAAATATTGAATAACTGAACAAAAGAAAGTTATTTAGAAAATAGGAAAATGTGTTATGTGTTTTCGGGTTGATGGATGAGCCAGAGCATATCAACATATCTTTGGATTAGTTATATATCCACCTTGAGATCCAAACAATTACGTCACTGCCCTCCTATTTACTAAATTGATTTTTATAATAATGAAGAAAGCCTTGTTTTAATCGTTCCCAATTAATTGGTGAAACAGTCATGTTGCTTGGATATAATTGGTATCTTGATAGCTTTGAATGATTTAAAAGCATTCCGTTATATTTTTTTACATCAAAACGGCTGATCCGATTTGAGTGAAAGTTTAGAATTATGTGTGTCATTATTATAATAAAATTCCCTGAGAATTTGAATTTTCTCGAAGAAAATATTTTTCTTGAATTTTTTCCTCCGAGTTATTCTTATGGGATTTTTGAAAACTTTGAAATGAGTTTTCTCAGAAGTGGTGCAATCGATTGCGCCTCAAAACTATACAGTATCGAATTAGATGAGGATACTTGTGTATGCTAAGTTTCAACTGAATTTTCATTTCCGTTTGACCTGTAGAGCGCGAACAGAAAGAAAAAATTATTCGAGCACGGTGAAATTAAGTCTGCTTTGCTCATCCAATAAATCAAATAGACCTACATTAAATGAATAAAATAAAATATAATTCATTAAATGAAATAAATACATGCTTGAATAGATAAATTATTTTGAAATTATTTCGAAATTATTTCAATGTAAGAGGGCCATCCACAAAGTAAGTTTCCCACTTGTCCCACAGCTAGCAAACCTCATATTGCGCGAAGCGACTGCGTGTACGTGATAGACCAATGACATAGCATGGCGCATGCACTAACATACTTCCCGCATTCTTATAGTAGCATCGTTGCAGCTGTTGAAGATGGAGGCTCTTATTCCAACTCCCGCCGACTGTGAAGCGCGGTCAGTGATGAAGTTTTTCAATGATCAGGGGATAGCGCCGATCGAAATTCATCGTTAACTGTGCCAGGTCGATGGCCCTAATGCAATGTAAGGTTTGCTAGCTGTAGAAAGATGTGCGAAACTTACTTTGTGGATGGACCTCAAAATTCAATAAATAGGCCTATACCTAATTATATAACTAATAGATTGAAAAATTCAATACAAAATCCAAAAATCTCCATAGTCTGTTGTCCAAACATTCATTTTTTTATAAAAACAAACCTGGGTAGAATCGAACCTCACCGCTTCGCACCGAGACTTTACCACCAAGGCCATATTCAAGTGTGGGCAACTTGGGCAGGGCAAAAATTTTTGGGGGTGGTATTTTGTCCAAGGTTGTACAATACCTTATTTACCATACCTATATGCAGTAACGGCCGGTAACTTAGACAGTGGAAAGTGCTGCAGTTGTATTTAAAAAATTACGTAGTGAAGCAACGCAAGAACCCATTGAATATCTTTGGTGTTCGATCGCATGGCAATTTCAACGCTTAAAAATGTAGAAGTTATTTACTCGTTTTGAATAAATATTTGGATCCCAAAATAAATTTGTATTTTCAACTGAATTATAGTCTATTCACCTCGTCTGCATGGATTTAATGAAGATTTAATGAAGATTTGATTTCAAATCAAATTTGGCAGAAAAAATTTTCCTAGGGGCGGCTGGCTAGTCAATACGGCCCTGCTTACCACCGGAACCTTACAAAATCAATGCCACCGGGCTTTGAGAAGATCGCCATAGACTAAAGATTACACTAAAGGGTGTATTCTTTAATCTATGAGATTGCTAATCGCTTATTACAAGTAGATTTGAAAGATTGATTATGGAACAGTACTTTCTTAACTGGTTCTCCCTATGACATCACTTTTTGCTTGGGGTTATGATAAATGTTAGAATTACCCAAATGATATGAGCTGTATCTATGACTCTAGCAGACTGAAATGAGTCTATTGGGAATTGAGCCTTTAAATATTGAACGCATATGCAACCTATACGTTCGCCGGGTCCACAATTAATTTTCCGGCAACCTGCGGTCACATTTTCACGAAACTCGGATGAGAGACGTTTCAAAGGTTGGAGCATTTTCTGTTGACAGACAACCAGTAATGATTTTGTATGGCATTTTCGAATGAACGAAGTTTATAGTATCTGCATAGGCCTACATGGGTATTCAATTTTTAGAAATGAATAGCATATAAATAGCATCTATACACATTTTGTCTTGATAATATCACTACCGTATACCAGTGCTATATAATAAACTCACTCAACTAACGACACTTCACGTGAATAATAGGCCTACATTTGAAATATATATTTGAAATAATATAAAACTTCAATATTGGTTAATAAATTATATTTTAAAACAAAAATTATTTATGCTACAGACAGTACATCAGTGCTACAATACATCAGTAAGCCCACTTATCAATCAGATAAGATTTGTCAGACCTTGAAAAGCTTAGCTCAGAACACAATCTGTGATTGGTGCCTGTTTAGCCTGTTTCACATCATTACCAAGTCCAGCAGTTGCCGCAATATTAGCGACATCTACAAAGTCTGGGAACGCCATCGTGGATAACTTAGAATGTACTAATTTTCCGTTGATTTGCACTTCAAATGAGCCTCTCCTGCCTACTGATCCCACTACTTCTGCATCATTCACTTTACCCTTAATTGTTTTCATCAATTCTTCAAACTTTGATCCATAATTGCAAGATCCACTGAAATCAGTCACAAGAAGACAATTTGTCAACTAACTGTTTGAAGATTACACATTCACTAATAAATTACAACTTGGAAAACACCCTGTGAACCGCACTGTAGAGCGAACAAGGGCATTAAGCGATAAAGAATGAATAATGTCTGAAGTATATTTTTCAAATCGAAGTAAACAATGTAGGCTCCCTCTACTAATTTTAAAAAATGTAACAAAAATACCATTGGAAATTGGGTTTTCTAATTGAAGGCTATATATATTACATGAATTTCATTTAGGCCTACGACTAAAGTACCGGTAACAGAAAAATTCTGAACATGATGTTGAGTTACTTGGATAATGTGCGTCACAACCAAATAAGCATATTTTTCAATGCTATTAATCAACTAATAAATGAATTAACTGAAAACTACAGAACCTCACAAGTCAGAAATACGATTGAAAAGAAAATGATTTCAAATTCTCCGGGCTTTGGGATTATGTGTATGTTTCACGAAAGTCCTCCGAAAATCTTTTCCACTGGAAGTTCCTCACAATTGGTACATAATTTGACACAAATCCGCGCTAGCTGACGGCCGATATCTCAAGCTTTGTTGTCCTATGAATTGCTCTTGACAACATCATTTCCATTCATCTTATTTGTTATCGGAAAGGGTAGGACTTGCATACCAAACTGACTTTTCATTTGATTTTTCCTTGTGAAATTACGTCGTCCAAGTCCAATTGATATTCTGATTGTTATCCTAGGATGTTACAACAATATCACGTTTGCCATCTGGGACAGTATTCTGGACACCTGATCTGCATTAATCAACTATTTGCCTGCAGATGGACTTTGTGTAGACCTACTGGTACTCAAAGCCTGTTCATGAATGAATGAATATTAAGGTTTTAAGGCACATCGACAGCGAGGTCATTTAGCGCAAGCCTGTTCATGTAAGCCTAGACAATGGCGATGTAAGATCAACGTAGTTCTGATGCCTGATGGCTAAACGATGGTGTTGGGTGTTCTACTTGACTTCATGATCAAAATATTTCAGTGACACAATCACGAAAACCCGACTGTAAACATTACCCATAAGTGATGTACCCGTCATTATGTTCTAATAGGCACTGTTCTCTCCAAAAACAACCCGTGGGATATTGTTACGAGTTGTGCCTTCAGTAAACAGAGGCAAGGTTTAGAAACCATCCCACACTACTTTTTCTTCATAATCCCTATTGGATCTAGGGCAAGTACTCTTATGATGACTAAGATCTAGGCCCATCGGCATCGGCATTGAGTAAATGGCATCGGTGAATAAGGAATAAGATGAAGAGAAAATTATATGAAATGTTATTTCATTAGGTGTTTTTGGATAGTGGGAAGTAGTTGGTCGTGGCATGTTGTTGAGGGGCCATCCTGAATGACCGAGGGAAACCACGAAAAACCTAGCTGTCAGGATAATAAACGATAGCAGGAATCGAATCCCGCCCTCCTGAATGACGGTTCAGTGTGCTAGCCACTCGACCACCCACCTCAATCCATGCTACTCGTTTTAATGGATCACCATACATGGATTAGCACAAGTTGACTAAATTAGCGATCGAAGCTGGAATTTCATTTTATTTTTACCCTCAAATTGTCTCATTTCAACCCGTTTGGAATCACTCAGGCCAAAGACCTATAGGCTTTCTTCGATGCCATCGGTCATCAGAACTATGTTATATATTATGTATGCATGCCTAGATGCCTAGGCCATTGACTTTATAATAAGTGCCTATGGCAATTCAATGCAAAGGCCTAACTTCATGCTCAGTCCTAGCGTTGAGATTGTAATGTTACAATCTCAATGGTCCTAGCATAGAGAACTTCTCTATGGTCCTAGGCAAAATTTTGGTGCGCTCACCAGTACTCTACATCCACTTTAACTGAATTAATATCCGAATTTTCAGTTGGTTGTGACGCCATAGTAGTTGGGACTCTTTATACAATTATTTTCTAGCTTTTGGAAACAACTAGTAATACTATGGACAATGCAGCTATGATCACAACTTACAATATCCTAACCTCAAAATTACATTCCATAGAAATTACCAAAGAGGTTAGTAAGTTGGCAATTACCATTCCGTGTTGCCAACATGACAAGTGACAACGAAAAAAATTAAGTTCACCAAAATTGAATTGAACCATGAAATCGTATACCAAATTTCATGCTAATATTTTCGGACTGACCCTTCAATGTATCAAAGACTGAGCCCACTGACAATCACAGGAAATATTTTGTTGATTTTAGGACTAAATAGGCCTAGTTGAATTGATTCAGTTGATGGCATAGGGATAGGCCAACTAGTAGGCAAATAGCAAATACATCATGGTACTTGACAATTATTTCATATTTCACCTTTGAGATTCACACTAGCTATATTAAACACATCAAATGCATGCACTCTTATTCTTCTGCATCATATTTTCATATCAATATTATGAATGTATACGTATACCGGACATAACGGTATGTTATGTAAATTTTAATCTGACGATACCCATACTTGTATCATGTACTGGTATGTATGTAATGGGATGGAAATGAATACAATAGAACACTGAATTCACATAGAGGCTGGTATGGGTATTATTAGAGTATCTAGTCTCTCTAGTTAGAGTTATCAACTTATGATCAGAGATGAATCAAGGTCTGTTTACTAAAGTCTTTGTCAGGGAGAGTTGAGGCTGACATCAGAGCATTTTTCCCCTCATCGTTGCCACCTCTACTACTCCGTTGAGGTGAGAGGGTCGAAGCTCTCGACGGGACCGTGGCCGAAAAGGTCTGTTACCTGCGCCCGAAAGAACAATAGAAAGTGAATGACCATTATAGAAATAAATTAGAATCGCTCTCGGAGAATTAAGATTGTTATATACCAAAGATATGCATTGGAAATGAAAATATAAGCAATTCACTTTTTTATTTGAAAAAATTCACTCATATGCGGCCGAGATACGTCGATATGTTTGTGGGGAAATAAAAATCACTCCCACAAACATATCGACGTATCTCAGCCGCATATGAGTGAATTTTTTCAAATAAAGAAGTGAATTGCTTATATTTTCATTTCCAATGCATATCTTTGGTATATAACAATCTTAATTTTCCGACAACGATTCTAATTTATTTCTACTAGGCAAACGCAACATATGCGTTGTAAGATGAGAGAGATATCCGAATAAGTTATAAAAGTTGTTGAAGTACCCTTGCTACTTTATCGACTCTGGTATTCTACACACCTTGTTATCTGAATAAGCTATACAAGTCGTTGAAGTAGTTCTACCCTTGCCACTTTATTGACTCTGCTATTCTACACACCTTGAGGCATATAAAAATACTTCATTGTTGGTCAACTCTTGAATCTAGAAAGCAGTGAATCTCGGCAACTTAATTCTGCTCCCACTTCTATTCGCGATTAAAAGCAAAGTGGCTGACATCTGGGGATGTTTTAGTGAACTGGGCGGAGGCAGATACTTTCAAATTATATACAAATTAATTAATGCGTAATTACAATATAAAATACAAAATTGAAATTACTAAAATTATTAATTATCAAAATTACAATATTAATTACAAATATAATGTGTGTAAGCATACAACAACACGACATCTTGGCCTAACTGCCTCCCGACCGCCAATCGCCCACTTCAACAGTGCTGCCACCTAGTTAGCTTTTAATCACGAATACTAATATATTTGATCAATAAAAACAGCTAATTTAATTTTTTTCTTCAAAATGGCTGGTTAGAATTGCTTGCAAATGGTGATAATGTGTGTCATTTATGTATAAACATTTACAGAGAATTTTATCTCATTTGGAGAGATTTTATTTTCTACATTTTCTTGCCCAGCCCAATCTTATGGGATTTTAAAAAATTTTGACATGATATTTCTCAAAATCGGTCAAACCGATTCATTCCAAAAACTATACAGTTTCAAGTTGTAAAATTGTGCACGTAAAAAAAAGTTTCATGTTGATCAGTTGAACCATGCGACCTGAGCAGTGCTTACAAATTAAAAAAAAAAAAAAAACACAGACAAAGCTCCATAAGAGTGGGATGGAGACTTTGCTACGCTCATCTAATAATGGTCATTCAATTTCTATTGTTCCTTCCAACTCAGGTAATAGACCTTTTTGGCTACGCTTCCGTCGAGAGCTTCGACCCTCTCACCTCAACGGAGTAGTAGAGGTGGTAACGATGAGGGGAAAAATGCTCTGACATCAGCCTCAACTCTCCCTGACTAGGACTTTAGGTGGAGATCAAGCAGACCTTGAGAAGAATGATCTGAATGAAGAAGGCTGTGGGCAAAGACATTAGTTAGTATATTTCCCTATGGCTGTGGGTATTATTGGATGAGTGAAGCGAAGACTCAATTGACCACTAGTGATAGGCATGGCTAATTGCCAGGGCCACCTTGATCTATACTTTATGTGGGAATTTAGAGATACTCTGATAGGTAAATGTGAAATTTCCCACATAACAAAGCCCATTTGATTGGATGTTCTGTTTTGTGACGTTTATGGGCGGGTCAATCACTAGTCGTCAATTTCACCATACTAAAAAAAAAAGTACATGTTGTTTGTTTTTTCGCACTCCACAGGTCACACGGAAATGAAAATTCTGTTGAAACTTGGAAACTTTCCACTTTGGGAAGTGGAAAGTTGGAGTTGAACGTGTCCTCATCTGATTCGACACTTTATGGTTTTGAGGCGCAATGGATTGGACCACTTCTGAGAAAACATGTTTCAAAGTTTTCAAAAATCCCATAAGAATGACCCAGAGGAAAAAAATTGTCAAAAGTATTTCCTTCAAAAGAATTTAAATTCTCAGAGAATTTCAATATAAAAATAATACACATTATTCCAAACTTTCACTCCAATCTGATCAGCCATTTTGATGTAAAAAAATATAGTGCAATGTTTTTAAACTAGGAAGACGCTATATAAGCGTTGTTGGACGAGCGGAAAGTAATAGTATGTCAACTTCTTTGCCAAACTTTTGCCTAAATTTGCAAATTGGGTGACATTTAAGTTATAAATGGGTAAAAACTGCTTCGAGTGGTTTCAATTTAGCACATTTCATGTTTTTTCTTCAAAATGGCTGACCCGATCAAGCTGAGAATTTCCAGAAATGTGTATCAAGATGAAATTCAACTTCACACAAAATTTCATTTTTTTGGTAAATAGAAATATTTCAATTTTTTCCCCGCTGTGTTATTCTAACGGGTATTTTTGAAATTTCTAAAATTCATAAAAATGAAAGTTACCACCCGATAATGCCACAAAACTATACAGATCTAAGTTAGATGAGGAACCATAACGAAAAAAAGTTTGAAGTTGATAGCTGTAGTCGTTTGATCTATGGAGAACCGACAAAGAAAAAAAAAAAAAAAAAACATAAAAACGAACACCAATTTTTTTTTACAGGCGCTAAATGACCTCGCTGTCGATGCGCCTTAAAACTCTAATATTCATTCATGCACCAATTTTTTCAGTATGTCAAATTGAATCCTCGCTAAAGCTCGTCTAATCACTCGAAGCTATCGAGATACCAATTAAATCCAAGCATCAAGTGTCACCAATTAATTGGAAATGATTCAAACAAGGCCTTCTTCATTATCATAGAAATTAATTAGGAAATAGGAGGGCAGTGACGTAATGACCCATTTGATAACTTGACAATTTGACCATCATTTGATCAATCGTTCATTAGCACATTCATATAGATTTGTAATTTCATCAAATGTTTTCATATTGCTTGTTAGGGGGGGGGGGGGTGAACTGTATTCTGTGTCTTCGGGCAACTCTATTGTGAGCAGACTTGAAGTTTTTATAAATTTGGATCTCAAGGTGGATGTATAACCAATCCAAAGACATGTTGATATGTTCTAGCTCATCCATCAACCCGCAAATACATAACGCGTTTTCCTAGTATTAGCGCTAAATGACCTCGCTGTCGATGCGCCTTAAAACTCCAATATTCATTCATTCCTAGTATTATTTTTGTGATATTTCAACTAAATCACTCAAGACGTAATGAATAAAAAATAGAATAATTAGATTCAAAACCTTCATCTCACCCCAACAAAATTGGCATTTCCTTGAAACTTTTATTAAGAAAATGAAAGAGATACTTTGTACTGTGTGTTCATTATATATCTATGTAAATTACCAGACGATAGGCTAGTTGAGTTGACGAGATGACAGGTATCATCTTTAGAGCATAGCCCTCACCTTGCGTACACGTCGTCTGGGCAAATTTATCAACCCTTTTATTCTTCTTCAGCTCACTGACAATGCTATTCAACAGAAATTATTGCCTATCTATGCCATTAAAAATTTTTCATCTACTGTACTGGGTTTAACGACGCACTGTACTGTTGACTAAGATCTATTGGCATCGGTGAATGATATTTGAGATGATGGGATGGTAAGATAAAAGGTTATGTTATTAGGTGTAATTGGATGTTGGGAAGGAGTGGGTCATGGCTTGTTGTTAGGGAAGCATCCCAGAATTGACCTGAACGACAGGAAAACCATGCAAAAAACATCAGAATGGTCAACCATGCGGGAATTGAACCACAGTTTCCTGAATGGTGGTTCATTCAGTGAGCTTGCCACTCGTCTCAGTGTGTTTAATGAAATTTGGAATATAAATTGTAAATTAGTATCTGTAGGGTTTATATATAAAAAAATAACAATACAGGAATATAGATTCAAGTGAATGTGGGTGGGACAAGATTGATGGAGTGGAGGAGCGAGGTCAGAAAAATTAGTGACGTGCTCATTCTGCCAGATGACTTGATTATTTAAACACATTTATAAAGGAAGATGATTGCAAAATGTGCGAACATCAATGGACGGATCGAGTCCAAATTGATAATTGATATGATTGATACCGTAATAAAATAAGTGTGTACACAGAAAAATGTCACGAAGAAAAAATTACAAGGAAAAAAGAGAAAAATATGTAATACGTAGGAATAATATGATGAATCACACATTTCAGTGAGATGCAACAATGGAATTTATATGGTTCATCATGTGGCTAGATTTTGATAATATACTGGTAGGCCTACGTACTTCAATTCAGGTATGCCTACTACATTGCATGACCAAGAGTATGAAGATGGAGCATGACCAATGAAATCATGAAAAGCTTTTTAGAGAAAAGCGAAGTTTGTACAAGTATTTAAAAAACAATAAAGGCATTAAAATGGAATTAGAGGTAGATAGACCTACTGTAGTTAGACTTACAAAAAGTGAATTATGTTTTTCCAAAATTCACATTGAATATTATGATAGTTTTTATTGAATAATAAAAATCTGTATGGCATGGTATCCAAATATCTAACAAAGCACAAAATTATAACATTTTTTTCGGTTATAATCATCAAGCCAGTAAATCATACCACTCATTATTAGTAAAAGGTATCATCCAAAATGCACAATGTGACTCATAATACAGTCCCAAGTATATATATAGTATATAAAATGATTAGAAAAATCGAGTATCGTATCGATTAGAAAATATACCATCTATGAAAGTCCACAGAAGTAGGATGCTTAACGCGGACACATAGCGTGTCGACCTCCATCAACAGGCAAACTCGCTCCTGTAATGAAGCTTGCATCATTACTTGCAAGGAATGCAATTGTCTGCGCAACTTCCTCTGGCAGTCCCGGACGCCCCAAAGCATGCGTCTCTTTACTCCGTTCCAAGAACTTGGCGTACGCTTCTGCGTCCATCCCGCCACGCTTCTGTAACTCGGTTAGCACAACTCCTGGGTTCACGCTGTTGACTCTCACTTGTTTTGGCGCCAGCTCTAATGCTACGCAGCGGGTAAACTGGTCGACAGCCGCTTTAGACATACAATATGATAAGACTCCTGCAAAAGCTCGTAATCCATTGACACTGGAGACATTAACGATGTTGCCTTTACTTGCTGTCAAGTGTGGTACGGCCAACATTGTCAAATGATAAATACACCTTACATTTGTGTTAAACATCTTGTCATATTGCTCCAACGATGTATTTTCAATGCTTCCGCCTTCCAAGATTCCAGCATTATTAACAAGCACATCTAATTTCCCAAAATGCTTGATTGTGGATTCAAGTATTCTTTTTGTGTCGCTCTCATTAGTTAGTTCGCCCGTTACGATGAAAGGTTTTGGTTGATTGGCAGATGTGATGCATGATTCGGCAACTTTGTTCAAATTGTCGAGGTTACGGCCAGTGAGTGAAAGACTTGCTCCGAGACGAGATAAGTGTACAGCAGTTGCTGCACCAATCCCAGAACTGGCTCCCGTAATCAGGACCACTTTCCCACTGAACTTTAATGCTAAACATAAAATAAATTGATTCAGTCAAAGCATGTGTAGCATTTTTCATCTATAAATAAGGGGCTGAACAAATTTAACCATAGATAGTCTTGCTCACAGTTTTAGATTATTTTTGTATAAAAATACATTTTGACAATTTCCCAAATTTTTCAGTTTACAAATTATGATTAGGTTAGGATTATAATAGGATTACAAATTAGCAGAAAATGAAGAACTTGTCACACTTGATTATAATCATTATAAAATCGAGAAAGAGGAGTTATTTCAAGTCTGCAAACTTCTAACTCCTGTTTTAGCTACTGTACATTTGGCTTTGTGGACATTAAAATAACAATTCCGATGAAACTTGGAAGTCGTTCGAATTTTCAAATGAAAAGTCTGTTTTCACTCAATCTATATAATATTATACGTAGTCATAAAGTAGGACTGCCATACTATAAATCGATAATTAGACACTTGATAATACTGTAGGCCTACTGGACCAATATAGTTGATTGACTTTTTCAAAAAGAGTACCCAGACCTATAAGTGATGTCTACTCAACTCAAATTGAATTTTAACCATTTACAATACAATGGCATTCTCAATAATTTTCAACTATTTGCTCAAGTTTGAGCCAGCCCATGAAAGAAGCGTATTTATAACCAAAATCAAATCGATTCTTGGAAATTTGTGTTCATCGTTTCTGCACCTCTCCAAATAGTTGACAGTTTAGCAAGCCCTAAATACTAAGGTTATAGTTTCTGGTTTCATTTTCTGAAAAATTCTATCAAATATTCTATTGATATTAGCCAATATCTCATATATTGAATTAAATTTTTTCAAATTGGAAATTCAAAATTAAAATCACAGGTTGCATGCCAATCAAGAATCAAAGATATCTACATAGGCCTATATAACTAACATACATTCACCTTCTAAAACATAAACACCAAATCACCATATTAACTACTATATCACTAACAGAACATCAATTTCATCCAATTTTGATTTTTATTTACATTACTTACACGTAACTTCCATGTTTTTCAATTAAATCAAAAAATAATGCCTACTAACAGTACATTACCAGTACCAATAAATCTATGCAATCCAACACGCATGTTTTTTAATCAATGAAACACGTGAAAGATAAGATAAGATTATATCTCAGAGGGAGCAGACTGCAATAGGACTAGATGTAAACAACGAAAAAGTATATTCCCATGACCCACGAACCATTGTTCAGGTTGTAGGAATAGCTGACTCGCGCAGCCACGTCTATTCTAGTGAACAATCTCACCAAACGGATCTTGAGATTTAGGCGACCCGCGCGGCTACTCCTATTTCTACAAACAAGCTCACGAAATAAACTTCACATAGTTTATTTGATCGCTCAGAGAGGGCACTGGACTCAGAAATCCGATATTCAAAGGACTACTGAGAAGTGAGAACGATCAAAACGAAATAGATGACATTAGATTTGCTAGTTTAAATGAAATACGGTAGGCCTACTTCATTCTCAATCCTTTATTATTGTGTTCAATTGCAGGTATCGATCTCATTTAAATAATAATAATAATAACAATAAGTCTTTATTTCTTTCAAAACAAAACACAGTTTTAGGTATACATATACATACATAGTTGGCATTTAAAAGAAAATGGTGAGGTTCGGTGGGATGCCGCTCTTCAAACTATGGATACAAGCAACTATGGATAAGCAATTGAAACAAGATCGTTTGAGCCGTAAAATAATGGATTGGCACAGCTCCCGTAGTTTGGCAGTCAGCACGCTCGCAAGGTCGATCTCCACTCGGGAATATTTTTTTGAAATGGAGAAATCATTTAAATACGGAGTGCCTATATACACTATATTGTTAGCAGGCTATATTAGCAGTTAGCTTCAAGCTAGGTTGGTTGTTAGATTTGTAAGGTTAGTTAGATTAAGTGTTTTTGGTTAATTTAGGTGGCGCGTAACAACAACACCCGTGGACGTGTTAAAAGTACCCACGGGTTGAATGTTGTCTTGAGTATTGGGTATGAGAAGGATTATCATTTTCATATTAGACTACAGAAATGAAATTATCTGGGTCTACCGGTAGCATTGAATTTATGCCGGTAGTTATAATCTTTCAATATTTGCTTTTCCCTCATATTGACAGGGCCTCACTCCTCCCCCGTTTCTTTTGGCTACATCACAGAAGTGAAGTGAAGATTAGTAAAGGCATTGATGGAAAAGGTTCGTAAACTTGAATTTCCTTGCACATCTTACCAGTTGTCATATTTTCTTATTAGCAAGACACTGAATTGCAAAAATAATTAGCAGCAATTCCACCTTTATTTACTGACCGAAGACACGTGTTGCACATCAGCTGTTCAGATAAGCGCGTCAACATAGCAGGTGTACCACACACAATACAACTACAAGTAGAGGCTGATAGAAAACAGCCCGAGTACCGTGGCGCGTATAATTACTCAATGCCAGTAGTATGGATTGATTGGATTGTTCGATGGCCGAAAATGAAATAAGAAGTTCGATTTTTCAACTTTTACTTAGTCATGAATGGTTATTAAATGCTTCTACATTGGTGAGTTGTTGATATGTTTGTCCACTATTTGTCTGTGAAAGGTTATCTTTCTCGACTCGGTCGTAAACACCAAGATGCATTGAGGGTTGCGTTGGTTTGCCGTCTCCCGGCGGCAAACCAACGCAACCCTCAATGCATCTTGGTAAACACGAAAGATGAAGGAGCGAACCACTCGCGCGTTTGTGGTGTGCAGTAGGAGGGGACGGTCAATTGAAACCTTTCGTGAATCAAGCATATTGTGAAACTTTAGGTAGTGTATTGTAAAAAGCCTATTTTATCAATCTGTATTCGATTGGATTAAATATTTATTAAACTTTTTATATTAATTACATTTATTCACATTCATTTATTCAATTTTGAGCTTCTATAATTATTATAAACAAGATGCATCATCAATCTATTATCAATTGAAACAAATATGTTGTTCAATATAAAAATAATTGAATGTGATTTTTTTCAGTTCAATTCAATAACCCGAGTTGTTTGAGTAATCTGTACGGGCTCATACATTACCTAAACGAAGTTTGAATGAGAAATAACATAGAATCTCAACAAAGAATGAAGTTGAACAGCATTTTTTTGTAAGTTCTGTGAAAATTTGCATGGTTCATGATTCATATTCATGAGTCCAAACTTACTAACTTGTCACGTAACTAAGTTGTGGAATTACATTTCTGGCTTAATTTACTCGGGACCATAACGCATTCACACGGCACGCTCGCTCGCTGTTGAATGAATGAATATTAGGGTTTTAAGGCGCATCGACAGCGTGGTCATTAGGCCTATTCGAGGCACACTAATCATTATAACCAATTATCTAAATTTAATAAGCATTTTTTCAATTGTATTTTCTGAAAAAAATGGAATTTTTATGATTTTTCAAAAATCATTTCTTGAACGTTTTCATGAAAGACATCTTTAAAATGATTTGAAAAATTACAATAATTTTAACCAGCATTCTGATAGCACAATAAACCAGTATCTTACAGCCACAGTATATCATTACTGAGACGAGTAACGAGTGTCAGGACGGGTGAACTGAAAAGAGACCAGGGTATGCTTGCCGTCATACTCGACCATTCTGACAGAGGTTTTCATGGTTTCTCTCTGTCGTTTCCGTTAATACTGAGAAAATTAATTATTCACAACAGGCCATGGCCATCATCCTCCCACTTTCCAAAAATCACCTTAGAATGAAATAACCTCTCATCTCATGAACGCCATTCAATCTTTCAGCTATCATCGCATTCATTGCCTCCAATAGATCTCAGCAGCAGCAGTCCCGGGTGGTAGGTCATCAATCGGCGCCCACCCTATTTTGTTTGGTTTGGGGCCCTCAAACTGTATAGCTTTTAGGAGATTAGAGTGGGTAGGGCCTACCGTAGTCAGATAGGGTACTAAATTGTAATTTCATACACCCGATAATAGGCCTATACATGGAGAATATAGCCAATACCGATAATTACTCGGTTTTGGCAATAACAATATTATTATATTGATTAATTAATGTTATAAGCCTACTGGACTTCACATGTCACATCTTATAGATTCCATTTTTAAATATTATTCTATAGCTCAAAAATGCACTTTCTGCAAAAATTCACTCTTATTTTTTTTTTTTCCTCTGGGGCGCTATTTCAATCACCGTGTAGACCCTTTCCAACCCAGTCCATTCCTGGATCTTGGTCATTAGTACAGTACGTCATCAAACCCAATATGAATTAATAGAAATATGCGAAGGTTCCGAGTGACCGTCCCTCCCTTTCCCACACCACTAACGTACGGGCTGTTTGTGCCTTCTTCTTTAATGCATACAAGTATACATATTTGTACAATTCAACATGTCATTCATGCGTAATCACTACATGTATTCAACTATTTTCAGTACCGGTAATATAAACATACATCTTTGTACCTGTATTGCACTATTTTTTACCCTATAGTCTTCTAAACCTTGTGTGAGTACCAGTGTATCACGGGCTGATCTTCATCTTCTCCATTCCCCAGATCTTCACATGTTTCTCATGACAAACTGATCAATGTGACCAAATACTGGTACCTAATGGTTTTTTTCTAGCAGTGCTTCCAAACGATGTGGTGGATGTGGGTGTGTATCTTGGTCATATTCTCTTTTCTTGATATAGGGGGCCTAATGTGTTCCATGTTTTAGAATTACTTCAAGAATGAACATTGGAATAAACTCTCAGCAAGCTGGCAAAACTTTCTGAGAGACATTGATCCATGTGAACTAACTACTTTGTTGAGAGGAAGAAATAAACAAAGGTACGCACTACTAGCCAATCAATATCACTGTATTCTATGTGAACTGGGGCTAAACTCAATAATTATTTTAGAAGTACTGTTTTTGTTTCATTTTGTATTTGCTGTTGACACCAACTGTTACTAAATACTTACTAAAATCCAAAAATTAGAACTTCTTCAGTAGGTACGTAGACCCTACTGCGATGTTAATTTGAAGTTTATGAGAATTTTTGAATAGGAGGTCAAAAGTTGGAAAATTTGCGATTACTGATTTCAAAAGTATGCCTACATCCAACTTCCTATTTTACCCTACTTGTATAATAAGGATATCTCGTGAGTCGTAACGTAATAAAAAATAATGGTTCTCAATCAAGCTTTTCCAAATTTCATCAGCTTTGTTCGTTTGTCTCACACTTTTTTTACTCGATTGTGTCAAAACCGATAAAGTAGTTTCATTGGCCGTTCGTTTGTCATCGTTTGTCAATCTACGCTAAATGATTCTAAATTAGCTTCGTCGAGAAAAATTGTTCAAATATTTAGAGAAAATATGAGCAACAAAGCTTTTCTTGTTTGTCGTCCGTTTTTTTTTTTTTGACTCGGAGAAGCTTGACAGTTCTATTGTGGTACTGGTACAGGATTAGTACTGAGAGAAATACTGAAGTTGATCAATTACTCTGTTTAACACATGTACAGTACTCGCAAAGAATCGATATTACAGATCAAACAATTTCTTACCAATACCGGTAGGGCCTAGTATATGAAATTAAATCATCGCATTTGCAGTCAGTGCTATCGGCTCTATACATTAGCCTAATGACCTTGGCAAAACGTCAAACATTCGTCCCCATAATGCCTATATTATGAAATATAATTTCATTGTAATTTCCTTTGCATTTTCCATGTTTCCTACTAGCACTGAATTAAAATAAGTGTATTTTACGACTGCTCCAGCCACTCGAAGAGACCATGGCCACTCTCGCTTCTAGCCCTGCAGGCTGCAGTTGCCCATCTCTCAATTCCCCGACAAGAAGGTGAAGAGTGTGAACTATTCTCGAAGCAACGGCTGAGCGTTTGTGATCAACAGCAGAACACTTACACCCAACATGAGTCTCACACGAATAGAAAACGTAGGAAAGTGTGCCTTGAAAACGTTATTGCACATCAAAATTCCGTGAATGGGGAATCTGAAGAAAAATGTCGGCCATTGTTAACAACAACTTGTTTGACACATCCACGGTTGCGACAAGTATTTAAGAAAAATGTGAAGTTGAAGAAACGTCATGAGATTGAGAAACTTGCACAGGTGTGTAGTGAGATGTGGCCAATGGAAAGGCCTACAGGTAGTAAGTTCCCGTTGCAGACTGTAGGCCTACCTATTGTATTTTTGGGACTATGGCTAGTTTATTTGGTCTCATCTGTTCAACCCCAAGCAGATTCGGTTAAATTTTATTATGAATATATAAGGCGTATGATATGATAAGCTAACTGTATTCCTCATATTTCATGAAGTATTTACCAGTACTGAAAATCCATACAGAATAATTATGAAAATTGGTAAAAATATTTCAGTGATGCCTTCGAGTACCAGTAGTAAATAGGCCTGCCCGGGTCATGTACAGGTAATGTATTACCGTAACCGTGTTGGCGCAAAAGGGCGCCATGATAGGAAGAAAATTAAGTGGACTCTTTTTTTTAGGGGGGTAAATGAGAATGGGGCAGAAAGGCTTACGGTTCAGTGCAAAGGAATGCGTCATCAACGATGCGAAGGTAAAGGAAATGCAAGCTTACTGCAGCAAGAGGAATGAAGGAATAAAAGGGTGATAGGGAAAATGAATGGTGTTGCGTTTCATTTATAATGATAAGAAAGCCCAACTTGACTACAATTGAACTACAACGAATAAGTGAGACAAGCACACATGCGGTCTGCCTCGTCGAACAAGATAGAATAAACTAACTTGAACGAAATACCGCATCACAACCAACTGGTTGTGAGCAGTCAAAAGAAGACACTGACTGAGTTGTCTGCCTAAACGAACAGAAAATACTACTGTACAACCATGAATCACAAAATCACTGGTGTGGTCTAAAGAGAGTGTTAAGAGAAACCAGTCATGCCAACATAAATTAAATGACCATAAATAATGAGAATGAATCGGCGCAATCACCAGGGTATTATTGTGTTACCCGGATAGGTTCGCAATATGGAAAATGACGTGTATTAATCGCACGAAAGGCCTTGTAAGAGCAAGACTACAAAAGCAAGTTCTATCTCGCTTAATTGTTCTTTTTTTTTCCTCCTCCCCGAGCCCAGAGTCATGATGTACTCGTGAAACCTAGAATGTACCGCTGTAGTCGTTGATGCCGCCTTCAATGCAAGCTTTCTTTGACAAGTGTTGGGGGATGTAGTCAACCAATCGTTAGTGCTCATTTTTAGACAGAACAGTTCACCGAACCCTCTATGTCTCAGTACTTCCAATAACTCTTTACCTACTCTTTACCTACTTGTTTAACTAACAAGTAACAAGACGAATAATCCTTGCAATTTATTTCTATTATCTGATTGACTGATTGGCTTCTGATTGACAGCTAATTAAGGCATGTGTTTTCTCTACGAAGTCGAAAGACGGAAGAAAATTAGAAGATAATGTAATTGCAAAAAATACATTCTCTGATTTTTTTCCCAAATTACCCGGATAATTTTGGCGAGTACCTGTTTCCCAATCTTTTACCCGAAGGCATCACTAATATATACATTTATTATTTGTGCATGTATGTAGACTTCATAGCTGTATGTATGAGATTCATATCGGCGCAAAATGACCTGGATGTTGACGCGCCGTAAAATCCAAATATTCATTTATTTATTCATTCATAAGTATGAGTATTCCAAATAAGCCAATAGATCTTGATTATCATTACAGTTCGTCAATATGAATAAAAGTATGAGTATTGAGTACTATTTTCAATAATGAGATGGCATCATAGTATATCAGCTGCAAACTTTGGTGCCTTACTGATTCCATTTTATAAATTAAAGGAGGCCTTTTTTCCTGTAGTCTTCTGAGGACCCTTACCTAATAAATTTGGTGCTAGTGCTAGCTAGCTCCAAGAGGCTAGGACTTTGATTGGTCAATGTTCACTAGGAGAGCTACTTGCCATGGCAACTGTCTGGTCTCTGTGTATTTCCATTGTTGTTAGCACAAAATCCTAACCCTGCTTATGAGGTGGGCTTCGAAATGTGATGAACTTATTCAGTCCAAGAGACCGTGGATTTGTTTTTCCAATATTTTGTCATTGTTGGTAGCTTTTTTAGTGAACATTAACCAATCAAAGTCCTAGCCTCTTGGAGCTAGCTAGCACTAGCACAAAATTTCGAGTGGTTTATTAGGTAGCTTCTCTCTTGACTCGTAAGCCAACACAACAAATATGAAGCTTATAATTCAACTTATAGTACCTATGAATTAAAGAATTCATCAACCTATAAGCTACGGAGTCTCGAGTCTGGCGTAATAACAGCTAGCTTACCTTGTTTATTGTCAGGTTGTTGCATCAACTGCCTGGGACATGAACTGTAAATATGTTGTGGACGTTGGTTCTGGCGTTGGCCACTTGTCACGCATGCTAGCATATGGCTATGGTCTCAAAGTGTGCTGCATCGAGCAACAAGAGATATTGTCAAGTCAAGGCACTCAGTTGGATGTGGAGCTGGAGAAAACAATTTCCAAACATCTTAGCGTAGAAGAAATAAGACGTCTCACTAGACCAGTGCGTATGAACTTCACTGTGGATAACGAGTTGGATCATGAACTCCTAATTCAGGTATAAGATTATGGTACCAACTAATAATGATATTTAATTTGAATTGAATTCAAAATGTATGTTTCTTTTTGTGGAAAAGATTCATGTCCAGTTTCTCAATGTTTGCTTAGATCCAACATTACCCATTACCCATTGGTACTGACAAACTGTCAACGCGTTTTTCAATACTTCTTTGAGTCTTCGTTAGCTTACGATGTGTATGGTTGCTTTTGATTGATCCAACGTTGCTCACACACAGTTTTTTTGTGAATATGGAAACAGCGCGCCTTCCGCTGCCTTCTTGTTGACGTTTCAAAGAGTAGTCCCTTACTTCTCTAGATTTAGTGATCTAGAGAGTAGACCGAGAGAGCCACAAGGCATTATTGTGATTTTTGATTTACTGGTATTAACAACTCTCAATCAGTGGACTTGTTTTACTTTTTGCACAACTTCAAAAAACATTTCAAAAGTTGGTCTCTCACTAACTGAAATGCAATGAAGCAATATTTTGGTTTGAATGTTCCCAATCCGAATTTTTTTCTGGTTGGCCGAAATTCTATCACCAGTTCCTACTCTAATTTTCCAACAGCCTTTTTTTGTGATGACAGCCACGGCTTATTTGTGCAAATGAGCAATCTTCCCGAGACGCGTGGCCGAGTGGTAACACACTGAACCGTCATTCGGGAGACCGGGGTTCGATTCCCGTCATGGTCGACCATTCTGACAGGGGTTTTTCGTAATTTCTCTCTGTTGTTCAGGTTGATACTGGGATGAATCCTTAACAACAGGCCACGACCGACCCCTTCCCACCATCCAAAACACCCAATAAAATAACCTTTCATCTCATCATCCCATCATCTCATTCATCATCCACCGACGCCAGTAGGTCGTAACCATCAGTATAAACCCAATATGAAAAGAAAAAAAAATTAGCAATCTTCCAAATCTAAAAGTCGAATGTAAACATTCGGTCAGATCCTGAGATATATAATATATACCTAGGTTAATATTTATCTTTGAAAGTTTAATTGAAAGAAGGCCTATGAAACGCTGAAATAAAACGAAAGCTGAAATGGCAGTGTTTTGATATCAATTACAATGGCATCTGAAAAACAGGACGGCCGTGGCTAGAATGCAGTCAACATTGCAACATAAGAACTTTTTCAGCACAAAATACATTCGACCGAAATTATTTAAGACCAACTTTCCCGAAATAATTTCTGGCCGAAATACACCATCTTGTTTCGATGGAATTCTGGATCGTGATTGGAAAAAAAGTAATTTCGGCCAAAATTTCGTCGACCGACCCGAAAAAAAATTCAAAGGGGAACCAGGCTTCAGTTCGAAAATTTAGTTGCAAAATTGAAGATGGTTCTGAAAATTATTTTAATAGCCTCCATTCAGGTGTTCTGAAAGGGGCAGAGAATATTAGCCATATTTTATCTGTTCAACAGTCCCTCAGAACACTTATGAACACTTCACGAAGGAAAAAACGGCCGGTTGAGAATGACCTCGCTGTCGATGCACCTAATAAGTAATATTAATTCATTCAAGAGAACGTTATAGTTCTATTTTAACAATTAATCAGCCATAACGACCAGTCAAGAAAGAGCCGTAACTTGTAATGAAGTGGCTAATGTTACCGTAACAAACTCTTAAATGAACAACAGTGAAAAACTGTGTTCCAAAGTTTCTCTATTCTAACTGAAATTTGTATCCAGGCGTCCTGATCCTCGGGAGATCTGAATGAATCTGATAGATCATCTCCACTTGATCAACTGATTACCTTCTCATTTTCAGTTCATACCATTTCTATGTTCATCAATTCTTTTGCCTCACTTTCCCTAAAACTAGTTGCCGCCCTCGGTAGCTCGGTCAATTGAGGTACCGCTTCAGAAACTGAAGTCACTGTTGGGCGTGGGTTTGAGTCTTGCACGAGGCATCAGTTTTTATGAATGTCTTTTCACTTATCATCACTTGATAATTTCATAATCACCTGCTCATTCGTATCTCCATATGACCTAGCTGTCGGTGTTGAGCAAACAATAATCAATCAATTAATCAAAACTAGTTATAGTCATTATCTAAAACTAACTGTGGGGTCATTTAGCGCATTCAGAACCAACTTTTTATATTTTTTGCATTTCATATTCTCATACGTAGTTGCAAAAGGTTTGCTCTCCATATTTCGGCTTCAAATTGATTTATGGAAATCATTATATGTAGATGAAATTGATTGAGTGTGATTGATGATGATTTTATTATTTCTGTGTAGGCTTTATTAATTGGTGATGATTATTATTTAATTATTTTATTTTATTTCAGATTATTATTCATATCATTCATATTTCATACTATAATAATTATTACATAATTATATCTTTCTATCATCCTTAAATCACAGAAAATGAAGACGTCATTTGGAATCCCATCGGACACTCAGGTAGCGTTTGGTATTGTCGGGTTGCACACCTGTGGCGATTTGGCTGCTACATTACTGCGACTTTTCTCCATGTGTCCTGACGCAGTGTTTGTGAACATAGTCGGATGCTGCTACATGAAGCTCACGACGAGTATGTAAGTACAATAAATTCCCCAACCACATTTTGATTTACAATATCTTCAGATTGAACAGAAATTCTGTGATTCAACTTTGTGACCTTATATGAAAGAACTATAGGCCTGCATGTGAATTGGAATAGCGTTTATTTGAGTGACATTTAGTAGCTCTGCTGTTAAATTACAAAATTATCATATTCTTCATTGGTAAGTCTACTATAGTGATTATTGAATTTGATATTTGACAGTGAGGACATTAAGCAAACAATAATAATAACCCAAAATATCTCCAATGAACTGTCAAAATGTGAAATAATGTACCTTGTGCATCAAACCATCTGGAAAAATCATAACCATTATCTACCACACTATCTCATCTATGAAATGAAATAGGCCTACCTGTGATGTATTGAGTAGAAATCATGCCGAAAGAACTTGAAATACTCATATTTTACAGTTTTTAATTAATATAGTATTTTTTTGTTGTAGCACAGACAACAGTAGCTGTGGCTACCCAATGAGTGCCTTCCATTCAACTAGAATAGACCTTCCGCCATCAATTCTAACCTACGAGGCTCTGGAAGTAGCTTGCCATGCAAACGAAATTTATTGTCAACAGCTGCAGGGTGGAAAATTTTGCGATCAAAAGGTAGATCTCCCGTTCTGATTATACTTGTACAGAATTTAATGTACGTATTACTATTTAGTGTAGTATATAAATGATAATAGTGAGCATTGTGCAGCAGTGAGCGTTGTGCATAGTGAGCAATTCGAATGTGTATCAAAGACTTGTTACACATTCTGCAGTATAATAGGAATTTGTTCAGAATAGGATGTAGCATATTATTTCAATAGTTGGCCAATTATTTCGTACTTGAAGGACATCAGAACTCTGAAACTAGATTTTAATCAAGAATTACTATATTTATTTCAATAGTTCTAGAGAAAACTAGAAATCATCATCTTTATTTCAGAAATTAAAATTGATTTTTTCTCCTCCAGAGACCATGAGTCATGACGTAGACATTACCAATTCTATGACATGGACAGAAACGACATAATGTCTACGTCACAACTCAGAAAAAGGCTGGGGACTGTGAGGACGAAAAAATTGATTTTAATTTTGGAAATTGAGATGATGATTTCTAGTTTTCTCTAAAATTGAATGATTAGATTATTAAATTATTTGTTAGAATCTAGTTCAAGAATTGTGATGTCAATTGTAATAGATTTGGAGAAAAATAAGTTAGTTGTAGTGACTTACGTCGTTTCCGGTCGGATATCGAACAGCTTGGCCGCCCTAGCCCATGCCATGCAGTGACTGCTCGGTAGCAGGGTGGGTAAGGTCATGAAGGAAACAGCAATTCGAATCATCAATATTACTCGACTTTGAATAAACTTGAAGCATATATCCGAATACATAAAACTGAACCAACTAAACTCCCATCTGTTCTTTACCCTTGCACTGACTATGACGTGCCATTGATACCCTACTCATTATGGCTGTTATTGAGGGGAAGGGGAGGAAAGAGTCAACTCACAGCAAACAACTACAACGTCAACACAACGTCTCATACTTGGGCCTACTGTTTTACTTTTGGGAAAAGATGACAGAAAAACATTTGTACATAAGAACATATTATACATTTGATGATAGTGGATTGGCAATTAATTCAAATTTTCAAGGAAATATGATATCATGAATCATGATATCATGAACTTTATTTCAAAGTTTCACATACACTGGATCAGCCATTTTGACAGAAAAAATGAAGTTTTTTCTACATCAACCCAAGCTATTGAGAAACCCATTGAAAATTTCAGTTGTAGAAACTTTAAATTGTAGAACGATTGAAATAAGTTATGAAATAAAGCAGGAAGGCAATAACATGATAATGTTTTGAACTCAAGAGCATCTATATAGCTTTCCATTACCAGTACATTTCATATAAATATATACCTATATCGCTCATCCAACAACGTAAATGTTGCGTTTTCCTAGTTGTATCTGAATACACGATAAGTGTTGATCAATGTATTGGTTATTTCTACTCTACTTTGTACCTCAGGGTGCCTAGTCTCGAACTTCCACCAAAAACACGCGGAATTGGAAATTTTCACGTACCAATTCCTCGGTGGTTTTGTTTTCGTGATTTGCTCTAGTCTCGAATAAAAATCTAGCCTTGTGGATTGCTTCCAACTGATTTCACACGGCAACAAAGATTGCCTTTACTCGAACCAATCAGAGCGCTTTAAATTCATGACGTCATGTGTGACGTCATGAATTCGAATAAATACTGCCGTCTTGGACAAAATAATTCTCAAAACGTTTGCAGTTAATGCCCTGCTTTGAGGTTATGTCATCTGATAGATAGATAGATAGATAGATTGTTTATTGTCTTTTTTTACATTCCTTTACATACAGCTAATTAGAAACTAACTACATAGGACATTAAAGACAGTCAGATAAAAAGTATGATATTAATAAATACCAAGTAACTAATAAGTTGATGAAATTGCAAAAAAATATACATGTAGGCCTACAGATAAATACCAAATAGACATCATGATGATATCAGAGATATACTCATCGACTAACCAAATCAAATCAATCAATTAAAAATTATAATATTGGTAATAAGTAACTAATAACTTGTTGAAAACTGAAAAATATTATACATGTAGATAAATACTAAATAGACATTATAAAATAATTATACTGATCAGATGATACTGCTACTAATTAGACTGATATCAGAGATAAACTAATCAATTAACATGGGCTATATAATTTGTTACATACACTCCTCTTCTAGTAACTTGCAAAACAGGTCAGGGAAGATTTGAAAAACTAAGAAAAAAAAAAAAAAAAAACATTAATTAAAATAATTAACAGTAATAAGAAAATCTTTGTACATAGCCTAAGCATGTTAGAATATGATATCAAAATAGTCCTCAACTTTATAGATTACTTCATTGACTAGTCGTGTTTTAATTGTTTTTCTGAAAGATGCTTCATTTGTGATACCAGTAATGCTAAGCGGTAATTTATTGAACAGTTTAGGCCCAAAGTAGTGCGGACCTTTTTCATAAAGAGCCAGGTTATGCGTTGGTGTTACAAAATTGTTTGCACTGCGTGTAGTGTGATCATGAACGGATGACTGAATACAAAAGTTAGATCTGAATTTGTAGATATACATGAGTGT
This sequence comes from Brachyptera risi, assembly GCA_964007535.1. Classification (NCBI taxonomy): domain Eukaryota; kingdom Metazoa; phylum Arthropoda; class Insecta; order Plecoptera; family Taeniopterygidae; genus Brachyptera; species Brachyptera risi. The sequence continues at coordinate 57,801,784 of OZ023326.1, forward strand.
CTCGAGTATAAACGCTCCTGGTATGGTTATGATTTTTTCCTTACAAAATAGATTTTTACAACTCTTCAGTCTTCGTTTTCTCAATAAAATTCGTAGCACTTGTTTTTGGAGTTTGAACACTCTTTCAAGAGCTGATTTTGAGTGACCCCAGGCTGATATCCCATATGTTGCCACTGAATGAAAATAGGCATGGTAGACGGTCTTCAGGATTTCCTTGCTTAGGAGGTCCCGTAGCTTGACAATAGCAAAGCAGGCTGTACGAAGTTTCTTTACCAGATGTTGTTCTTGAGCATCCCACTTGAGGTATTCATCTAATATAATTCCTAAGAATTTACCGTTTGGTGACGGTAGTATCGTGGTGTCTTCACTCTCTACAGTAAAACTAGCACTTGGCTTATACTTATTTTTAAAGTGAATAAGATTGGTCTTTTCCACGTTCAAAACAAGTCTGTTAGATGTAAAATAATTATTGAAGCACCTTATCACTTCTTCTCCTTTGGCTTTTAGTCTTGGAAGGGATGTGTCACTGATAAGTGCATTTGTATCGTCGGCAAATACAACTTTAGAGGTGCCTGCCGAGTGCAATACTAAATCGTCTATATACACTATGAACAATAAGGGACCTAAAATGGATCCCTGCGGTACTCCACTTGAGAGATTTGCGGCATTTGACAGAGTTCTTTCATGTGTTTCTGTTGCTATTTCCACCACTTGCGAGCGAGCTGTTAAGTAGGACCTGATCAAATTGTTACCCACTCCTCTAACTCCGTACGCATGTAACTTGCTGAGCATTATCCTGTGATTTACACAATCAAAGGCTTTTGATAAGTCACAAGATATGCCGGCCACCACTTTTCCTTTGTCCAACTCAAGAAGTATTCGTTCGAGTAGAACATTTATTGCTTGTGTTGTCGATCTCTTCTTTTGGTATCCAAACTGGTCTGCGGAGAGTAACTTGTATTTAAGTAAGAAATTATACAGTCTATTGAAAATAACACGCTCCAGAATTTTGGAAAACACGGGTAAAATGGATATTGGCCGATAATTACATGGATCTGTTGCCGATCCCTTTTTTAGTAATGGAATTACCTTGGCTTTTTTGAAAGCTGATGGAAAGAAACCACTTTCAATAGATGAGTTACATATTTTAGTTAGTGGCATTGAAATAAACTTGAATGTATTTTTCAACACAAAGGGAGTTAACCCATAAATGGGTCAAATGGGTACAATCCTCTGTCAATGGGTACTGGCCTGCCGCGGCTTGTCAAACGTGTGTATGCCTAGGTATGCCTTAACTGAGAAAGAATCAATATAAAACTGAGTATCATAATATAGTATACATATGTTTCTTCATCATAAGAAAAGTATGTTCAATTCGATTCTCATAAGCCCGAACAAAGTGCTCGCATTAATTGCTTATGCTGTTACTTTTGATTCTCTACTGTAGCCTCGTGTCTTGATAGCTTCGAGTAATGCCCTGCTTTTGGACCCAAACGTCGCCAGATCGAATCTAGCCGCAGTTCCTTTTAAGATTGAAATATTCTTCTTTATTCTCCCAAATACTCGATCATAATATAAGTTAATATTGCTGTAGCTGTTACTATGTATTACGGAATCAGTTGGGGTTTGCTGTGCTGGTTTATTGCCTCCTTGAATGTTCTATAATTGTATTTTCTCATGTTTTTGTTCAGTTTTATAGAGGAAAGGTTTACACTGTATTTTCTTCAAATAAAAAACTACCTACTGTTAATTTGCCAATAATGAAGAGTGTTTAGCTAGGCGTAGGACCTAGAGCGTTTGGTCCTAGGCCCTATATGGGATTGTGACAAGTCAGCCGTATTCTCTGCCAAGGAATAGGCCTACCCCTTGCATAGGGCACAGATCTGCACAATAAAACAGTAAACACAGGTTTACTAACTAATGATTTCAGTTTCTATTTCAAAAGGGAAATGATCTATCATAACTTACAATTTATTCTGTACGGATAAAGCCTATGCTTGGGCCTAGATGAATGACGTTGTAGGCCTAGGAAAGCCTGTCACACATTTTAGTTTCACACAAGATTCCGAATTGATGCCTTTGGTAGACAACATAAATCAATAAATCGTTGATCCTATATATCAAAGGCATCAAACCGATATTATAAATACGTTCTTATGTAACGGCTCGTCTTTCAATACATTTATTCTCAAAATATGCATCCAGCAATACGTCAATCTTTATTCTTTAGCGATCTGACAGTTCAGAGCTTCGACTATACGCCGTGCGACGCGCTTCACTCTTTCACCGGTGAAATTCAAAAGCACAAACCAAATGCCTCATGAAAATTTCCACACGGTGGATTTGAGCACTGCCACGTGGATTTGATTCGAGACTTGCATTCCACGTGTTTGCCGTGAAATCACGGTGAAAGTGAGGCAATTCCACCGCGGAATGGATTTGAGACTAGGCACCCAGGTGAAATTCTGAAAGTACTACTCTTTACTCTTGTATTTTCATCATACTTGGTCCAAGCTTGAAGCCGACATTTTTTACGGTGTTCATTTTCACATTCGGGATATATTTTACTGAAAAGATGACTAAGATTATCTACCTACTCTAAATATAACATTCCATTTTCACAGGTCCATTGTTATCGTGCTGCACTAGAAGAAATACTTTCCATCAATTGGCCCGAGCTTCAAGACTCAAATATTACCAGCGTTAAATGCACTTCTCAGATGACATTCCCCGAGTAAGTGTGGTCTCTCATCAAAACTCTCCTTATCGCTTCTCTCTTTGCATTCCTATCTATAATACTCTATTTGGGTAAACATCTTGCTCATCCTAGTTGCATATTTAATAGCTATAAATCATTAGGTTTGTAATTCAATATAAAAATGGCAAGCAATATTGGAACTTTGATATTGAAAGCTGATCAAATTATAGTGACGTTTTCAAATGCTAATGAATACATAAAATATATCGAGTTCAACATACTGGACTCAGCAAATTGAGCACTCGGTGCATGCGGCAGTGATTTGGCAGGCCTTGAGACTAGTCATTGATGAGAGAATTGGATTGAAAGTGTGTGTACGTTGGGGGGGAATGGTTACACCTGGGCTCGAGACTTTGTTCATCAACAGATCAACAATTAACAATTATTTTCTAGAAAAACTAGACGATAATTTATCAACTTCTATGTTCTGTAAGAAGAACAGACTGGATCTGGGGAAAAGACTGTCACAAATGTACCTCATTGATATTAGATATTGAATGCCAAACTATTTGCTATTTGTCAGTGTTCGTACTTGGTGTATAATGAAGCTCAACTATGTACATGTACTATGCTATGTCATGGGAATGCTTGGATTGTGGGACTTACTCCACAGTTCAAGCATGTACGGTCAGTATACTGACATTGTTGTTAACAAGGCAAACGCGTTATGTGTTTCCGCGTTGATGGATGAGCTGGAACATATTAACTTAACTTTGGATTGGTTATTATATATATATACACCTTGAGATCCAAACCATTGCATCACTGCCATCTTATTTTCCATTATTAATTCATATGATGATAAAGAAGGCTTTGTTTCAATCGTTTACAATCAAGTGTTGACACTCGTTGCTTTGATTTAATAGGTATCTTAATAGCTTTGAATAATTAACACAAATTACATTATATATTTTTTACATCAAAACGGCTGATCCGATTTGAGTGAAAGTTTGGAATAATGTGTATCATTATCAGATTGAAATTCCCTGAGAATTTGAATCCTCTCAGATGGAATATTTTTCACAAATTTTTTCCTCTGGGTTATTCTGATGAGATTTTTGAAAACTTTGGAATGAGTTTTCTCAGAAGAGGTTCAACCGATCGCGCCTCAAAACTATACAGTATCGAATTCAAAAAAAAAGTATCAAAAAAAAAGGAAAAAATGGCGTCCGTGTGAAAGTGTAGTGATGTAGCAGTGGTGAAAATTGAGCGATCTACGGCAAATTTCTGATTTAATCTTAACGTCTATAACATTAACCAATAGCCTGATCAAATTGACATATTCGATACCGATAATCTAGCCCAGTAATTAGTTGATTCGTCGGCAAATCGTTCGTATTCATCTTCAACATTCCAGCGCTTCTGTGTGAAGGTAGCGTTTTCCACCACAACACATCAGCGGCACCAGCATCACGTTTACCAACCGACTACACTACAATCTTGTGTGAATTCACATAGCTTCACATGCGTGAAGCTACCACCGGACCAAGTATACCAACCTAACCTCAAGTCCACTAACCCTATTGTTACTAGTTGCTTTTTTCTATTGTTAACCACCGCATCATAATGGTGAAACAATCAATCACGAAGGATGAACTGTCTTCCCTACAGACTCGGGTCACAGACTTCGAATCGTCAATTAACCAATCATTGGATAACTTCCGCAAACTGTTGAGTGACCCTGTCAATCACCAGCAACAACAGAATCAGCAAGAAGGCCTAGATTTAAATAGTAAATTTGGAGAGTTGGAGACACTTGTTTCAACCAGCCTTCGGCTTATGAAATTGGAATTAAAGTCTGTTTCTGAGAAATTGAGCGAGCATGATTCCAAGATTGATTCTCTGGAACAGTATAGCCGTCGTAATTGTTTACTTGTTCATGGTGCTACTGAACAGCAAAACGAAGACACGTATGCAGTAGTCTCCGACTTTTTCATGAAAAAACTTGACATGAAGATAGATAGAGACGACATAGATCGTTGCCACCGTCTCGGGGTACCTAACGGGAAGACCAATAGCAAACGTCCGATCATCATCAAGTTCCTAGCTTACCAGACGCGAGAAGTAGCTTGGAAAAGGAAGAAAGCTCTAAAGGATTCGGGCATGCTGATTACTGAGTCGCTAACAAGGGCCAGACACGATCTACTAGTCGCAGTGCAGAAAATCGTCGGTCCGCGGCGCTGCTGGTCGCAAGACGGAACTATCATCGCCATCAAGAATGATAAACGTCATCGCATCAACTCCGCCAATGACCTCATGTTACTAGCCAACGATGGGTTGTGATTATATATTATATCACTGCTTCTACCCTCACTTGTTATATTTTAGTACTCATATTTTATATTTCAGTCATTCTTGTGATCTTGACACGTTACCAATAGACTGATAGTTTTAGACCTTTTAGTTAAATTCTGAGCGTTTATAACCTTCGAAATAACTTTTCCACCATTATAGCACCCTATAGGTATATTATTAGTATTAATCATAATTATAAGATAGTATTAGTCAGAGCTCATTACCCATATGACCTGCTGCCATGATCGATCTCGTGAGTGCCACAACTATGATTTTGTACAAGGTGAATTAAATAATATTAGTAGGCCTACTGCCACAACGAAAGAGCTATACACAGTTTACGAAACATTCACTGGTTTAATAATTTTTCATCTTAATATTCGTGGCATTAATACTCATTTCGATGAATTAGTTGCCCTCATTCAAGACATAAATATTGATTTTGATATAATTGTTCTGACCGAAACTCATCTGAAACTTGACACGAACTCGTTTAAATTAAATAACTATACAACCTTCAATTTCACCAATAAACTCACCTCCTGTGACGGTATAACAATATTTATCAGAGAAACATCACTAGACTTGACTAATATAAACCAAAATTCAAAATTCTCTCAAGCGAATGTAATAAATATTGACTTTACAAAGGACAACGAATCCTTCTCTGTTTGGGCTGCCTATCGATCACCATCTGGAGATATCAACACTTTCATCAATGAACTTGACAACGAAATTAAAACTATGAAAAGAGCCAATAAACTAATACTAGGTGATATCAACATAAATACTCTTGACAGTTCTCGTAGCACAGAGATGTACCTCAACTCTCTCTCAGCTCACGGTTTCAAGCAATGTATTAGCGATCCTACTAGAATAACCCAATCTTCTCGAACATGCATTGACCACATATTTTCAAATACAAACAAATCTTCTATCAGCACTATCCTGACGACAGCAATCACTGACCATCACGCAACTTGCATAGGACTCCGCAAAGACCACATCAATAAAACCAAAAGTAACACTTTATCTTCGAATGAATCCAAACGAATTGATTACGAATTACTCACTCTCTCTTTCAATAATCAAAATTGGGACAAGATACTAAATGAACTAAACCCCAACCTGGCAGCTTTAGAACTAATCAACACTATCCAAATTCATACAAATCAAGCAACCAAGACTGTCACAACCAGACCTAGAACTCAACGTAAATTGAAACCATGGATCACTCTAGGCATTATCAAATCTATAAGAAATCGCGATAAGCTACACAAAAAAGTGCTCCGCAGTCCAGATAATGAGCCTCTCCTACAATATTATAAACTATACAGAAAATATCTAACAAACCTAATTCGAAGCACTAAAATCAATTATTATAAACTGAAAATCGATGATGCCAATGGTAATCCCAAAAAAGTTTGGAATGTAATAAACGAGATTGCTAACAAAAATTCCAAAAAACGTGACATTTCAAAAATAATTACTCACGAAGGAGTAACTACCATAGAAAAAAACCCAGCGTTAGTTGCAAACACTTTTGTCGATTACTTCAGTGATGTAGGGGAAAAAATGGCGGAAAATATTTTGAACGATCTTAATAACTCCCAAATAACTCAACTTCCTCCTATCCCCTCTAATGATTCTTCGATATTTATGACTCCCGTCACCACCACTGAAATCTTGGGTTACGTAGACGGAATGAATCCCTACACTGCCACTGGGCCTGACCACATTAGTATTCAAGTTATCAAAGTCCTCAAATTCAATCTAGCAATACCTCTTGCCCACATCATCAACCAAAGTTTTTTGACCGGGATTTATCCTGAACCTTTTAAACACGCTTTAATCAAACCAATTTACAAAAAAGGAAATCATGAACTGGTATCAAACTATAGACCCATCTCTATCTTATCAAACATTTCGAAAATTCATGAAAAGTGTATTAAAAGTCGTTTATCTAATTTCCTAGAGCAAAATAATCTGTTATCTCAAAATCAATTTGGCTTCCGCACAGACACTAGCACCGAGGATGCAATTGCCAAACTCACCTCTCTAATTCACTCTCAGATTGACAACAACGAGAGACCCCTCGCCATATTTTTAGACCTTGCAAAGGCATTTGACACCGTCGACCACAAAATTTTATTTCGCAAGCTTTACCAATTGGGTGTCAGGGGTTCAACCCTGGCCCTGCTAATCGACTATTTATCTAATCGCGAACAAAAAGTGTATATTAATGAAACCTTGAGCAAGCCTCGTAGTATCAAATATGGTGTTCCACAAGGTACGGTTCTTGGACCCATTCTCTTTCTTATCTATATAAATGATCTATGCTCCCTAGATGCCAACTGCCAAATAATTACCTTTGCAGATGACACTGTATTGTTATTTTCCTCTAAAAACTGGCATGATACACACGTTCTTGCTTCATTAGGTCTTGTGAAAGTTCAGCATTGGCTACACACCAACTTACTCTCTTTAAATATTTTAAAAACAACATACATCACCTTTTCCCCTCGAATCAATTCTCAACCTACATCTCCCGCTTTGAAACTTCATGCAAATACTTGTTCAACATCCAACCAACCTTGCACCTGCCACATTGTCACTAAATCTACATCCACGACCTATCTAGGCATAATAATTGACCAACATCTCAAATGGGCTAGTCATATACAATCAATACTTAATAAACTGAGATTCACAATGGCCAATCTTTACAACCTGCGAGACATACTTTCGTTCCACACTCTGAAAACAGTCTACTTCGCACTAGTACAATCCGTCTTCCAATACGGCATTGCAAGTTGGGGAGCCGCATATGATTCACATATACAACCTCTAATCACATTTCAGAACTCAATAATGAAAATAATCATGAGAAAAGATCAGCGATACCCAACCGCACAAATCTATGAAACAACAAAAGTTCTCCAAATTCGAAAACTCTACGCTCTGACCATCTTTAGACTCATTCATTCAAAGAAAATTCAACTGCCAAAACCTCCTGAGCCATTATCCAACTCAAATATTATTACCCGTTTCAAATCATCCAACAAACTTCCCCAAGTTAGAGTCAACAAGGGCATCTCTCAACGTGGTCTGAATTTTCTTGGCAGTAAGCTATATAATGCTCTTCCAAACGCTATTCGTGATACTAGATCAAAATACAGTTTCAAATTTCAAGCCAAAAAGTGGCTCTTATCTCTTCCCATTTCTGAACTTGATGCATTAATTAACATTTGATTTCGTTGTCAACTGTCTTCAATTAAACCTGTAGGCCTTCATGTATGTATGTATTTAGGCCCATATATTTATTTATTGAATGATGAATTACAATATTCAGATGAGAAATGATGATGATAAATAATTATCATATGATTTTATGGATGAATAGAAATTCATTTAATTCACCTTCTAGTTTTAGTCTTAGTTGAAGTTCTCGACTTTATTCCTAGTTTATATTTTCAGCTTAATAATTTCATTAATTTGTATCATTAAATAATTATATAACAATTACTGTTCAATCAGTTAGAATCAATGCGCCTAGCATTATCAAAAAAAAAAAAAAAACATATATACATATATAATAATAATAATTTCCAGCTGCTTTACATTTTAAATTTAGGCTGCATTTACTTCATACTTTCAATGTTCACTTCAAATATAAACCTGATCATGTTCATTTTAATAATTCCCCAGCACAAGATTACTCTCATTGGGGAGTTCACATTTTTATACCTTCATTTCCTGTATACCATGTAAAGAACAAATAAAGAATAAGAATAAAGAATTGGATAAGGATACTTGTGTGTGCCAAGTTTCAACTAATTTTGAATTTTCGTCTGACCTGTGGAGCGCGAACAAAAAAACAAAAAAAAAGGCACTTTTTTTTCGGGTATGGCGAAATTGAGTCTTCGCTTCGCTCATCCAATTAGATATTTCTTGATTCTGTTTTATTTTGTTATCTTTTTAATGATATTGATCATAGTTTTGATATTGAATATATTAAATATCAAATTTTACTATTCAATATCAAATTGAACAAAAATATCAAAATCAAACCGCAACCTTGATAATTAAGTATCACTTGATAAAGAAGAGATATAATATACAGTAGAACCTCTTTAGTACCAAGTTTCTCTTTAGTACATTTTTCACCTTGGTACCGGTTACTTTTATTTTTTTATCCCGTCCATATATAGTTTCTCTTCAGTACATTTTTCACCTTGGTTAGTTTCATTTTTTTATCCCATCCAGAATAGTTTCTTCAGTAAGTTTTTCAATTTGGTAAGTTTTTTAATCTCCCCTGAAAAACATACTAAAGAGGTTCCACTGTAATAGAGGAGAGAATAATGGAATGATGGATAATGGAGTGATGAATAATGGAGTATGGTATCTACAGAATAGCAGACTGACCACTGCTCACCAGTTCATGTACATTCTATACTGGTGTTTTTGGAAATTCAATATTCATCAATAAAATCATTTCATTATTGCATTTTTTAAAGAAGAGGGAAATCCCAGTTCTCGTTTATCGATAAAATAAAGGTTTCACTGTATATGATTGGAGTTCAAGATATTTGACAACACAGATCTCAGGACAATCGTAGTGAAATGGATCAGCAGGCCTATGACATAAGAGGTTTAATTAGAGGCTTTAGAGCTTTTAGAAAAAAGAAGCTGGCAAGTTGAAATTACAGCAATTTATGAAAATAGATGTTGTCTCACATTGTTATCCAATTCATTTACTGAGTGATTCTTACAGGTACTGTGCCAAAGCTCTCAGCAAGCTGCATATCAATGTTCCTGACAAAGATCTTCACTCCCTGAAAACGTTACAAAACTTGTCCGAATGGCAACATGTTGTTATTTTTGCCGGTCTGCGTCTGATGTTGGCACCTCTTGTGGAGACAGTTGTACTTTTGGATCGACTGGCATACTGCAGAGAACGAGGTATTAGAAAGTGAAACTATATTGTTTACGTACTGAGTTTATGTATTGCCTTGATAAATACGAATAAGAAATACAATTAGCATATGTCAGTTTGTTTGGTAATCAACTGATTATTTCTATTGTTCAAGTAATTGCTCAAACGAAATTGATTGAATTCTTTGATAAACCCATTGTAGGTATACATGTGTTTTAGTAATCAATTGCTGTTGTTCATTGTTCTAGGTTTGAAAAGTGCTCTTGTGCCCATCTTTAATCCTCTCTTGTCACCTCGCAATCTCGTTATCATAGCAACAAAACATTAAACATGTCTGCGGTATTTAATGGAAAAAAACTGTTCTTTATGATGAGAGATTTTATAATAAAGATATGGTGACAAACTTATACCCTGATGTACTGCATGTTGAATGATAAGTTAGGCCCTTCTACTTTACTTCAAATTAAGCAATGTCACTTCGTCTTTGTTTATTGCTTTATTTTAACTGAGTAACATGGTAAGTTCATACAGACTGTTATTGTAGTTATAAATCGAATAGTAAACAATCACTTGGATAGGCAAGGATAATGATTTGGATGATGGTTCAATATAATAAATCATAAATATAAAGTAGGGTGGCCGTTGGATAGAAAAATTGCGAACATTAACAAAGTTTTAGTATCGAAATTGTAATTTCCAATCGAAATCAATGATATTGAATCGAAAAAATTTACAATGGTGAAGAAACAGAATGGTGCCTGACAAATGAAAGTAGCTAGCTGCAAAGAGACAGTAGGTCCGGTTTTATGACCTCCCTCTACAACCAGTCTCTAGCTAACTATAGAGTCCTGAAGTTTTAAGCAGAGTTTGCAAAGTTGAGTGTGTACTTAAAAAGATAGCGGGAGGTCATAAAACCGGACCTAATTGCTCTGTATCTATCATTTGACCGAGTGGTTAAGGCTCGAGTTTCTTGCAAGCAGTACGAATGTATCTGCAGCAGTGTAGGCCCTATTTAGTGTAGGCCTATATTCTATTTATTTACAATCTTTTTGAATCAATATCAAATCAATTAAATATTGAATATCCAATTCAATATCAAACGTTCAATACATTCATTGTTTTGTTCAATGTTCAGTGTAATGTTGTCATACGAGTTACTTGATGTAAAATGAAATGCTAGTAAATACAATATTTAATACAATGCAATACAATACAATCCTAGAGAATTAAAATTGCTACAAAATATTGAAATTAAACAGCAACTTGAATTGAATGTGACTAATTAATATGTAGTAGGATACAACCCAAATCATTGATTCAGCAGTTGTGTAGAACAATAACATTGATAAGACAATCACAAGCATCTGAAAGAGTAATTATTAGCTAAGTTTTCACATCATTAGTTAATAATTTAATATAATGACTGAAAATTGTCAAAATTGAACATTGACATAGATTTGAAAAAATTATTCCTTCTTTACAGTCAACAAAAATTTGTAAAAACATTTCAAAGTCTGAACGACAATAGTGAACAGTTATCATTTCGAACCCAACTTTTTGTTGGGGTTGAAATTTTGGTGTCAACTTGTGATAAATCTATTTATATTCCATCTTAGGCTTAAAATAACTTATTTCAGTTCTTTACTAGCATATGAGTCAATTTAACAGATCTTATGCATATGATGCAAATCTTCATCATCAACTGAGAAGTAAGAGATATATCACTCATCAGTGACTGATAACTAAGTAACAATATTGGGAGATGGTGATGAATTATTTTTTACATCATGTTTTCTATATTTGATACTTTTAAATGACTGGATTTTCCACTACAGTACTGTAGTTTCCAGTACAATTTATATCTCACAATTTCATATTTATAGACTACAGATGGGATTGAGTAACAAAATAAAAACAAAACAAGAATCTGCGTTTTAACAACTTGACATGTGGTGTATCTCATCATTAATAGCACCCAAGTAACTGGTGGTTGAAACCTCATGTGGAATCCATATCTCGCAAAATGTTGACGCGCCTCTAAACTCCACCAATATTCATTCATTCATATCTCGTATTAACTTGAATACAGAACAAATTCTCAATTGAATCATTGTTACCAGTTACCCATGTGCAGATCCTGATGGATTCTGGAAGAATATTTCTCTACAAGATTGAAATTAAAATTAATCAATGGCGATACCATTTCCATGACTCTATGAACATTTGTAAATTAGCACAGATGGGCAGAGTGGACAGCCTCCTGAGGCACCGAATTTCTCAGTTTGTTCCCGTTAGCCTTTATCTGAGAGTTTTTGAATATAAATAGCATGGGTAACCCATGCTGATAACAACTTTAAACTGCCAGTTAGAGCTACTGGCACTCCCTTGTTGGTAATTCCAGCATTAAATGACAATATATGATAGAATGTTATTATTAATGTTATCAATGTATTATTCAATAGATATTTTTATTGAATGATGGATGATTGAGTGTCACTGGCAAAAAATCCATAGTGTTGGAGTACACTATGGTTGACCCATGGTTCAAAAGATTTTTCTAAATAATGAAAATATGATGAAAATTGAACAGCCATTTAGTCAAATTAGTATTTATTTTCTTGTCAGCATACTGAAAAATCAATCTTCCAGAAATTGTCTGTAGTTCCAAAAACGTATGAAATCGTATTTAAAAAAGCAGATTTGCTTGAATGATTGTAACGGACAGAGATAGGTAGACATGATTGCACCATTATATTATGTTCCAAATGTTCCATTTATGCCTAAATCCATTAATTAACCATTGAATTCCACAAATTGATCAACTCACATGATGAAAAGTAACTATAGATTATGTTAACGAATTACTTGAAACACCCCGAAGAATAACTTCTTGTATTCGAATTGTCCAGCAACCGAAACGTTATTCACTCACGAATAATGTCAATAATGTAGACGTTGAACAACAGTGTCATGTTTGCGTCTTGCTTTTGCGTGTAGTGCTCATCGGCATTTATCCACGAAAGAAGTCGGCACGAACCATCCATTTGCTAGTGGTATGAGCTCGACAGGACGGTGGCTCGGAACTTTCTTCTTTCGTAGATACAAGTACAGTAATATTTTATTCAATGATAGCAAAGCAACAACCTGATTTTACCGTACATGAAAGCCCCTTTTGTTTTGCGCTCTATAGGTGAAACGAAAAAAAAAATTGATGACATTTGGCATGCAGAAATTGGCAATATTTAAGATATTGACGTGCAGATACTGTCCAGTTGTTAGGCGAGAACCTCGTTTGGGAATGATCATTTCGAAATTTTGAAAAACTATAAGAATAGCCCAAGAGGAAAAATATGTAAAAAAAATTCAGAATGAATTAAAATTTCTACAGAATCTAGCTACACAAATTATGCACATAATTTCCACGTTTTACATACGTCAGATGAGCTGAATGGAAAATGAAAATCATTATGAATTTTTTTTTACATCAATTGAAGCCATTAGAAACAAGTAAAACCAATTGGATCATAAAATGATTGAAACAATCAACAGGTGAATCAAGAAAGGAGTGAATTTAATTAAATGGATTCAAAATCAATGAGTGCTTTTCATTGATACACTTCATATAAAATCTCGCTCATCTCACAACACATATGCTGCCTTTTCCTAGTTCCATCTACTCATGAGTTGGTAGAGGAATAGTGAGTAGAAGTGGTAATATTCAACATCTCGTGTAACAAAGTAGTAGTCACAAACTCACGATCATTGTCACTATAACTTCTTTGTTCAAGCGTAAATTCATATTGGGTCACTCGATCTCCATTAAAACCATCGTAAATTACTCACTGTTTTCTTGCATACTTAACAATACCGGCATGTAGGTTTTCTGTATAATTTATGTTGCGTTCCATCATTTTGATATCATCACTTTTTTTACAATATGCTGCAACAGCTGTACTAAGGCTGGCTCAGTCTGGTGGTATTATAGATATACAATTTAATATAACGTATTTTAAGATGATTTTGTGATATACTCTTGATTGAATTAATTGCAGGATATAGAGCTCTGAACCTATTGATAAGAAGTCGATTTCAAAGTTCTAAAAGTTTCGTGAAGTTCTTCTATTCAAAGTAGAACCAAAATTGTTCTTTATGAATATTAGGTGGCCTTTACTACTCTCATTTAAAGATTTTCAAAGTTCATATAACACACATTCAGTCATAATGTTAATGTAACTTAATGGAATAAATATGAACAACTATAATCTCACAATAGAAGTGATATTTTCATCAATTACAGATTTTACATAATGTTCATTAGAAAAAATGGTGTTCAACCTCAAATTCTTTTTCCTTATCTTTACCATCCCTCGCCTTACTTTCGTCCATGTTCTTTACTAGAACATTTAAATATATGATGCTAAGTTTCAACAAATGTCATTTGATTACTGTTGATTTCCTGTTGAGTTAAATAGGGGAGCCTTTCTTTCATTAGTTTGCTAGTAATCTGTTCTTTTTGTCTCAACTGATTATTGTTTATATTGTCTTGTTGTGTGATGTAGGGTAGTTGTTCTTCTGGGAAGTCAGTCGAGTACTGATTCAATATGGTGTTGTCTTCTCCTGAAATCATAACAATAGGAGTTATTAGTACAACTGTCCATCTCAAGAATGAGAATAGTAGTAGTAGTAATCAGTTTATTAGCAAAAATGTGCTATTTACAAACAAATACAATTTTACAGAGTCAACTTAGTAATCTTTCTCTGACCATAAAATAATAACTATATCTAATAATATAAATACAGTACATATAAAACATACCTACAATAATGTTACAATACTTGATAATACATAATTGTCATATATTACTATACCATTGATAGGTCTAGTTGTCTATTAATTCTATACTAGTCAAACGCGAAATATGCGTTGTAAGATGAGCGAGATATCCCAATAAGGTATAAAAGTCGTTGAAGTAGTTCTACCCTTGCTACTTTATTGACTCTGGTATTCTACACACCTTGATATCTGAATAAGCTATAAAAGTCGTTAAAGTAGTTCTAATCTTGCCACTTCATTGACTCTGGTATTCTACACACCTTGACGCATATACAAAATACTTCATTGTTGGTCAACTCTTGAATCTAGAAAGCAGTGAATCTTGACAACTTAATTCTGTTACAATTTTTATGATATATTCTATGAATATTATCAGTTATTTTTTTTTCTTCAAAACGACTGATCAGAATTGCTTACAAAATCGTAATAATGTGTAAAATCCATGTTTACACATTTAGAGAAAATTTCATCCCATTTGGAGAGATTTTATTTTTCAACATTTTCCGCCCAGCCAAATCTTATGGGGTTTTTAGAAACTTTGAGATGATTTTTATCAAAATCGGTCCGACCGATTCATTCCAAAAACTATACAGTTCTAAGTTGGATGAGTTTGCGTGTACAAAAAAAGTTTCATGTTGATCAGTCAACCCTTGCGACCTGTGGAGTGCTTACAAACAAAAAAACAAACAAACAAACAAAAAAACACACAGACAAAGCCCTATAAGAGTGGGATGGAGACTTCGCTACGCTCATCAACTAATTGATACGATCCCAAAAACCACTTTTTTCATATTGTTTTGGGATTAACAGCTCATCTTTGATTAATTTACAGCACTCTACTCTGAAAGTAGATGCATTTCTTGAATTTCTTATTTCACTGGGGATTCTATTGAAAATCCTCATTCCTTTGTGAAATAATGAGTTTTCTTCTGTGCATGAATATTTCCTTTCCAAAAATACATTCTTACTATTTCTTAAATTATACTTATTATTTAACTGTGTATTATATATAACTTTATCACAGAGGTAGCTAGGAAGTAGTCCTACACCCTTCGTTATTTTATAAATTAAAGTGAGAGTATTAAGTACTATTCTTTGATTCACATTCAACCATGACAAAGCTAAAATTTGCTAGTCGCGAAATTCACAATGTAACAAAGTAGAACTACTATATCGCCAAACAAGCTTCTTATAACTAAACAGGAAAAGTTTTGGGGAAGTATTTTGTCACACCGAAATACAAAGACATGTAATAGGCCTATGTAAAGTTTTTTCGTCTGAATTTCGACTTATTCCAAGCTGATTCAACAAAGAATGTTTTGTCTATGCTCAAAGTTAGCCAGTAGTAGTTAGTCAGTAGATTTCGAGAAAATCATATTACGGAAATATAGTTATTACAACGTTTAAAAAATACTTTTTATTTGAACTCGGTGCTCGACGTTATTCAAGATGTGAGTTTGTTCAATATAACACATTTTTTGTACAATTAAATAGGCAAAAGTCAAACATGTAAAAACTGAATCAATTACAACAATGATTCATCATTCAATATGATAGTTCAATATTTCTAGTATATTGAACTTTTTCAGTGTAATTCTTCGAAAAGTATTTTATCAAATACATGCATCACTGGCATATGATCCTGTACGTTTTTCATAAACGATTTTGAGCTAATAAATGAACTTTTCTAGATGCTATCTTTTCAAATATTGAATTTCTTCAATCAACACAGCAGAAAACTTCAAGAAGGTTTCATCAGTAAATTCGCAGATTTTTTTCAAACAAGTGCAGACTTTTGAAAAACACCGAAGAAACGTGAATGGGCCTACAACCATAAAACTGTAAGAAATCTAATTGTATTTAGTGGCCATCCAAGATGCATTGAGGGTTGCGTTGGTTTGACGCCGGGCAAACGCAACCCTCAATGCATCTTGTGGACATATTACACCTACCTGCAATGGACCCATTTTAACTTCACCTACCATTATGCTGTTTTTTGGACAAATTCCACTTTGGTGAAATTTTCCTTTTATTTTAAATTTTTTACTGCTGTGTCAAAATCAATAAATTATTAGATAGTGCATGAAAGCAAAGTCAAAATTTTTAATGCCATATACTACTATACACATATACATATGCTATATACTACTGAACAAACAGTAGTTGGTTTGTGTAATTTTTTTTGATATTGTTGTGTTTTTTTCTGCATGCATCATATTGGTCAAAACCCAAATGGAGAAACATGAATCTTAACAATTTCACCAGAATAGAATAACTGTAGGTTTGAGGCTACATTGAGTCGAAAATTTCAATTAAAATTAATTTTAAAAAAAGTGTGAAATGGGATTTCCCAGATATAATTGAATTTTTACTGAATTCAATATATATTTTCGAAATGTATATGTATACCTATTCTTTGTCATTTTCGAGAAACTAATAATACACCGACTCTTTCGAACCTTCTCATTTGTCATCTCAAGTCTCAGAACAACACTTGTCAGTCATCTGTTTTTTAGTTATTTCAGTAGAGCTAGACAGTCTAAGTAGGCCTACACTACATTCACTTCAGTATTTTGGTAGATAACACACCCATTCGAGAATCGTAAAACATCTGGCATTTATTGAGCGATTCATTGAAACGATAAATTAAATTCCGTATCAAAAGAATAATAAAGTGATTTGAACCAGACTATGAATCGGATTACAGATCTAGTTTCCTCCTCCTTAAACTTTGTATTCGAAATGCTTTCAACTTTTACCCAGAGAGTGAATACGAAATACGGTTAGCTTCACTTCAAATCCCTGTGTAGAAGGTTGTGCTATATTTGTGAAACTTTTATGCACTTTCGTGCTGATGTTCAAAACATCCATAGACGAACTTGCTTGAACTTTGAACTTGCATGCAAAGCGAGGTAACAATAGGATTTCTCGGTAGTACTAGAAAAGATGAGGATGAGTCAAAGAGGATGAACAAACGAGGGTTTAGTTGGATGAGGACTAGTCTGTACTACAATACAAGGGCACTAGAGGAAAATCTCATGTCAACTCGATCAACCACCTTCTAGAAGTACGCAGTTGAAAAAAGAGTGGTGCGAGGCTCATAATTTATTTCATAAAGTGCATATATGATACATATAGTCTACGTTGCACGTTTGCACCACTCTCATGCGCGAGGTAAAAACTAATTAGGTGGTTTACTAGTTGGGTGGTTGAACGAATCTGAGAAAAAATCTCGTGGAGATTTACAAATATAAAGGATCGTAATATGACATATCATCCGATGTGATACCATTTGTTAATTTATATTTTCCTTTTTTCTTATCAGATCGAGGAAATGAATAATTCATTTGTGGAGCATGATAACAAAATCATCCAATCTCATGTTTGGAAAACCTTTTCATTTATTAATAATAATGATGTGCATTTTACATTCAGAAAATTGATGAGCTCTGTGTATAACCATTTTCAATTCATTTTTTTATCTTAAAATATTCTTTTCATACGTTTTTTCAACAAACATTAAACCGCTTTTATTGTTCTTCCAAACAAAATGAAAGTTGAATGGTCATTTGAACCTTGAGGCTCATTTATTTATTCATTGTAGCTCTTTCTTTTCAATTTTTATATGTCATTTATTTTATATTGTGTTTGAAGACGCAGTGTACCGATGACTAAGATTTATTGGCGTCGATGAAAGTTGAATGAGATGGTGAGATGAACAGATGAAAGGTTATTTATTATGTGTTTTTTGGATAGTGAGAAGGAGTCGATGTTGGGCATCCCGTAGTATCAACCTGAACAACAAAGAATCCACGAAGGACCTTCGTCAGAATAGTCGACCATGGCGGAAATCGACATGCTTGATATGCTTACATAGTTGTTCCCACAAGCACACTTTTTCCTCAATTTATGTTGGAGAGGAAAGAGTCTGAATCAATTATGACATTTTGCATCACATATATACGTACATATATATATATATATATATATATATATATATATATATATATTTATATATATATATATATATATATATATATATATATATATATATATATATATATATATATATATATATATGAATATATACATATATTATTTAAGTTATTAAGTTATTATATATTAAGTTATTGTATATTATTTAAGTTATTATATACATATATTATTTAAGTTATATATATATATATATATATATATATATATATATATATATATATATATATATATATATATATATATATATATATATATGTGTGTGTGTATGTATACACACACACTGAGACAAGTGGTTGAGTGATTAAAACATTGAACTGTAATTCATGAGACCGAGTTTCGATTCCCGCCATGGTCGACCATCCTGACAGGGGTTTTTCGTGGTTTCCCTCTGTCGTTCAGGTCAATACTGGGATGGTTCCTTAACAATGGCCACGACCGACTCCTTCCCACTATCCAAAAAACACAGAATGAAATAACCTCTCATCTCATCATCTCATATTATATTCACCGACTTAAATAAATCTGTCATCGGTACAGTGCGTCACTGACTCACTGCGTCATATAAACTCAATATAAAACAATGAAATATATATATATATATATATATATATATATA
Source organism: Brachyptera risi (assembly GCA_964007535.1). Taxonomy (NCBI): domain Eukaryota; kingdom Metazoa; phylum Arthropoda; class Insecta; order Plecoptera; family Taeniopterygidae; genus Brachyptera; species Brachyptera risi. Next base: position 57,821,219 of record OZ023326.1, read on the forward strand.
TATATATATATATATATATATATATATGGGATTTTATAGTTATGTCGAAAATTGGATCGTATCCAAGAAGTTTAATTATTACATATATATATATATATATATATATATATATATATATATATATATATATATATATATATATATATAAATAAATATATATATATATATATATATATATATATATATATATATAAATAAATATATATATATATATGTATATATATATATATATATATATATATATATATATATATATATATATATATATATATATATATATGTATATACTATTATAGTACTGTATATATGAAGTAATTTCCCCGCCACCGTCCATCTTTACAGGGGTTTTTCGTGGTTTCCCTCTGTAGCTAGGCTCCTTCTAGGCTAATGCCGGGATGGTTCCCATAATATAGGTCACGACCGTTTCCTTCCCACTATCCTTCCCACTACCCATAAAAACCTTCATCTCATCATCCCATCATCTCATTAATCATTCATCCGACGCCAATAGATCTTAGTAATCATTACAGAGCGTCGTTAAAACCCAATATAAAAAAAATGAAGTAATTTTTTCCTAATCTCTTACTAGTATTTATATATTATTCATGATTTTACCTCAATTTTCCCTGCGTAATTCCGAGTATTTGTCTACATCCAACCAAACTTTGCCAAAAAGTCTGTATACTTGTATAGTTGTAAATGAAACCGCTGTTCGATTGAGCTGAGCGGATATGAAGCACGATTTGTTACTAAATTTAGCTTCACAGTCGGCACAGTGTTTACAACAGGTGGGCTATACTCATGTCACATACATGCCATGTCATAAAAACTTGTTATTATGTCCATTTTAGTATCATAAACCAGTTTTATTTATGAGTTGCCAACTTTTTAAATTGTCAATGTTATTCTTCGTGACCTGAAAGTTGGCTTCCCCAACACTATATATGAGCCATACCGAAACGTTATATGAACTTCAATCGTTGAACGTAGGGTCTATACTCTACACTGTATTATGGAGTATTGGACGCTAGACCCCCAACGGACAAAAAAAGTTATGTAAGATAAAATTCTTTGTGAATGTTATATTTTGTATTGAAATCACTGTCACCGATTGAATAAGAGTTAAAAAAAAACAGAAATGAAATTGAAATATAACTCTGATAAAGTTATAGTTCATCGTCATCAATTATTAGGCCTAAGTGTATTTTTCGTAAAATCATGTGTATTGGTTCCTGTTTTATTTGATTGATTTAGGTGTTCTGTGATGTCAACATCCTGTGTTTTCTGTGTATTTAACATTCAATCTTGGCTTTCTTGGATATTAAGAAATGAATCAATCAATCAAGTGATAAAACTGCTTGTGCTGAACAATTATGCAGCATCGTTAGCTGATATATGAATTAAATTGAAGAATTCTTGATAATGCAAACAAAAAGTAAATTCCATTTCCGCTCAAATGTAGAAGGATTGATGTAGGACTGGATATTTCAATATCTTTGGTATGGATTCAATTTCATTTATTCAATCAATAGAGTGAGGGATGTAGGGTTTATAGGTCAGGCATATATATATATATATATATATATATATATATATATATATATATATATATATATATATATATATATATATATATTATCAAGATCTCTGCCCATGTACGTACGTACATTGGGTTGCCTAAATCGACACTTTATACTAGGTCGACTAGAACAACTTTTTTCGATTTATGTAAGTGAAAAATTGCTGCTTGGAAAAAATGACGCGATTAAGTATCGTGATTTTTATATGAGTTGATTACGTGTACGTTACATAATAATGTTCATGAGCATCATTATAATGAGTAATACATTATGCAAGGAACATTATATATAACTTACTTCGTATAAAAACGATATAACTCAAGCTTGTTCATAATGTTCTCTCCACATGCACATTCAGCTTATTATTTTCATACTTGTTCCGCTTATTCCTCATGTGATATTGAATTTCTTTTTGTCCTCGACTTCGGTACTAAGTTCTCCCCATATTTGTTCTGAGGCTGTTGCTCTCGGTCCTTGTGTATAAGTTGAAACCTACAGGAATGACTAGATGGAAACACACGTATCACAGCCCAGGTTGGATACATCATCTATTTTATAGTCCATACACATCACATGCTATAGAATTAATAAGGCAAGTTGCATGTGATCAAGTAAACATGCACTGATGTGACAGCTGATTTCCATTTGCAACGCCTGTGATTTTGTCTATACCATAAAACTCTGAATTAAATCTCCTACAAATCTCTTTCTTGAATCTCTTCAAACTGCAGCTGATGCATGTTAGGCCTATACGTATTAAATTAATTTCAATTTTTCAATTTATTTTGTTCTTTACATGGGATACGGGAAATAAATGAAGTTATAAAAATGTAAATTCCTCAATGAGAGTATAGTTCTTGTGCTGGGGAATTGTCAAAATTAACATGATCAGGTTTATATTTGAAATGAACATTGAAAGAATGAAGTAAATGTAAGTTTAAAATGTAAAGCAGCTGGAAATTATTATTATTATTATTATTATCATCTTTTTTTTTATCATGCTAGGCTCATTGATTTTAACTGATCAAACAGGAATAATTGTTATATAATTATACAAATTATGAAGCTGACAACCTAAACGAAGACTAATTCAAGATCCATGCCTGAAACTATAGAACGTGAATTAAATGTATTTCCATCCATTCATAAATTCTTATAATAATTATTTATCATCATTATTTCTTATCTAAATATTATAATCTAAATAGTAGGTTCTCGTTGGGTGGCAGAGCGGTTTTGCCGAAACTCACCATTTCATCATTTTTTCTCATTGTAACATGTTTGTATGATGTATGATGTATTTCATGATAAATAAAATACTTTTAATAATAATACAAAAGTAAATCTTCAGTATATACAAATCAAATCATGTATAGTTAGGTATATGAGGTATAGCTTACAGTATAGTAGGCCCTACAAGGGTACTCAAAATGCAAGGGGACCTTCGGCTTCACATCTTCTTTGAACTTTCCCTTTAATTGTATTACAAGAAGACTTTGCAATGAGAATCACCAGCAATGAAGCTATAAATATTACTAGGCAAGCGCAGCATATGTATTGTATAAGATGAGCTAGATTTTAAATGGAATCTACTGTTAAGCTTTACATATAAACACACACACGCCTCCGTTAATTAACTCACTACTTTTCTGATTCACCTATTGATAATTTCAATTGTTTTACAATCTAATTGGTTTTACTTGTTGATCCAAGCTTCAATTGATATAAAATAAAGTACCGGTACATGATAATTTTCAATTTCGAAACGGTTCGTACGATTCATTTGAAACTTTGGAATAATATGTGTTATTCACGTGCTTGAATTCCGCAGTGATTTGAATTCATTTTGAATTGTTTTCGTGTATTCCCCTTGGTTATTCTTTTGCGGTTTTTCAAAATCTCAAACATATTTTCCTCGGAATTGTTTTTTTTTCAACCGATTGCGACTCAACTATACAATGACGAGTTAGACGATGACATATGTACATGCCAAGCTTCATCAACATTTTCATTTGACGCTTAGCCAGTGGAGCACAAAAGAACACCTTATTCTGTTTCGAGAAAAGTAAAATTGAGTCTTCGCTTGACTCATTCAATTATAGTCGACTATATGCTCAAAAATCAATCTGAGTCATCAATAATAATTTGGTGAACTTGAATAACTATGATGAAGTTATATATTTACCATATACCATATACCTTATATATACCATATATATATATATATATATATATATATATATATATATATATATATATATATATATATATATATATATATACATATATATATATATATATATATATATATATATATATATATATATATATATATATATATATATATATATATATATATATATATATATATACAACGACGGTCACGTGCCTCTTATACTCATACCTGCATTGACACTACCCTGAACGTTCGGACATCGACACTGACTCGTCAACTCCTCCGACGTCGTCGGCGTCGTCACTTGCACCGTCGTCGGTATCTTGAAATGTCCACTCGTCCTTGCATAATGGGGACTCCACAAGAAAACGTAATAAAACGACAACATGATCGCGGCTAACGAAACAGTAAACATGTAACCAATCACTGTCAACACGCGTACCATTTTCTTCGATGGTTTTGTTTCGTACATTTTGTCTTTGTCTTCACCAGCAAGTTTCACTCCACCGTAGTTCGTCGTCGATGTTGTGCGGATACTGCCTGATGTGCCTATAGTTATAGTTACGGATCTACCACTCATGATTTTATACGATGGCGTATTAATGGAATGTTTATTGGAAATATCGTCTATTAGAAAACATTTATACGATCGTGTTTATGATTTAAGACATTCCACACACACACACACACACGGTTTAGTGTTTATTTTAGAGAAGGAACGCTTTTTAAAAGGTAGTCTGCCAGAGAGTTTATATGCACCTAGAAATGTGTAATTTAATTGCAAAATGTGTATGCATTGAGCTGTTTAGCTTGTTCCAAAATATATTTTTGTTATTTTTTAAATTTCAACAAAAAAAACTCACATAAAGTTGTATTATAGTTATTGTTTTGAAAATCCTAAAAATGCATATGGTAACCGATTAAGTCCAAGGTATAGTTTAGTTTCAGCACTATAAATTTCATTCAAAATCAACATCAAAATTGATCAATTGATACAATCGAATAAAAAAAAAAGCTTGATAAACAGTGCGTCTTGCACGGATAAAAAACAAGGAATTAATTACTTGCATCCATAAAATTAAAAAGTATCTATATCAATTATTAAACAAAAATTAGAGGAGATGAAATTTTTGTTTCTTCAAAGATGGGCATAAGAAAAAAAAAATCTGGTAGATGAAGAATGGCAATATCGATTAAAGCGTTATGCGATTTGTCAAATATATTTTACAAGTGCATATGAAATTGTCATTAATGTGATATCATTAATTATGTATAGTTATCGTGATTAGCTTACAATAAATCAGGTCTGCATCATGAGATTTTCAATTATTCGAATATTTTGAATAAAGTTGAAAAATAGTCACATGTCACAATCATCTGGTACTACCATATCATGATTCTTTCAGCATCAACAAATACAGCCTAATCTATTGGACTTGCAATCCAATATAGTTATATTGTGCATGCAGTAAAACTGAATTGATGTAACATAAAGTTTTTTCATGCTATAGATTAATAATGTAATATGTGATAAATGTGTCCACGCCCCATTTACAATTCTTACCATAAAACAACAAAATATACACCTTAGAGTACGTTATTTGTGCAGTGTTATAAATATGCATTCCTCTTATTTACTCAGGAGATATTAATCTGAAATCATTTCTACTGCGAACATACTGATGCAATTCCAACCGTATTGATATTTTATTCACTTAAATCTATTAAAATGTAGGTTGATACATTTCATTCGTCACATCTCATACACACAATGATAATCCTTAACCTTGTCGATCACACTGAATCGTTAAAAATAGACGTAGGACTTTTGTATACAAAACCGTTTTTTCAAAGATACTCAAAGTTAACAAACTTTGTGACCTAGTTATTATTTAAAATCCATTACCAAATAGCTATATTCACTAAATAAATAATTAAAATATTTCGACTCGTTTTACGTAATCGCGTCTTCGGTTCTACCATGCAACCCTACTAACTACACGACATGCGTGCGCACCGCCTTATTTCAGTCATCTCCCACTGGGTGCTATAGCGTGAGAGTCAACCCAGCTCTAGAGAGCTTTAAAATAATTTGTTTTACGAAATACATCATTTTTATATTATTTTAATAAAACGTATACGTAATTGTTGCATGGGAATGCTTGCAGACTTAGTTGTGAGGGTTGGATTTGGCCTGACGTCATGCATGGGGGGCAATCGATAAAATGTCATACAAGAAGCCAACTTGACAATAATCGCGTTACGGACGCGGGACTTGAAAGGCTTTATTAAGCTGCTTTTGATTAGACAACGTGGCGTAAGGATTAGATACCCTGATTGTGTACGTACATCACATAATTCGGCCAGGAGTCAAGTGGAATTTCGACAAAATTGAGTAAATATAGCAAAATACGGGAATTCAATTTGTTAGCAAGTTGGTAGTTATATTCAATTTATATAATATTCTATTTCAATAAGTTTTTCAATTGTAAGAGAATTAATAACCGACACTTTTTTTTACATTAAAATATGATTAAACGGGAAGTTCATTGAGGTCGATTAATACTTTTCATAGCTATATCATATTAAATTCAGGTAAAATTGCATGCAAATGATTGGAATGAATGCGACTGCCAATCTACAACAATGTAATTCACATAGTTCAGATTACTTATCAACGTGGAGATCTTTAAGATTCAGGTTTGATCGTATGAGCGAGGTGAAGACTCAATTTTACCGTAATCGAAAAAAACGAGAATGTTCTGTGAATGTGAGTGTTCTATTTTTTTTCGCGCTCCACTGGTCAAACTGAAGCAAATTTTTTCAAACTATCTTGATCTCCTCATATGTGACCATCTAACTCGATACTCTATTTTTTGAGGTGCAATCGGTTGCACCAATTTTGAGAAAAAAATATATGTCTAAAATTTCATGAAAATAAAACAGAGCAGAAGATTTGGAAAAAATATATTCTGCGAAAAATTTCACATTTTCATAAGAAATGTAATATAAGAATGATACTCATTAGGCCCATTCAAGTTCTTCACATGAATCGGATCAGTTTTTTGATGAAAATAATTTGTATTTAGTTTTTTGTATCAATTAAAAAGACATTTTTAGGAGATCCAGAGGTAAACAAATCAGCTCATGAACAATTTAAAAATAAGCAACAAGTAGAACAGAAATACCGTGACCCAATGGATTTCTAAATGAAAATATAACATGTATGGATTTCCATTATATTTCACATGAATAGGCCCATCGTTCAGTTTACAACGCATATGCCACGTTTTCCTATAGTAAGTATAGGTATAGGCTATTTCTGTATTACGAGAAACTCGATTTCGAAATATTTCAATGCTCATCATATATGGTTCAATTGACACCATATACGCTGTCGCTATAGACAAAATTGTAGTTTCATTTCACTCGTGATAGATGTCGTACACATATATATATATATATATATATATATATATATATATATATATATATATATATATATATATATATATATATATATTACTTTGAATAAAGTTACATACATATAGGCCTACTTAAGAGTCAGACGAACTTTATAGTTTATAGTATCCCCCAAGTATAAGCCCTCATGTTTCTACCGTGTGAACGACCGAAGAGAGAATTTCTCTACACAGCTGTTGAAACCAATGTCAATATGTTAATAATAGTTTCAGTATTCACGAATTTTTTCCCACTGTTCAAATCGATAGGCAATGAACCTTTACGAATACATTGCCCTGTACCAGAAGTAGTACACTGTTTGTTTTGAGAAGAGTTTGTAATTTTCAGTATCATGGAATCTGCATTATTTTTAAAGAAAGAAGATCAAATAGTATTTGCTGACATAAGAATAATGTTTCGTCACATTCAGCTCGGATCACTCAAGTATGCTATAAACTATAATAGCCCAATAATCTCAACTATGTAAAGCAGACAATACAAAGAACATTCCACAAACCAAACCAATCAGCGAATTAAGATATTTACATTATTATTATTCACTTACTCACAGCTTTTAGAACAAAAGTGAGATATTTCAGAAGTACAAATTATTTAGGCGCAAAATGTCCTCCACTGTCGACCAATAACATGCATTCAATCAAAAATTATTTCAAACCTATTAACCTAGTTTTATTCACACTTCTTTCGTTGTTTATCTTTCAAGATGTTTATGAGTCATGCGTTATAAACCAAAACAATCTGTATAATATGAGGGTTCAAATTAGAAATAGGCCTTTATGCAGAAAACTTATTATTAGATGAGCAAAGCATAAAATAAGACTATATTTCACCTAGACTCATCCTAGAATATGAAGAGTTGGTTCATCAAGACGAACTTTTGTACTTGATCCGTAGTCAAACGGTGAGACTTATAAACTAATCTCTCTTTATTACTATATAGGCCTATTCAATATACACTATTGAATTGTTTCTTATTGTTTTTGGAAAAATTGCCAAATTGGTCCACAATAGTAAGTTTCAACTTCTAAGAACGTCGAAATAATAACCCAGCGAGTAGAAAAATGAACAAATTCTTCCGAAAAGTTTCCCAAAAAATGTGTAAATTCAAAATGAGTACTATTGCATACTGTCTTTATTTTTCCTAAGTTTCAGTTCACACAATTTGATTGTTTCCAAGTAGGTATGCATCACATTCTAAAAGTAAGTTTCAACTTCTAAGAAAGTCGAAATAATAACCCAGCGAGTAGAAAAATGAACAAATTCTTCCGAAAAGTTTCCCAAAAAATGTATATATTCAAAATGAGTACTGTCTTTATTTTTCTGAAGTTTCAGTTCACACAATTTGATTGTTTCCAAGTAGGTATGCATCACATTCTAAAACCCTAAATTTCGTCTCAAAACGACGCACATGATTTATTTTCAGTTTTCAGTTTTTACTGACAAATTGATGGAGGTGCCACGATTTTATTGTTGAGAAATTTATGGAGGAGCCAAGATTGTACTCGTGCTGCGATTCTCTTTTCCAGCAGAGTTTGTATTTTTCCATCTCACTTCACGTTGAATTATCTATTTCAAATTAGAATTCTAGAATTTGATGTTTGAATGACTCCAACAGTCGGTAAGGTTTGGTTATAGATTCTGTTCTGTTCTGGACCAATAAATTTCGAGTAGCCTATTGTGTAGCCTACACTATAAATTTGATACTTTCAGCTCTGAATATGAAAATAAATCAAAATATATATGTACTAAAATGTAAATTTATAATTAAGAGCGTGTCATAGAGGCTGAAGCGCCACAATTAAATAAAACAGTATCGGGCCAAGTGACTTGTTCAATTTATCTTCGTACTTCAACAAATGGGAGATGGTCCCTTCACGTACCATACATATGCTTAAAAAGTTTATCAACATGAAAACTAAGCATTCGTTTATACCACATCTCTGTCACACTTTCTTATCTTGTGTTGGAACGTTGTGTTAATATCGAGTTGGATTATTTTGAAAAAAATATCTGGGCCTACACAAGTGTGAAATAATGCCTTTTTTGGCGCATACATTAATTGAGGAGCTTTATTGATGGATTGCATGGCTATTCTAAATTAACATATTTCGTCCCCCATTCGGACCTTTGTTTTGTTTGACTATTTTACTTTATTTCGTTCTTATTATAGATTATTGATGATCATCAGTTACTGATAGATATGTAGAAGAACACGATAGTTATGCTGACCAGTATGTAGGGTCAAACAGTTGAAATTTTCCCAAGAACTAATTAACTTGTTTTGAATTTTACGTTGGTGAAATCTGAGCCCCAAATGACACCCGTGGCAGGTTACTTTCATGTGAATCTTTTATAATATTGAAGTTCCTCAACTACAAACATTGTTGATGTTGTTCATACCCAAAGCACTCAGTATCGTATCACTTACACATTATATAGGTGGAGGTGCCAAGATATTTTAACCTGATCCACAGCAAGTGATATCATGTTGTTAGATATTGTGAAATATTGTTTTATTATATAACTTCAATAATGGTTCATACATTTGAATCGAATCTTATTCGTATTAATTCACTGTTGCAGGGGTTTTTCCTTCCCGGTAAGTTAAGGGTATACACAACCAAAAACTTTTCGTCAAGTAATTTCTGACTGATTCATATGCGTTACCACTCACCGGGGCGGGAAAATTCGAACTACCGTAGTACTATGAAGTGGGATTAAGGATTTAGACCTGAATTAGAATAAATCTCATCTCTCATCCATCTCATTGGCAATAATTTCTCGTATATAATACAAAACAACAAAGTAGACCAAAAGTTAATCGCAATATTCATTTCGATATTCATATTCAAATCATTTCGATATAGTCATCTAAAACTAGTGACTATAATAATAAGTATAACTGAAACATTTGTATTATCTCAATAAGAAAATTATCACATTGAAAATAATGATACTGTGAAAAAATATAATGATATGTATATACTTACGTATGGTGTTGTGTTCCCGTTTGATTCACCGACATAATATTCCACTCGTTCTTTGCTACGGCCAACGGGTTTCCATAGGAACACATAATATGCAGATAACAATATGGCTGCCGAGGAGACTGAGATAACATAAGCTATCACTGTTATCAGTCGTAGAATGATCGTTTTCGTCTGGTTCTTTGGCTCGTAGAGCTTGTCGTTGGCAGCACTCGCCGCTGCGGCTGCAGCCATGCCATTGGCGTCGGTATGGTTGTTGAGATCGAGGGACGCCTCTTCGTCTCCATGGTCAACACTCATGATTCCTGGACTAGATGGTGATTCACGCTGATACTGTGGAGGAAAATTGGCATGACTTAGTTTACAGCTTGATTTCTTTTTTATAAAAAAAAGAAAGGGCGATAGTGAAGTTGAACGATGAATAATAATTTTAAAGTTATCATTGGACTATCGTATACCGGTAAATATGACTCTTTTTATTGGGTGAAATAAGTTTTATTTAGAACCTATTCAAATATAAAGTTGTATGATAGAAATGGATTTTTTCACTGAATACAAAACACATTCAGTTTTTGGACGAATAATGAGTAATTTTCTTTTTTTTACGGATGGTCAAATGACGTATGGACGTACATTTCATTAGGGACCATAGGAAAAATATCCCCACTTTGGCCTAGGCCTAGACAGCCTATAAGCTATTTTTGGGGATTAGGCTCAGGCCTAGTCTGTTATCAATTCATAGGTATGCATGTTGGTATAGTATTATTTCAATTGTTGATAATTAACTTTTGTTAATTTTGCTCAACGACCTCACCAACAGCTGCGGGTTAAACGGGGGTAAGAATAAGCGGGTGATAATGAAATGATGTAGTGATGACAGTGGAAGGGACGCTCACAAAAATGGATTCCTTCATTTGGGACTCGAACCCACGCCCGATATTACGTTAGGAGACACTGAGGCTGAGCACTGTGGAGTCAAGAATAAATTCTTCCCATGACGATGAATATCAGAATAATCATTTTCAATATGGTATTCATTTTTCATCACGATTTTCACAGATTTGCATTTGATAACATATAGAGGCGCTATTATATCCACTATGTATATACAATAACGCCATGTGGCACATTTATGTATTTAATTTTATATATATATTTGTTTTTTCAACGACGCACTGTAATGATGACTGAGATCTATTGGCGTCGGATGAATGAATATTAAGATGATGGGATGATGAGACGAAGGTTTTTATGGGTAGTGGGAAGGATAGTGGGAAGGTAGCGGTGTGGCCTATATTGTGGGAACCATCCCGGCATTAGCCTAGACTACAGAGGGAAACCACGAAAAACCCCTGTAAAGATGGACGGTGGCGGAGATCGAACCGGGTCCGATGTGTCCCTTCACCTCCCGGGTCACATGAAGCAAGTGCGCTAACCACTCAGCTACTTGGCCGGTTATTTAATTTTTTTGCAAGCCGAATCTTTCAACTTTTTTTATTTTTTTGCCATTTATAGATTGAAAACATCACTGAGTCATTAAGTTGTCACGATATGAATGACAAGTTGTGTCTATTCTTCTCATAAAGTTGGGTTTATGAAAGTAGTGGCGTCCCTCTACCCTCTACTCTATACACAATAGCGCCTTGAAAACTGTAATATTGGCCTATCCTCGTCTAATTGTTGAAAAATATAAGAGCAATATCAGTTTCCAATCCCTGCTTAAACGGATGATTGTATAAGATGTTCATTTTGTTTTCTATTTAAAATGTTGGATAAAAATATCTCCATTATATTAAATACCCTGGGATGAACCCCATTTAAGTTGATCAGGAATGAAATAGAAAAGTACAGCGAAAATACTATATTATTGAACCCGAGGTACTTGGAAGCTTACCCTGATGATGAGTCAAAGACATTCATGGTTGAACAACACACCTTTTTTTTAAAGTGAAGTACACATTGGCCTTCAATAATATGAAGTTACTATGGAAAACGTTTACGATTCCGATATGAATTTAGGTCTACAGTAATTTATTATAGTCTTATTGAAATGCAACGCCATTTCACATTTTTCTTAATTTTCTAAAACTGCACCATTGAAAAAATTGAGGTATTTAGGTGAAGTGAAAAAGCAATACGATTTTATATTTTCAAATTTGTATACAGAAATAACACATGAATTCTTGGAAACACAGCTTCACTTTTTCTCAACATGATGTAAAACGTTTACGAAGGCGTGTAAATATATAAGGCAGCTCACCAACAGCTAGATTATTTGGAGTGGCGAATGAGTGTTATGATGTAGGAGTGATGCTTAAAAGATAATATCTTATGTGGGAATCGAACCCACGACTATTCAGTTCACAAAACAACTTTCTCATTCATATTGTTTCCCTGGTTAGATGAGCAATAGCAAAGACTCCCATCATACTCTTACGCCTACGGGACTTTGTTATGTGTGGTTGTTGTTTGTTAGTTTGTTTACAAAACCTGCATAGGTCGTACGGTTTGACTGATCATCATGCCATTTTTTCTGTTCACGCAGACTTATTCAACTTAAAACTGTATAGTTTTTTAGTCAAATCGGTTGAATCATTTTTGAGCAACACCATTACAGAATTTCTAAAAACTCGTAAGTTTAGGCTGAGCGCGGGAGGTTTTAAAAAACTCAAAAAATATTCAAATTGTCATCGAATGTGAACACATGGAATACACACATTAAAACGAATTTTCATCCAAATTGGACCAGTCATTTTGAAGAGAATGATTCATCGACGATGGTCGACCATCCTGAAAGGGGTTTTTCGTGACTTAAAAAACACCTAATTGATAAATGTTATTATAGCGTGAGAGAGTTTCCAGATGATTGAATAATCAACTGTATTACCAACACTGTACTGTACTTCACCAAAACTTGATCCAGATTTAACCATAAATTAGTTATATCTACATGTCTGGTCGAAAACACCTAACCTACATTTTAGTGCTTGACTTGATACAAGTCGAGTTGAATGGACGGCCGGACCATATTGAAAACATTCCATTCCAATTCTCCTAACCCTACTCCTAATCCAGAGTCGATTGCGATGTTAGCTTATTGCAGTCATGCAATGAGCGAGCAATTTGACAAAATTGAATTTTAATTTTTGTTTTCAAAATGCCTTTCGAAAATTAAATTTCGAAAAAAATGAATTTTGTAATAGATTCGAAACGTTGAGATTGAACATTAATTAACATGCAAATCAATCATTCTCTAAGCAAAACATTTCTATTATATATATATATATATATATATATATATATATATATATATATATATATATATATATATATATATATATATATATTTATATTATTATTTATATATTTATTTTTATATATTTATTTATACATATAAAAATACATATACTGAGACAAGTAGCCGAATGATTAATAAACTGAACCGTCATTCATGAGACCGGGGTTCGATTCCTGCCATGGTCGACCATCATGAGATGGGTTTTCCGTGACTTCAAAAACACCCAATTGATTAATGTTATTATAGTGTGAGATAGTTTCCAGATGATTCAATAATTAACTGTATTACAAACACATACACTATTTGTTGTTGTTATTGTTATTGCTGTTACTGTTAATTAATTGTTCAATGTGTATGTATTTGTTTCTGAAATTGTTTATCCCTACTTGTATCCCTACGTTACGTTGTCCCTACGTATACTATATTGACACGTCTCTTTATCGTATATCTTACTAGATCAATTTGGACCAATGAAACATATTCTATTCTATCCCTCTAACAACAGACCGACCGACTCGTTCCCACTATTCAAAAACACCTAATGAAATAACTTTTTATCTCATCAAATGTCCTGTGCACGATGTAGTGACACCAACCTATGTTATCATAATATAAAGAAGGTGACCCAACTCGGGTTTTGAAAGTGAAATATTCCCGGGGTCAGAATCTGAATCCAGCGTCCCGATTGCCTGTAGCGCAACTGACGTTTTATATCGAACTATTTGAAACAACAATGCTCAACAATGGACCAGGAGAATTGTAATGTTAGCAGTTGTTCATTTGTTTTTTACGAGAATTAGACTATATATATATTGTTAGTTCAACAATGCCACCGGTACCGTATAGCATCTCTTATCTACATCTAGTTCACAAGGGAATCCGCTAAATCGCGACAGGCAATCGGGACCTTTGGTTCTGAACTGACCGCAAGAAACCACAAATGCCTTTCTGTTTTCCTTCAAAACAGTTGGTCCCAGAAGTGTAAAAACATATAACAAATGTGGATGTGGGTAATGCTATAGTGTATTGCTCGTGTGTTCAAATTCAGTAGGGCCTATACATTTTCAAATTTTCGAAGAAATGATTTTCTCACTTTTACTCCGTTGAGTTGTTCTTAGAAACTTCTACCTGTTTTTTTCTTTTTAAGCGGCCCAACTTATTTTTACTGAATATTATGAAGTTTCATTTCAGGAATATTATTGTGTTTGGTAAAATTTCAGGGTTGAACGGCTCCTTCGTTTGATATGTGGAGCACACGCAAAAATGGAAGAAGAAAAATATACCCAAAAACATGATACAAAGCGAAGCACATTTGTCCAATATTCGAGTAGGCTCTATTTATCATATAGTCATGGTAAGATAGAAGTGATCATTGTAAGCCAGCGATTCGTTCTTTTCGTTTATGTTGAGTGCACAAGCTGTTTATATGCTAGAAATAGAGAACGGGCACAACAAATGTATATACAAAAAGCACATAAAACGAAGAAGATTTTTATATAGCCGAATAGAGAGGACTGGAATATTAAATACAATAGACTTCTGTGATCAATAAAAATAAAAATCTATATTCCATAACAACCCCGTGCCCTCTCGTTCAAGTAAAATGTACAATGTGAAAATAAAGTGTCCTTGGAAAATCATGCTTCACTGAAAAACTGAAATAATGCCATATTTGGGACGTCAGCGGACATGAACTAGTTAGTGACACGAGAACACATTGTATTTACTAACTTTATGTAAAACACAAAATTCAAACTTCAATAATTATTGTCTCACGAGGTTTAATGTTGTATACAATTGAGTATATCGGAATTAAAACAAGTCATTATATGAACTCCACGATTTATGTCGAACACATTTCTTCGGTAATCCTATTTCAATAGCATACATATAAAAAAAAAAATATATATATATATATATATATATATATATATATATATATACATATATGTATATATTATGTATATATATATATATATATATATATATATATATATATATATATATATATATATTCTTAAATATATATTATATATTCTTATATATATATATATATATATATATATATATATATATATATATATATATATATATATATATGTTATATATATATCTTAAATATATATGTTTTTTGATTTTATATATGATTGTGATTTTTGTTTTTCTTGATTTTTTATCTCTTGACCATCTGGTTGGTTTATACATATTTCCTTATGTTGACAAACCATGTAATAAAATAAATATATATATATATATATATATATATATATATATATATATATATATATATATATATATATATATATATATATATACATATATATATATATATATATATATAATGTACATATATGTATGCGTACTAGCAAACGCAGCATAATGTGCTGTTGTGTTAGCGAAATAATGCTCTGAAGTGGGTCTATAATCGAGAGTCAAGAACCGTGAATCTCGGCAACATGTTTAAAATCATCCATCAAATTGTTTTTTTCAAAACGGCTTGTCCAATTTGAATATAAAAATGTAATAATGATCGAGTATCTTTCATATGTTTAGACCTACATTCAAAGAAAATTTGAATTTTCATAAGATATTTGATTTTTCACATTCTTTCAGACTGATCTCGTGAGGTTTTTAAAAACTTTGATGATGTTTCTCAAAAATGGTTCAACCGATCTGACCCCAAAGCTATATATTTCTACTATGAAAAAGACCGCGTAAGCCCAGATAGAGAGTGTCGTGTTAAGCAGTCGAACGATCGCAGAGCTTATAAACAAACAAACAAACAAACAAACAAACAAAAGAACACAGAAGAAGCTCCGTAAAGTAGGATGAGAGTCTTTGCTATTGCTCATCCAATTATAAAATAGACCAAAAATCGTATTTATCTATTTAAAAATTCAAATGTATGTCAGAAACATTTATGTATCATATTATCATATTCAGACTCTAAATATCAACACTTTTTAATGATAATAGAAGATCTATATATTTCTATACCCGTAATGGTTTTACTAAACGCTTTTAGCCCGATGACAAGGTTGACCACACTATATCATCTTATCAATCATTATATTGATGGGCGTATTGCAGCATTCACTTGGTCTTGGACAAACATAGCCTTCTCGTATTACTAACCACACAATCAATTAATCTATCAGATATAATAGCAACGATAGTTTTCTATTCTAATATGTCCATTTAATATCTCCAGATGACATTATGTTAGTTAGGAAAAACGATATAACTCATCTCGTTTATAGAGATGTTGAAAAAGTATAATAATATCGGGATCGATGTGAACATTATAGCTGTCTGAGGTTCAATATCTTAAACCTGAAAAAATTAATAAATTTCGGGGAATCAAACCTCGGACCTTTTACTTGATACTCAACTGCTCTTGAACCTGAGTTAACTAGGAAGGTCTCTCTCAATTATATTAATGTGTGTAAAGGTACAGATGGAGATTGAGGGGCAGAGATACGTTTTTTTTTTGTTTGTGTTTTTATATATATATAAATATGTGGTTATTCTCGGTTACCATGGGATGCTCTATGGGCATTAAGAATCAAGCGTAATTGGCCGTGAATGCCCTTAGTGCATCACTTTGGTAATTGAGTTCTTTAATTGGTAGAACGTATCCCTCTACTCCTCAACCTCCACCTGGACCTTCACACACACATTAATGTCATTGAAAGATACCCTCCTCGTTTGCACAGATGGCAAGAATCAGTTGTGTAATCAAGTGAAAGGTACGGGGTTCGATTCCCCAATGAGGTGGTATCATGTACTCATATATATATATATATATATATATATATATATATATATATATATATATATATATATATATATATATATATATTTACATATACAATTTTTAATGAATATTAGAGTCTTGAGACGCATAGACAGCGAGGTAGTTACATTTAAGTATTATTTGTATCGAAATTATTAATTTTTCATCATCCCACAGATAAGTCTTTTTTGGCTTTGTTGAAGAACGTGTTATTATTCTTGTATGTATAGGCCTATATCTTGATTAGAAGGTGATAAAAAAATATTATTATTATTTTATCAAATATTATCAATTAGTAGACCCACAGACAAGTCTGTTTTGACTTTGTGGGTCTACGATGTTTGTAAACAACTGATATTTTGTGAAATAAAAAATCTTCTCAAAACAAAAAAAATATGATTATCTATTATTATTATTATTATTATTATTATTATTGAAATTACCAATTGAAGATGTGAAATATGTGAATTAAAATTTCAGTGTGTAAAAAAATATATATTATTATTATTATTATATATCATAAGTATATATTATTATACTTGCCTACAGACAAGTCTCATCAGAGGCTTTGTAAGATATTTAGTAGCAGAGTTCCTGATTTTATAATTTGTACTAAAAATGTGTGAATAAAAAAAAAAATTATTCGATCACATCAATGTCTCACATTTTATTCAATTTTCTGTACCATATACATTTTAATGACGTGACACTTGAATTGTGGCACACAAATAAGTAGTTGGCTCAAAAGTTCGTTGAAAAGTGTCAGTAAATATTTCTCATGGACGAACATTTTACCAATAATCACTGAAGAATCAATCTATCTCTATATATCTAAATAATAGTAGCTAGGCGTATCGATAAACGTAGGATATCTTTCCTAACTATAGAACAGAAGGAATAATATAAATTGAAAATTGTAGAAAATGACAAATTAGATTTGGGATGCTTTTAAACATTGTTAACTGATTAATGTTGGAAGAAATATTGTTTGTTAAAAATTGGTTTCAACTTTACTGTATTTGTGATTCTATATAATATTTTGTGATGTAATTTCATTTTTTATTATCTGTGCCACCAATGCATGACTCTTCTGCAAAGTAAATTTGGAAATAAAAATATAAAAATACTGGATTTTACGTGTATAGTTATACGCACCTTTAAAATATGTTCGTTGCACAAGTTTCATTCAGACTTCATCCAAACTTCTTGTAATTATTTTTGTGTTTCGTTATACAAGCAAACTAAACCGCGCATCACTTTTCACACGCGATTCTACGTTGTCTAAATTACAATCCACGCTGACGTTATGCGTCCATCAAGACCGACGCCGGTATGGACGTCGTTTAGACGATGAAAGAGACGACGTCGGCGTCGGTTTACGCGTCATAAGATAGACAACAGATGCCTCGTATACCACACGAACGCAGAAACACACCTCGCGTTCTGTTCAAGCAAGGATTCTCAAGTGACCATCAAATTGCACAAAAAACGCGCTTGCGCAAACTATACATCCTTATAGGAAAACAACATTAAAGTATTTATGGGATCAGATGGTATAAGAACATTTGAAATAAATCAAATTGCCAATAAATGCCAATTTGAAATAAATCTCTTGAATGATTGAACTGTTTTGGATTAGACTTTTGAAAAATATAGCCAAATAGTATCCTCAAAACATGAACAATTTTAAGAATTTTAAAATTTCAATCGTATAGTTGTGAAAACTTCTCTCGAAACTTCTCTCGCATTCATAATTAATATGGCACTTCAGATTTTTCTGCTTCCAGCTATTTTTTGTTAATAGTGGTTTGACCAATAAATTTTATCCTATTACTTATTTGAGACTTACATGGGAAAACTAAATAGGGTTATATTTCGGTTTGTCAAATAGGCGTGGAAGTGAATTGATTGCATGCAGAATTTTATTCAAAAATATATGTCCATTTTTAAGAATTAAAATAAACGTGGTTATGTAAAATATGATAATAACTCGATAGAAATGAAGTTCCACAACGATATGTTCTTGATGTATGTCTTTTGTTTTCTTCTTTATCTGGTTAATGTTAATGTAGTCGAATGATCTGTCGCACGAAGTGACTGATCGACTTGGCAGTTTATATGCCTATCAACTCTCGCAAACGCTCAAACAATATGTGCGAAACACTACACTCTTATTGTAAAACAGAACTAAATTATCCCTGCACACTTCTAAGCCCTTCGCCTAGGTTTGCAATTAATGCATCTTTGTACAACACTGTAGATACGGGCTGTCAACTGCCCAAAAACAGCACAATTCAGCACTCATAATAGCTTTTTCTTGCGGTCCGAATGTGCACTACAGGGTGTGATACAGAGTGAAGGGTTTGTAGAGACTGGCAATTAAATATGAACTAAAGTAGGAGTAAAAACAGATTTATTTCAGCATTGCGCTTCATGTCTTGAAGCATATCTGTCGTCTTGACTCGAATATACGCAGAATTAGTACTGAATAATATTTTGGGCCTCTTGGAATGTTCATTTTTTATTTCTCAAGTAGTGGAATTTTATTATTTTCCGAAATAATTCTATTATGACGAAAGAAATAAATGAAATGAAATGAAATAATTCGTACAACTTTACAGAGGC
The DNA here is from genome assembly GCA_964007535.1 of Brachyptera risi. NCBI lineage: Eukaryota > Metazoa > Arthropoda > Insecta > Plecoptera > Taeniopterygidae > Brachyptera > Brachyptera risi. The sequence goes on from OZ023326.1 coordinate 57,841,164, forward strand.
TAAGAATAATTGATCAATTGTCATACTTTCCCAAAAAATATTCAATTGTCAACCCGCAAATATGTAGTTTTTTCATAGTTGATCATATTAAGCGTCTGTGTATAATACCGTCAAATAGAAATTTAAATTATTTTTTTCAGGAAAACACTGGTATTCTATACAAAATTCTTAAAACATTGATTGAGCTCATTAATGTTCTAACTCTTCTAACTCATTAATGCTGTCAGAATTCCAATTTGTATTCAAACAATAATTGTTTTATTAATTTTCCCACCAACATAGCAATATGGCAATGTTCATCATCGTCTCTTAGATTCGTTGGTATTGTTTCGTACGTGTTTGTTTTTTGTATGCGCTTTTCAGGCAAGACGAATTGACTGATGAGCATGAAATTTTGTACCAAACTAGAGTCAATCCGGAATAGAAAAATATCGTTTCAAATAGTATTTGGGTTGGCCACTTGTCATTTATCATTAAATAAAATCCGATGAATTCCCATAAACATGGCGGGAAACTTGTATACAATCTTCAAAACAATGTACTACAAGTACACATATATATTCTTTTCGGATTAGTTCAACAATAAACCATTAGTTTTCAATGTACTTTATAAATATGAAACTTGTTTAAAGGAAATCAACGAGAGCTTTTTCCCAAGAAATCATGAATAGCTTATGCATGTATTTAATCACATTCGTAACGAGAAAATATTCAATATTTACCTTTAGAGACAAAATGTGGTGGAGGTGCCGGGTTATTTCAAGGTGTTAATCTTCAGTAACATTAATATTTACTCAAGCTATAAATGCATGGGAAGGATAGAATAATGTAGGATGAATAGGATGACGAATGCGAAAGTAGAATAGAAAGTTAATAGGAGATGGCGAAGGCAGAAGATCTGATACAGAATGTACCAAAATTGATATGGAATAAGGATTTCCCAAGAAGTGGGAAGTTGTAATATAAGATATAACTCACCACTTACCAATATCAAATTTACATATGGAGCAGTTCAGATGTAGTTAAACAAAAGCTGAAAAAATGTATTCGAGCAATATTTTTAAAAATATTAGCTCAGTGTGACACGTATATCATGACATGTATATCTTTATAGTATATCATGACATGTAGTTTAGAAACCTAATATATCCTGTGTCCTATTATGTAATTCAACTAGAATACTCATTGAAAAAATACTCGGCTTCAATTTTTTAATCAATTTAATGTGTAAAAAGACCCACCCAAACTTACGCCAGTACAAAACTCAACATATATTTCAATAATTTGAGGTTTTCATTGATCTTATTATTCATATAGTTCTAAACACACTCGTATAAGGTTTATTAACAATTAAGACACTCCTCCTTGTTTATTTTGAGATGTATGCACTTTATTTAGCCCAATGTAATGAAATAAAAATTTGTACTATCATATCATAATGACATATGATATGCCACATATTATGATATCGCACACGGATTATTGAATGTTCAATAATCAAATCAATAAAATGTAAAAAAGATAGATAATGTCAATTGATATAATATGTAACCCATCACTTGATCAGGAATTGAGGTTCTATTAATTTTTTGTAGCTACTTCGTAAGGCTGTTCCTACATTTTGGCTTTATATTTCAGTGAAATAATGATGAGTGATGAGCGATATTGAAATTAGTGATGAGCGATATTGAAATTAGTGATGGGCGATATGAGTGAATTATGAGTGATATGAAGATGTATAATATAAAACTAGGAAATCGTAGCATTTCCATTGTAAGATGAATGAGATCTAATATGAAATGTATTGGGAAACTTTAGGCCTACTCATCTTGACTTTGAATATATAAAAAGAAATACAGAAATACAGAAATACATTATCAATTTTATCTTTGAAACGGTGGTTTATATATGAAACTCTAAAATAATGTGTATCATTTGTGTGCTCGAATTTCATAAACATTTTAATTCATTTCATTTTTTCCAATTTTTTCCCTTTGGGTTTTTTATGGAGTTCTCTTAAACATTGGAACTTTTTTCTCAAAAGTGATGGCAACCGATTTCGCCTAAAAACTATAATACAGCATCAAGTTAAATGATGACCTTTCAATTCGTTTGACCTGTAGAGCGCGAAATCAAGAGAAAACACTTTTATTTTTTAAGTACTTACCGTAAAATTGAGTCTTCGCTTCGCTCATCCAATGACCATATGATAGGAATCTCTATTGATAATTGTCGTGATGCTCCATCATTTTATTCCCCAATATTATTCAACCTTCAACCATGCTGGCCTTATTCACGGACTGCATAAATTCAAGACTTGTAATTTGAAACAAACCTTCGTGATTTGTTAATCCTTGTAGATTTACAAAAAGGTATTTTGATACCTTGAACCATTTAAAATTAATGATTGCGTTGAAAAAATTGGTGTACGAGGTAACTTATTGACTTGGTTCATCAAATATTCAGAAAGCAGATCTATTTTGGTGAGAGTATGACTAGTGTACAATAGTTCCATCAAATTCCTATTGTTACAGGTGTGGCTCAGGGGTCAATCTTAGGTCCTTCTAAACTTGATTTATGTAAATTCAGTAGATTTTGTCCAAAATAGCCAGACGTATCTCTATGCAGATAATACCGTGATTGCTTCACATCGAGTTTTTCGTACAGCACTAGATTATGTCCTAAATAATTTCACCAAAATATTGAAATCAAATCATTATGAAATTTTAGCGAATAATTCAGATAAAACTAAAATTATGTATACGCGCTCCCCTTTCTAAAGAGATATTATAGGAGACCCAGTGTTTATATACCACTCATAGATATTATAGGAGACCCAGTGTTTATATACCACTCATAGTCATAGCTTGTTAAGTTGTTTACATGATATATGAACACGGGTCTATAGGAACAACAGTACTATTGACTGAGAATTTCGAACCAAATTTGTAAAGGATCAAGTTTATTTATAAATATTGCAATAGACAGCTCGTGTGTTTGGGAACCGCATATCAATATATTATGCCTATGTGATAAACTTAGATTCCGTGTGTTGAGAATATTCAACTTATGAAACATAAATTATGTTGTCTTTCAAATTATTACTCATTGTTAATTCTACTATATTTTAGCCTGGGGTAATGCGTCATTACCTTTTCTTACTCAGAATCTCTACAAACAAAAATCATTGAATAATATTACTCCTTGTCGAGTTGAACAGAAATATATAAATTATAAGGAACAATTATTCTACCATTGCAATCTTTCATGAATTAATAACCTTTTCTAGTTTGACTACAAATTTAATCTTCAATATTATTCCGACGATTCTTCTAGAAATATTGTAGATCATTCTGCAAATACTTGGGCCAGAATAAAAAACAACTTTGAAATTTTATCCATTATTAGATGAGCGTAGCGAAGTCTCTATCCCACTCTTATAGGGCTTTGTCTGTGTGTTTTTTTGTTTGTTTGTTTGTGGCGCAGGGTTTGACTGATCAACATGAAACTTTTTTGTACGGGCCAACTTTTACAACTTAGAACTGTATAGTTTTTGGAATTAATCGGTTGATTAGATTTTGAGAAATATCATATCAAAGTTTTTAAAAAAACCCATAAGATTACGCTGGGTGAGAAAATTTGAAAACATGAAACCTCTCCGAAAACAATAAAATTTTCTCTGAGTGTTCAAACATAGATGATACACATAACCACCATTTTGTAAGCAATTCGAACCAGCCGTTTCGAAGGAAAAAAATTCAAATAACTGTTTTTATACATCAAATATATGGAAATGAGCCAAGATTCACTGCTTCCTAGATTCGATATTTGCCCAAGAATGAACTATTCTTTATATTCGTCAAGGTGTGTAGAATACCAGAGAAGATAAAGTAGCAATTAAATGAAGTAAAAAGTGTGTAGAATACCAGAGTCGATAAAGTAGCAAATGTAGGACTGTTATTATACCTTATCAGATATCTCGCTCATCTTACAACGCATATTTCGTGTTTGCCTAGTACAAGATATTCAGCTACTGGACAGATGAGCATGAGATTTTTACAGCATGTTCAACTATGTGCTGCTTAATGCGCAAACTACAATTATTGATGTAGGCTCAATTGTAATTGTTATTTCAATATAAATATTAACATCTATAGGCCTATAAATGTATTAAAAATATAACTTTTTGATAAGCAACACCCAAAAAATTGTGATTCAATTAGGCCTATCTTAACACTTGAATTTTTTTTTAGTTTGTGCCATAACAAAATGATGTTGCCAACAACAACAAAAAAATATCTCTAGTGGATTGTTGCAGTAATACAAATTGTATACTGTATTAAATTATGCAATCGTTAAAATTTTGAAAATTTTGAAATTGGCTCGCAAACATTATCTACAAATACCCCCAAAAATGTGGCATTCCGAACACTCGAACAAGATTTGTTAGTAAAAGATTCATTCAAATCAAGACCATATCGAACGAGATTTTAATATTTAAGCAAGTACTATATATTGTATGTTTGATTAGGGCTACCCCCTTAACTGGGGACTGAGTAGAGGAGAGATTTAAATAAAATGGCATTGCATTCTTTGCAAAATAAATTTGCTGAATTACGATTTGATTTTGTTTTGTCGTACGGTTGGCAGTATGTGCAAAGTCGATTTTCTGGTCGCACCTCATTCGATCGCTCGCTAGTCTTTCGAGTTAAACAGGTTTGTTTGGTTAACTGACGGACGGACTGAAAAATGGCTGCTCGCGAAGTGTTGAGGACATAGGCTAATAACACTCCTAAAAACACGAATGCGAAGTCTTATTATTCAAACAATTCAGTAATTTAAAATGACTAGTCAAGTGTGCAAGTGCAATGAGTGTTTATGGTGATTTCCGAAATGTTTGGGTACAGAGGTTCCCAGGTAGTGAGCTACCGGCAGCTTGGGAGGACGATGTCAGAGCAAATCTTTCCAAACATCGACAGAAAGTGACAGCATTACGAGAAGAATTGGAGAAGGAGGAATTTTACGTAGAATATTTAGAGAGGTTATTAGTAGACGTTGAAAAGTTTAAAACTCAAGGCAGTACTGATGAGAGTGAATCGGGTTCACAGCTCGATTTAAGTCGAAGAAATGATTCAATCTCAAAAGAAAGTGTCTCCACAAGAGGAAGTGGAGAAGACCCATCAGAGATAAGAAGAGATGAGTCACAACACTCTATTGATCAATGTGTTGGCGAAGTAAGCGTAGGACTAGGTTTGTCGTTATCTAGAACTTTAAGCGAGGATAGCAGTAAATCAAACACACAATCTGAGTATGTGACAGTCATTGAAGTAGCAGCATCAAATGGAGAAGACGAGAGCAGTGATGCGGAAGAAGAGGAGCCTTATTATGACTCGGTGCCTACGGATGAGCTTGTCGAAGCTACAAAACAGTCTAATTATGTAAATATTGATTACTTCATCCAGCAGCCATCTGAAGATGGTTCAGAGAGACTTGCCATGATGGGACGGGTTGTTGATACTCTGCTGGACAGTGAGAAGACTTACTTCGAGTGCCTTTCTCTGTTACTTCAGGTAGGTATCAGTTCTAGCAAACTCAATTGCTCCTAGATCTTGGCCTATTCGAATAATTTGAATCTTAAGGATAATCTATTTTTTAAGAGAGTTTAGGCATAGGCCTAGCTTGATGAAATTTATTTCTGCTAGGTCTAGGAGCTATGCATATACAAATTCAATGGATTATATTAATTAGCATCACATTGACTTAGCTTGTAAATATCCAGTTAATGTAGCGTAGGCGTACAGAAATTAGGATTTCAACCTAACAATCATCAAGTTAGTTCTGAATATTATTGCAAGCGTTTATGAGCCTTTTGTTCTACCGGTACTTCAAACCCGGAACGTTGTGTGTGACAATTGCAGCGACCCACCACCTGGGACGCTTGCAATTGTCACCATTGAGCATGTTATCAGCATTACAATAATGACTACGTATATCACACAGTTGGGAAACGGTTTAGGTAAACCGGTTCACGCTGAAACGGTCTACAGATGGTGATGAACCTTTCGGTTTTGGTGTAAAACACTCGAGTTCCAACCCAGTTTGAAAAGAATTGGAGGCGCAAAATGACCTCGTTGGCGACGCGCCTAAAAACCCCAACATTCATTCAAGTGAATTGGACATCTCGATACGATTGATATACAGTACTCGTCAAACCGATTCAAGACAAGGCCTTCTATTTTATTGTAATAATATAGAAGGCCTTGCTTGAACGCGGGCGATAACGATTCACAATCACAAGGTGCTGTCAATATTCAAAATGGCTGGCATTGAAACGTTTTGCTAAAGTGTTTCTGAATTATTGTGGTAATGGGCCTACACTTATTTGTTGACCCTCTTGAGCGTGAATCGGTTTCACTAAACCGTTTCCCGACCTTGTGATATATACGTACCTGTAGTCATTGATAAGTCATGTGATATCGGTGTGTGAATTTTCAGTTCCTCCTTTAGGCCTACTCTAGCAATAAAAGTACAAATTACTCTGATTACCATGTAGCCTACCTAGGGTAGATCCCTAACATATTAATTACCGGTACTACCGGTAGGTCAAATTTTGATTCTACAAATGTTACAAATTGAAGATAGTCCTATATTTATAATCTTGAATTGGGATTTGGGAGGATAATGGATTTCTTGAGAGAATGCCTTTTTATCGTCATTTTATTAGCCAGATCTCTTAGGTTCATGTTATTGCATGATACACTTTTTAATTCAGTTTTGAATTTAGTTGTAAGCCTAGCTCTATAACTGGAGCTCTTCTAAGATACAAAATATAATTATGGCATCATTGATGTTGCTCATAAGTCTGGAAAGATCTTAGCTACTGGTGAATAAATTAGGGGATGCCTCTTTTGACTATAGACCTAGTGTAGGCCATATGCCTAATGCAGTAATGCTTATTACTATTAGGGCCTATTATTATTTGTTTTCAGTATATGAAAGCTTTGAAAGCAACGTTAACAACATCACAGCCCGTCATATCTGAAGCAGAGTTGAACACAATCTTCTATCAAATCCCTGAACTTCACAATCTCCATCGAGTATTCCTAGATGCGTTGCAACGCCGTGATTCCATTGGTCAACAGTTCAAAGTCATTGTAAGCTTTTGAGAAAATTTGCATTAGCTCTATGTACCATCCCAAGTTGATGCATGTTTATTGTTTTGTATAGGCCTAATTGTTTCAATTTCATCCTGCTTCTATGATCATTATGCTCGTTTCACTTCCTAGGTCCGGTATGCCTATGTTAATTACTGGTATTGGGTATACATCTACAAATTCATAAATAAAAGGAAATTCAATTAATATTATTTATTGCTACATTCAGGGGCGGACTGGGTTGTTAAGGGTCCCGTCGGGAATGGCACAAGCAGGGGCCCTTGAGTTCTGGACTTGTCGAAAACGTGTAGGCCCAATTGGGAATAATTTGAAAACTTCTAAACTTGCACGTACTAGAAGTAAAGCCTCTAGGTATTGAATATTATGGATTGAATTAATATATTCAGGCCTCAAAATTATTTTCTCTAGACATTATTTTTTTCAAGTTATATTTATCAAGATAGTAGGGCCTGTTATAGAAATGTTAATCACTTTGCACATAATAGTTTGTGATGGTATTTGGCATAGATGATTAGATTAGGCTGCCTTGGATGAAAATGTGAATTACAACGATTTGTTTTCACTTGTGGTGAATAAAGATTCATCAGATGCAATAAGATGCCAATTGGAACAGCATTATTGCATTTGTATTGTACGTCTAACAGATATGAACAGAATATAAAAATCAATAGAAAATTACATTTATATAAAACATCAATACCGGTAGTGAATGTTACTTATTGTCTGATTGTCTGATACAATAATAGCGATGAAAATCAACGGCAGTTTCTTACTTTTTAAAAATAGATTTAATAAAATCTCGCTCAGTTTTAATTTTTGGTCAAATTATGATATCTTATTTAGGCCTAAATGTCTTGAAAAAATGTGCGGTACCGGTATCATCTCTATTTAACGAAAGTGTAAGATTTGAGAGTTGATATAATCTCCTAAATATTACAGTGCCATGTAGAAGTGTACACATGATACGTTTTTGATACATAATGAACATAAACGTGTGCCAGACATTTTAATTTTGCCACTTCAGTTTCTGCCGAATTTTCTGGAGCTGTCTGCGATTTAGTCAATTATTCTCTCAATATTATTCTTTTTTCGAAAATTGTATTCAACGTTCATACTTCATTGTAAGTAGGTTTTTCCATATTATCTTGGCTAATCGTTGATCTCAGCCGTGTTTGAACTATTTTCAACTTGAAAAATACCCTTTCACATGTTACTTGCATGCAGGGAACAGTAAGAAGTAAGAACATAGACCTACTTGTAACATACGTACAGATTACTAAAGCAGCTAGATCGCGTATTTGTGCAAGGTGGACACTTATTATCACACTTTCAAGCTTGAGCATACATTTTAGAGGTAGCCTATTATTGTAACGTAGCCTTCTTAGTAGGCCTATATTAAGCTAATTTTCAGCACTTATCAAGATCTTGTTGGGAAATGTTTAGTAATTGAGTAATTGGTGTACACTCATTGTCTCCCAGAACTGATCCCAGGTTCACTATCAACGGCAACAAACTGTCGCTTGTATCAGGTTTAATAGCACCTGAATTACTAGAGATGAACACAATTTTCTTCGTTTGCTATTACTTCTCTCAAGTTCTAACTTTCTCTTTGCATTTGCAATCTGCTTTGCTGCACCCAATTTGCTTTTATAGCTTACATTCACTCGTCATAGTAGGTCTATGTTGCTATCACTTCTAATAAGTGAGTGTGATAAAGCAACTGAACAACTGACCATCAGCATCTCAATGTTGGATCTACACAAAATTCAGCAAATATATTTCCCACAACTTTCGTTGCTTCATCGCTGAATAAGACCTCGGAATAATATGATAATATATGAATCTGCCAGCCGACCAGCGACAGAATAGAATAAGTAATGGCCTGTGACTGTTAATTATTTTCTTGTTGGTGATACACTATTTATAACTATATAGGAATACGCAAAAGGTATAGGCCTACAGTAAAACCTCTATCCATCGTTTTTCAAGGGACCAAAAACATAAAACCATGTATGCCGCAAATGATCCATCCAGGAAAATTTAACATTGATTATATGGGGTTGGGTGAGAAATAATCAATGATACAAGCAGGGAAACGATGGATCCGGGAACGATGCATAGAGGTTTCACTGTATATGGAAATCAACAATTTGCGTTAAATGAATGATATGATGCTGAAATATGCATGCATGCTGCGAAGTGACGTCCCATCTTTAGCCAACATAGGCTACAGTTCCTGTTGTCATGTAGTAGATATACTTGCGATCCTATAGAGGTGCATTATAACTGTATTATTATGCATCCTGAAGAAAATTCACTGGCATTAAACGCACTCGAATCAGCAGGTAACGAACATATATACGCATTCCATGTACACTGCTGTGAAAACATTAACGGTAAATCATACTTCTATTTGATTGAAACTTACAATTAAAATGTTGTAATAACAAAATCATGTGGCTGCAAATGTACCAGTGGAATACAATGTTCGTCGTTCAATCAAATCAGAGCTTAGATTGCTCAATCTCCCCAATTCTTTGCATTTATTTTGTTATGATTTTATTTGAATTGGCACTTCTCTTAGAGGCCCCAGATAGGACAGGGGCCCGGTCGAAAATCCCCAACCCGCATACCGGGCCAGTCCGCCCCTGGCTACATTTTAGAAATGGGTAAGCCGAAGTGTGAATGGTATTACCATAAGAACAGTTCATTTTAAAATCGTGTACGGTGCCTAATCTTATGAGTACCTACTTTGAAAATTACCTTTCAGAATCCTCCAAAAGACCGGAAGCTCTTTCTGTATCTCACTCAGCTAAGGCACCGCTTTAAAAACTGAAAACATCATTGGGTGTGCCGGTGTGGGTTAATGTATGGTTGATGTATAAATAATGCATGGGTTTTTATAATGTCCTTTCACTTATCATCACTTCCTAGTTTCATTAACACCTACTCATTAACCTACCTGTTGATGGGGCTCCAAAACTATTCAAGTTAGGTCTATGTCTGTTACGTTCAGTTGCAAAGCCTATTTCTATCACTAAAAATAAATTGATGTTCTCGTTGTTTAGGCCAGCCACTTGGAGGTATATGGAACCTTTCTCCATAACTACAGTCGTGCGTTGGACTCAGTACGGCAGTGCAGCTCTCGCAACCAACAGTTTGCCGATATAACCGATCATATCCGACTCAACGGTCGTAGTATTTCGTTGACAGAGCTTTTACATAAGCCTGTTGCTCGGATACAACGAATTTCTCCTCTTATTATTGTGAGTGATCTGCAATTTATTAAAATATCTGAGAGACACACTTCTTACTCTCATAATACAGTACGGTACTTATTGCATGGTGTATTATCACTTATCAGTAGTAGTGGACTGATCAATAATTTAAGCTTTCTTAGCTTTGTAAATATTACCGGTAGGAGTCCGAATTACGGTTTAGCTGGATTTCGGTTCAACCATATTAATTAACATTGAAATGCTCATACCTTTGACCGAGGACCGACTTCAAGCTCAAAATATTTCAAATTTCGAATTAACTGAGTTTGGATTAACGAGGGTTTACTGTATTGGTGTTATGAGATGTTGCTCTACAATATGCCTTAATTTTTGCCACTGGCGTACTGGTATCTCACAATATATTTTCTGGAAATTCCGACAAAGTGCTTAAGAGGCCGCAGGCGCTCGTATTTCACGCCGCAAACTCTCACGGCCGTAATTTTTGAGATATTAATATGATTGTTTTTGAATTCTGTTAATAATTGAAAAACGGAGGTTTTCGTATTTACAGAATTTTGAACAAAAAATTTGTAATTTTTCAAATTCTTCAAATGGAAAATGAAAAAATTTCTAGTTAACGAAAACCTAGATACATATTTTTGATTACCGAAAAAAAATACGAAATTTGAAATATATCAAAAGTGTGAGCTAGGGAATTAACGGCGTTTACGGAATGAGTTCGGCGGGCTAGTCTATATAAGGTTGCGCCACGCACACCGTGGTTGCCATTTGACCTTGTGTCAAGCTAGTCTTGTGACGAACGCAATGGTAGCAGAAACGAAGTGTTCAAGTGGTGGGGGAAATGCTGACCGCGTGGAATCCTCCCCGCCGTAATACGCACGTGCTCGCTATCTTTCAGACATTTCGTCCTGACGTCTACTCTTCAGTGATTATAATTTAATTCTATGACTATTCTATTGATCGTTCAATTTCTATATTATATTGTATTATTCATCATTTAGTGTAGTGAGCCTTCATATTGTCCTGATCAATGTGTAAAGTTCATAATTATAGCCTGTGAAGTGATTATTCTCATAATTAGTTGATTAATTATAGGCCTCCTCATTCTATAATAAATGGACTGTAATTTTTTCTTCGACTATATTACTGATGCAAATATGACACCTCGTAAGTTTCGAGGTCCTAAACGTCGACTAGAATTAAGTTCGCATAGGGCAAAAGCAAAAAGACTGAAAGGTAAACTGAGTCATCTTTCGAAATGGCGAGAAGCTAAACGTGCAGCAACGTAAGTGTCAATTAATATATTTGTATTAGAATATTCCTTTGTCAAGTCAACTTCTGTCAGCTATAATACGCCCTAATATTATAGTTTCCCTATAGTACGAGTGAACCAAAGCATATTCGTAACATTCAAATTATTATTTATATAATTATTACAGACGAGATACATTGTGCCCTGATATTGTCGACGACCAGGCAGGCGAATGTCAAACTGTTGCGGTCGATGTTGAAAAGAACCAAAGAGTTGTTTTAAATGATTCAATTCTTTCATCTTCTGGTTTTTTTGACATTGAAATAATATTGGAGAATGATCCTGACAAACCAATTGATAGCGACCTCTTGCAACCTTCAGCGCAGCCCAATAGGCCTGCGTAAGTTTTTTCTTTTGTTTCTTATCATAACTCTCATTATTATTATTATTATTATTTATTTATTATTTGTTATTATAGCCTATATAAGTGTTTTATTTTTTGAACATCTACTTCACAATATGGTTCCACTAGTTTCTGTTGTGTATGGACACTATAGGCCCTATATCATTTGATGCCTTAGTATTTTGGTAGGCCTACAATTTTTTTTATCCATGATATTCGAGATCTGATATATTGACTCAAGCTCACTTTCAACCAATTTATTTTTATTGCATATTGACAGGTCTGAAGATGATGCCTAACCGTATGATCTGACTTGATCGGGATAGTATAGTTGATTATCAATATCATTAGGGGCTGTCCATAAATGGCGTTCACAATGTGGGGGGCGGGGCGGAGTGTTTGACAAGGGGAATGGGGCGTGGGGGGGTATACACTCATGAGACATCAACATTTACACTTCATATTATTAATTTATTTCAATCTCCGTTAAAATCAGTTGGCACCACGCTAATTTGAATGAAATTATATTTTAATGCAAAATTTAGGTAACTGTGAATAGTTTTCATGTTCATGATTGAACTTCTTTGTCCTTTGCTTGAACTATGAGTTTTGAGAGTTCAGTTTGGTCAAGTTATTGCTCTCACATGTAAATTGCTTTGGTTTAGAGGTCATATTTGTTGAAAATGTAGTGGAGGCCAGGCCTGAACATTACGATTTGTTGTAAAGCGACAGAAGTCGTCAGCGACAAGAATCTGTATGAATATCTGAAGGAGGTGGTTCTGATCTAAGAGAGAGGAGAGGTAATCGAAAAATGAAAAGTATAAATTGAAAAGAAAAAAAAAGAAAGAAAAGTATAATATGAAATATTAAAAATGAAATATTAAAAATATGAAAACAAATAAAATGATAAGTATAAAGTGCCAGCTTCAAGCACATCAATAAATGTTGCTTTGAACCTTAGGTTCCTGGAGGCGTCTTGTTTTTCTAGTTTTGAAGGGGTAAACCCATTTAGAGGGTAGTGGAGATTCAATGTGTCTCTTAGGAATGTATCTTGTTTTCACGCGCTGATTGTACGGAATTATGGGTAACCCTTTAAGAATAACGCAGTGGTGAAAATGTTAGACATATTTCTTTCGAGATTTGAAAAAATACTGTATCATATTACAGGAATGGTCAACATCATTACATAATTTCAGATAATTCAGGTCAGCAGTTTTGTACGAAAACGTAAATTGCATGTTTTACTTGTTTTCCTTCCACTCTATACAATAAAATATACTCTCGCTCAGTAGCGTAGCCAGGATTATATTTCGAGGGGGGAGGGGGGGGGGGGGGGGCGAAACTCAAGTGTAAAATGGAAGAAATTTTGTGAAAAATTGGCTATCCTCATGGCAGGGGCAGATCCAGGTCATGTTTATGGGGAGAGGTCGATTTCAGTTTGGAAAATAAAATGCTACATGAGAACAGCTGTGCAACGGCCCGTTATCGCGAAGCCGGTGACCCGAGGGTGGTAAGGGGGGAAGGCCCCATTCTGGCCCAGCAGGGATTTTTTGAAATGACACCTATTTTCCATACAGTTTAGTGTGTTTCAGATGAGGTTCAGATGATGAAATCATTTTAATTATGTAATACAAAAATGAAACAAATATTTGTAGCTGCAGGGTCGTTCCGGGTCATTTTAGCACCCCGGGCAAGCACTCAATCGTGCACCCTCAAAACTGAGTGTAGAGTGTGTATATCGATGATGAATACAATGAGGGAGCCATGCCCCGCAGGGACATTTCTGAGAAGTTCCTTTTTTAATACGATTCTATAGCTTTCAGGAACTACCCGAAATTTCTGGTATACATGAATTTGAACAAGACTAATTTTTCCAAATGGCTTTTCCAAGCAAATAAAATACTGAATTAATTTAATTTATCGAAAGGGATGATACAAACTGTACCAAAAATAAACTGTAGGCCCTACTAAAAATTAACTGACCTAAAAATAGGCTCTACTGAAAACCAACTGATCTGAACTTCTATTTCTTGTACAGCATGTACAGAAGGTAAAGTGAGAGATGTGGCTCCTCCCCTTCATGAATTGTTACCTCCTAGCCTCGAGGAATCAGTTTAGGTCAGTTGATTTTTAGTACAGTTGATTTTTAGTACAGTTGTTTTTCAGTACAGCCTATTTTTAGTACAGTTGATTTTTAGTACAGTTGGTTTGGAAGGTTTCAGTGCACCAGAAACCAACTGACCTAAACTTCTATACTTCTCGACACAAAGTTGAACTGAAGGATTTGGCTCCACCCCTTCATAAATTATGTTCAGGTCAGTCGATTTTCTGTACAGCCTAATTTTAGTACAGTGGATTTTTAGTACAGTTTTTTCAAGCTCACTAGGTCAGTTTTTAGGTCAGTTGGTTTTTAGTACAGTTTGTCGGTTTTTATTCAAGGTCGGTTAGTTTTTAGATATGGAGCCTATTTTTAGTACAATGGAATTTTAGTACAGTTTTTCAAGCACACTCGGTCGTGCTTCAGAAAACTGTTCTAAAAATCCACTGTACTAAAAATAGGCTCGATCCATAAACTAACCGACCTTGAATAAACTGTACTGAAAACGAACAGACCCGAAAACTGAAGCCTATTTTTAGTACAGTTTGTCAGTGTTTGGTTTTTAGTAGATTGTCGTTTTTTTTTTTTTTTCATTCTACCGGCTAGTAGCGTATAGTCTGTCTTGCGGCAGTTTGACCAAGTCCCGAGTAGAGCTAGAGCGAAGGAAGATTACAAAGACTTTGGTCTCGACCCTCCAGGTAGTTTCTAGCCAGCTTTTCTAAGGTTGACAAACAATGACTTTCAGTATCACTTTCAACATCATGGCCATCAAATACCTGGGATTGGATAAATGAAATTATTTATTTAAAAAAAAAATTGTTCTGATTTTTCCTGTTAGAACTGATGAGAAAATATGTTTACTTTCATCCATCGGAAATGAGAGGGTATAACTATTTCGTGCATACATTAAATTGGCAAAGAAGATGAAAATATATATTCTGTCAGTGCAACACTTGCCTAGTTTCTTTTGATTTTTGTTCTGAATACACTATTTGTTGTCAATGTAGTGAGTTTATGAATTGTTTTATTGTAAAACAATAGTGAAATCGAACGCATTATATACTCATTTTTGTAATTGGAGATCGAATAGAGAAATATTTTTCAACTTGTAACCACATTTCTTTCTCCCTGTTTTTGTGTGGATAATTATTACTATAAATGAAAACGCAAAACATGCACATGCGTTCTGAAATGAGCAAGACATGTATATGGAATGCACTCAATTCAAGTAGTATATACGCAACTTGATATTAGCATTCATCGAGCCTTCCATATTCATTCATATCATTTCATTCTTCAAACTCAAAACCTTCGTTAATAATTAAACCTCTTGATTGCCATTCACAATTTTCAATTGGATATCTGACATTTTTCACCCTAATAATTTTATAATTTTAAATAATCATTTCAAATCTGGTCAAAACATGAACCAGAATGATATCAACAAATCTGTGAAAATTTCATTTCAATGGGTTGAAATTGAAAACATCAAACATTCCACCAATCACTGCACTGTACTTTTGGGATTAATTTTCAGAAATATTCACGATGAACCTGTTCAACCGAGTCTGCTCAAACACAATCCCAACCTATTCTGTTGTGATACCAAGGTTCAGAAAAAGTTTAAAATTATTCGGAATTTTTGTCTGATTTGGATGCCAATTGTCAGCTTTCATGGGATAACGAAAACTATAACTTATGAGGTATATGATTGAAATTATATGGATGATTGATTTATATAAGAGAGGCTAGATAAATTTCAAAATAAAAGTGTGTAATTATCCAAACGATCCTATCTTTCATCCATAGCCTTAATTGGGGAACAATGATTTTGTTTCAAGTTTCGATGTTATTAAAAAAAAAAAAAAGGAAATACGACTGTCGAGAACATTTCATAGGGATGTCTCGCTCATTTTAAAATTTCGCACATTTTGTGCGTTTTCCTAGTATGAGGAAGTGTGTGTGCTCATCGCAGTGGATGAGCTTTAATGAGCCAATGAGATATGAAAATATCAAAAGGTCTATGGATCATGTTCAGGTCATTCCATTCAGTTATTACTTCGACTTCAATATAATATCTATATTCAAAATATATATTCACACAACTACTTTACACGAGCGGTTATTATTTCTGGCTTATTTCAAATTAGTATTCTGCGAACCTTTTCGACAGCTCTGGTTGGACCTCCTGATGACCGTTCAGTTGCCAGCCAATAGCGTGAGTCTGTTTAGGTTCGTGTGTAATACCCGCGAACAGGCTTGCCACGGTTGTTGGAATTCATACAGTATGTTTTAAACAAGTTATTTTAGCTTCTGACAAAATATGAACGGTTGGAAGAGTTCATATTTATTGCAATTGATAATATACATATTATTCTATAAAATGATCCCAATCATCAACACATTTTGAATAGATCATTATTAATTTCAATTTCATTTTGTTATAGTTCAATTCTTCATAACGTATTCGTATGATTTTTTTTCTGATAACATCGAAGCTTGACACAAAATCATTGTTCCCCAATTAAGGCAATGAATGAAAAATAGGATCGTTTGAACTGGGCACCACAAGGGCGATCACCCCAAAGAATAATTAAAAATAAGTTGACTCATTGAACAAAGAATAAATCCTGAGATAATATCGCCAGGGCTCGAAAACAATTCAAACATTCACAGTTGGGAGAAAATCTTGAATGTCCTTATCATCTTGATCTTCTTCTTGAAATCTTCCTCCTTCTCTCTTTTTCTCCGTACCTGGTACTTGTGTTTATTACAGAATTGGTAATATATTATCATGATTATATATAATTATTAGGGCCTGTATTATCATCAATTCTGTTTTCATTATATTATGGTCAATGTTATTAATTATTGTATCAGTAATGATATTGTCAGTATTATCATCATGAAAAATAATGGACAAGAGTTGAAGATAGATTATTTCTTTGCAATAATAGTGGATATGTAGTGATAAATGATAAATAATGGAATGGGATGGATGATATATATGACTGTGGAGAACTCATCTCTTTCGAGTACAATTTGTTATATCGGGCCTATACCCATAATGAATAGATAAACATAGTAGGCATATAGATAAACTAGAAACAACAGTCGCTGATATATTTGATTTACGATTCACTTACAGACCATGTAGGCCTACTTCAGAACAAATTATTCAGGACGTCTGATATTCTTTTTAGTAATTTTAATTCATGTGTCATTTCAATGAATATTGTGGGAAAAAGAAATCTTTTCGTTCGATTTCCATAATCATGTTCTGTCATTGTCAGGAGGTTGTATATATTTGTCTAAAACTCCAGTTGAACGGGAATGTTCAGGAATGATTCGAAATTATGTGAAAAAGTAATTATTTGTGATTATTCGTACATTTTTTTTTCAATATTTCAATTATATCTATTTATTCACTTGAATAAGTTTCCTATTTCCTATTTGGTAATATTTAGCTGACTAGATGAGCAAATAGAGATTATGCTGCTATGATACCATCCATTGTGATGAATTCATTGCATTTGATAGGATTGTTAAATGAATATAACAAGTTTACTCGATGAACGTTATGAATCAGGGTCTTATGATCGAAATATATGGATGGGTGATGTATAGCAAAACAGATACACAACAACCAGTATACGAACAAAACACTTTTTGTGTTTTTCAAATGATAGCACGTACCGGTATTGATCATTTTGAAAAATCTAGACGTTTGTAATAAACAGAAGTATGGATTATTAGTTTGGTTTAAGCACGGAAACTTGGATAAGTAACTATTCATAACTATTCATTTGAAAACGGGACCAGTTCACATACAGTTTGTTTCAGAATATGATTCTGAAAGAAATTATATCGAGTGAATAATCATCCACAATTAATGACTAGAACAATAATTTAGTACATTGGAGTTTGGCAAGATCCAGTATTAAATTATTCATGCATGAAATAATGAAACTTGAATTCTAATATGTGATTCCTTGGGTCTACATAAAATTCTGATACATGTGAATACTCAACTTGGACGCATCATTGATTATCTTTCACAACGTCGAAGTAAATAAGGAGGTGAAAAATGAATATTTTCAATAATTTTGAAATAATTTTTCACGTTTTCTAAATAATTCATATTCCTAATTCCATATTCCGACTTCTGTCGTTTTTAGATGATTTAGATGATTGTCGTAGGACAATCTAAGTTCGAAATTTATTCTTCCCATCTGAACTATTTGCATAAGTTGTGAATAATTTATTTTAGTTTGCAACAATTTTTTTTTCACTGAATTTCTATATTTTCATTAGGTTATGTCTAGGATTATATAATTATGGAAATCATTCGTGTACGTGAATTTTCATGAGTGTCTCTATCTATTCATTTTTCAGTCTCCCATTCACAAATGTTGCTGAAGTAATCATTTTCGCTGCTGCTATTTCGATGGCTTAATGTGACAACATGTGTTTCGAAAAAAGTGTTGATTCCTGACTTAGCAACCCTCCAATCGAATCACGAAGCCACACTAGATCGATAATGAGCGATATTAATCGATATGGAAATATGAGAGAAATGGTAGAAATAAATCAATCACAAAGAAATATTAGAACTTTAAATTGACACATCCAACTGAACTTTTCTTTCAATTTTTTTTCTTTTCATTCAACTAAACAATTTTGTTCAAGGCGGTTTGGTTTTTTCCGGTTTTCCTCATACAAGGTTTTCCTTCTTTATATGCGGGCTTCTCATTTCTTTTTCTATGTCAGTTCACGATATATTTCCTTGATATTCTATGTATGTATTTTCATTATATTATCATGATGAATTAAATTGAACTGAGAATAAAAATCACTTTCCAATTTGAATTTTGAATTTGTATGTAGAATGGAAGTCTCCGCCACGCTCATCTGACTACTATCACTAATCATATTGAATAACAAATCATTCATAACAAAAACAAACGGTAAAAAATAAGACTGATGAACATAATAATGTATTTGATATAGTTTTTTTTACAGTCAACCATTCATAGAAAAATTGAGTCTGACTTGAAATCCAAATGGCCTATGGTTCCTGTTTCTCTACCACCATCAAAACATGGAGTAGGGCCCTAATCTCAATGTGATGTATTGGTAACAGAAAGGGATTGCAAATATTTTCAAAATGTAGAATTGAACAACCTAATTGGAAACACTAATTCATTAGTTTTATATCATGAAATGAATAATCAATTACTGATATTGAGTATATAATTATTCATAGCGATGATCAATTCTTGTACCTCTCAAATCATCACTGACTTTTTTTGTTGTTCTGAATTGAGTTTTTCTCAATGACTTTGAGAATAAAATGGCCCTGGACCTATAACCTCAGTAAAATATTAACGTATCATAGAAACAATTATGATTTGATAATTGATACTAATGTGGATACTAGAGTTACGAATAGAATAATTGGACATACGTGTGAAACTTTTCCCAGTCAATATTTGCACATCAATGAACAGGCAAAGTTTTCTCTACAATATTATACAATTCAATATACTGTTCATCGTTCATTGAATAATTAATTACGATAATTATTGCAATAGTAGGCCTACGTTAGATTGCAGTATTGTTTTCAATCACTCTCGTTTTGAACGATACTGTACGATCATGTAGGCTAGTAGTTCATTTAAAATATATTTACAATAGAAAAATACAAATGAAAAAAATAGTTGAATCACACACCGGTTCAGCATTTGTAATTTATCTCCACTCTATGCTGGCGTAAACTTGAGGTAATTCATCAGCGACAAAATGAAAAGAAAATCAAAGTGATATTTAAAAAACTATAACTACTGTAGTGCGAGCTCACGTCAAGCATACGCCCACGTCTGCTACATCTGTTATTTTTGTGAATGTTGTCATCGAATGTATTGGCGTCAGCAGTCTGGTTGCCTGTTTCCCTCCCTCCTTTGCTGTGTGAGAGTGAAGTGATGATTCGGTCAAGCTCGGCAGTCTCCGCTCTTTTACGAAGCCTCTAGGGTATACCTCCAACAACCGCGTTCTCTAGGCCTAGCGGGCGAACAACGAGAGCGTGTTGAGCGCCTGCGGCCTCTTAAGACTAGTTCTCTAACCAACTGTCAACAAACTACTCCATATATCCTTACTGTATACCGTGAAACCTGTATCCATCATTTTTCAAGGGACCAGGTAAATGAAACCATCCATGCAGGAAAAAGATCCTGGATCCAGGATTCAACATTGGTTATATGGGAGTGGGGTGAGAGAAAATGAATGATAGAAGCAGGAGAATGATGGATCCGTGAACGATGCATAGAGGTTTCACTGTAGGCCTACACAAAATGTAGAATACATTTTTACTTTTTCAATTGTACATGCTAACCTGCAGGACCTACTAGAATACTGTGGCGACACCGACAGGCAGCTGTTGTCAGACGCGCTCGACCTCACTCGTCGCTTCCTCGACGCGTTTAATGTGTCACGCACACAGTCACTATGGCAACCAGTGAAGGAACAAGCTAGGCGGCTCGTCAAGAACTCGTTCGTCGTCGAGATAAGCAACAACGGCAGGAAGCTGAGGCATCTCTTTCTCTTCAACGATCTTGTTGCGGGTGAGTGTCGATTGCATAGGGTTCTTTCGATCTGTCCTTGACAGAGAGTGTATGTGTACTGGAGAGGGGGAGGAACTGAGGAAGAGAGACGTGTGTGTGTGTCGGGTGGTAACTACGACTTGGCAGAACTCACTCGGAGTCAGTCCAGTGCCACTGACAGTGTGAGATGATGATGCACGTTGTGATCATTCAGCAAGTTGATATTCAAAACAAAGGGAGAAATGAGGAAACCAAATCTAGGCCTGAATCATGCTTTTTTTAGAATTTTGTAACCATTTTGTGACATGCAGTGAGGATTTATCATTGTTCTCACACACACTCCACTATTGATTGCCCCCTGACACTGCCCACTGCAAGAAAAATGTAAACTAATAAAATTGTTTTATATATTCAGGTGCCAAGTACAAGGCCGCTGGCAAAGACAAGTTCGACTTTGAACTCAAGTGGTACACTCCCGTGGCGGAGTGTGCCGTTAGCATCGAAGAGGGAGAAGTGGCGCAAGATCATCTGGCAGCACTCAAGATTCAGGCCCGTATGCTCAGAGATCGTATCCACTGGGAACAGGTTGGTGAAGCTGCATACTTCTATTAAATATCAACCATTGTTTACCATTGTCTAGACTGCTTAATTGTTACACTTTGCAAAATCATGCTCCTTTATTGCTATTTGTAAATACATACAGGCCTATTTAGAATCATTTTTGCTGTACAATATATTATAAATCTACTTGAAATATTGTGGCCATGTGAAAACTAATTTTGATTGTCAGTTCAAACTGTTTGTTTATGGTAGGCCTATGCATGAATCAAAATTAGTTCATGAGTTATGAATCGGTCCCATCATGGAGTGGTATAGTTGAGCTAGGCCTATAACTCTGTGTTAACAACTCTTACTACTTGATGACATAAATGGGTAACGGCGGCCATGTTCGTTGTTCAAGATGTAGGCTTACCAAAACTTGTTTTATATTTACTGCCTTAATTCGAGCCCTTCTATTTGATGACATAAAGAAGGCCTTCCTGAATTACCAACATGGAAGTAGCTCCAACAAGCAGTTGAAACACGAACATGGCCGCCGTTTGTAAGTACCCGAAAGTACGCGATATGGTACATGGCTCGTCACTTAGATAGGCTTCCATACATACTACTCCATGGTTCTATCACCCTATGACAACTTATTAATCTTGTTTGAAATCAAATATTGGTGAAAATTAATCGAGCGAGTTGCTTGTTATATGAATGCAGTAGGTATAGTTCTGCCTGTGGTGGAAGGGATTTGCTTTCCTCAAAATTGCTTTGATATGTATTATGTATACTGCTAAGCAGTAAATATATCCTCTGTAATCCAATAAATCCTTGTTCTAATCATTTAAAACTTGAGATAGGTAACAAAATGTGAAATCCAGTTTATAGCAATTAGCCAATTATATAACTTGATAACTTCACAACTTGATAACAACAAACTTTAACAACTTCATAATTTAACTTTTTTTTCATTTCCAGGTGGCAAAGAAACGCTGTGACAAATTGAAGAAAAAACTGTGCGAAGTGGAGGCAGAATTAGTCCTGTATTTACCTTCGTTGGTACTGCGATTAAGCCAACGCTGTCTGTATTTGTCGTCAGACTTTGAACGTAGTGCCTGGCTGGAAGCAATAGACGCTCTCAAATCGACTCAGGTAATTGCCTTCAGGAGCAACATCATATAGCTACAGTATACCCTCGTTAGTCCAAACTCGGTTAATTTGAAATTTGACATAGGTACCCGTCTGAAGGTATAGGAATTTCAATGTTGATCAATGTGGTTAATCTGAATTCCAGCTAATCCTTCATTTGAAATAATATTTAAACCCTTCAATTGCTTATTACTTTGGCACTGTTTTCGGTTTTGATAATAATTCAAAATAGTTTGAGTGGATTCCTTGAATTGATCATTATTCTCTCAATTTCCATATTTTTCATTTTTAGGGGTGTGCGAATCCATGTTTTTTATTTTGAATCGAATCCGAACCGAATCTTCATAAAAAATACCGAATCCGAACCCGAATCCGAATCTTTTTAACATGCATTGTGAAGCGTGATAATGGGACAAACGACACTGCTGATCAAGTTACACTTGATCCAGGAAGTGAAAATCCTATCTCAGCATTCTCATAATGACTAGAAACTGCGTGGTATTCCACTGAAAACACGTTCAATAAATATTTTATCATGAAGAAGCATCATTTTCTTAATTTCCATCATTTTTATTTAACGCGCAGTTGTCAACATCGTAGCTGTTTGCTGCATGGCATCTGTCATCCAACTACTACGTGGTCGTGACGTGTGTGACCTAACCTTGACAAGGACGAGACCAAAGATCTTAGTAAAAAAGATCTAACTTCGTTAACGACGTTAGATACTAAGGTCTTTGACGAGACTTTCGTTCGTCCGACTCGAGACGGCCGAGCGCCAATCGAAGCCTTCCATATATGACGACACCACCCACTCGTAGGCTAGTGCGCATCGCACATGCGCGATTTAGAAAGTTGACAATGCAATGTTGCCACATTTTTGGCACCAAGATTCGAAATTTTCGAATCTTTCATGTTGGACCGAATCCGAATCTGAAAGTGGATTCGATTCGAAAAACATGGATTCGCACACCTCTAATAATTTGAACTTGCAGCTTGGAAGTGACCGTACAAACCTACCCTCGCCCCAGGTGACACGCAAGACCCGCTAGTCGGCTAACGTGTGTGGCAACCATGAAAATAGTGTTATTTGTCACTTAGCAATTCAAGTAAGGTGAATTCGAGGGAAAGGGGGCGGGGCACCTGCATCGTAACGTGGCATGCACAAGTCACCAATTCAGATACACTTCCAAGTTCCAAAGTTTTCAGAGGCTCCAGCAGCCCTCAACAATTTACGCTTGAACCAACTCGGTTTACGTGCTTGGTTCCCAGGTAGCGGATACGACTCCGTCTTGCCGCCAGATACAGTCGCTGGTGTCCGCCTGCAACAACTACCTGGAACTTGGCTCGTTCCTCATGCGATCTGGTCACGACGAGGCGCTGTTGTACGGCGACCTCTATGTGACCCTGGACCGCAGTGCCTCAATCGAGGTGGACTCGTACGGACACTTCTTCCTGCAAGCGAGCGACCAGCTGACCGTGGCCTTGGAGCTGGAGGGGGCGCAGATGCTGAGGTTTATCATGAACCAGGCTAGGGCCACGTTCAAGGTAGGAACATTAGCTCCTGAGTATGCCACATTCTTTGATTATAGTAAACCCTCGTTGATCGAAAATGGAAGGGACCCAAACTAATTTTTTTTTTTTTTATGAATAAAAATACGGAGTCAATTTCGTATTATGCGCGATATGATCAATAGTTCAACTAATATCGGCTATCATTTTTTTTTTCCTTTGGAAAACCAATTATCGAAACGATATTATGGGTCATCGTTTTTACCCCTAGTCGAAGCTCTGTAGAGACCGGAACTATTATTTCAGTTACAGCCAAATTTTAATTACTGGTACATTGGAGTTTGAATTAACAAGGTTTTACTTTAACCAGGCATGTTGTGAGAGGGGGGGGGGGGGGGGCGTTGATGGATAGGGGAGAAATTACCCTCACTGATGTTGACCCCCTCCATACTCTATATATGCCTCGACACCCTCACAATCACTAACGGTCGTCAGAATATACGCTAGCTTGGGTTAAATATGCTGTGAAATAGATCAATAAGCTTAGGATTTTCCGCCTCTGGCCCTCCGACGACTGGGTGCCCTACATATATAATACCTTCTAATTTACAATTGTGTTTCCCCCCCTACCTCCACACTCAAATCAGAGTACCTACCTGGCTGACTGGACTTACGGTACATAATTACACCTATACCCTAGCTGTTGACCTAGGGTAATGTTAGCCGGGTGTATGCCGTTGAGCACTATTAAAAAAATGGTGCAGTAGTTGGCAATAAAAGGTACACCTTTTACCTCTTGTCTTCCAGATAAGAGGTCTATGTATAATAAATACAATGTGCCTATGTAAGACTTGAAATTATCATAATTATTCAAGTTATTTAAGCCATAACTGTAAACTGTGGCTTTTTTTGATAACACTCGTTTTTTGTCACAACAGTTGAGCCGTGAATGGTTGAATGAACTAACTGAGGTGACGCGCGAAGTGCCAATCCAAGGTAATGCTCCATTGGTAGTAGGCCTGAGATTTGTGCCACGCGAGGCTGCTCCTCGAAGGGCTCCCGGTCCATTCGGCACCAGCATCAACACTGTCTGCAAGTAAGTACAGCAGTAATAAATATTGTCATTATTGGTTAGAATCTAGTTTCAGGGTTGTGTTGTTCTTTAAACATTTACATTTTTGTCATTGAAAAACTTGGTTTCACGTGGTACGGTCAAGTAGGTTTTATACTGCTCATCTGTCCAGTCCTAATTTATTCACTCTGTGTTTCAGGTTGGAGAAACGTACGATACCGTGGGTTGTTACTGCGTGCGTGACAGAAGTAGAGCGGAGAGGACTGCATGAGATCGGAGTCTACCGAGTGTCGGGCTCGGCCTCAGATCTACTCAGGCTGCGGAAGGCTTTTGAAACAGGTAGCTTATTCTAGTTTTGTATTAAGGATTCTACGATGCAAACACAAAGGGTGAAAAACGAGAGATGCATGCTTAAAAGTTCAATTATGGAAGTATTAACATTGTTCAAGAGTGCTATCATAGGTTGGATGTGGGGAAAGTCATTTTTCTGAAATCGATTTCTTTGGAACTATCGAAAAAATAAAAGTTCAAAAAATAAAATAATTGAGGGTGAAAACGATGCTTGATAATATTGATTCAGTAGGCCTATTCGATTTCCCTCAAAAAATATATAGGCCAATATAGCCTATTAGTAGAGAGGAATTTTGTATCAGTTATTTTTCTATTAGGGCTATTCATATTTTTTGTTCGTAAGAATTTTGCAGTGTAGGCTCATTTAACTTGTAT
The DNA here is from genome assembly GCA_964007535.1 of Brachyptera risi. Classification (NCBI taxonomy): domain Eukaryota; kingdom Metazoa; phylum Arthropoda; class Insecta; order Plecoptera; family Taeniopterygidae; genus Brachyptera; species Brachyptera risi. The sequence continues at coordinate 57,866,932 of OZ023326.1, forward strand.
TTGGAAACGTTGATTTGAAATCTGTTTTCACTAGGGTTGGGCAAACCTTGATTTTTGCCACGAACCGAACCTTTCAAAAAGGTTTGTTTTTTCGAACTTCGAACCGAACCTTTTTTTTCTTTTTGAAACATTCTTCTTTTTCGAACCTTTTGAAACATTTGCAGATTATTTTTATATCTTATTGGATTATATCTTATCTGTTATCTCATTGGTGTATAAACAACAATGTATAACATTCATGTATTTCAACTCGACTTGATGAAGTTATCATTGATGAAGAAAAGAAATTACCTAGTGATGTGATAATTGGTATGAACAAAAAAAAGTTTTTTTTTTTTTTTTAGAAGTTCGAAAAAAGTTCGTTTTCGAACCTAGCCGGTTCGAAATTTGAACCTCATTTTAAGGTTCGAAAAGGTTCAAATTCGAACCGGCTCGCCCAACCCTAGTTTTCACTTCAATTTATTATTGGTTACATGATGGCGCTATGAGTCTATTTCGCTCTCTTACTCGAGAGCGATAGCTAGCTTACTCTGTTTGTAGTGAGCAGAAACGAGAGCTTTTGCAGTGCGTACCCATGGAATCTTCGCATTCACATTATTTTAGCTTTAATCTCTAAATTATTGCGTTAGCAACTTTACAAGTCATGTTTGTTGTGCCAATGTCTGTAAATTAAAATGACTCATTTTCATGTTTGTTCAATATTTCAATGTGCCACACTGCCACCCATTATTCATCCTCACAGAGATTGAAAATTGAAGTGTTAACCAGACTTGGAATTCAATGTGCAACTAAACCCTCAAAACATTGTTGATGAAGCAAGTTGAATCATGTTGACATCATGATAGATCCTATGCCTATTGAATCCCAACTAATTTTCAAGGCCACTTGAATAGATGTGTCGAGTATACGGCCTCTGTTTGCGTGAAAGGTGTTCAGTCGAAGGTGAGCAACTTATTTCCATCGACTGTAAAATAATTGTCAAAAATGGAGGGAGGCATAGAGAAATATCTAGTCTGCCAAATTTCAAGCTTATGCAGTACTGTATTGCTATTTTTTGCGAACACATTTTCTTCTGGTGGGGCGGAAAATATTCAAATAGGCCCTACCGGTATTTGAAAAACAGTATGATCGGGATCTGTAAGATAATGGAAATGTTCAAAGAATTATCGATATTGAAATCAATATCTTTCTACAATCCTAGTAAGAATAGTATTCTCCTTTAATCTTCTTCAATCAGCTTGAAAGCATATTTTGCCAGCGCTATCCTCTAATTCTAATTTTTACTAGCAGCTCAAACAGGTAATCAATTTGCCACTAATTTAAATCCATATAACTCATGGTAGGTATTGGCTGTTTTTTTGGTAAAAAATCATAATTTTCCAACGTAGTCATCCACGTAGTCACCCCACTTTCAGTGGCGGCTCGTGCCCTTCAGTTGGAGGGAGGCAAGTTTATTTCAAATAAATCACAGGATGCGTATGACTATTCATTTCAGTATCATCACATGATTGAACATTGAAGTTTGAGGCGCGTCGAAGTAATCGTGATTTAGTGCCGAAAGGATTACCCCGGTGTGAACACACAGGAAATTTAATTATTGTAGTTTCTAGTTTTTACTTATGAATATATCAATAACTTATTTCACTTTTAGTCACTTGGAACGAAATATCTAAAAAATTACACTCAATCACACGTTAAGTAAATACACACACAGGTTCTCTATAGTCATGAGAATGTAATTATTGTAGTTACTAGTTTTTACTTATGAATATCAATAACTTATTTCACTTTTAGTCACTTTGAACGAAAAATCTAAAAAATTACACTTCAATCACACGTTAAGTAAATACACACACAGGTTCTCTATAATTATTGTAATCCAATATGCCTAAAACTTTTCTTGTCTACAACTGAAATGAAATTTGAACAGTGAACACTTGTTCGAAGGAACACAATCACGAACACAACACAGGAACTAACACTAAAAGCTGGAATAAATTCGCAGAAATTCATGTGAGATTTTCAGTCACTGATAAATACCATACCAACTACAAAGAATTGAAGAAACTGTGCACAATGAAGAGAATGATACACAGTGGACAGAATAGCCCAAATGTATAATTATCTGAAATTCACAAAGTATTGTACAATATTTATAGAATGATTTCTATTTGTGCATACAGCAATTATTTGAATTTATCTATGAGGGAAAAATCCGAATTCAAATTAAATTAATGTTTCTATGCGTATTATCATCCAATAATACGAATCGTCACAAATTGGTTAAAATTAATATTAAATAAGCCAGAAGTGAATTTAATAATAGATCATCGATACTGAAAAAATTATAAATGGGGCCTAATGGAGTTCAGCGGTCAATGGGAGCGACACTTATATTACTTATCGTCTCAGTATAGAAGTTGGCCATGAATTACACTCGAAAACATTCTCACAAAGCCCCATGAAGACTTATCTGTATTGTGGGGTTTTAACCGTAATGATTGAATAAAAACTATATATATATATATATATATATATATATATATATATATATATATATATATATATATATATATATATATATATATATATATATATAATACGAATAATAGTAATACAATGTCGATGGTTAAAATTATAATGATCATGATAATTTCTGATGTATTTTTTCGTTATTTATCAAGTTGAGACAAGTAAAGCCAAAGCCTGTTAATAGTGATGATGGTGGTGTAAAAAAATTATGTTGGTAATGATAAAAAAAATCATCTTCATAACAACAACAGAGCGAGCGCAACGTGTGATTTATTCGGTTCGGTGGCCGGCATGAAAACGCATGCTCAGTCAAGAGCGAGAGATAGAACTTATAGTCCGAATATACAGTGGAGCCATCCTCCGAAAGAAGGAAGGTTCGAGCGACCGTCTCCTCCATCTCAGATCACCAACGCACGGGTGATTCAATCCGTAAGGGAGCCTTGCCTCCTGAACATATTTTTTGAGCCCTCGTACGCGTGCGCTGTCGAGAGCGAGAGAGTCCGTATAGTCGAGAGAGAGAACATTATATTCCATAAATACAGAGTGGAGCTACCCTCACGAAAGAAGAAGGAAGGTTCGAGCGACCGTCTCCCCCATACCAGATCACTAGCGCGCGCGTGGAACATCCGTAAGGGAGCCTTGCCTCCTCGATATATTTTTTCAAGCCGTCGTGCGCGTGCGCTGTCAAGAGCGACAGAGAGAACATTATAGTCCGTATATACTCAGTGAAGCTACCCTCACGAGAGGAAGACGTTCCGAGCGACCGTCTCCCCCGCGGCAGATCACTAGCGCGCAGGTGGTTCAAGCCGTAAGGGAGCCTTGCCTCCCTGGTACAGTTGGTACATCAGAAATGAAACTCCAAACCATACTATACAGTACATGGAATATGCAACAAATATGAGAGTTGTGGGAAATTGTTTAAAATAACGGAAAAAGTCGATGATGATTGGTAACACACGAAATGACGAGAAAATATAAATGATGAGTTGTTGAAAATGGTTCTGAGCGTTGTTTTCCTGTCAAAAACTGAGGAGGCACTGCCTCCCTTGCCTACCCTATAAAACCGCCACTGCAAAGTGGCCAGTACTTTCTAAAAACAACTATATCTTTCGATGGTCGCTGTAATGAGGGACGTATTTAAGAGTCCATGGGTGTCGATTTATCGAAATATCAGTTTCTTGGTGATAACTTTTGAACGGTATGAGATATCAAAATTCTAATTCTAATTATAATAGCTTCAAGATGATATAAGTTATAACTATCCAAGTCACGTTGCATAACTATGAAACGTCGACAGCTAAAAAACACATTTTTCAGCTGACGACGCTTGAAAGTTATGCGACATGATTTGAATAACAACTAATATCATCTTATAGCTATTCTAATTATCTGTGTTTCTCGCGTATTAGAATTTTGATATCTCATATCGTTCAAAAGTTATCACCAACAAACTTGTATTTCGATAAATCGACTCCCGTGGACTCTTAAGAGATTCCACTAGTTGTTGGCCAATGCTAACAACTAACAAGGAATGTATGCAAACAAGAATAGACCAATTCTGCCTGTAAATGGTAATGTTTAATAATTAATAGCTCTCATTTTAGATGGTTTTCAGGTTTTTATATTCTTCTGTCTTGAATGCTGCTGTTGTGCAATCCTAGGTTAAAAAAAATGAATCTGTACAGTTAAAATCATGGGAGCGAGAATATGCTCGTAATGTGCGTGCATACATGTGCGGCTGTGTCCGTGCGTGCGTGTGTGCGCTCTATGAAATGCCTGGTAGAGCGGGGGTTTCGGGTGCGCTGAAAAGGCGATAGTGTCAGTCAGGTAAGAGAAAACGAGGGGGTGGGGTAACTGGTTTTGGCTCGGGTTAGTCTATGATGTGCTATTGTGCCAAGGGGGAGGGAGGGGAGAGGTAGATGGACCATTCACTTCATAATCATGGCATGTCGTATTCGACAGGCGCACCATGCTAGTTGTTCAATAAAAAGCAATTTCTAATGCGCAATTGTATTTCAGATGTTTACCAGGCCGAGGTGATATTGCGTGAGACAGACATTCATACTGTGACCGGCGTACTAAAGCTGTACCTACGTCTGCTGCCCGAGGGCCTTTTCACTTACAAGCATTACCCAAAGCTAGTCGAAGCGTATCAGGGCAAAGACAAACACAATAAGGTTAAGGCTATATTGAATAGTCTACCTCTTCACAACAAACAGACGATTCACTTTCTGCTGCAACATCTTATCAAGTAAGTTATGGCCGCTCATTCTTACTGAACAGGAAGACTTGAAAGTGTCATGGTATTGGAAAAAGAGATCAAGAAGTTGAGGCAAAGTCACGGAAAAGCTAACAATTTAAAGAAAAAAAGAGAAGCGGGAGATAACAGTCAATAATAAAAAATACGTGGATGTTCATAACGTTTTTCATCATCATTAATTGGACATATTGTTTTTGTGAATCAGAAATGGGATGTAAATTACAGTCTTGTTTAATAACTTGAATCTATCTTTCATTGTTTCAATTTCTTGGTCTTTTAAGGAAATATTTGTATAGTTAGGGGTGTTTGGCATTGACTTTTCAAGTTCAAATTCAGCTAAACTCAATAATTTCCAGCTTGAGTTTTCTTTATTATTCACATTTTTTTACCTGTATTGTCCCAATCTTTTTTTTCAATTCTAGGGTCAGAAGTCGCTACTGATGTGCAAATCTTGGTCTAAATACGGCCCACATGTCTCATGAGTGTTGTAGACATATTTTCGTACGGTCTTCTTGCAATGTATATAACTTCACCATTTCCTGATGACATACTAGGCCTATTATTTTCAGTCATTTGATATCTTTTGGCCAAGTGAGCTATTCAGAACTACTCTGATTGTGGCAGATTACACAAGGCCTGATTAGCGTCATATCTCAGACTTGGACTCGACTCGAACTTAAATTCTCAAACTCGCACACCCCTAGTAGTAACTTGAAACATGTTCCCACTATTAAACCTAGCTCCAACCTACAGTAAATCAGAGGTCAACAAAAGCATGAGTCATAATATTCAACAAAACTAATTAATAATTATCTTGATCACCAACTTCAGTTGCTACACACAATAGTCCAAACCATCAAAGCTGTACAAATACTACTGGTAACTGCTAGCCAGTGTGTGCTACTAGCCTCACTATTACGTCCGACGCTAATTCACGGTTGTTTTGCAGAGTCAACGCCAACGAGCGCCGTAACAAAATGTCCCTGCAGAACATAGCCACGGTGTTTGGCCCTACTCTGCTGCGCTCTGGTCCTGACTCCGACAAGCAGCGAGATCTGCTAGCTTCCGGCACTGTGGACGCTATGGCGCAAGCTTCTATACTTCACGTTCTACTCCAGGAAGATACGCTTTGATGTAGTGGGCCGGTTGTGCAGTTGGGTAGCTGGTGAGTGGTTCTCACCTTCGTGGCTTATCTGATACCGAGATGTATGGAGGGATGCATTGGTCGGCCGGTCTTTCTTCGTGTTCCAGCTTCCCTTTCTAGAACGGTTCCATTTCATAAATAGGCCTACCATCCTGAGGGCGAGAAAATTTCTGCAATTTGGTTTTTAAATGGGATCAAAAGTGACCAATGGAAACGTCAAGATTTGTGACTTCATGACTCAGTTCGACCCGTGCTGCGATATAATATAGTAGTTCAGCATATGTCGCTGTGGCGCTGTTGTTAGTATCGCTGCTTCATATGTTCCGTGTCCATGGTTCTACTCATGATGCATCAACTCTTTTTTCTTAACCAAATAACTATTAAATGTTGTCTCGAGCACAGGGTTATGGTAAAGATTCATTTTCGTTCAATTTGACCACAGAAACAAAAATATCCACACAAATTTGATTTTCAACTATTGTTTTTAGATCTATTTAAAAACCGACTTGCAGAAAAATTCTCGCGTGGTTGGAGGCTACCGATCGCTTTTTTTACCTAGTGTAGAATTTGAAACTATGCTGCATGCCCTCTATGTACCTCACATATTGGCATTTAAGATGACTGTTCAATACAGCTGAGTTGACGTGAACGTAATTTTTGTGTTCATTTGTAAACAGAGTTATTCCTCCTATTACTAGTAGAAGAATCTCAATTGGTAGACTTGAAGATTTGTATGATGAATATTGAATTGACCCATGTTTTTAACATGGGTAGGTTGGAAAGTTGAAGTGCCACAAAAGACCAGTCAACCAATCCAAATTGCCATTAATCTCATCTGATACCATGTGGGTAGTTGTACAGTCAGTGTCCTCTGAGACTTGAACTTTGGAACTGGCATTGAATGCTTATACCTGGTGATACCTTCATTCCAACTAGAATTCTGAATCTGCTCATATAGTGCATAATACAAGATGCATTGAGGGTTGCGTTGGTTTGCTGCCGGGAGATGGTGACTTCACTAATTCGAAAACTCGTTCCATTTTATGAGTACTTTTCTGTGTAATATGGATCGCTGCTCCATCTGGTGTTTTTTGTAGAAACGGCTGATGGGCTGCCAAACTCGATGACAGCTTGCCGGCCTTGAACGTAACGTTAGTTCCTTTTATCAGGTCACTTATCTACGCATGGTTGATAGTACCTTAAACGTGGACCGTTAATTGGAACATATTTTTAACATGGGAAGTGAGGCACCATCTCCAACGGGCAAATGCAACCCTCAATGCATCTTGGCATAATATAAGCCTGCAATTTAGTTTCATTCAATATCAGTTGACTTTGTCTTGGGCTATGTTAAAAAAATGAAGACTTGGATCTAATGAGAAAAACTCACCTGAACCATTAGCATTGATCCATTAGCATAGAGATTGGGTTAGAATTTGAAATGGAACTCTGATGTGCCTGGATGATCAGGGTGCACTATATGCTACATTACACAAATTCCCCATGGTAATTTCCAACTTATTTTACTTGAAACTGCGATTAAGGACAGGGCACTGACCGTATAATATAACATGCAATGAAGGTACGTACAAGTGTGACTATAGACAAAACTATAATCTATAGCTGATGATAAAGTTAACGGTAACATAAAATGATGCATTGTAAATTGAATGTGATAAATATCTTCTATTAACTTATCAAGTATTGAAAATTCAAGGAATACGTAGGACTAGAAAAAAAATTGTTCAAGTTATTTGTTGCTGATACCTGTTCTACACCGTGATAGAAGGATCACCCTAAAAGCACATCTAGACAGCCTTACAATATTTTCTCTTATAGTGCAAACAAATGGAGGCAGGACGGAGTGGTTTGAGGTAAGGAGTGGAGTTAGGCAGGGCAGTGTCCTATCACCTATGTTGTTTGTAATGGTGATGGATGAGATGGTCAGAAAAGTGGAACCAGAGAAGGAAGGCCCAGGGTCAAAGACAATGATATATGCTGATGATATCTTGTTATGGGGAGACAGTAGAGACGAGGTGCAAGAGAAAGTAGAAAGATGGGAAGAAATGACAGAGGAGTTTGGGATGAGAATTAGCGTGGAAAAGAGCAAAACAATGGTGATGAGCAGAGAGAAGAGAAAGATTGAAGAAAAAGTACAGCTGCAAGGTCAAGAACTGGAAGAAGTAGAAGAGTTCTCATACTTGGGAAGTATTGTCAGTAATACGGCAAAAGTAGAGCTAGAAGTGAATAAGAGAATAGCTAAGGCGGACGGGCTATTTCAAAAAGTAAGGAAGCTGATTTGGAACCAAGATTTTCCAAGGAGTGGGAAGATACTCATTTATAATGGGTACTACTTGCCTATCTTGACATATGGAGCAGTTACATGGTCAATCAACTGGAGAGAAGAAAAGAAAATGGAGGCAGCAGAAATGAAGTTTGTAAGGAGCATAGCAGGAGTGTCAAAATTGGAGAAGAAGAGAAGCAGTAATATAAGGAAGGAAGTGGGAGTGGAAAGATTATCATTTAAATTGGAAAGGGAGAGACTTAGGTGGTACGGGCATATGCGGAGAATGGAAATGGAGAGAATACCGGGAGTAATGTTTGAGATAGCGGAAAACAATGGAGCTAAGAGAAGAGTTGGAAGACCAAGAGAAAGGTGGCAAGAGGGAGTCAAGTTCGGGGTAGTCAACCGAAGGAAAAAATGGGAAGAAGTGAAAGACGAGAAAACGATGGAGGGAACTCGTAGGAAGAGAAGAAGAAATAAAGGATAGGCCTAGCAGTAGTGAAGAAGAGGAGGAAGAAGTCGGAACTGGCAGGAACCGATTGATATGAGAAGTCTGCCCTAGAAAAACTGGTGGAAACACCCCCTGGCCCAATTTAATTGGTTATCTGGGTTTGAGATATATATTTACGTAGGTCTATATAAAAATCATATGATAAAAGGGGTTGTTCAATTGATTAGGCCTACAGCAAATAATCTTGTTACATTAGGCAAATTCAGCATGCTCTAAAAGATATTTGTATTAAATAGCCGATACTCGAAATCTACACACACATTGCTTCTGAAACTTAATCGATTTTCTTAAACATGTTCAACATGAATACATGTTTTGGTATCTAATTGGAAAGCTTAGTTTAGTTGATAGTGATTAGTATGATATTTTAGTTGATATTAGTATTTATTGTAGTTTTTTGCTGATCACCATGGTGATGTGGTCACCCAAATTTGAATTCTGATTCACCAACATCTTGAGACATTTGTTGTTCTTCCTATATTAGAGTGAATACCTTGCCATTAATAAACGGAATAAACCATCACTCATCATCATTGTTGTCCTTACAATCATAAAATTTAAATTATTTCAGACTGAAATACTTTCCACTTTTTTGCCATCTCATTCTCATGGGTATTTTCAATATTTCACTTTCCCACAAAAGTGTTGTGTGGATTGGTTCTGCCATTGATTTTGTAAGGTTAAAGATAGGACACGTATATGGGAGCCTGTGCGCCAAGCCAGTTTGAGGGTTCGGCCCATCTAGTCGAGAAATTTATAGGTAGAGCTAGTGTCGATTCTTGGGTCGACAGACTAGCTGGTAGCGCCCTCCGAAGCGAGCGGTTTTCTCCTAAAACTACTCACTCTCGACTGGCAGCGGACCGTAGCACATCGCCGCTGCGAGCAATCTGCTAGCCGTGTTTGGCGCGCAATAAAAATAAACTGCGATTGATATTTGATATTAGCCAGCCTCTCCTTCTAGCACGCAATGACCCTATTGACCCTAACTTGGCGCTGATTAGTGCTAGTAGTCATTAATTAGTATAACAACACTTGAGCAGTATTCCAACTGTAGACCTATATTTACACAAATGACAAATGCAGTAATCACGGTATTATTATTATTATTATTACACGGCGAATAATCAAGTGTTCATATTCGAATGCTTACTATTTTACAGTGAATAAGCCCCAAATAAAATCTTAATATTATCCTCGTATAATTGTAAATAATATTCTGTGTATGTAATGCTTGGATTTTGAAAGTTATAAAGTAATAACAAATTAACAATAATTAGATAAACCACAAACTCGCTTCGCAAGATGCGAACCTTCATACAATCTGGTTTGAGAAATATGTTGTTTTACAACTTATCAACCCATCAATCAATCGATTGAAGCATAGAGAGGGAAGCGACCCTTTCGGTTCTTGTCTGTAGAAGAAATGATTGCATTAGTATCGCCTTGAAGTCTTAAAACATGTATTTCTCAGATTATATCTGTTATTACTCATTATATTATTATGATTATTATGGTTAGGCCTACTATTCTTACTATGTTATTATTTAAATTCAGCTATAGACTAATCGAGACTAATGTCCATGTCAGGGAGGGTATACGGACACTTAGGCGAGAGACGTTTAGGCGACGGACACTTGGGCGATCTACTTTGATCATTGGACATTTAGGCGACGGACACATGGGCGACGGCCAATTTTACTTGGTCAAAGGCTTATTAGAGAAGAAAGAAATAAATAAAAAAAAATTGTACTGGATATGTAGAACGCAATTGTCTAACATTTTAGAAATTTTCAATTTTTCCAGCTCAGCCATTTTAAAGAGAAAAAATGAAAAGTGACCCTTTTAACACTTTTTTCAACATCGCTCGTCCATCAACGCGTACTTATAGCGTTTTCCTAGTTAGCATTGATTAACACGGGTTCAAAGGACAAAACGCCATAAATGGGAAAGGAAAAAACGCCATAGAAGGTTATACCAGTAGTATATGGAGTGCTTAGGCCTATACATGAAATGGAAAGAGACACAATATAATTATTAAAAAACTTGAAACTCCCCAGATTCAAATTAAATTACAGCTCATGTTGGGAAAATGTTCTGTATTGAAACCATCAGATTATTATTTGTTATTTTTCATTTCTCTATCAATTTTCAATATTTCAATTTTAAGTTTCGTAACATTTCTGCTTTTGCAATTTTGTAAACATTAATAATTATTGAATTCAAATTCTCAAAAACTAGAGCAAAGACCTGCATTTAACCAACACAATTAATTTTCCCCACGAAGAAATGTTACGTAAATATTGATAACTGTCCTAATTGCAACATCATTATATAAACACAATTCTCTGAGGTGTAGAACTTGCAATTTTAATTACCATGGTACTATACTATTATCTATGGTACCCATAGAATAGGGAATCAGTAGAAAGATGAAGGGCATCCTTGATTAAAATTTCTAACTCAATAATATGTTTTATATTTCCAATTTAATTTAATGTTTTTAATGTTTTTGAACAGTCATCCGCCAAATTATCAGATATTCCAATTCAATTCAATCTATTTTGATTCTTTCAAATTTCAGGGTAGAAACTTCAAAACTTGACACAAGAACAATGTTTTCAACAATCCATTCTTTGAGCATTTCATTCCTCCAAAATAAAAAACATGCAATTAAATTGCTCACAATCATATTGAATTGGATATCATAAATATATATATATATATATATATATATATATATATATATATATATATATATATATATATATATATATATATATATATATATATATATATATCGACATCTTCATGATGGGCAAGTATATGCTTTTAACATAGGCCTACGGGACAGACACTTTGGCGAGACGGGGGGACACTTTGGTGAAATCGGATGAAAAATGTGTGGACACAAAAAATGCTTTAAAATAGCGGATTTATATTTTTAGTATGTGAATCATCTTTTAAAGTCATAATTCATTTTCACAATTGCCCCAAAGTGACATAATTTATAAATTAAACAACTTTTATCGCCTAAGTGTCCTAAGTGTCAGTGAATAGAGTTGAGCTGACGTCAGTCGTCGGAGCTTTTTTTCCCGCAACGTGGTCCTACACTAAGCACTTCGCTGGGGGTGAGGTTCGAAGCTCTTGACCGTATCGTAGCCGAAAGGGTCTATTACCTGCGCCGGAAGGAACAATAGAAGTTGAATAACCATTATAGAAATAAATTAAAATCGTCGTCGAAGAATCAAGATTGTTATATACCGAAGATACGCATTGGAAATGAAAATCTAAGCAATTTACTTTTTTATTGTAAAAAATTCACTCATATGCGGCCGAGATACGTCGATATGTTTGATGGGACGTATCGTATACAATACATTTCGACGTATTTCGGTCGCATATGAGTGGATTTTTTCCAATAAAAAAGTAAATTGTTTAGATTTTCATTTTCAATGCATATCTTCCGTATATAATCATCTTGATTCTTCGACGGCGATTTTAATTTATTTCTATAATGACAATTCGACTTATATTGTTCCTTCCGACGCAGGTAATAGACCCTTTCGGCTACCATCCCGTCAAGAGCTTCCAACCTCACCCCCAGCGAAGTGCCTAATCTAACGTGGCGGGGGAAAAGGTTCTGACGTCATACTCAACTCTCTCCCTCCCTGTAGAGGATAGTCTCTGTCATCAGTCAAGCAAATCATGTTTCGACCCTTGCCTATTCATTATGCTGAACATACCTAACGGGAGAATTTATTACCTGTTTTTAACACAGATACTCATATTCTAAAATGCAATCATTCAGAGTGGAATGTAGGCGGGTTTATTTTATAATGTGAGCCCTTGTACTAAAACTAGAAAATCTGCAACAATAAAGCCACACGCCATGCGAGTTGATCAATTGAAATCATATGGCGAAAATAAGTAGCTATGTTATACATATCAGACGAAAGATGACATTCGAGCGCAGATATTTTGTGGGAACACTTTTTCTCTACCTATCTTAGTTCTTCTACGTTCCTAGCTCAAAAAAGCGTTACATGTTATTCCCCATAAGAGAGATATTCAATAGGCCCGGTCGAAAATTATGGACTTTCCATGTTTTTTTCTTTCATGTCAAATGGGGTAAGAATTTTTGCAAGGGCGTTTTATTGGATGAGCGAAGCGAAGACTCAATTTCACTATACCGAAAAAAAAGTGCCTGTTTTTTTTTTTTTTTTTTTCTTTTTTTTTTTGTTCGCGCTCCACAGGTCAGACGAAAATTCAAAATCAGTTGAAACTTGGCACACACATGAACCCCTATCTGACTTGATGCTGTATAGTTTTAAGGCGCGATCGGTTGAACCACTTCTGAGAAAACTCATTCCAAATTTTTCAAAAATCCCATTAGAATAACGCAGAGGAAAACATTCGTGAAAAATATTTCATCTGAGAGGATTCAAATTCTCAGGAAATTTAAATCTAATAATGATACACATTATTCCAAACTTTCACTCAAATCGGATCAGCCGTTTCGATGTAAAAAAAATATATAATGTTATTTGTGGTAATTATTCAAAGCTATTAAGATACCTATTAAATCAAAGCAACAAGTGTCACCACTTGATTGTAAACGATTAAAACAAAGCCTTCTTTATTATCATATAAACTAGGCAAACGCGTTATGTGTTTCCGCGTTGATGGATGAGCTGGAACATTTCAACTTATCATTGGATTGGTTATTATATATATATATATATATACACCTTGAGATCCAAACCATTACATCACTGCCATCTTATTTTTCATTAATAATTTATATGACAACAAAGAAGGCTTTGTTTTAATCGTTTACGATCAAGTGGTGACACTTGTTGCTTTGATTTAATAGGTATCTTAATAGCTTTGAATAATTACCACAAATAACATTATATATTTTTTTACATCGAAACGGCTGATCCGATTTGAGTAAAAGTTCGGAATAATGTGTATCATTATCAGATTGAAATTCCCTGAGAATTTGAATCCTCTCAGTTGAAATATTTTTCACGAATGTTTTCCTCTGGGTTATTCTAATGAGATTTTTGAAAACTTTGGAATGAGTTTTCTCAGAAGTGGTTCAACCGATCGCGCCTCAAAACTATACAGCATCAAATCAGATATGTGTGTGCCAAGTTTCAACTGATTTTGAATTTTCGTCTGACCTGTGGAGCGCGAACAAAAAAACAAAAAAACAAAAAAAAAACAGACACCTTTTTTTCGGTATAGTGTAATTGAGTCTTCGCTTCGCTCATCCAATTATTAATGGAAAATAAGATGGCAGTGATGTAATGGTTTGGATCTCAAGGTGTATATATATATAATAACCAATCCAAAGATAAGTTGATACGTTCCAGCTCATCCATCAACGCGGAAACACATAACGCGTTTGCCTAGTGTCATAACATCATGAGACGGACCAATGGTGAGAATCAAGTTTTGCACCTTACCCTCCCCCCCCCCCCCCCCCTCCCCCCTTAAAACTATACAGTATCGAATTAGATAAGGACACTTGTGTATGCTAAGTTTCAACTTATTTTGAATTTTCGTTTGACATGTGGAGCGCGAAAAAAGGCTTTTTTTTCGAGTATGGTAAGATTGAGTCTTCGCTTCGCTCATTCAATTATTTAAAACCAATGAACTTCAACACCAGGACTGCGCTGTCTGTGACCATATTTTTCCGCCGCAGATAAAAGTCCTTCAGTTTCCGAAAGTCCGGAACACGTTATAATTAAAAACCGGTTTTTGTTAAATATATCTGGACATTACCGGCATTGGTATTAAGAGTAAACAAAACACACAAATGTTGATATCTTCCACTTTGAAATAAGTCTCTCGGGCAATGATCACCTCTTTCCATTAACAGCAGATGTAAAGTTCATCATAATGATAATACAAAATAGAAAATAAAATGAGTGAAATGTTATATGTTATGTTATAATTACTCTACTAATTAAAGGTCGTGGCCAATTAGCACTTTATCCAAGCATTTGTTTCGAGGACTGTGGGAAACCACGGAAAACCAAGTCAGGATGGATAAAAATATGAATTAAATAGTTCCGTATTCAAGATGAGCTGGTGAGATGGTTGGCGTACAACTTACAAGCCCACACCCCTGAAGCCTCTCCTCCTCCCCTGCCCATTCCCCCCTCCCCTGTCCAACGGCCCCTAATCCTTAATCTTCTTGTACCATCGCTTGCTATACTTGTTGAAAGCAGACCATTATGAGGAATATTGACTTATGTATTTTCGACAATAGAAATGAGGAACGTTTTTCAGATTAGAGTAATGCCTATAATAATCTCGAGTAGGTCTACAGATAAGCTTTGTGCCTTTTCTTTGTTCACCTAAAACTTATATAATTCCATGTCGATGTGGGCCACTTCAATAAATAACGATGAATACGCTGATACAAATATAAAAGTGATATTATAAACAATGTTAATAATGAAATCGAGTAATATTGAAAAATATTACCTTTTTTGAAAAAATTTGATTCAATTTGACTACTAATTATTTGGCCTTGATGCATTTTTTTAACGTCAACTATTTTAAAATAATGGTAATCGGTGGCTTAAAAGTGTAACACCATAAACTAAAGAACACAAATTCCGTTTGTTCTTCAGTCTATGGTACCGGTAATACTAAATACAAATAGTAATTGGTAAATGTAGTAATTAGACTGTATGAAGGTTCGCTTTAATCGTTTGATTGAAGGGTTGCCAAGTTGGAAAACAACTCATCTCTCAAACGATAAACATCCATATTATTTGTCAATTGTCTTGCCTCTATTATAGTTTTCAATGCACTGTCATCTCACCTACAGCTATTGACAACGAGTGACATCAATTAGGACATTTAACGATCCTATCTTTCATCCATAGCCTTAATTGGGGAACAATGGTTTTGTATCAAGTTTCGATGTTATACAAAAAAAGGGTATTGCACAGGAGTAGACCTATATAACATTGTTTTAGGATAGCGAAGACACCCATCAAATTCATAATTTTTTGGAGTGGGTTCAACTACGAATGGATGATAAAACTGTATTTAGTTTTCGGTTTCATGTTTTTTTCTCTTGGTTTTCGAGTTTAATATGCAATTGAGAACGGTTGGCGTCAATTGGTTTATTATATACCTGAGTAGGCCTATCTGATGTACTTTTCAATCTTATAGGAAAAGAAAAAATCCCAGATCCTATAGTTGAAACACTTGCTACAAATATGATACAATTAATTACAATTATTCAGAATGGAATGTAGATGGGTTAATTTCATCATGTGAGTCTTTGTACGGAAAAGACACTGAGTATTTTTAAAAAATTTCCCAATCTGGTAAATATTTTGTAGGCCTACTTCAAATATTCATTTCTCGTAATGTTTCTATGTTCAAAATACGTTTGAAATAGTTATTATATTATAATAGTTGAAATAACTTATACCATAATGAAATTAAACTGTCGACACTTGTCTGTCTAGCGTGGAGTTTAAAAATATAATAAGATTCAAGTTACTCATGTTGAAAGCACAAATGGTTAGAAGTAGACACGACCGTTCGTTTCTGGTACTGACGGTTAGAAGTGTCGACTCTTCGACTGACAGGTTTCTGGCTATTGTCAATAGACAGTAACTAGCCCACGCAGAACGCTAGGCGCTCACAGCAGCGATGTTGTGCGGACCGCTCTCGGTTTAGAATGACTAGTACTACAAAATATCCGCTGCGTTTCGAAGCGCTATGGTCAGTAACCTGGCCCTCTATAAATTTCTCGCCTGTTTTTCGGAAGCTCGCTCAGCTCGTTGGCCCTCTATATTTTTCGGGACTGCTTTTTGGAAGCTCTGAGCAAACCGATCTCGGTGGCTCGCCGACAATTTTAACACAGGATGTCCCTTCTTTAACCACTACAAATTCAATGGTTCTGCCTTGCTCACAACTTGTTGGGTTTGCAGAAGAATCCAACAAACAGAGAACCGAATGGAAGTCTTCACTTACGCTCATCCTATAATTCAGTATAGTGTAGTTCGGTATCTATCTATTTGCAAACACTGGACAATAGCTGTTATTTGTTACAAATAATTAATAACTAAGCAAATGCAGCATATGCATTGTAAGATGAGCAAGATATTTGTATGAAATATACTCGGAAGCTGCACACCTTGATTTGGAAACTATTATGTCTAGTCACTCACTGCCTTTGTTATTGCACTCTGATTGGTATACCTGTTGATCATATGAATAATTATGCAATTTTAATTGATTTTCAAAGCCATTACTGTATCTACATACTGCCTTGGTCACTGTAGAAATAAGAATGATGCAAGAAGAATATGATGATGATGAATTGCTGCATATTCATCAGAATAAAGGGAAAGCATAAGATGAGGGGAGTGAGAGAGAAATGAGAAGAGATGAAGTAAAACAAATGGTAGAATGATTGGCAGAGGGGGAGGTGAGAGGAGTAGTTGTGAGTGAGATTAAACTGATCAGGAGGAAATGGATGAAGGAGAAAGTTGCAGTGATGTGAGTATTCTAAGTTTGAAGCCTGGGGCAGAACAAGACCTGTTTAGACCATGTAGTATATAGGGTCTACCAAGAAGCATTGAGGGTTGCTTTGGTTTGCCGGTTGGAGATGGTGACTTGGCTACCTCGAAAACAGGTTCCATTACCTGAGTACTTTCCACAGAACTAAAGATTGCTGCTCTACCTAGTGTTCTTTTGTAGAAACGGCTGACAGGCTGACAAACTTGATGACAGCTGTTATTAGCTGAGCAGATGGGAACGTAAAGTTAGTTCCTTTTATCACTACTTATCTACGCACGATCAATAGTGCTGAAGATGTGGCCGGTGAATTGGAACACATTTTTTCAAAATGGGAGGGATAGGAAGTGAAGTCAGCATTTCCAACTGGCAAACCAACGCAACCCTCAATGCATCTTGGGGCCTGCAGTACAATAATTAAACAGTATACCCATAGGAATATATTATTAAACCCTCGATTATATTCTCTATTACATCATAGGCTTCATTCCTAACAGTAAGAATCAGTCACTTGAGATGAACCAGATATAGAGAATTTATAATGCATCATTCTGTGTTACTTGAAATAATGCAAAACATAATGCAAATCTTGTAGGTTGCAGGCTTAATATAAGCTACTTGAAGAGTGAGAACAGCAAGTTGAACTCTCAAACTACCATAAGTCTAGCTGATCATCTCCGTCCTAGTAGAATAATATCGGCAGCTTGTATCAACAACTGCAAACTCATGTAAATTGCAATATGTTTTTGTATTACTGTACGTACCTGTTATTTTACGTCAATTCTCTATTGGTATTGGCCCATTGTCAGTTCTTGATGTTTTGGAAAGTAACATTTTTCAAGACAAGTTCATAAAGGCTGTTTAATTGCACTCGAAGCCTTCACATGCACTTACTATTATGAATAAATTAATGCTATGCTAGATGCCACATAAATATTTTTTTAGTGTCGAATAGGTGAATTAATGTTATTGATAGTATTTTCACTAGCGTAATTTCTTAATTGGCAGCTGTAAGTCACATCACTTGGTTCAGGGTAAAGGAAAAGAAATGCAAACTAGATGCGTAGTTTTGCCGAGTAGGACTGTATTACTACGTGTCCATAGACCTACTGATTATTATATAACATAGTATCTGTATACATATTACTGTATACTGTTTTTGTACATCATTTTACATACATTTTCTAAGAATTTTATTAGACTACTAGACTTATCATAATATATACTATACATATAGGCTACTTATAGTAGTGGAAATAATCAAATATCTTGTACATATTGATACTGTAGTATGGGAAAAGTTATTAGGGTGTTCAAAGATCGAAAAGAGAAATTTACGCTATTGTTGGGTAGGTGTACGGTACTCGCATTTAGGGTAAATGTGGAGTGCAATGAGCACAATTTCAACCTTCTTTTCTGCATGAATTAGATTTTTTTGGGAAGCAATTTACTATGGTACTAGAACCCAGTTTGTACAGTCCAAACTGACTACACTTGTAAACAAAGCATGGACCAGGTTGGATCAACCAACAGATGTCACTGAAACAAATTGTTTGAACTTGAATTTTGGGTTTCAATCAGTACCCAAACCTAATATTTCAATTATGTACCTACACATTTCTAATCACAGGCAATAGCTGTGTATTTCAGCAATATCATGATCAGTATGAAAGGATCAAGACACGTAATTGCCTGGATTTATCAGCTCACAACAATCGTCAGTATTTATGACACAAACATTAACTTGAGTGATTGACGATAAGAGAATTATAAACTGCCGATTCAATAAAAATTGACATCAACCCAAACATGAATCAACAACCAATCAAAATTAAGGTAATTGACTAATTGCACTTTTCACTGCTTTCTCAACCGTCTAACAAATACCAGTGATATAGTCCAGGTATAAGTGATAACATCGATTCTAATGAAAAACGATTCTCAAATTGAAAAATCATTTTTTTTTTCATCTTTCATTTCATTTTCTCTTTTTATTTCTTTTTTTTTAGGGGGTCAGTGCTGTACTTCTTCACGTCGCAATACGTGCTCATTTTGTTGTCTATATTATTTTATATTGTTGACATTTTACTATCTGGATACAGGCTATCCCTTCAGTTACGTCTGACAGCCCAACATTGACAGAAATACCCGAAAGGTACAGTACAGCTCAAAGAAGTCTCTAGCAGCTTATTTTTCACGTGAAATGCCGTGAGAAGGATGAAAACAAGTTTGAAATTACCCAACTTTTTTTGAGGGTGAAAATGTTTTTTTCAAAATTGATTTTTAATCGATTCTAGAGCTTGAAGAATCGATGTCATCACTACAAGTCTTCTTTGACATGAAAGCTTGGAGATTGGAGGCATTCATGTTTATCCTGACATTATTCTTTGTTATCAGTTGGCAGTTGCCAAACTAAGGCCCCAACATGAATAAACTTTCCTGCATTAGTGGGAACATTATTTGTGAATGTGCCTTTAGGAACATAGATAAATCAAAACCAGTAAATGGCAACATGAATATTTGAGAAAAGTTCTTTTTAGGATTTTTGAACACCCTAATGGTAATTCTGAGGCAGCTGAAGGCCGGTGTATATGTGAGATATTTTGTTATCAGCTCTGGTCATGGTGATTTTGTATTGTTCATTTCATGTTTTGTGTTCAATGTATATTTTGCTTATAATTAGTACATAGTACGACGATACATATTAATAGTACACTTGATACTTATCTTCATTTGAATACTCTTAAACTTTCTAATTGTTTTCTGAAAGGTTTGAGAATCAGGTAAATACTGCCTTTATTCATCTATTTCATTGCTGTAGACTATTTCTTAATAGGTGTAGTTCTACTTCTGCTATCAACGCATCAGGCCTTCCTGTTTAATGACCTGTGACATTATCTTGACATTTTGTATCGTGAAATCAGTAACAGCTCAAGTCATATGCTTATTGGCCACAATCAGGGGCGTGCTTTGGCAAAAATGCCTGGTAATAGATAGAGGAGACACGTATTATAGGAGAGCGTGCAATAGGTGAGAGAAGCACAATTTTGGATTATTCATTATTTTTAAATTTGTTCTCACTTTTCAGGCATTTCTGGTAGTAAAATGGAGGAATAATTGGAAATTTCTTTCAGAGTTCATGAGTTGGCATTCCTTTTGTGTGTAGACTTATTAGACAATTATAATCAACCCTTGACAGCTAATCACCAGACTGTAAAAACAAAACCAGTCTGAAGTTCACGGCAATACCTGTTTGTTATGTGTGAGGAACATGAAATACATTTCTCAATTTTTGTCCTGCTAATTGTAGATGTGCTCAATCTATTTAAACCTCTAATACAATAACTTACATTTTTTCTCAGCTGTTTTTTTTTCCAAGTGTGCAATGTTGAAAACCATGCATAGGGATTGATACAAACTAAAGAGAGTAGTAAGAACTGAAAGAGTGGCTTGAATTAATAAGAATTTGTCTTCATATATTTTTATTAAAAATAAATACTGTTTTGAGTAGTACTAAAACATAACTCGATAATAATGTTGCATTTATTTATATTATGCCTTATGCGTCAGTTCCACATTTGCTGATTCCATTCAAAATCAATATAATGCTGTCAAGTGTCCAACTATATTGTCAGTTTATTTTCTATTGTCACGGTATAGGCCCTGTTTCCACTGCCAATGCGTGCAAACTCTCACTTTGGGATTTAGCCAAATTAGTTGGTCATATGTAGTTACTCATAGTTCAGTGTTGAAGCATATTTCAAAGACTTCAGGGACCAGTGCCCGCAAAAGTAATCGAAAGGCTAGGGCTATTGCTTCCCTGGCTAGCACGCCCCTAGTCTAATCTTAGTAAAATAAAAAATGCCACTGTGTCAAGTTCGGCCCTATTTTAGAAAGTACAAATAATTTAGAATCAATTATTGCAAGTCATTCCTTCATCTAACTCTTCCAAATTGTTGTTTTGTTTCAAGTAGATCAACCCGAATGTACGTATTTTTGTAAGGTAGGCCCTACCGGTAATCAAGTTTTATATGTTCATATTTTACGATTTCTGGGAAGGCCTGATCAACTAGTTTTTAAAATAATACATATTTTTTGCTCAATGAACAAAACAGATCCAAAGAATTATTACATCTAAGTTATTCTCCGGCAACTCATACGATGAGTGACGACTTCTAATTTCAATCATTTTTATAATGCCTTGCTATTTTGTAGACAGAGACTGGTTGTATTGTTGATTCTCTGATCCGAATTATTATGCAAAAGTCGTCACCGCAATATCTAACCAACTAGATTATGAATATATTATCTAGGCCTATAGAAATTAGAAAACAAAACTGTACATCTAGTGAATGCCATTGCATTTGCAATGTAATAATGTAGGTCTACCATATATTTTCAGAGCTACAATTTTTTTATGTAGCAATATAAAGCAATCGGTATGTTTCTTCTTGTAATTATCAAACTTTACTATTCTTTTGTTCTAACCCAAAAACTGTTATGATAAATTATACTTTGCATACATAAATGTATGGTACTGTATATGTGCACTTATATGTGTATCTCATTATACCATGTGAAACCTATTCTGTATGTATGTAACAATTATTTTTTCATTTGAGTGATGCCTAATTTATTTTACCTTCAGTACGTTGAATGTAGAGTGGATGAACAAAGTGTGAATATATTATATGGATATAATAATCAATTTTAATTATTTTATATTTGTTTCCTTCATGTTCAAAACATTTCCTCCTCTCCTTTCATAGTAATACCTATGCCTAGGGTCTAAAGGTGAACAACTTGCAGAGGTTTGGAAGAACAGTTGAAATTCATTGTCAACCAGTACGAACGATACAGAACTATTCCCATTTGTAATTAAGGCTCCAAATGTGAAGAAAAATTATAAATAGTAGTCAGATAACAAACAGATACTGGTAGATAATTGTTGGTTATATATTATCATGTGTACAAATTTCGATTTTTTTTTTTATAGAAATGCAATGCCAAAGTATTTTCATCAAGTTTGATATTGGATATTGATATTGACCCCAGGAACAAATTTTTCTATTTATCTGAAACAAAATGAGAGGAGATACAATGTCCCTGTTTGTATCATATTCTCTTTTTCCCTAAATTGCACTAGTTTTCTTCGGGTAAAGTTAAAAACAGTCCGTCTGCTACAATGGTCCAAATACTGCAGCTCAAAATTAAAGTGCTCATCCAAGTTGTTGCCGTGAACACTAAATAACATGCCACGTTTCTCGTACGCAGTTAGTTGTGGTGTTTATCATGATTCGGTGTTCCTAAAGTGCCCTTCCCTGCAACCACCCCCCTCACCCCATCCATATTGCCATCTGCGACTCGATGACGGAAGTCGATTTCCTGGTATCATAACACAACCAGATATTCCAGGTAGCCGAAATCCAGATGAAATGTCAATCTTATTGTTGGTCTTTTCCGGTCCCACCCTCATTACCTTCCGCTTTTCACAGCCAGTCTTTGCCGTTTGTCTCAATCTGATCCGTCCAGGGGTTCTCGAGATTTTGGAATTGCAAAAAGGTCACAGATAGACAAAGTACTTTAAGTAACAAAGAGATGGACAATTATAATCATGGGATTTCAATCAAGAAATACTGTAATGTCAAATAAAACAATAACGTTTGCAACTACAATACATTTAAACTTTGTATTTTTATTATGAAAAACATTGAAATTATGTGTAAGTTCGTGCCAATACCAGCATGTGGCTAGACTTCAGAAAATATGCCATCCCTGGCCTCAGTCATGAATCGTCTGCAAAGGGTTGAAACATTTAGATACAAGCATTGTACTTGATGTTGGACTTCACGCTATCATCCACATGGCACATTAACATTGGTCCAGTGGTGAGCGCCTGTGTTTTGTATACTGTACCCCAGCAGATAAAATTCTACTACAAGCAACTCAATTGCAGAAAGAAGACGTAAAGTTGGTCTCAGGTATCTAAACAAAGCTGTATCTGAGGAATCTTGCTTGGCGTGATCTAGCATATTACCGTATGTATTAAAATCTGAATTTAGAGGCAAAAATTGTCATCCAAGGAAATTGTTTCCACCCAGGTACCAAACAAACACTGGACACCACTGGCTGTTGGGTAGAACAATACGACACTGGAACAAGTTACCAAAATCAAAAATGACTATGAGTAATGTAGAAACACTTGAAGAATTCAACCTGGCTATAGGATAATAAGAAAAAAAACATTTTGTAATCATCTTCACACCACTGATAATTTGTTATTGTCCAAGTGTGTACTAAACGACCTATTCTATTCTAGAAATTAAGTAGTTTTGTCAATAAGGTTATTAGAGAAGATATTTTATTAAACCATAAAAGCAAGCTCATCTGCAAAGCAAAATATATTGTAAAGTATAAACTATAAAACCAAACTTTTCTTTCAAGCAAAAGTTATAGTGTATCAAGTCTTTGCACGAACGATTCTTGCATGCAACTGTTTGCAGTAATGAATTATAAAATAATAAAAACATCATCTTGAAATGACGGCTGGGATTATAACGAATTACAGTAATTATGCACTTTGTGACAAGGTAGGACTTACAGTTTACAGTGCTTTAAATGTCTGGTTTAGGCATTAGCTTTGTTCAACAAACTTTCACTGAGTCGTGGTGTCCTTTGTAATACGGTACTGATAAGGCTACATTACTGTACGTACAGTAACAAGTAGCCCTACTGTTGACAAATTACTGGAATACCGTATATGAATTTTGGTAAACAATTATAAAAAGAACATTGATGATATAAATTACAAATAATAATAGCTTACTACTGTACAATACTTGGAATAAAAATAAGTACGCTTAATCTTCTTGTGAAACATGCGCCTTCTTGTGAGCTTTACTCGGTTTTGACTAAGCCTCGTGCTATGTAGTTCCAATATTCACTGCGAATTGTGTCGTACTTCTTAGAGAGAGCCTCGCAGAGCTAAGGAAAAAAGATATCTCATAGTATTATAACCAACATTTATTGGTCGCTGGCAAGATTGTTACAGGATAGTGACCAATGAATAAAATTAATGAATACATGAAAACATTAAGAGATCAAAGTAATATGAATAAGAAAAAAGAGTGAAAGAGTTCAAATAAGAACAATAATTGGTAAGGGACAAAATCAAACCATTACAAATAATAATAGTAAATATAAAATAAATTCTGAGTCCATGAATGGAAAGTCAGTTAGAAATAAGATCCTTAGAATGTGCATTGAATATTTCATAGACTTGTGTATACCGAGTACTACTAACTTGGTATTTTAACTTTTAAGGAATTATCTAAATACACTAAGTAGGCCCTACTCTAAATAATATAAATTACTGTATTTGTATCCACTAAAGAAGGTTCAACTACATTTGAAATGTATATGTTCCTTATAATATTATCAAGATGTGCTTGTTTTGTGCTGAAATGTGCTCTTGAAAACTCATTTTGTGCTGCCACTGTTTCATAGTTGTTCCACATTCAATGTGGGGGGCCAAATTAATGGGGGGTAAATATTATCCGGGAAAACAGTCGGGTATCTTAGGAGAATAGGTCAGATCTCTTACTGGACTAGAATTATGATCTACAATAGTTTAATTAAACCTCATTTTGAATATGGTTCGACAATTCTATACCAAGCATACAAGAATGAGATGGGACTATTACAGAAACTCCAAAATAAAGTGATGAGATGTTTACTCAGATGTAATAAGGATACACCAATCCTACAAATGTTAAGAATGACTGAGTGGCTAAGTGTCAATGACAATGTTCTATTATTAGTTTTAGTATTCATATTTAAGATTAAGTTAGGCCTTATGCCAGAATATTTAGGTGATAAAATAGAATCTACTAAAAATTTCCATAATATTAATACGAGAAGGGCTGTTGATGGGTTGGGGTGTAGAAGAATGTGTCTCAGAGAGAATAAATGGTTCAATTCTGTGTTCAATGCAGGAATGAAAGAGTATGATAAGCTACCTCACACCATTAGAAACTTGAGAAGTGTAGGATGTTTCAAGGGTAGGTGCGTCAAATGGATTAAAACTACTCACGAATACTTATGATTTGTCTATAATATTTAAGAATTAGGCCTAAATACTTGTGATTGTAATATGTTTTTGTATAACACAATATGTAATGTAGATTAATCTTGACTTTCATCTGGATTGTTTGTAATGAATGTGTAAAAAAATTGGCTTCTGAGCTATCAAATAAACATTATTATTATATCTCTTCTCCCATCCATAAGCAATGTACAGTACAGTGAAAACTCTATGCATCGTTCCCGGATCCATCGTTTTCCCGCTTCCATCATTCATTTTGCCCCACCCTACTTCAGTTTGACCAGTGATGTTAAATTTTCCTGGATGGATTGTTTATTTCTCCTGGTACCTTGAAATGGTAGATAGAGGTTTTACTGTACTTCTTTCTAGTTCTTCCCTGATAACACTAGAATTCCTGAGGAGGTACTGAGTCCCTCACACTGGGCATTGTGCGCGCCTGAAGAGTGCCTCGGGACTGCCCGTGTTATCAGGGTTTATTCTATGGTAGTACCCTTCCAGAAGCTTATAAAATTACCATGACATGTGCATCCTCTTATGATTCTAATCATAATAATTCTTGTTTCATAATGATCAATGATTCATAATTCTTTTGCAGTACCTGTGATAAGGTCTATATGGTCTTAGGAGTCGCCTTGTATCCGACAGATGAAAGATGAATGATGAAAGATGGTTCTGATTGACCTTCCTCTGTATCTTATACTACTAGAGCACGAACGGTTAGCTTCTTCATCTTTCATGGATACAAGTACAGTACCGGTAAATTATTAGGGGTGTGCAAGTCCATGTGATTTCGAGCCCAAGTCTCCAACATAATTGGACTCGTGTAAAATTATTCAGAAACGTTTTTCTAATCTTTTGTGCCTCAGGCATTTTGATCAAAGATCTGAGATCTTTTGATCTCATTGGTGTATGAACCAGTGAAATCACTGAGATGGATCACACAGCCAGTCTGCAAATCCACAGGTTTCTATACTCTCTCAAGTTAAAATATGAATCAAAATCACAACCACAATGTGACTTCGAGAACACAACTTCAAAAACTTGTATGAAAATTCTATCACGTAGTAATTCAAGATATCCAAAATTTGAAATTTGCATATTTCGAACATATTCAAATGGGCATGTCAATGTTGATTAATATGTTTAATTCAAATTTCAGCTAAACAGTAATTGAAACTGAAATTACGACCCTTCAATTGCTTCAACACTGTTTTTGAATTGCAAAATTCGAAATAGTTTGAGTGAATTCCTTGAATTGTTCATTATTTTCCCAATTTCCACCCTTTTTATTTTACGCCTAAGAACAAGCCATAGCACGTTGAGCTGTTCCCTGCTTTGTGTGTGTCATTTGATCATGATGAGCTCGGAACAATCGTTTGTAAGACTGGATGTGTCAACATATAACAATGAGACCATCAAAAATGAGACCATTAAATTCTTACATACAAACAAGTTTTATTGTATAGAAGACTATTTTAATTCTTAATCAGGTTTAAATCATTGACACATAGGCTATTACATTCTATCCTATTATTTATATTTATGTATTACAGTTGAGGTGGCATATAACGAATTTCAAGGGGAATAAAAATCTGTTCGTAAAAACAGAATTTCGTTATAGAGATTTATTGCTCTTTTTCATAACAGCACTTGAATTTTAGAGATTTATAAAGATAGGCCTACATTTACGACTTAGGCCCTAGTATAGTACTGTATTAGGTGACATATTATCATCGCATCGTATCATCACTTAGTATGTTTGTAGAAAGTAATAGAAAACAACAATGTCCTTTCATAAAGAACTCATCATCTGCCATCACATAACACCACCACTCCCCACTTCTCGTGTTTTATTTCCTAGGTTACAGGACACTATCACGAATGGAAATGAAGGAATGTAAACAAAAAATAGATAAACAAAGTCATTGAAGATGTCACCATCACGTTATTATTTATCGTGCGTTGAGCGAATGTTTGGGTTTGGGCCGTTCCACTGTGCGTGGGACGGGGAGGGAGGGGGGTGCAGCAAGAGTTATGACCACGTGCTGTACGCGTCACCAGCTGCTAAGATGCACAGTCCGTTCAAAATAAATGTAACCTGAAAATAAATTCACGCAAAATGCTCCGATTTTCGAATATTTTGTTGGAAATAGCTGAAAATAATGAGCAAAATATGCTGTAAAGTGACAAAAAATTCGTAATAACCGAATTTTGATATATAAATCACTTCGTTAAAGGTCTTTATTTAACATTGTAAGGATAGGAGATTTGAAGGGGAATAGTAATTAATTCGTACAAACCGAAATTTCGTTAAAACCGAGTTCGTTATATGTGGGCTTGACTGTATTATTATAATTTTCTTTTCTAATATCTCTGACAATGTTTATACAATTTTAATATTGTTCTTTAATAAGAAACGGCAATAAATACAAATACAAATACAAAAAAACAATCGCACGGCGTTGGAGCTAGACGAGTAGGCCTACAAACAATCAGTGAGGCCACTCTCAAGGGCCTCATACGTAGTTTCAGCCGGTGGCATAGCTTTCTCTCGCGCGCAATACAAAATTGACTAAATTCTAAGCGGGAAGAGTGATGATTTTCGTGGTAATAAGTTCTTTGATTAATCCGAATTTTTAAAAATCAAAATCATTTTTTGAGGATCCCTTTCATCATAAATGAGGGTTAACTGTAAAGTAATATTACATTTCATCTGAAAGTGATGCGATTTTCCTTTTGGTTGATTTTGTTTGATTTCGTGTTAATTTTGTCTACAATTTGCACTCTGGACAATCATGGAATACAAGAGGTGATGGTTATCCTCAAAATTTTCTTCACTTCATTTTTGGAATTTGGAAAAATAACATTTCCAATAATTTCAATAGAGGACCAATTCATCATTTGGAATCTTTGTAACTTGACCCAGTCTGATTAAATATGTACCGGGAGACCTATACTGAAACTAGCAATGAAATTATTGATTCTCAACTGGAAAAATAGGCGAGACAGGCTCATTCTACATGTCCCATTTTTCTATTCATTAGGCCCTACATTTATTATTTTGCTAAAGACTCGAGCTTGACTCGTGAATCTCATTCAAACTCAACTTGGACTCGAAGCCAAAAACATGGACTTGCACACTCCTATCCTAGTGATATTGTGTAGAAACTGCATATTCCCATAAAAAGTAGTTCTTTAGAACTCAATTCTGTTAATACCCACAACACAGCTATTTGAAACACTTCCATTTAAATCTGATTTGATTTTAGAATGCATTCGTAATTGAATTTCCTTCAGGTAGCATGTTTCAAGTTTCAGTGGCAAGTAATCATTTGATTTATTTCACCCACCTCAATAGCCCGTTCTCTATTCAGCTGGCTCTTTCCATCCTCCGTATTCATTTGTTCTTCGCACACGTCAACTAAAAAACCCATTAGATACGGAGACCGATTGCCCGTAGCGTATAAGTTATTGCAGAATTCAACAACATCAGCAACTCCACTCAGCCCTGCCTCGTGGTGGGACAGTACCCTAGAACACAAGTCACACTAGAATGGATGTCTTCTTAACTGTGGGATGCTAAGTAAAAAAACAAACAAATTGAAATGTATACAGTAGGCCTACAGTATTGGGAAAATTGAAATAACAGTAATGGAAAATCATACTATAATAAATGGCCTACTCTAACGGTAGTAGCTCATGTTGGATTTGAACTTGATAGATCTTTAGGTTAATACAGCGAAACCTCAATGTATCATTATCGGATTAATTTCTTTCCGGCTTCCATCATGTTTATCCCACCCTACTCCCATATTAACTACAACCAATTTTTGTTTGCATCCTTTAATCCTGAATGAATGGTTTCTTCCCGGTCCCTTGAGAAATATTCGAGGTTTCAAAATACAGTAAACCCTCATTAATCCAAACTCGGTTAACTCGAAATTTGATATATTTCGAACTTGAAGTTTCAATATAGGCATTTTAATTAGACGAGCTTTAGCGAGGATTCAATTTGACATACTGAAAAAAATTGGTGTTCGTTTTTATGTTTTTTTTTTTTTTTTTTTTTTTTTTATGTTTTTTTGTCGGTTCTCCACAGGTCAAACGGCTACAGCTATCAACTTCAAACTTTTTTTCGTCATGGTTCCTCATCTAACTTAGATCTGTATAGTTTTGTGGCATTATCGGGTGGTAACTTTTTTTTTTATGAATTTTAGAAATTTCAAAAATCCCCATTAGAATAACCCGGAGGAAAATACTTGAAAAATCAAAATTTTTCAAGACCTCTCAAATTTTCGCCGAATATAAAGGAAACTATTAAGTACATTTTGAGAGATTTTTCGCATCAAACGGATGAGAAATAACGAAGAAAACGCATTTATAAAGCATTTTCCCATCAATTTAGGCTATTACGGGAACCAATTAAATCTATAGCAACAAGTGTCACCAATTAATTCAAAACGATTGAAATGAATGGAGAGGAAGGCCGTGACATAACTGATTCTCGTAAGGTTTTTGAACGTTTGGAGTGATCCAAGGTCTGTAGATGTAGATTGGGTTGACAAATTATTTTTCATTCTAGATTTCTATACCCCTAAGCTCGTCTAACAACGCGCATCCCGCGTTTTCCTAGTTATAATTAAGATAGACATACGTAGTTGATCTGAATTCTAGCAAAACCGTAATTCAAACTCATATTTTACTCTTCAATTGCTTCAACTCTGTTTTCTGATTGGATCATTCGAGTGAATTCCTTGAATTGTTCATTATTGTCCCGATTCTCATTTTTTTATTTGACGCGTACGAATAGGCCGAAGCACATTGAGCTTTGTGTGTCATCCGGCCTAGTGGTCTGATCTAGACGAACACAACACCATGCGAGCTCTGAACGTTCATACGTTGCACCATCGACTCGGGACGGCCAAGCGACAATAGAAGCGTATCATATGACGATCGCGCGTCGTCGAAGCTAGCGAAGAACACACGATCAGTGAGGCTCCTAACAGCGGTTTTTATTACGTAGTGTCGGCCGGTCGCATAGCTTTCTCTTGCGCGCAATACGAAATTGACTAAATTCCAAGTGGGAAATGTGATGATTCTCGTGAAAAATAGTTTTTTGGTAAATCTGAATTTTTATAAATCAATTCAATCATTTTTGGGGGGATTCCTATTATTTTGGATCAATGAGGATCTACTATACTGTAGCCTAATTGTTCATAATTTATTTACAGTGCTCAAAATTGTTTTTATTTTTTCAATTAGGTTTTCACAGTGAAACCTCTATCCATTATTTTTCAAGGGACCGAGAAAATGAAACCATCCATCCAGGCAAATTTGACATTGATTATATGGGAGTGGGGCGAGAAAAAAAAATGATAGTAAGTACAAGCAGGAAAACGATATAGATCTGGGAACGATGTATAAAGAGGTTTCACTACAGTACTTCTAAATCAGAAGCTACTGAGTAAAATGTCAAATCATACTTTTTGACCGCACATACATGAAAGTTAATCAATCAGCGATTTACTTCAATTTATCTGCAATAAGGTTTCATTAAATCATAAAGGAAAATTAAAGCCTGCATCATATAAATTTAGATTGATTACTTTTGTTGAAATGCAAGTAAAATATATTCCCGATAATACACAATATAATTACGCTATAAATATCAGGGGTGGGCGACTTTGAGAATTCAAGTTCGAGTCAAGTTTGAGAGAAAATCGCGAGTTTGAGTTCCAAAAAAATTGTTAGGCCAAGATTTGCATATCAGTACATAGCAACCTCTGGACCCTAGAATTCGAAAAAAAGTCAAGTTCTATATTTGGGACAATACAAGTACTGGTAGGCCTAGAGGAAAATTAGAAGAAACGATAATACAAAAAAAAATCAACTCGAGAATTCGAGTGCTCACACACCTCTTGTGAATATGTTTGTAGGTGGGCAAAGGAGGGGACTTCAATTTTTTCTTTTTGTTCTGGTTCCACACAGAAGAGAAATAAGGTTCTGGTTCCACACAGAAAAAAATAAGGTTCTGATTCCAGCACCAATCCAAATCAATGTTCTGGTTCTTTAAGGATTCAAACAGTTCCTGTTCTATTTGCCAGCGATAATTTTTCATATACCGGTATTATGATTTTATAGCAGGAATAATATCCAGAATATGGCAATTGGCAACCAAAGAATAGAAAACTATTTATATTTTTTCTAAATAAGAGTAGTTTTTCAACTAGATGGCTTCATTCTTTTGTGGAAAAATGTTCTTACTTGCTACCACATACAGCTTTTCTACAATTATTAATTGAAATTAATAAATGGGATTGAGGGCATTTTGAAACAACGAACCAAAAGACAAAAGCTCCTAGTTCCGGTTCTTACAAAATAAAAGAAATGTTCCGGTACCAGGAAAAATGGATGAAAAAATTAATTATATTAAATGATACCTGCACTAAAGAACAACAAAAGTGCATGGAATTTTTGCTCCTGGTTGTTGAGACTGTGCCACAGACCCAGTATGTCTGGGGGTCCAGGGCTGTACCCCAAACATGATACCTGTTGATTTAAAAATATATTCTCCTCCACTCAAATCAAAGTTCTCATTAGTGATGACATTGATTATCAAAATCGGGAATCAATTCTTTAAGCTCCAGAATCGATTAAAAATCGATTGAAAAAAATAAAAAATTTCCTCAAAAAAAGTTGTGCGATTTTAAACTTTTTTTCAACCTTCCCGCGGCATTTTACGTGAAAAATAGCTGCTAGAGACTTCTTTGAACTGTACTGTACCATTCGGGTATTTCTGTCAACGTTTGGCTGTCGTAACCGAAGGGATAGCTTGTGTCGTTCTCCTCTCTTTCCCCTTACCCCACTCCCATCGCACACGCATCACATTCCACACCTCCTCCCACAACCGCACAAATAAACCGACACATCGAGACGAAAACTCCCGAGCGTTAGTGGAGTTAAATAATAGTAAATAAGAAATGGAGACGATTGCTCGAGACACCTATAGCTGTCAGTAAACTGTTCTTGTAAAATGCAATTGCAAGTTGCAGGTGGATGAGCATGTGTACATTGTAATTGTATCCTCAATCATGCTGATTGTCAACATATAGTAAAATCTCAACAATATAAAATAATATAGACAACGAAATGAGCACGTATTGCGACGTGAAGAAGTACAGCACTGACAAAAAAAATCGATTTGAGAATCGTTTTACATTATCAATTCTGAATCGATTCTCGATTAATCGATGTCATTACTAGTTCCTCTGCGTCTTCTCACATTTAGGCTTGTAGGTCAAGAGCAGCAAGATCATTATAGTTGAAGAGCCTGCCAAGTAATTCCTCACGCCCCTAATTACTCCCAACATGCATGTGCATTCAAATAAGGGAAGTTCAGGCTTGTACTTGATACTTCTGTGTAAATTGCATATCTGATTGAACAGACATGTTGAAATTTGAAATGAGTGCTTATACGGTATTGAAGTTTGTTTGGATGACAACAGCAAGAGGCCTTACCCTCTCAAATAATTCCATGCACTTTCATTCAGAGTGACATTTTTAATCTTCTCCATTGTGTACACCACTTCTCTCGAAATCACGTCCGCAGTAAAGCCACTTGTGTTTTTGATTACGAAATAACGCTGATTCCATGCCGAGTTATTGCGAATATCTTCGTTCAACAGTTTGTCCACATAACTCAGTTCGTTCTCGAAAAGTCTGAAACAACAGAATTACCTTTTTTAACCTGATGAACTGCCCTTAGTTAGACCTTAGCTTCCTCTAAAATACTAATTTTCAACTAGTAATAAGAGAACTGGATGTATGCCCTTATAGATAATTCAATGACAAATGAAATGAATTATCACAAAGAGACTCTGCGTACCCCTATTGAAATTAGACAGCAAACAACGTCTCTGAAATGATCCTATTTTGTCCGTGAAAAGTCTGTAAAATGTCTTTGTTTCAACCGTGTTTCGACCAGCCGAAACAGGGCAAAACACAGGTGATCGAGGACAAAAAGCCACAACTGTTTCGGTCGTTGTTTGTCCCTACTTGGTACTAAAAAAATCCGTAAAATGTCATTATTTAGGCCATTGTTTGTCTCTAGTTGGCTCGTGTATTGCCCCTGCTCCACGTGTTGATTACTCTTTCATAACTCCAATTATGTAGCCCAATTCATTATTAAATTAATTGTTGAATTATGCCAAATTCATGTGACGCATGCAAAAGGAAAACATGTTTTTTTAGGTCTAGATGAGTGGCTAGGTGTATTATTATTTGCTACAAAAAAATCATTTGGCTGAAGGCCGCCCCCAAAAAACATGTTGTCCTTTTGCGTGCGTCACAAAAAAACGGCATAATTCCACAGCTAATTTAATGGTGCAAAATTTAGCTGCAATTATTTAGAGTTATGTAAAGGTAACACGTAAAACAGGGGGCAATACACGGCAAAGAAGTTTTCTGAACCCGTATCTGTTACGCTAGGTCTATAGCTTGTCATTTTGGCAGCAAAGAATTCTCTTCAGTGATAGTGACAGCCAGGTCTATGCCATTTGTTAGTAGAATCACGTAATCCGGCCCAAAATAAATTGTCAAACAATTTTCTAAAATTCGTTGTAGTCTTCATTGCACTCCTCATCATCAAGTTGACTCAACAAGTACAAGTGATAGACTGGACACTGAATACTGCAATGGAATGTAGTGTGACAGGTAATAACTAGTTATTCACCCCCATTCAACCCCTTGCTTCATGTCAGATGGTACATTCTTTGTGCTTGAGACGATAAGAACTTCCAACACAATAACGTTTGACATTCCAATCGATTCCAAGAAACAAAAAACTTCTTCAAAGTCAAAAAAGTCCTTATATTGTCCCTGAAAAGTCGTTATTTTGTCTGTAAAAAGCCGGTATATGGTCCGTGAAATGGTCTTAGATCGGCCGTGTTCTACACCTTTTTCGGCCGTTCAATATCACTCAGTTTTCGGCCATGATTAGGCTCTGTTTGGCGCTGTACAACCGCATATTTCTGCAGTCTGTTGGCCTATCTATGTACTAGGGATAACATCGATCCTATAAATTCAGAATCGATTCTGTACTTCCCAGAATCGATTAAGAATCGATTTTTTTTCAAATTTGAAAAAAAAAATGTCTGTGTACATTTACATGTTTAAATATTCCCGCGCTGTTTTCATGTAGCTAAAACTGTTGCACATCGTGTTATATCAACTGTACCGCTCTGTCGAAGTGGCGCCTTCAAGGTCATGAACGAAGCTTTCTCCCCTCCATGATACACACACACACATTCTTCCCCACTACGCTGAACCACGCCCTTTGTCGTATAAATGATCCAATGGCGTTTGTCTCATTACGAAAACTCTCGACCGGACTTGGCGGGAGGGGAAGGTAAAAGATGGGAGGGGCTACAAAGAACATGTGCGAGCGATGGTACACGTGCGTCAGTCGACGTAAATGCTACAAATGTGTACAGTTTCGATCAAAAAAAAAATAGCAAAAAAATCGATTCTCGATTTTTAGAATCGTTTGGCACTAGAATCGATTCTGAATCGATTCTCGATTAATCGATGTTATCCCTAACAGCCCTGTTTTGTCCCTTAAAACTGAATTGTCCGTTTCAGCCGTGTTATTTCACTAAAGGTAACACACAACAACACTAGCCTGGACTCAAAATGAACAGCTGTAAAAAAAAACTGGAGGCACTCTCCCTCTCAAATTATTCGACAAACTTGACCAAATGTGAACCATATCTATTTCAGGCCAGATATGAAAAAAAAGAGGATTTTGATTTAAGATGACCAGTAGGCCTACATCAAGAATAAAATTGGGATTAATTTGATTTGTGGAGAATATAAATAAAAACATTCACACTACTAATACTGTTTCTATTTTTCTTTCAAGCAGACAGAATTGAATGGAGGTTATTTACTTGAAAGTACGAATGACCGACTGCCTGTGTTGCCATGCGTGATAGTTTTTGGCATCTTGAGCAAGTATTGTCTCCGTCAGACTTAGCTCTTGAGACCCGTCATTCAACCACTCAACAATCAGCCTGCGATGGTGCCTGAAACAGTAATAATATTAATATGGTCTAGTTTGAAGGCATAAGTCTACCAGTAAACCTTACATATAGGTACTATACTGCATAGGCCTTTGGTATAAATGTCTACAGAAAGAGATCTGAAAAAATATGATTGATGAATTTAATTATATTTATTTATTACCGTACAATCAAGTTCTTAATTTTGTCAAATTAGAGAGAAATTTAGACATCATATATAAGCCAGTGATTCACAACCTTTTATCAGAAGGACTATTTTATTCATTTTGCACTTGTTTGCAGGCCTTGGGCAGGCGGGTATAAACTCTGATTTGAGTGGGGGGAGGGGGGAGGCATGATTGTAAATCAAAAGGTATTATAATAGGGGCTCCGCTCTCGTGCAGACGGGGACTGCGGCAGAGCCACAACCACCAGAAGCAGAAAGTTTTGAGCCCTCTTATTCATCACAAAAGCATTGCTTGAATCACAAAAAAATTCAGAAATCACTTTGTCATTTACGTTGAGGTCAAGCCTCAAGATCCATGTGTACAGCAGGCCTAAGCCTACTGACATCAATATACTACTGATTTTTGAGTATTATTTAAAAAATATGTAAGACAAAATGTTATGACCAGCCTACAGACATGACCATGGTCATATGATAATGTCTCATAATATCATTTAATATAATATGATAATGATCATTGATCATCATTGATTTCTTGAATAAATGACAGCTTCCAATCAATTCTCAAAAACAGTTCACTTCATGTAGGCTATACAGTGATTTCAAAACATTTAGTCTATTGTTTCACAGAATTACAATCGATCATAAAAATCACTTTTGAAAACATGTTTTTACCATTTTATTCTCATTTGGGTATTATCAAATGTGATGAATAAAAAACGAATGCATGTATCCAAATATACTGTAGACCTACTAAGTAGGCTACACTATACCATAGATGGAAGATGTACTACCAAGACATGTCACACAATGTTGAAATAAACCATCCCCACTTTTACCCAACCACTTTTTCACCACTCTCTCCTAACCCCCTCACCTATAGTACCTGGCTATACAGATCACTAGAAATTACTACGAGGGCACTGAAGAGCGAATACTGGAATAGCGATACCACTAAGAGTGAAGGAGGGCTTGGCGCGTAGGAATGCCGTAGACAAGCTACTTTTTCGGGGAATTGGTTAGAGCACAAAGAAGCTGTGTTGGGGTTTTGGAGTTAGGTTTTGATCATTTCCTCGAATAGGCCATCCTCTTTCTAAGTAAACCCGCCAAGCCAAGTTCACTCTAAGTTCAGCTTCTTATCTTTATTCCAGTATTTGCTCTTCAGGTGCCCCATCACTGCAGGTTGAGTTGGTAATCTTGAGAGTTTGATTCGAGTTGTTAAGAAGAGAGAGATAATAACTCACCAAACCTGATAGTTCTTTGGATTATCTTCTATCACGTGTTTCACA
Organism: Brachyptera risi; assembly: GCA_964007535.1. Classification (NCBI taxonomy): domain Eukaryota; kingdom Metazoa; phylum Arthropoda; class Insecta; order Plecoptera; family Taeniopterygidae; genus Brachyptera; species Brachyptera risi. The sequence goes on from OZ023326.1 coordinate 57,903,857, forward strand.
TATTCCAACTCGGCGTACAAATCTTTATTGAGATCTTTCAACAGAATTCGTCTGTAATATAAAGTGAAGTACAATTAGGCCTAGTGAAGCTGAAGGTAGCTGGGCCTGGTCATTGAATTTGTAACCTTACAAAATCAATGGCCTGGTAGAGGTAAATAGTATTCTTATTCCTGGACGCGGCTTCTCTGTGAAGTGTTGATGGATTCGTTTCCATTAACGTTCAAGTATGGTTTGGCTAATAAATCGTTGTATTGGAGATGAAGCTTTCGTTATTCTCTTTTTTAACTGGCCGAATATTCCACTGTAAGTGATATACAGCACAGAGGCAAGTATTTGAGGTGAACTAAAAACTCAATTTTCGTTTTCAAATAACTATAAGCGGTGAATAGGTAGGCCTACCGGTATATTGACTATTTTTACAAAAACTGTTTTTAGTTGGTGAAATAGCATTTGCTGAGTTTTTCACCAAGTTTTAGTAAATTTCCACGGGTTTTGGTTTACCGACTCTTTAAATTTTTCAATGTGGATAGAACTTGATGGTAAATAATTACCATTATGTAGGCCTATGGTTATTTTGAATTATTTATTGAAATACAAAGGCAAGAAATACAAAGGGATTTTTTTTCAAATATTACATGCCCTTTTTAAAGCAAACTCCTCACTATGTAGACCTACCTGGTAACTGATCAACAATCAAAAAAGAAATATAAAATTGAAATAGTGGTGAAGGAATGATGAAAAGATGAAGGAATGATGGAATGATGAGATGAAAGTTTATTTCATGAGGTTATTCAAAAGATTTATTTTATGATCAAATGTTTTTGAATAGTGGAGAGTTGGTTGTGCCATTGTTAAGAAACTATCGCAGTATTGATCTGAACAACAGAGGGAAACCACAAAAACCCCTGGTCAGGATGGTCAACCATGGCGGGAATCGAACCCCTGTCTCCTGAATGAAGGTTTAGTGTGTAGCCACTCAACCACTCGTCTCAGTTTACATTTTTTTTGCATTCATGCAATATTCGTGAGTCTAAAAGGACTAAGGACATGATTGAACGAAATCGCGGAAAAGCATCATTTTGCGAAAATTCGCAAAAACAACAATAGGTTTTCTCCAACTTGAAAAGACCTCAAACCCTCAAACACAAACATATTGAAGAAAGAAACACTTTACAAACAATTCACATTCATCGGTAAAACCCCAAATGCTTACCTCTGATGATATGACAAGACTGTTGGTCTATCTAGTCTATTGTTCTTCTGTCTTTTTTAATCTATTCTTCTATCTACTCATTTATATATCTAGTTGTTAGTTTTTATATTTCCTATATTTGTGCAATGTGCAAATCTTTGGATTTAATAAATAAATAAATAAATAAAATAAATAGTCATAGATATATATTACTTTACCGAGATACGTTACTCCTGCTGCCGGCTAGCGACATATGATCGTTCCGATCTTGGCGGCTATTAAGGATCTTTACAAATAGCTTCTAAGCAAGGCCTTCTATATTATAACTAGAGATAGGATAGTTATGCAATTGCATGTTTTGATTTATGCATTAAATCCCATGCAAAAACGTGGATATATCCCTCCCTGGCAGTGGCGAGTTTAGCTTTTATGGGGCCCTAGGCGCAGTCTGATTCTAAGCACCCCCCCCCCCCCCCCTACATGTACATTTGGAGACATAGAGGAGTTTGACGTTTTCAGTAGAAACAAATCAAAATTATCTAGAAAAAAATACTGAAACGTAAGTTTACAGCCCAGAAACAGCGACCAATCTATGACTCATTGCATTTTCTGTTGAATGCAAGGCGCTCGTTTGAGTGTTGGCAATAGGCCTGTTTGTTTGTGTTGCACCAACCTGAACCAAAGTGTTGCTGGTGCAGAAAGGAAATGCGTCATATTACGGGTTTGGTGCAGGAAATGATCCCTAAATGTTGAGGAACAAACAAACACGATATTTTTTTTTTTTTTTTAATAACATCGAAACTTGATACAAAATCATTGTTCCCCAATTAAGGCTATGGATGAAAGATAGGATCGTTTGGACGGGGCACCACAAGGGCGATCTTACCACCCCATTTTGATTATTTAAAACTAATGGTCTTCAACACCAGGACTGCGCTGTCTGTGACCATAATTTTTCGCCGTAGATAAAAGTCTTTCAGTATAAACACACGAATGTTGATATCTTCCACTTTGAACTAAGTCTCTTGGGCAATGATTACTTCTTTCCCTTGACAGCAGATGTAAAATTGATCATCATACAAAAAGCACAAATTAAATTAGTGATAGGCCTATAATGTTATAATTAGGCCTATCGCTCTACTAATTAATGGTCGTGGCCAATTAAATAAATTAAATAAAAACACGATAGTACCGATTTCAACGATTCCTAGACGTGAATTTTGAAAATGGGGAAAGTTATTTGTGTAAAATCACCGGAGACGTAATTCTGCATGTCAACTTACTTGAAAATAATAACAACCCTTATTCAAATATACAATTTTTCATTCTCACCAGTACGTATTCAAGCGACAACAACTTGTAAGCCAACATAGTGTCCGCCTACAATTTGATTTTAGCGCCTGCCATCTTGAACTGAACCAAGCACACCAGCTCCGTAGCTGGTGTAGAACTACTTGAACTAGTGCAAGTGAACTGGGACAAACAAACACGAGAGTGTAGCTTTGGTGCAGCACCACAATAACAAACAAACACGAAAGTGCAAGAACTGAAGAACCAGTGCAGGTCAGATCTACTAATGGCTATAGATAATGCCCGCACAATGCGCAGGCGCAGAAAACAAATATACGTTACGTAAAGGGAACACATGAAATAACCGACTATAGACTCTTGATTGGTTGCAGCATATTACATATGGTAGCAGTTATAAGCAAATAGTGCATATTGCGTTTAATTTCTTTTTTTATTACGAAAGGTTACAAATATATTTAATAATTTAAAAACAAAGATATATCAAAAAAGTAATTTGGGGGCCCCCAGGGGGGCTCCAAAATCCGGGGCCCTAGGCGCGCGCCTAGTGCGCCTGGGCCTAAACGCTCCACTGCTCCCTGGTTCTAAAAATACCACTTTTATTTTGCATGTTTTGCATATTTGGGCACTTTTCTTTGAAATTGCATATTTTGAGGGGGTTTTTTGGCATGTTTTTGCATGTTTTGGCCTTTTTACCAAATCTTCTGAATATTCTCTTTGTTTTTTCAAATTATGTGTATAAAAAATGATATCAAACTACCCATTGAAAATTCAACAGGAGAAAAATCGATAACTTAATGAAAATTTCAAATCTTCAACATTGAAATAGTTATTTGGACAATTTCACTTTTTTGTTTTTTCTCTTCATGACATGCTATGACATTTTTTGTTTTCAAATCTATTTGTTATGAGCATTGAGGAGGGGGGGGGGGATGACTTTCCAAGTATAACACCTGGTAAATAGGTAATTACCTGGGAATACCTAGTTCCCAACCCTCTCAACCCATTCTATGAATGAAATGTTATCTTATCTCGAATTTTGTTATTGCAAAGTTGAGTCTTATGTGGAAGGGAAGTGAGTGGGTCTTTCCAAACATAAAACCAGGTTTATTACCTGCATGTAGTTACTACCTGGCATTCTGTGATGATTCCATCCCCTCATTCCCTTCTAACAATGAACTCATCAGCTCATTTCAGTGAGTCCACTCATGGTGCATTGATTCTTGAAAGAGTAAGGAGGTATCATTATAAAATGACAGTAGAGAAAGCGTCTTCAAGTGTAAAATTGGAACAGTGGATAAGCAGTCACAAATATTTGACAACTGTCGGCGCTGTTAAACTAAAAACTTTTATTTTTATAATACAAGTTTTGGGGTTTTTTACCTGCTAATCCACTGTTTACCTTATTTTTATGGATTTAGCATGTTTTGGCATTTGTTTTTGCATGTTTTGCATGACTATCCTATCTCTAATTATAACTAATATATATCTAATGTATGTGTGCAATATAGCAGAAACTTCCTGGTTTGCAAAGCGGTGTATTAAAATAAATATATACTGTCGAGACACAAATATGTAGGCCTACGCCTTCTAAACGTTGAGTAACGTATCTCGAAAATATATATATATGGTCTAGTCCTAGTCTATAATTGCAGGCCTGTACAGTTTGTGTAAAAGGTTGAACGAATCAAAAGCGACCAAACAGATCGCTTACGGTACTAACAAAGGTGTAATGTAATGTAACGCAACATCAAAAAACGCATTTTAGCAACAGTAAGATTCCAGTTGAAACGTGTTGTTAGCCAAGGTCGGATTTAACAAATCATTGAATAATCGTGCCGTGGAAGCTTATTATGGAAACAAAGCTTTACCAGTACACAGTACTTTGATTTTTGAGTGATTATGAAACAGATTCAATTACAGTAATAATTTAGGATTAGCATGTTCTCCCTGCTAAGTATCTAAAAACCCGTAGACCTAAGTAAAAAGAACCGGTATCTAAAACAACCAATGGCATTACCGTAGGCCTACTGTTTACTATCTTGTCACTTGCGACATGCACTAAACCTAGATTTTTTACAGGAAAAGGCAAATGCAAAAATTAGTACATTTTTCCATTAAAAGATCTTTGGATTTTAATTGTGGATAAGTTTTATCTGCATTCCTAATGCCTAGCCTAAAAGACTTCTCACCTGTTTTAGTGTACCGGTATGCTTTTACTTAGCTAATACTGGTGGTACCAGTAAATTACCTGTATTGCCACACTGTATAATTGGCTGGATTCAGCTCCAACGCATCAACGGTGAGAAGAAGGGCTCGGTCTGATTTCTCATTAAGTTGGAGAATCGCACGGAAATAGTCGTATACATCTCGAACTGAAATTAATATGATACAAGTTACAGTATTAAAGTAATAACAGGCATTAAACAGCCTACCAGTCAGTGTTGGGGAAGTTCACTTATGAGAGGAACTTTTAAATAGTTCAGTTTATGTCAAATAAATTGAACTTTTAAAAAGTGCAAAGTAAGTTTTCGTGGCTTTGCGGTGAAAGTTCAAGTTCAAATTCAAAAAAACATATGTTCATCCAAAAATTTACCTTGAAAATTATAGGGAAAAAAGGGTTCAAAAATAATATATGTAGGCCTACACACACATTTTCTACAGTAGGCCTGAATGTCTCAACTTAATTAGTGATTGATAACAGCTACAAGTCACAACACGTCAACCTTGACCACACGTGGCTGCAGGCTCGCCTGGTGACTATATATATATATATATATATATATATATATATATATATATATATATATATATATATATATATATATATATATATAGATATAGATATATAGATATAGATATATAGATATATAGATATATAGATATATAGATATATAGATATATAGATATATAGATATATAGATATATAGATATATAGATATATAGATATATAGATATATAGATATATAGATATATAGATATATATATAGATATATATATAGATATATATATTGATATATATATAGATATATATATTGATATATATATATATATATATATATATATATATATATATATATATATATATATATATATATATATATATATATATAGATATATATAAATATGTATATAGATATGTATGTAGATATGTATGTAGATATGTATGTACCGGTATATGTATTTAAACTTATAGATATATATTTATATACCGGTATATATACATAGGCCTACCGGTATATACCTACGTATATACATTCGGGATAGACTGTAAAATAGTCGATCTCACTCCGAATTTGGATGGGGAAGTATACGGATAGTGCGATCGTGTCGAATAGGATTACGAGGGATCTAAAATTATGAACTTCCAAATGAACGTTTTATTCTGTTAAAGATCACTGAAAAATCAAAAGTGAAGAAAGTTCTAGATCGTCGACTGTAAATGTAACGCGTTCATTTTCAAAATTCATTACCCAACACTGCTACCAGTATATAAATATCAGATAAATATTATATTATTTATAAATATATAAATAATATCCCAAACTGAAATAACACGGTCGAAACGGACAATCAAATTTTAAGGAACATTGATGGGCAAACAGAGTCTGCAGAAAGATGCGGTTGTATACAGAACCAAAACAGGGCCAAAAACTGAATGATATTGAACGGCTGAAATAAGGGGTAAAAGAGGGCCAAAACACAGCCAATCTAAAACCTTTTCACAGAAAATATACCAGCAGGGACATTTTAAAGACATGATTTGCTGTCCAATTTCAGTAGGGGTAGGGTAAGGTTTTGTGTTGGAATGGACAGCTAGATAGTAATTTTAGGGTTTAGGCCCTGCTCTAGCCTACTAACCCTAAACATTGAGATAGTAATGTCCTAACATTATTACAATCTCAATGCCCTAACCATCATCTACCACCACTCAACATAACCTTAAAACAGACTGGTTAAGGATATGGCATATACTAGGGGTAGGCCTATGAGTTCGACCAATTCCTGACAAGGTAATCTTATCGTTCAACGTACCATCGCTAATTTTTGTCCGATATCCTTGTTTGAGGTGTTTTCTGATAGATCTTGTTTGTATGGATGATGTAGTGTTTGGACTTTTTGTGTTTTGTTTGTTTTAATATGGTTTTTACTCACTTGAAGTTGATGCTTTGTGATCTGACTAAGACGACAACGGTGGACAGTAGGTTAGGTTAGGGTCAGGTTAGTGTATAAACCTCGCGTATACCGCCAGCCGGCGGAACGGAGCTTATATACTTTAATAAAAATGAAGAAAAAATTGAAAAAAAATGAAAAAAAAATGGCGTGGTACGATAATCAGTAATTTTACCTATATTTTTTCAAGTAAATAAGTTCCGATCAATCTGTCGGCGGTACACGCGAGGTTTGGACACTAACCTAACCTTAAAAACCTAACCTACTGTACACCTTTGGCATCCTTTGGTGAGTAAAAAACATATTAAAAGAACAAAATACAAAATGTCCAAACTACAAACCATAGATATAATCAAGGTCTACCAGAAAACACCATAAACGCGAACATCGAACAAAAATTGGCTATGGTACGTTAATCTACAAAATTACGTCAATGGCTTTGGTAGTCTAGTGCCAAAGTCTATGCAACTCAGTGGTAAGCTAAATTACACCCAACCAGGGCCTACCATCAACTCGACTCACATTTCTCAGAGTATGCAATCGCCACAACTGCTGTCCCATCATTCTGTTCAACCGGACCTACATCTTTCCAATCAATTCTATCTCTATATGGTATCCAAATTCCTTCGTCGTAATATTCCTCCGAACTACTGTCACGATCGGCCATTGTTAGTAATCGAACGCTACAGGTAAGGTTAGTCACTCAAGACTTGCAATGTCCACACGGACCGTGAATGATCTGCTAGGACTAGGCTACGAGGATGATGTGTGTTGGCAATCAACTGAAAGCACATCCACACAGTATACAGTTTAGCCGACATATTCTAGCGGTAAAAATAAATAACAGTTCAACATTTCACTTTGTTGTCAGAGACACAACCTACAAAATTATGTATTTAAATGAAGTGTATCATTTTAATATTCATTGTCAATAGTGATTCTCTAAATATAATTAACCTATATGCTGCGTAATTATAGTGATATTTTGCGTTGTATTTTCAATTTAAATTCCCAGAGTCAAATTTATTTTGCTCTACGCAGACCTTGAATTTTGAGCCTAAACTGAATAGGCCTAGGCCTATCGACTTTTTGAAGTTCTTGTATTTTATATATTATTATCATGATGTGTTGGTCCTTATAAAGAGTATTTTATTATTATTCATTATTGCGTATTATTGGCGTATAAACAATGTTGTTTTAGACCAGGCCTAGGAAAGGGTGCAAAGGATTGCAGTTAGAAGGGTTACAGGTAGGGTTAGGAGGTGGAAATGGGGGGAGAATGAAAGGGGGGAGAGGGTGAGAATATTGGAGAGTCCATCTGAGATGATCCGAGACTTGGGATGGCGGGAATTGGAAATACGGAGAAAGGAGGATCGGATCTGTAATTTCTTCAGGGTAATGGAAGGAGAAGGGGGCTGGGGAGAGTTGAATAGGTTGATTGTAAGGAATGAGTCAGGGTATGGGGGTAGGCGAAGTCATGATAGAGCAGTAGTTATAAAGGGGGCTAGATTAGATGTCGGTAAGTTCTCTTTCTTGAATAGGACAGGTAGGGATTGGAATGGGCTTAGTAGAAGTATACTTGAGGAGGATGAAATAGGGTTGAAGCTATTCCGTCAGAAGGTTAGGGAGGCGATAGGATAGGATTGATAGGGAACTTGCCACCGCGCATTTATGTGCAACTGCAAGAGTTAATAATAATAATAATAATAATGTACAAACAAAAGACAATGGTTTTTCCAATTGATTTAGTTTTACCAAAGTCATAGGTTTTACATTTAGTTCAGGTTCAGAACGTTGCAAATTGGTTCACCCAATGTCGAATGGTTGAAATGCCGAGTGAAGTCATAAAGTAGCTTAAGCTACTTTATGACTTCACAAATTAATTATAATTAATTTACAATACACTCACTTCAATGAATGAATGAATATTAGGGTTTTAAGGCGCATCGACAGCGAGGTCATTTAGCGCCTACTCACTTCAACTATCGAGTTTATGCTTCAACAATTAATTTTATGACTATCAATAACGCATAGATCTAACCTAGGATTATAGCAGGTGGTCGAATTGGGAAATTTCTTATGGGGGGATGGTAACTCAAGTCACAAAAGGAAGCGCAATAGAATAAAAGCTTTATAGAAAGAATAAATAGGGGGAAGGCCCCCCCACAAAGCACCGCAAGGAAAATGTGAAATCATTTTTTTATCCTGTTTCCCAAGTTTTGGGAGTCTGTAGGTAATCATTATATCATATACTATTTTACTATATGTATTTGAGTATTTTATAAATTAAATCAATATTGTTAGGATAGGTTTTACGTATAATGAAGCCAGGGACGTCGTTAGGATATCTAGTGTATTGGGGGGGCGCATAGGTTACATGAATAAAATGACCGCCCAGCTGGACACCTGCCACGCTCGAAAAGGGGGTCTGGGGAGGGGCGGAAGACCCTCAGCAAAGCCCCGCAGAGAAATTTTGAAAATATGGACATTTTTCAAGAGATTTTTGCCATTCACGAGAGTTTAGGAGTCTAATAATTGCATCATCATGAACATTTTCAAAGCTATACTTTTGCGATTTCCGCCAGCAAAGCCCCGCAGAGAATATTTTGAAATGGATCCATGTCATTTTTCAAGTGATTTTTTAATTTTCACAAGCGGTTTTGAAGTCCGATGATTGAATCCCTATGGACACTACTGAAATTATTAGCCAAAATAATAAGCAACGTTTTCTCTTTGGGGGGATGGTGTAAGTGACTATTTCTCTTTGGGGGGATGGCATCCCCCCGCATTCCCCCCCCCCCCCTCCAATTCGACCACTGATTATAGCCATCTACGTAGCTATCGTCACAGATAGCTATAATCCCAAATCTTACAGCGCGCGCCAATTTTCCCTCCACCTTTGTCACAACGAGAATTTTTTGTTGTTCGTCCTTGGTTCGGTGGGCTGTGCTAGATAATTGGGGGCATAGACAATCATGTGATCGAACCTCGCCCGTTTCGATTGTTATGACGGAATTGTTACGTACATGAAAAATAAAGACTATTATTATTATTATTATAGTTAATATCTATATGATGTCTATGATTGGGGGTCGTTAAGGCAGATGATCCTCACCGCATATGATTCGAGGTTGGCAACGTTCAGACACTACAATCATTTGACCCGAGGATCATTGGGGTAGATGGTTGGAGCGTGTGGACGTAGCAAAACAAACAGGCATTACTAAGCAAAGATCTTACGCTGTCAACCTCAGCGTAAAATCCTCTTTGGGCTGAGCTAAATGGAGCCCGACCCAACTTTTTGAGTTTTGAATACCATGTGGAAGTGCAAAGGCATCATAATTTCGTTGCCATGTGGTTAAAAGTATTCGAAGTTTTTGTAAACTGAGAACTATAATCTAGTTGGCTCCGATCTCTTTTGGTGTTTGAATGTGCCCAGTGCTGTAATGCTTCTATTTTCCGACTTTTGCGTTCATACCATTGTGAAATTTTGTCCATGTTCACTTTTGAAGTGTTGCCAAACGGGGACATTTGAATTTGTAGGCCTAGTAACTCGATGGCAAAGCTCGATGGACTAGCCTAGGCCTATACCATTGATAGGCCCAGAATTAGCTGTGAGACAGGCCTGAACTTGGAATGTGTACTTGTGTAGTAGGCGGAAATCTCTAGGCGTAATATGGACACTGGGCCGTAAGCCTGCACTTCTAGCTGAGAGTGAGTGAGATGAATCTTTAAGCTAAGCCTACTGTTTCTTATAACCTATTCATATATTTGCCAATGACTAAGCCTATCTAGATTTTGAAATGAGGTAAGCCTAGGCCTAGTCATAGTGTAGCAGTGCAATGGCTTTGTCAAATGGGGCCAGGCCTAGGCTAGGCCTAGGCCCTATCTCCTCATGAGGCCAATGATGAGGCCTAGGCCTAGGCCTAGTGACGCACATGATTGTATGGATTAATCAACGAGTCCCACCTTCTTCTGGCCTACTTAGGCCTAGGCCTCCTCGGAGAGACCAGATAGGCCTAGGGCCAAATGGTTGAATATTAAGGCTTGTGTCGTAAACGTAACTCGGCATTTTTGTGGTTATCTTGGTTGGAGGTTGATGGTGACATTGAGGTACAAACTCGGTGATGATGATCTCACGTCTTGGTTGGGGCCCCAACCCTCACTCTCATCCCAATACTCATACCTAGGCAAGTGCTTATGGTTTGAACCATAGCCTACAACTAGTCAAACGCGAAATATGCGTTGTAAGATAAGCGAGATATCTCAATAAGGTATAAAAGTCGTTGAAGTAGTTCTACTCTTGCTACTTTATCGACTCTGGTATTCTACACACCTTGATATCTGAATAAGCTATTAAAGTCGTTAAAGTAGTTCTACTCTTGCCACTTCATTGACTCTGGTGTTCTACACACCTTGACGCATATAAAAAATACTTCATTGTTGGTCAACTCTTGAATCTAGAAAGCAGTGAATCTCGACAACCTAATTCTGTGACAATTTTTACGATATATTTTATGAATATTATCAGTCATTTCATTTTTTTTCTTCAAAACGACTGATCATAATTGCTTAAAAAATCGTAATAATGTGTAAAATCCATGTAGGCCTATACACATTTAGAGAGAATTTCATTCCATTTGGAGAGATTTTATTTTCCAACATTTTCTGCCCAGCCAAATCTTATGGGGTTTTTAGAAACTTTGAGATGATGATTCTCAAAATCGGTCCGACCGATTCATCCCAAAAACTATACAGTTCTAAGTTGGATGAGTTTGAGTGTACAAAAAAATTTTCATGTTGATCAGTCAACCCTTGCGACCTGTGGAGTGCTTACAAAAAAAAAAAAAAACACACAGACAAAGCCCTATAAGAGTGGGATGGAGACTTCGCTACGCTCATCAATTACAGTCTTGATGTCTATTCACCACAAACCTTACCATTTAGTTTATAGCAGTGGTGACCAGCCCATGGTCCGCGGGTCACATGTGGCCTGCGGGCGTTATTTCAGTGGCCCGCTGAGAAATTGTATGAATTATATTACTATATATCATGTGGAAATCAAATGACCCGCAGGCCAATCAAGACGTTGGTGCATTCAAAGTGTCAAAGACGGGGTAATTCTCTAGCTAGCCACTACTAAATTAATTAAAAATAATAATCAACGTTATGTCGTGTAAATCAAAACAAAACAGTGTATCAAAAACAGTACCACATGCGGGACTGAACACGCGCAAAATGCTAGCTTGCTACCATTATGTTATGCTACCGGTGAGATTGGAAATCAAAGCACAAAATCACATTCACAGTGAGTGAGTCATTGTCCGTTGGTCGCTTTTAGTTTTAGTTTTATTTAGTTTTATAAGTGTTGTGACGGCAAGACGTGTTTCGGAGCGAAATGAACACTATGTCAAAGCGCAAACTCAACCAATAATGAATGTCGATTATTTTAGGAAAAGTGGACAAATATGTACTTTTTTACCTACCGGTACTTCAAAGGCAAATCGGTGTGTTGTCAGTGATTTTGCATTTAAAAAATTGAAATACTTCGAGCAAAGGCCTACCATCAAAAACGTAATGTTCTTTTTTTCCTTTGTTTTCTCATTTGAATCTATTCATACGTTCCATCATAAGTCGACAAAATGCACCTAAAATTATGGTTTGAAAAAAATTCCCTGCGGGGCTTAAAATGGGGCTTAAACCCCCCGCGGGTCACCGGCTTTGCACATAGGCCTACTATTCTGTATCTGCTAATCGTTCTTATCGAGAGTAGCATACCCAGCAAAATAATCACCGCACGCCGCTGATATATATATATATATATACCGGTAATACATACGTTTTTTATAGTGAACTTGTGTGGCCCGCGGTGATATTTGGAAAATTTAAATGGCCCCCTGGCCAAAAAGGTTGGTCACCACTGGTTTATAGTGTTTTCCCTATGCACAGAGTAGCCTACATAAATATCCTTACGCAATAAGAAAGAAGAAATATAGAAAAATCACACCGTGGAGAAGATTGCTCTATTTAATTAATCACTTTTATTAGAGTCGTGGAACGCTATTACTAACTATGTTGACACTAACACTAACTTTAACATCTTTATAAGTACATACACCAGGCTGTACAATATAGCATTTCCTTTAGTGAGAGCCAAACAGGGACGAATATCAAACCAAGGTAATAAATGGGTAACGTTAGATATTAGAAAGAGCAGTGTTAAATTGAAATCTCTTTTTATTCTCACTAAAACTCATAAATGTGAGAACAACAAAAAAAGCTATAAGGATTTCAAGAAAGAGCATCAATATAATGTCAAGTTGGCTAAAATCAACTATAACAATACGCTTATTGATAATGCATCTAATAAACCAAAAATGCTATGGGGAATCGTCAAAGAGGTGACAGGAAAAGCACGTGGTCCGCGGGCTGAGAACATTGCACTTGAAATTAATAATGTAACAACGACTGACCCTATGAAGGTTGCTGAGTGTTTTAATGACTTCTATTTGAATGTAGCGAGTACCCTTAATAGCTCAATTGCAGTATCCGATGAACAAAAAGATGAAATGTTGGGGAAAATATCAACTAACTCGAAGACTATTTTTATGAAACCTGCAACTATTGGTGAAATAATAAATATCACCAGAAAGTTGAAAAACACTAAAACAACAGGGATAGACTGTATACAAGTTGAACCTTTGAAAAAACTATTAACGCTATTGCAATAATTTTAACTGGTCTTATTAATCAAACATTGGAGACAGGTATTTTCCCAGAGTATTTAAAACGTGCGATTATAAAGCCATTTTATAAATCGAAAGGAGATGAAAAACATATTGAGAATTACAGACCCCTATCATTATTAACACATTTTTCTAGGATATATGAGAGTGTTATAAAAAGTAGATTAGTAAGTTTTCTTGATCTGTAACATATTGAGTGACAATCAATTTGGTTTTCGTAGCAAACGATCTACAATACAGGCTATTAACAATAGTGTGAAATATATACTAGAACACTTGGATAAGAAACACTCAACGATAGGATTGTTCTGTGATATAAAAAAGGCTTTTGATTGTATCGACCATACATTGTTATTTCAAAAAATGGAGAAAATTGGTATTAGAAGTATTGGTGGTAAACTTATTGAATCGTATATATGTCTGATCATAGATATCAACTGGTTGAAATTAATTACAGTTAGGCCTATGCAAATGGTAACAGAGAATCAATTATTTCTCAAGAAGGTAAAATCAAGTATGGAATTCCACAGGGATCTGTCCTTGGACCATTAATTTTCATTTTGTATATAAATGACCTTGATCATAATATTGGCAATAGTAATGTCACATTATTTGCCGACGATTCCACTTTTGTCACTCATGTTGGTGATAGACATGCTTCTCAAGTTAATATGAATAGAGTACTCCATAACGCAAATGATTGGTTCAATATAAATGGTCTGGTCCTTCATAATGCAAAAACCTTTCTCATGGAGTATAAAAACAGTCATGATAAAAGTAGTTCAAATCTACTTATAAATTCAGACGATATATTTAACGGTAATATGCTATCAAATGTACCCATCACACTTGGCTCAACGAATTTGAAATATGTTGAAAGTTGTGAATTCTTGGGTATGACAATTGACTCCAATTTAAGCTGGAAAGATCACATAAAAATACTAAAAAATAAACTTACTAGAGCTTGCTATGCTCTTTGCGTATTAAGAACTCAGTTTCGATTATTGCATATGATGCAGATTTACTACGGTTACTTCGAGTCAATTCTAAGATATGGTATAATTTTTTGGGGTAGTGTTTCAACCAGTAACCATATTTTCAAGGTACAGAAATGTGCCATACGTATTTTATATAAAAAACAAAGAAGGCACTCTTGTAGGAAGATGTTCAAAACAAGTGGATTATTGACACAACCTGGGTTGTATATATTTGAGTTGCTTGTGTTTACAAAACAGTATGTACTCCCATTAGAGTCAAAACCTGAATTAAGTCACAACCACAACACAAGATATAAAAATAATTACAGAGGTAAAGCTCACTCAACATCATTGTTCGAGCATGACGTGACCTACAAAGGTATTACCTTATATAATCAGCTACCAAGTTGTATTAAGAAAATATCTGATCATAATTTATTCAAGCGGACATTAAAAAATTTTATTTGACAGAAATGCATTTATAGTTTAGAAGAATTCAAGAAAGGTTGTAAACACATCTGTGATTGCTCATGAACTACTGATTTTATGCTAAATGAAAATGTATATACACATGACATTTAGCGGAAATCAGACGATTTTAAGTTGACAATGTTTTTTTTTTTACTGCATTATTGAGTGTATTTTACATTTATTATGATATTGACTATTCATATACTGGTACTTTATTGTAAACAGTCATCTGAATGAAAAAAAAAAAAAATAAAAAAAAAATAATGGTGCAGCAGAGCCCTGGTTGAACAGTATAGATTGTGGTACCGGTAGTGATACGAGTACGACTGATAATCCTGCTAGGAACATGACCGACCCTATGGGTCATTCCACATCAAATCAACTGAACAGAGCATCATTATTTCCCTCACCATCTCCAATTTTGATGAAATTTATACCAGTTGTACAAACCACTGAGTCAACCAATCATACAAACTTTTGGCTCCGCAGCTCTTATAGTTCTCGAGTTACGCCATATAGAAAACGCCAAATTTGGCACGCTTTGTGCCGTTCCAAAATTTGCTACTTCTAAACCGTTCAACGTGGAGATATATATTTTTTCTATAATCAAGCTCTGATTTGTTGCAAATTAATGGCATCAGATTTGATACTATTCTGTGTAATGGACATCGAGATATCTGTGTTTGCTTTTTTTGGTTTCACCCCACATAAAAAAGGTGTGTTTAAAAAAAAGAAGAAAAAAAACGCATAAAATTGTAGGCCTGCCTATGTATATTCAACACATGAAAAGTTATACTAGAAAGTGGTAAAATGGTGGTATTAGGAGATATAACAGGGTCATGCTATGATTGTGTGAAAATATCGATATTTTGACTAGAACCTTACAGTTCTAATAATCATTCTTTTGAGTTTTGAATCTCGGCAACTCATATTGAGTTGCCGCAAAGCGCGCCAAATTTGGCGTTTTCTACATGGTGTAGCTCGAGAACTATAAGAGCTGCGGAGCCATAAGTTTGTCGGATTGGTTGACTCGGTGGTTTGTACATCTGGTATAAATTTCATCAAAATCAGAGATGGTGAGGGAAATGGCTCAGGTGATTTGATATGGAATGACCCTTATGAAAATGTCTGTTAGAGCAGTGATTCTCAACATTTTACACATTGCAGACCAATCATTCTTGTTAATATTTGTTGATATTCTTGTTAATAAAACGAATATGCACAATATAGGTCTACATCGCAAATCCGAAGATATCCTTGGGACTAGATACGATTTATCTAGTCCCCCCTATCCCACAACACCAGCGCATAAATGTTATGCACCGTCATGTCTCGTGAATATAAGATAATAGTTATAGAGAAACAAGAAAAAATATACCGATAGTTCACTTACTTCAAGCCTATACCAGAGTATTGAAGCTTTTTTCACAATAATACATATTGATTGATCCAGTACAAGATGCATTGAGGGTTGTTGGGCATGTTGGTTTGCCGCTTTGAGATGGTGTCCTCACTTTCCATCCCTCTCATGCTGAAAATATGTACTGATTCACCAGCCACAATCTTTCGAGCTAGCGTTCGTGCGTAGTGTAGTAGTGATCAAAGGAATTAACTTCACGTTCACGTCGGCTCAGTTAATAACAGCTGTTACCAAATTGGCTCAGGTAATAACCTTGCTGTCATGAAGTTTGTCAGCCTTTCAGTCGTTTTTACAAAACAACACTAGATAGAGCAGTGATCTTTGGTTTTGGGAGAAATACTCAAGAAATGGAACGTGTTTTCGAATTAGTGTTAAAGGACATGACCCTGGGAATAGAATTGAATGAATGATGCTATTTTTTCCCTTGATTTTAGAGAAAACTAAAAATCATCGTCTCAATCCCTGAAATTCAAATTAATTTATTCGTCCGTCAAATTATCACGTAGGAGACGCCCCTTTTTCTGATTCGTGACGTAAGCATTATCCGATTTTGTTTTTACGCCGTTCACGGCACACCGAATGTCACGCACAGTGGTACCAAAACTGTCACTGACGCTCTATTTTTCAAGTCACCTGAAAGTGAATTACCGGTACCGGTAATTCATTGTAATCTGCGAATGTTGACCTGCCTGTATGATATTTTAAATATCTTCTACTTAACTTTCGTAATTAATTATATTCCATAATAAATCACCCAGTTTTTCGTTAAAAAAACAACCTTTTTTTTCAACTTTTTACATACCAGTACCGGTACATAATAATGGGATAAAAATAAATTCTGAAGGTGCAAAATGTTCAGGCAATTGTTATCTATAATTAAAAAATTACTTTGCAGTGAACAAACTGACTATATAGTCACGGTCACTATGTATGATAATTGTTATTTTGAGTATTTCAAAAATTTCGGTTCACAACTATAGTATAAATAATGAATATATTAGTAGAGCAAATAATGAAAAAAAAATGAAAAATGATTCAAAAAAATTACATATACCTACTAACCACTTGCACTTGCCAAGCCTCTCAAAGACACACTGAAGATCAGTCATTAGAGTTTTACTTCTAAAAGTTAACTAAACACCAATAGAGAATAAATTCCCAGAAAACTGAAAAGAACTTCCCCTATAGGTCGGTAACAATGTTAGGCCTATAGGCCTACACATGTGTTGAAAGGGATATCTATGTCATACCAATGTTCTAGTTTTGCTCCCTGTTGAACAACAGGGCTAGTGGGGTTTCTGAAGAGCATTGTCACTTCTCTAATGATGGGATGTTGACAATTTTCAGAAAATTTTCAATGCAAATTCATTGAAATTTTCAATGAAAATTTTCAGAAAATTTCCAATTCATCAAACATTTTCTGGGGATCTGATAGAATAGAAGGAATTCATCTATTTCATCCCCATAGATTTTTTTTCAGTGATTTTCAAAATAAAATCTTTGGATTTCTTTCAATTTGAATATTGAAAATTTTCATTGGAAATTTTTAACATCTTTACTCTTTTACTTTTTGATTAGCTCATTTTCAAAGGAATTTTTTTAAAGAGGACAGTAGTGAAACTTGTACAATAGAGTACTGGCCCCATCTACGGGTGATTGTCTAGAAGTTAACACATTTAGTGAGGATCTATCAATGCATGTTCTTACAATGTAATAATGTTCTTATAATGTTCTTGTAATAGTCACTTATTACTTTTCCAAGCGTAATGCAGATATTTGTATTTATTTCTGTTCTCAGTGACTGATGAACAGATAAAACGAGCATTTGTGGAATCCCTACATCTGAAATATGAAGAAAAAAGAAAAATGGAAAATCAGCTGAATGCTTTCGTGCCATTGATTGCTAAAGACATTGGAAGTGTTATCATTGGATCAATTTGCACATCGTCAGATTTGGATACTGCAACTAACAAATTTCGAAATATGAGTCGTGTTGAACCAAAGCTTCGCCGTGTGAGAGGCAAGTTCAAAAGTCAAAACAATGAAGTCAAACAGAAAAATAAATGTTCAACTCCAAGGAAACAAAATATCAATAGAAGGAAGTCTCTTGGTCCAACAAAAGCCGGCCAAGGAAGTAAGCCTCCTGATATGATTGAATATGAACCAAAGCTTTCTGTGAGAGTAGATTTCAAAAATGCAAACAAAAAAGTCAGAAAAAACACAAGGAAGGAAAATGTGAAGTCAGGAAAGACTCGTGATTCAATAAAAGCTGACGAAAAAGATATGCCTACAAATGTTGATGAATGTGAACCCAAGGTTTGTCTTGCAAAAGGCAAGTCCAAAAGTCTAAGCAAGAAAGTCAAAAATGGAAGTTCAAATCCACATGAACCAAGTGTCAGTGAAGGAAAGTCTCGTAATTCAATGGAGGCTGGCAAAAAAATTAAGTCTGCGGACATGCATGAACGTGATCCAAAGCTTGACTGTACTAGAGATAAGTCCAAAGGTCCAAACAAAAAAGGCAAAAATAAAAGTTCAATTCAAAGTACACTAAGTGTGAATAGAGGAAAGTCTCTTGACCAAACAGAAGCTAACAAAAAAAGGAAGCCCAACTACATGAGTGAATGTGTTCCAAATCTTGCTTGTTCATCGGGAAATGCCAAAAAGAAGAAGAGACAACTTGCTACCAGTCCTGCACAATTCACCCTCCCGGCTGATACTAACGCGGCTCAGTATGAATTGAATCTAGTTAAACAGTTTAATCTGAAGAGAGTTGAAATTAGCGTTCAACTTTTGCCACCAGATTTGTTTGAATTCAATTCAAATTCGATAGATATACGTAACATCTCACACCCTTTTGAGGTAGCGGTTGTGCAGTCAGCGCTCTGTAAATCGCTGTTGACCGATTCATTAAAACATTCACCAGCTAAGAAAAGAAAGACAGAGACTTCTTCACGTGTAAAACCATCCTGCGCCTCATTCATTGTCAATTCGAGTTCTTTAAATGAACATTCAACTGTTCCAGACATTTCAGTCTCGCATACAGAAAGTAGCACGGTTGTTGAGAATGTGTCTTCGACTGAGAAACTACTTGGGTTAAAAGCAGTGCTTGAGAAAACAAGTATCACAAGTATGGATGATGCTATCACTTCCAATGAGGACTTGACATTGACTGAAAAATATTTGAATCAAGCCAAACATAATACTACAAAAAAACAAGCTACTGCAATCAGGGACTTCATAACTCCATTGGATAATGATGTGAATGTGAATAATTGCAAACAATCTGCTACATTCATCAAGGATTTTGCAGCGGTAAAAGGTAGAAAGAGAGATAAACAGACTTCTGGTATTAGGCCTACAACCACTGAAATATCAACCAAGATAAATGTCGAAAGTAAAGTTGAACAGAATACTAAATCATATGGGTTGACGAGTAAAACATACTCAACAGCTACAACAGAAAGTAATCCAACTGAACCTACTCAAACTCAAGGAAACCAATCTGCTACAAGTTTGAAGAGAAAACTACCAGTTGTAGCATCTTCTAACAAATTGAAAGGCTGTGGGTTGGCAGAAGTGGTGCCAAGGAAAAGATCCAAAAAGTTAGTGGAAACGCTTGCCTCGATGCCAAAGACTGGAGTACCGGTACCCGTTAGTAAAGTGGTTCCCCATCAACGTCTTGTCGACTC
This sequence comes from Brachyptera risi, assembly GCA_964007535.1. Taxonomy (NCBI): domain Eukaryota; kingdom Metazoa; phylum Arthropoda; class Insecta; order Plecoptera; family Taeniopterygidae; genus Brachyptera; species Brachyptera risi. The sequence continues at coordinate 57,923,833 of OZ023326.1, forward strand.
TACCCAAGACACCTTGAAAACCGTACGGTCCAGCTGTATTGCAACCGTACTTCCAAGCAATTATACTGAAAAATCTAACCAATCTGATGTTGCCAAGAAGATGATAAACTCTAGTATCATGAACTGTCTACCATGGACCACTGCTTCAGGCCCCAAAGTGCACATGAAGTCTTTACCAAGAATCCCTAAGTTCAACTCCTCAAAGAAAATACCATTACCTTCTGTACATTCCACAGAAAACATTCCGTTAAAACAAGCTAGTGGCTCTGGGACTCCTCTTGCATGTCCAGATCTGGTAAAGCTAGGGTCTGCTATATCTCAACCAGTGAAAGAGAATGCCAACCGAGCAGTGTGTGTAAGCAGTTCTTTATCTAAACATGTATCTGCTAGTGGTACCGGTAACATTCAGATGCATACAGAGAGTGCTATATTAGAATCTATATTTAATACCGCTACCAGTAAGCACAGTTCTGACTTGGCAGCAATCACATCTACATCTCAACCTTTATCTATTCGTGCTAGCTTTAAAGCGCCTGTAGAGTCTGTTGCAATTACACCAGTACTATCTATTAGTGTTGGCAAAGCCACAGGAGGGACCGCTGGTTTGATACCAGCATCTTTGGATACACGTACATGTACTAAATCTGTGTCTAGTAGGCCTACTTCTAAGGACGCCAAGTCTGGTTTGCTGTCTATTACTGATATCGTGGAGAATAATAATGTCCCCGCACAACCAGTACTCACCGTATCAAATATTGAGCAGCAGGCATCGAACCGAGAGCATTATGAGTCGGACGACTCGGACTGTATATCACTAACAGCAGAATCATATATGTGGTAAGTATCTATCCAAATTATATTACCATTGCCCATATATTTATAGCATTAACCACAATTACCCTCTTGGCGACGTCAAATATCAGAGCCTCGTCAAATTTTAAGATCCTTTAATGCAAATTTTAATGAAATATTATAATCAAGAAGACCGTTTTCGGACATTTCTTGTCCGAATGTGTCTAAAAATAGAATTGTGGTCAATGCTATTATGATGTGTCCCACCTGCATAATAATTATGTAGTTACGAGCACATTGATTTATCAAAAAATTGGTGAAAACATCTGAATGGTATGAAATATCAAAATCCTAATACAGTAGAAACACATATGTTTTTAATACCTTCAAAGTGGTACCGGTACCGTGTGCACGGTATTGCATAGATTTCACGTGCATAGGCCTACAATTAAAACATAAAAGCATTCATTTTCCAAAGAGTATGGTAGGCCTAATAATTGTTCTCTCATTATTTTTCATTTCTTCATGCATTTGGATTGTAAAAGTCTATCCACTGTTACTTTGAAGACTATCATGAGAATTTTTGTTATTCTGGTCTATTTAAAATAGGTACCGGTAGCACGAAAGCTCTAGATGGTAATTCCTCAAAACATATAAATTTGTAATGTACGGCCTATAATACTGCCAATCAAAAATAAACCACAGAATGTAGCCTATTGCATTTGTTCGATCGAGTAGGCCTAAATCTTACTTCATCAAGCAAAACTAATTTGTTTCAAGAAATTACTGTACGTTTCTCCAGGTTTTGGCATCATTGGATACGAATGTTGAATTAACACGAGCCCAAGTATTGCATTTTCACTTTCAAAAGTAAGGAAATATTGATACCGGTAGGCCTAATATTCAAAAGCTTGTAGGCCTATCAGGCCTACCAGTAGGTCTACTGGTAAGACTGAAGAATTTTCATATTCTACAAAGCAAATTGATTTAAATTTGTCAAACTAATCAAGCCTTCTGGATGGTTTTGTGTAGGCACTAGGCACTTCTATATTGGTGCCTGATCATCACTGCAACGCTACCGGTAGGCCCTCAGTAATGGTGCTGCACCTTTCTTTCTATTTAATTCACTTGAATCTAATGCTTTCGAGAAAGTTTCATGCTGTAATTTTATGTTTGTAGTTACACTGGTGAAAGCAAGTTTACATCTCATCCCATCAACCCATATAACAGTGGTAACCAGGAATGGAACCCATCTGTCACCACTAATGCGGCTCATTCAATATCACCTCCCAGTCCCAACCAGGTACAGTAACAAGTCATCATAAGGAATTATTACTTACATTTATTTTTTATATTGGGTTTTAACGACGCACTATACTGATGGTTACGATCTATCGGCGTCGGTGGATGATGAATGAGATGATTGGATGATGAGATGAAAGGTTATTTTATTTGGTGTCTTGGATGGTGGGAAGGAGTCAGTCGTGGCCTGTTAAGTAACCATCCCAGTATCAACCTGAACGACAGAGGGAAACCACGAAAAATCCCTGTCAGGATGGTCGACCATTGCGAGATTCGAACCCCGGTCTCCCGAATGGCGGTTGAGTGTGTTACCACTCGGCCACGCGTCTCGGTGGAATTATTACTCATCAGGGACCATCCGTGTATATCAACTCATTACCGTAGCAAATTGAAATCTTCATTACCGCTACTAGACAAACGCAGCATGCATTGTAAAATGAGAGAAATATTTATAGGCCTATATATCCAATGTATTCGAGAGCTAACATATCTTGACTTGAAGCACCCAGAAAGCTGTGAATTACTTTGCTGTGATTCTGAATGCATATCTCTATTATTCCAAGCTATTTGACCTTGGAAAAAAACATTGAATCATTTTCTTCAAAACAAATAGTTCTTTCAAGTAGAAAATTTGTAATAGGGTCATTCCATAACAAATCAATCAAATTCAAATGAAAAGTTTTAGTAAATTTGGTACACTCACTGACATCATTGCCTGGAATAATTACATATTTCAAATTCATTCTTTTTAAATGGTGGAATTTACATTAGTAGTAGGCCTAGGTAATAATGTGAAATTAAATGTTACAGTAGAAATCTTTCAAAAAAATAGAATATAGACCAGGGCTTGGCAAATGGCGGCCTATCTTAGAAGCTATTTTAAGTGGCCCGCAAGCCTCGACCATATTGGTAAAATCAAAATATACCGATTAGTATCTACATTTTTTGGTATGTTTGTATTTTTCTAAAAATAACAGTTATCACATAATGTGTTCAGCGTAGCACCCTCTGAAGTGCTCAGTAGTGATGCATGTGCTGTCTTTCAAGTCGAAAAGGCGAAATCAGTAAATCACAAGTGGAAGTAATTGACATGCAGGAGGGCTGTGTATTAAAAGAGATGTTCAATACAATTACAAATGAAGAGTTTTGGGCTAAATATGTTTCACATGATACATACATATCCTTCATTAAAAAAAGTTTGCATTGCCATGCCCACATCATGTGGCTTTACATATCTGTGTGAATCTGCTTTTCCACATGTAACACATATTAAAAGCAAGTTAGAACGAACCTTACAAACGACCATCTGACGGACATTTTGAGAATTTCTTGCACAAATATGACACCTAATTTCAAGACTAATGTATTGTCAAAAAATCACATTTTTCTGACTAATAACAGTACCGGTAGATTTGTAAATGAGAAAAAAGTATTTTTTTCACCTTTCTACAGATGAAAAATAATACGCAAGCGTTTCACTCTTTTTTAGTCTTTTGTGAGTGTCTTTTTTTATATATATATATTGGGTTTTAACGACGCACTGTAATGATTATTAAGATCTATTGACGTCGGATGAATGATTAATGGGATGATGAGATGGAGGTTTTCATGGGTAGTGGGAAGGATAGTGGGAAGGAAGCGGTCATGGCCAATATTGTGGGAACCATCCCGGCATTAGCCTAGACTACAGAGGGAAACCACGAAAAACCCCTGTGAAGATGGACGGTGGCAGGGATCGAACCGGGTTCGATATGTCCCTTCACCTCCCGGATCACACGAAGCAAGTGAGCTAACCACCCAGCTACTGTGCTGGTGTGAGTGTGTCTTCTTGTGCGTGACCTTGTATGTACACAATAAATATTATTAAACTTTGTTCAATGGAAGTAAAATTATTAGGGGTGTGAAAGCACTCGAATTTTTTAGTTTGAGTTTTGAGTTCAAGTTCAAATTCAGCTGAACTCGAAAACTTCGAGTTCAATTTTTTTTTTGTTCTACATATTTTTTTTACATATTTTAGGGTTTAGAAGTCGCTACTGATATGAAAATAACGGCCTAACATAGGTCAAGAACACGTTTATTTTCATTTTTGTAATTTGGCAGAACATACTAAACTTGGGAAGTGTTGAAAATTGACGCTCTATAGTAATTTCACTAATTTGTCATGCTTATCTGCTTACGTGAGCAGTGAAATAGCTCGTTTTGTTGACAGTTATTACTTATTACTTAGTATTAATAACTTACTAGTGTAAAATTGATATGTTGTTGGTGATGAGATTGCGACAGATTGATGAGTAGTAGCGTAATACATAATTGATAAATGATCACATGTTAAAGTGGAGTGGAATTTAAAACGTGTTGGCATATAGCCTAATGAAATTCATTTGTCAGAGATAGAATGAATCTAGTCCTACAGTACCCGTATATTTTTTTTTTACAGAACTCAAACTCGAAACTTGCGATTTCCTCTCGAACTCGACACGAACTGAAATTCCCAAACTCGCACACCCCTAAGAATTATTCAAAATTCATAAAAACAGAATAAATATATATCTCATTAAAAATAAAAACTTTCATCAACCTAGTTGATACCGTTTCATACCTCCCTCTACCAATCTCTTGATAAGCTTCCTTGTTACTTGTGTAAAGATAAGTAAATAGTAAATACAGTATATTAGGGCTATTTGTGCTTGGCCCTCGGAAATATTTTATTTGATGTATTTGGCCCGCCATCAATATTAATTGCCAACCCCTGATATAGACCAAGCTATAGAGCACAGATACATCATCAGCAGAAATGTTTTTGGATCATTTTGGATTTAATGGGCATATCAAATTTGGGCATGACATGGTCATGTTTATTTTACTCGTTTTAATCAATGTATCAATGTATAAAACGGTACGTTGTGAGTATTAGTTTCTGACATTGTTTATCAATGACCCTACAGTGTAACTATTGATGAATGGGCCAATAATGGCAGTTCTCCTGACCTCCAACAAAGGATATAAACCTAGTTTTACTTTTAATGACGACGGAAGGTATTTTTCTTAGCATAGGTCTAACATATTAGAATAACTCTTGCAAATGAATAGCAATCTTTGATGATGGCATTCAACTCATCAGGAATAGCTTTTTTATCTTCCACATCTTGTCACAACTCATCAGTGATTGATAGATCGATCATGCTGGAACTGTTCTTTACTCTCGTTTGAAGCTGTTGAGTGAACATCAAAATTCAGATCATCAATATTATCCTTGACGATGTAGATTTGTTTTCGTCTGAGATGTTTGGATGAGAAGGTCTACATTTTAGATGGTAATGTATCTCGATTTGTTTTCGTCAGACCTTTCTGTGTACTATCAACAACATTCAAGACTGGACGAGTTCAATACGTGCACTTTTCACTCGAAGCACATTTTGAGTGCGTTAATTATGTGCTCTTCTCCTACCGGTATATACTTTCAGCATACTTTATTATACGATGAGTTTTTATTTTGGCTCTTCTCCATCTCTTTTTGTGCAGAGTATATTGGCTCTTACCTTAGTTTTCATCATCTGCAGAAATAAAAGTTGGTTATAGCCTATAGCATCAAAAATAGCAATAGACTATTATGGACATAAGAAATTGTTATATGGGTTCATGTATGAAAAAAAGAATGATAGATGAGTCCAGAAATGTATATATAATAACTAAATAAGGATGGATATTCAATGAGAGATACGGTACCAGTACGTACAAAACATATTAAACAGATGTGGGGAGAACACTTTGAAAAATTGCTCAATATAGACACCGGTAGTTAGTTATGGATGGTACATTGGAATTGGAACAGGAAGAAATAGATGAAATAGGAAATAAAAGTGATGTAACAAGAGCAAAAGTAGAGTAGTATGCTATACAAATATGAAGAATGTTAAAGCAACGGGGAATGACGAGATGACAGTAGAAATGATATACAGTAGTGAGCTGGAGTAGACTGGATGTTTAGGATTATCGTTGCAGCATGGGAGCAGAGGAAAGTGCCACAGGATTGGATGAAAGGGATTATAATTTTAGTTTTTAAGAAAAGAATTATAATTTTGATCATTCATTTATGTCAAAATACTGAAGAATATCTACCTACATTGACTCGATGCACTGTTTTCTGCCAAGCTCAAATTATTTTTACCTGGATGAAACTTGTGTTATTTCTAGGTGGCTATGGTTTCTGATGACTTACCTTTCCCAGTGGTGCCTACTGTGGGTGAAGAAGAAAACGAGAAGACCATCGTTTCTGATCGTAAGTTTCATTCCTCGAGAGACTACTGTCCTGTGAACAATGTAGCATTTTCTGTAGGCCTACATATCATACCATCCATTTTATAGTATCTTCATCACCAAACCTCTAAACCGAAGTTAGTTACAAATTGGTCAATTCGAGGGTTGATTCTAATGTGAAGAAAAAATCTTTCTTGATCTGATAAATAAGTCCAATAAACATTGGTGTCATGAAGAAAGTTCCACCATATACAGTGGAACCTCTTTAGTTCCACTAAAGAGTTTTTCAGGGGACGAGACAAAAAAGACTTACTGAAGTGAAAAACTTACTAAAGAAACTATTCAACATGTGGGAGAATATAGATGGGATCAGAGAAAAAAACTTGGGTATTAATGAGAAAAATGTACTAACGAGAAATTTACTAAAGAGGTTCCACTGTATTAGTACAAATAACCATACATATAACCACATAGCTAACATTGTTGAATCAATAAATTTCCCCGTAAATAGATCTCCATTTAGTGAAGGTATCTTGGTGGCTCGAACCATCCAATCGATAATATTAGTGGACAGCAGGGGCGGTCAATCCGAGCGGCCATTGTACAGTATACAGCATTGCAGAACATGCAAAACAGCGCCACAGAAAGAGCAGAAAACTGTAGCGGTGTGCAAATCCATGTTTTTTTTTAATTGAATCTGAATCCGAATCCACTTTTAGATTCGGATTCGGTCTAACATAAAAGATTTCAAAATTTCAAATCTTGGCGCCAAAAACGTGGCAACATTGAATTGTCCACTCTCAAGAATAATTGCTGTAATGGTTAGACTTGTGCTTTAAAATGCACTTTTAAATGTGCTTTTATACAAAATGTTTTATATAGGCATAATTATGAGAATACTGAGATGAGATTTTCACTGCCTGGATCAAGTGTAACTTGATTATCAGTGCGTTTGTCCCATTATTACGCTTCACAGTGCATTTTGAAAAGATTCGGATTTCAGGATTTGGTTTTGGATTCGGTCATTTTGATGAAGTTTCGGTTCAGATTCGGTTCGAAATAAAAAACATGGATTCGCACACCACTAGAAAACCATGCTACAAAGTTTACGTGGAATACGTCCTCAAGCGACAAAGTTGTAGCCTATAGATGAGGCTATTCATTGATCCCACAAATTCACACTTTTCAATCCAGGCCTATAGTTACAGTCAAGAACTAAAGTCTGGTACCAGTAATGTCTTATTTTATATATTTTTTTTTTATATCAATTTTTAGAATTTTATTGAATTTCCACACTAGAATTGTCTTGTTTATCATTTTTCATGAGAACGTCTCATTACGACGAGCTATTCACAGGAAGTTACATGGTTCTAGGGTCAAATTTGAAAAATTTATTGAAACTTATCATTTCTTCACTTTTTCAACATTTTATAGCTGAATGTCATGTTCCTGATTTTTTTCAAGTGTGCTCCGACAAAATGAACCCAAATAAATTTGAAGAGCAGGTGTATCAAACATATTCCTGAATACAGTCAAATTTTTGGCTTGTTATACGACCGACGCCACAAACTTTCTTATTTGAAGAGATAGAGCTTGAAGCTCAGAGGGCTATAGAGAAATATAAACGTTTTATGAAAATTTCATGACATTTTTTCGTCAATGCTCCAATTTTTCAATATTATTTTTTGAAATAAGTACCATACCAATTTGGCTTGAAAAAATAGGGATTAGTGATGACACCGGGTCCCCGGAGACCGGGCTTGGACCGCTCCTTGAACTACTCGGTCCTCTATTTCCAGGACTGGTCTTTTTATATGTTCACATTGTTATTGTACAAGGTGGGAAAGAAAGGGGCAGGGCCTCACTCCCTAGACTATTCCAATCTACTTGTTAGTCTATTTCCCCTCTATCTACAGTAAACCCTTGTTGATCCAATTGTTTTTCTATTGAAAAAGCAAAAGAGATATGAAAAATTACTGATGAACCAAATTGAATTGCTTATTCATGAAGCCTTAATAGTTAGGCTTGACTGTGGTAGGCCTATACTAAACCCTCGTTGATACAAACTCAGTTAATCCAAAATTATTAATTAATATAGGTTCTACTGTAGTTAATCCGTATTCCAGCTAAACCGTGATTGAAACTAATATTTTGTCCCATCAATTGCTTTTACAATAGTTTCAGATTTTTGGATAATCCAAAATAGTTCAAAGATATTCCTTGAAATAATCATTATTTTCCCAATTTACATGCTCTTCTATTGACCTATGAAAATGGACCTAGATATTTCTCTCACGCTAGCTACCAAGCAACTGGTGTAAATGACCGCTGTTCGTGTATCGCCGGTACCGTTTGTCTGTCTTCACTATGGTCTTGACCTTGTAGCTCGTTCTTGCTTCAAATTCAATGACATTGTTCACCTTTCAGTTCAGGGACACCGCGCTTTATTGCTGTCAACTTTTATCACATGCTTTCTAAGTAGCCACCCTCGGTAGCTCGGTCAGCTGAGGCACAGCTTCAGAAACTGAAGTCACCGTTGGCCGTGGGTTCGAATCCCGCATAAGGCATGGGTTTTTGTAAATGTCCTATCGTTAATCATCACTTCATAGTTTCATAATCACCTGCTCATTCGTACTCCTGTATAACCTAGCTGTTGGTGGGGTCGTTATCTAACAATAATAATCTTTCTAAGTATAGATGAATTGGTTGAAAGGGAAAGAGAGAACAGCAGCGTACCGAGATTTATGAGTGGAGAAAGGCCTACTCATAGTGGAGAGCCCGTTGATAGAACACATAGAGATGAAAGTTACACGAGGTTTCTCATCTCCATGTGTTCTATCAACGGGCTCTCCACTATGAGTAGGCCTTTCTCTACTCATAAATCTCGGTAAGCTGCTGTTCTTTCTTTCCCTTTCACCCAATTCATATATCCAGCCTCAGGCTTTTTTCCTATGCACACCAAGTCATTTGACTTTCTAAGTATAGTGTTCAGATGTCAAAACGAAAACATAAACTGACTCACAAAAAAGTGGAGCAGAAATATTTCAAGTAGGCCTAATAGATAAGAAGAAATTAATTGCTCAAAGGTCAACTTGCAATTAAATATGGAATACCGTACCAAATTTTACATTGTCAACAATTTTGAAAAATAAGGAAAAGCTTGAGCGCGATTTCATTCAGGATTTGATTCAGGATTTTTCCAGCGCGTCTGATAAAAGAAATAGGGTTTGTAAAGCTGCATGATTCGGTAGTTGGGAGAATATTTGAATATTTTACATTTGATGAATATTTTATCATCAATACGTATTAAATCATGGTATAAAACTACGTATTTGGGCTGCACAGACTGCCAAGTGTGACAGAAGTGTACCATATGGTCATCTCGCATCAACAGTGTGCTCAGTACGCATGACCATTGAGACGCTTGCCAAACTTTTTTTTCTCAGCCTCGAAAAACTTGCTCAAAACGGTTTCTCACTATGCACATATAGACCCGTGGCATGGCTTTTTTTCGCGTGCAATACGAAAGCAACGAAATTCTAAATGAGATTTTTTTTCAGTTCATCCAAATTTGTATAAATCGAAATCAATTTGTTGGCTTCCTTGCATTGGTTATTAACAAAGGTTCACTGTATTAACTAATAACAAAACTAAATAACTCTATTGAGTATATTACACACACAAAACATAAGAAAGTCAAGGAAAGTTGCAACATAAATTTACAGTTTGTCACTAAAGAAGTATGCAAAGATACCAAATCAAAAAAAGAATGAAACTCACGATAAAATACTACAGTCGAGCCCACATATAACGAACTCGGTTTTAACGAAATTTCGGTTTTTACGAATTAATTACCATTCCCCTTCAAATATCCTATCCTTACAATGTTGAATGAAGACCTATAACGAAGTGATTTATATTTCAAAATTCGGTTATTACGAATTTTGTGTCACTTTACAGCATATTTTGCTCATTATTTTCAGCTATTTCCAACAAAATATTCGAAAATCGGAGGATTTTGCGTGAATTTATTTTCAGGTTACATTTATTTTGAACGGACTGTAGGCTACATCGTAGCAGCTGGTGACGCGTATAGCACGTGGTCATAACTCTTGCTGCACCCCCCTCCCTCCCCGTCCCACGCACAGTGGAACGGACCATACCAAAACATTCGCTCAACGCGCGCTAAATAATAACGTGATGGTGACATCTTCAATGACTTTGTTCATCTATTTTTTGTTTACATTCCTTCATTTCCATTCGTGATAGTGTCCTGTAACCTAGGAAATTAAACACGAGAAGTGGGGAGTGGTGGTGTCATGTGATGGCAGATGATGAGTTCATCATGAAAGGACATTGTTGTTTTATATTACTTTCTACAAACATACCAAGTGATGATACGATGCGATGATAATATGTCACCTAATACAGTACCATACTAGGGCCTAGGTCGTAAATGTAGGCCCATCTTTATAAATCTCTAAAATTCAAGTGCTGTTATGAAAAAGAGCAATAAATCTCTATAACGAAATTCTGTTTTTACTTCCTCTTGAAATTCGTTATATGCGGGCTCGACTGTATTTGTAAGTCAAGGGAAAAAGTTACGTGTATTACGTGCGCATTCAAGTGCGATAACATGAGAATAATTATGATAATGATTAGATGACGCATACCATTGAGAAATCACAACAATAATAATCAGAACTTACATCACTCGAAAACATTATCCAAGAATACATAATTCAAAGCTTAACAAAATACTTACCAAAAATACTTGAACTGAACAAACATATTTGATATTTCTATAACAATGGTTATGGGCATATATATTTTATTAAATGGTCATTCCACATCAAATCAACTGAGCCAAGCATCATTATTTCCCCTCATCATCTCTGATTTTGATGAATCAAATCCATACCAGTTACTAATACAGTAGTAATAACAGTTAACTATTACTAATACCGTACTAATATTTACTAAACCATATACTTTAAACCATTCAGTTAACCATCATACCAGTTATGCCAACCACCGAGTCAACCAATCATACACATTTTGGGCTTCGCAGCCCTTTTAGTTTTCGAGTCACGCCATGTGGAAAAATTCCGAATTTGGCGCGCTTTGCGCCGTTCTAAAATTTACTTCTCCTGAACCGTTCAACATGGAGACATATTTTATCTCTAATCAAGCTCTCATTTGATGCAAGTTGATGGCATCAGATTTGATATCATTCTGTGCAATGGACATCAGGAGATCTGTGTTTACATTTTTTGGCTCCACCCCGTATAAAAAATGGGTGTTTAAAAAAAACATCAAATTGTAAGTATATTCAACAAAAGTGGTAAAACGATGGTATCAGGAGATATAACAGGGTCATTCTAAGATTGTTTAAAAAAAATCGATAGTTTGGGGATCTAGACCTTTTGCTTACAGTTCTAGTCATCATTCTTTTGAGTCTTGAATCTTGACGTATAGAGAGCTTTCATACACAATCATATAGGCCCTAGTGACCCTGTTATGTCTCCTAATACCATCATTTTACCACTTTCTAGCATAATTTTTCATGTGTTGAATACACATACAATCTGATGTTTTTTTTAACAATCTGATGTTTTTCTATGTGGGGTGAGACAAAAAATGTGAATACAGATATCTTGATGTTCATTGCACAGAATAGTATACAATCTGATGCTATTCATTCGCATAAAATCAGAGCTTGATTATAGAAAAAATATGTCTCCATGTTGAACGGTTTAGGAGAAGCGAATTTTGGAATGGCGCAAAGCGCACCAAATTTTGAATTTTTCTACATGGCGTAACTTGAAAACTCGAAGGGGTACAGAGCCCAAAATTTGTCCGATGTCCGATTGGGTGACTCGGTGGTTGGCACAACTGGAATGAATTTCATCCAAATCAGTGATGGTGATCAGTTGATTTTATATGGAATGACCCTATTGGGTTTAGCGACACACTACTCACTCTACTTTACTGACACTACTTGACACATTATACAGTATACTGCATCAGTGATGATTTTCTCATCACAGCATTACATGGTTTCTCTTTGAAAAATAATGGTTGAGCAGAAATGGTGATGTAACACCTCATATGCCTACCCGTTTAAACTCCGCAAAGTACCAGCACTGGAACTAAGTTTTTGGCATGGCATTTGTTGTAGGTGTTTTGAGTGGGTCTGACTTCTGTCCAAACTTTCGGGCAGGCACTGTTTGTTCCAGTCAGCTTTGCTTCCTGAAACATGAGGTGAGTGAATATATAGAATCTAGACAACATGTGAATTTCTATTATTCATATTGTAACCAGAAACGTAAAGTCAATGGATCCGCTTCTTTGAATTATTATGAATATATATGAATTATTCAAGACATTATTGATGAGCGTAGCGAAGTCTCCATCCCACTCTTATAGGGCTTTGTCTGTGTGATTTTTTTTTTTTTTTTTTTTTCTTTTTTTTTTTTTTTTGTAAGCACTCCACAGGTCGCAAGGGTTGACTGATCAACATGAAACTTTTTTTGTACACGCAAACTCATCCAACTTAGAACTGTATAGTTTTTGGGATGAATCGGTCGGACCGATTTTGAGAATCATCATCTCAAAGTTTCTAAAAACCCCATAAGATTTGGCTGGGCGGAAAATGTTGAAAAATAAAATCTCTCCAAATGGGATGAAATTTTCTCTAAATGTGTATACATGGATTTTACACATTATTACGATTTTTTAAGCAATTCTGATCAGTCGTTTTGGAGAAAAAAAATAAAATGACTGATAATATTCATAAAATATATCATAAAAATTATGACAGAATTAAGTTGTCGAGATTCACTGCTTTCTAGATTCAAGAGTTGACCAACAATGAAGTATTTTTTATATGCGTCAAGGTGTGTAGAATACCAGAGTCAATGAAGTGGCAAGAGTAGAACTTCTTTAACGACTTTTATAGCTTATTCAGATATCAAGGTGTGTAGAATACCAAAGTCGATAAAGTAGCAAGGGTAAAACTATTTCAAGGACTTTTATACCTTATTGAGATATCTCGCTCATCTTACAACGCATATTTCGCGTTTGACTAGTATTAAAGAACATGTACATAGCTTGGTAACTGCATAAAATTGCATAGGCCTACTATGTCATGATACGTCACTCATAAGGCAGGAGAGCACTTTCTATCTAATCTTATGGACCCTATATCTTATTGTAATCTTATATAACTGCACAATGGTTAATGTTTTGGTATTGTTCTCAGTTACCAGAAGTTGCCACCATGGATGGGAAGCAAGTGTCCTTTTTGCTAACTTTCGTCAAGCACTACCCACCCCTTTATGATTCCCTGATAATTGAGTTGGCAAAACACCTATACAAGAAAGAAGCTCTATACAACGGACACCTGTGGCGGATATTCTGGCAAGAGTTTCAGCCGACTTGGGGCGTCACCAATGACCGTTATACCATCGTGCTGGAGAAGACGGTGTCCTGGTGCAAACAGGGTCAGATAGACTACAACTTCATCGACTGTTTGTTTGACTTGATGTGTCAATCTGACAACCTCCACCCTATGTGGCGTGACCTAACGCATATTGAGGGGTACAACTATCCTATCTATGTTGCCGAAAAGCTTATCCATATCTGCCTGTCCAACGTTGCTGATAAAGAGTTTGCGACATATGCAATAACTAGCGTTCTGGCTCAAGTCATACCAACAAATTACTGTCTCTTGAACAAACCACTTGTTAATGAGTTTCAATTAATGCTAAGCCAGAATTATCCAGATCTACATAAATTGTTATCTGTATTTATTGATCGTTCAAATAATACTGCACCAGTAAAAGGTCAGTCATTTCCCAAAGATGTGCCTTTAAAAAACAAAAACATTTGCCAATCTTTGTTTGGTAACTATCCAACAACTTCCGTTATATCTCGAGAAATACCAGTGCCAACAATGTTGCCAGTAACTAAAGACGTAGATCTATTGGTTCCGAGCAACAACCGTCCTTATTCTTCGCCTATGTGTCAAGACATACCCTCACCAATAAACATTCATCCTAAATCTTCGTTAGTGCCTGACAACCTACCTGTAAACCAAGTGTCTGCTCTTTGGCTTGCATCTCAAGACGCAGAAGTCGAGGCTCCCGTCTGCTTGAATACTTTCCAGCATTCGCTTGGGCCAGAATGTACTACCAGCATCAACAACGTAGGTGAACTGTTAGACATCCCGGAACTGCACAGGAAAGAACACGAAGATTTCAACAGGTTGTATGACGTGGACGATGCCGCATACTTTCCCCAGGATGTGACGTTCCCTTCACCTCGCAGGCCATCGACCGCTGGTTCCGCTTTGCCCGGTGTTTGTCAACCGCTGGTTCCGCGTGACAATGAGAGTGTATTTGAAGCCATGAGCAGTGGCCGACTCGGTGACATAGTTACACTGCTCTACAAGGGAAGCCACACTGCCGCGGCTCTGCAGATCGCCAATAAAGTCTGCAGCTATTTAATTCAAGAGCCGAGTACCTGTTCAAAAGTCTTTGAAAGGCTGGTTCAATGTGCTGGTTAGTCAGATTATAATGAGATTTCCTTTAACCTTCTAACTGCTACACACGCGTACGCGCGTTGTGACTTGCTGTGCCCGTCAGGCTACACACACACGCTGAGTCGTTTTGAATTCCGCACTACAGTCGGGCCCACATATAACGAACTCGGTTTTAATGAAATTTCGGTTTTTACTAATTAATTACCATTCCCCTTCAAATCTCTTATCCTTACAATGTTGAATAAAGACCTATAACGAAGTGATTTATATTTCTAAATTCGGTTATTACGAATTTTTTGTCACTTTTCAGCATATTTTGCTCATTATTTTCAGCCATTTCCAACAAAATATTCGAAAATCAGAGCATTTTGCGTGAATTTATTTTCAGGTTACATTTATTTTGAACGGACTGTACATCGTAGTAGCTGGTGACGCGTACAGCATGTGGTCATACTTGCTGCACCCCTCCTCCCCGTCCCACGCACAGTGGAACGGCCCCAACCCAAACATTCGCTCAACGCACGCTAAATAATAACGTGATGGTGACATCTTCAATGACTTTGTTTATCTATTTTTTGTTTACATTCCTTCATTTCCATTCGTGATAGTGTCCTGTAACCTAGGAAATAAAACACGAGAAGTGGGGAGTGGTGGTGTCATGTGATAGCAGATGACAAGTTCTTTATGAAATGACATTGTTGTTTTCTATTACTTTCTACAAACATACCAAGTGATGATACGATGCGATGATAATATGTCACCTAATACAGTACTATACTAGGGCCTGAGTCGTAAATGTAGGCCTATCTTTATAAATCTCTAAAATTCAAGTGCTGTTATGAAAAAAAGCAATAAATCTCTATAATGAAATTCTGTTTTTACGAACAGATTTTCATTCCCCTTGAAATTCGTTATATGCGGGCCCGACAGTATATGGATTATTTTCTACTGGGCTGTGAACTATAAATATCAACCTGACTTTTTTTGTGCTCTTGCGCAATCTATTGGTTGAATATTTGTACTTCTTCGAAATAACGTCGACTTTCGATTCATTTCGTAGTAGAAGCGTATATTCAGATGAAAGTTTTGTCAACGAACAAACTGATTCAGAGTCGAGTGAAAAATGGCGGATGTTGTTTGACCGACTCCACGATATAATAATTATATGCTTTGTTCGACCGATAATATAAAACTTATCCTGACACATGAATACTGTATAAGAAGGTGAAACTGGTTCTTATCTCAATTTTGGTATTGATATCAATGATGATGTACAGTGAAACCTCGATCCATCGTTTTTGAAGGGACCAGGGTAAAAAACCGATGAATGCGGGAAATCGTTAAAAACTTTGAAAACCACTGAAAAAACATTAATGTGAACATTATTCCTTTTATTGTAATCAATACAGTACTGTAATCTCTTACCATCTCTTTTTACTCACTTTTTTCCATCAATAACAAAAAATAACAATTATTAATAAATAACAAGCGATAGAAGCGGGAAAACGATGATTACGGGAACGATGAATATGGGAAAATTCAACAAACCGATAGATGCGGGAAAACTATCGTTCGAGCTTTCAAGTGGCGAGGGGCGAAAATAACAAACGATAGAACCGGGAAAACGATGAATGCGGGAAAATTCAACAAACCAATAGATGCGGGAAAACGATTGTTCGAGGTTTTAAGTGGCGAGGGGTGAAAATAACGAACGATAGAAGCAGGAAAACGATGGATGCGGGAAAATTTAACATTGTTCATATGGCAGTTTGGTTGGGACCATACAAAACAAACTATAGATGCGGGAAAACGATCGATCCGGGAATGATAAATCAAGGTTTCACTGTATTTACTAGTAGAGTAAATTATTAACCATAATTATTTTATGTTTCCATAAAATTATTTCCAAACTCCCGCGGCAATGCTAGGCCTTCTCCGCCTAGGCCTAGGAATGAGAATTTATGAATTTACCATTGGATTTTCCATCACTCCTATTTTTGTATAGGCCTACTTCCGTGATCCTTTTCCTGTGGTGTCTCGGAAAAATGAATGAAATATAATCATAAATGTAGAATCTGGAATCATGTGTAGTAACTCAATTCAATTTCAATTTTCAATTTATTCACACACACATGTACATAAAAATAATAAACGAATGATGAATTTACTATCATCATAATATCATGATATAATATCAGACATAACTATATAATACATACAAATAACTACGTACGTATTGTATTTTGGTAAAAAATGACTCGGCACAGGGTGTACACCCGCAGTCAGAAAACTCGGCAGTTAAAAGGTTAAGCTCATTGGAATGAACCTGAAACTTACAATATGATGTAATTGGTTATTTCCAATTTTTTCTCCAAATAACAAGGTTCAAAATTGTAAATATACCAAGTGGCATTATATTATATTCCTCATAAATGATGTTGGTGTTAATACAGGTATTTAAATCATAGGCCTAGAGACAAATTTAAGAGAAATTCAAGGCTTCTTTAATATTGTTTTTGTTTGAAAGATGGGAAAAGTGTGAAGTAGGTATGTTGAATATATTATTTTCATTCAATGAAAAAGGCTTCTTTAATATTGTTTTTGTTTGAAAGATGGGAAAAGTGTGAAGTATGTTTAATATATTATTTTCATTAATGTTCATGCAAGAAATATGTAGAACCATTTCCTATAATATGATCCAATTTGATTTATAGATTTTAATGAGCCTGGAACAAGGGTGGGCCTGTAGAGAATTTACTTGGCTGATCTTCAAGGCTGCAATGACAGAAATGAGATTTCTTATGTTTACAGTGAAAGGGTCTTCAGGTTGCCAAAGCTTTGGTTTTAAAATAGATGAGATTCTATCTACAATCGGCATGAATATGATGATACAGTTGGCTCAACGTGATCTGTTCATGGATGCTCTGTCTGTGATGAAAATAATGACTGCAAATCGTCTTGCTCTAATCACATATGAGGTAAGACCAGACTTTTTTCTGTTTTGTAGAAGTGAAACACCGAGACGTGTGGCCGAGTGGATAATACATTGAGTCGTCATTCAGAAGACCAGGGATTCGATTTTTGCCCTGGTCGACCATTCTGACTTTTTTGTGGTTTCCCACTTCATTCAGGTCAATAGTGGAATGGTTCCTTAACAACAGGCCACGACCAACTCCTTCCCACTATCCAAAAACAACTAATAAAATGACCTTTCATCTCACCATCCCATCATTTTATATATCATTCACTGATACCAATAGATCGTGGTCATAGTCGTGTACAGTGCGTAGGTAGTTGACCCTGATATGAATAAAATAAATAAGCAGTGAAACATAAGCCTGTTGAAACATGGGCCTCATAGGATCACTATTAATTACTGTATAGGCCTACATAGGTAAATATAAACACACATGCCCTCATACAACTATATCTATTCAATATATTATAGGCCCTATGTATATATATATATATAATATATATATATTTGGGCCTATATATATATATATATATGGGTTGCCGTAAACTGATCCATCCAGAAACTGGTCCATCTCGTCAACTAGTCCATCTCTATATTATTTTATTAATTATTATATATTTGATGAAAGCAACTGGTCCATCTGGAAACTAGTCCATCTCGCATTTTGATAATATTAATAATAATCGTATTTATACGTCTCGGAAAGTGATCCATCCGGCAACTGGTCCATCAGTACTTAAGTAGAGTACTCCATTTAAGCATTAAATTCCCATTGTTGAGCTATCTATTCGTGCGTGGTATCACTTGAAAGGTAATTTTGCGCACTTTCTGAATATGCACTCCATTTTTCAATCAGAGGACAATACTGGTAGAAAACAGTAGCTTGATTGGAATATTCGGGAGGAAAAATTAAAAATATCGTGCAATGTTCAAAACACGATATTAGTTTTTGATGACTGGCTATAATGATATTCTTCATTCCTCATGATAGGTATCGAATGAAACTAACATGATAAGTTGATGATAATTGAATTCTGACAATCAAATCACCTGAAAACTGCTCTGAAGATTGAGAAAAACCCCAATTCACAAGGGTGAGTGACATAAATTCAGTTATATTCAAGCCATTGTGAATTTCCGAACTTTTTCTTATATCCCATGACACAGATCAAGCATATGGAAAATTGAAAAAAAATACCATGTACGCAAAACGTGATTTTTGTAACACACTCCTTGATGAAGAGAGAATCACTCATTTTTTTCTCGAAATAATGTATTCTCCAACATTTTGTGTGTTTTTTTCTGTGGAAGTGTATCGTCTCTGCAATTTATATGGCTGAGCCTCTCACACAAACAGGAATGCTCAGTCCACGGTATTTTACCACATTATTCAGTTTCCGACAAGGCGATATAGGCTTTCCACATCTTATCGGGAGCCCGTTGCGCTTGAATACGCGTACCCAAATTTCGAAATTTTGAATGCGAATTGAGAGTTAATAATTTGCATTGTTCTTCCTTTTTCGGTTCGTTACCTTGGTCCCGTCCGCCCAAGATTTGATCCGGAGGTATATGTTTGATCAACACACAGGAATTATTTGAACAACGATCATGCATCCGAATTCTCTAAAGTTTCCAATTTGTACGATTTTTTTTTCATCGACTATGTGTGAAAATTTCGTTTTCATACAAGAAAATGCCGCAAAAAGATTCGAATTTGATTTCGTGATTTCATCACATTGTTGATTTTTCCGCGTATTCCACATGACCTCAACGTTCTTTAAACATGTATTGAACTATTTTCGAGAAGATTCGAACATTTCAAAAAAAGAGATCGTATTTCACAAAAAGTGGGGAAAGTCTGTCAAAAGTCAGATGTCAACTTGATTCTCTTGTCTTGGATCAATTTTCCAATTCGTCAAATCCTAATAACTCTCAAATTTGTGACCGGGAAACCACGAATTCAGAACTGGTCCCTAATTATACTAGTTCGCATATGACGGCCAACTTTCATCACATTTCTATGAATGATTTCAATTCAAAAATATTTTGAGAAATTCATTCAAACGCTACATCCGAACGCTATTTGAACATTGGCGTTACTACCGGGTGGGCCAAGTGGGCAAGTGCCATAGTTGGCACGTATGGGGGCACCAATATGAATTTCTGTAATTCTAGATAGTCCAGTCTAATCAAAGAAATGATAATTTTCAATGTTGAACCTGTATTCACAATTCTTTCAAATTCACGCTCTCTCATATATTATCATAATATATAATATTTCGAAGAGATAGAAGATACCCCAATAATTTGAGAAGAAGAGAGTCAAGAAAGTGAAGCATCATTTTGACGAATTAGGCCAACGTCTATAAGTTGATCCCGAAAAGTGCTTCAGAGTTCAAGTGTTCAGGAGGCCTCTTTACATGTTGCCTACCAGCTTGATTGCAGACGTTCGGGATACAAGTTGGCAACGGAAAACTAATCATCGTATCAACAGACAGTTTTTATTCAATAATCAGCAGTATTCATTACGTGCTTGCTTGAAGAGCTCTAGTTCGTGGTATATTTGAAACCCTTTCAAAATAATCTGAAAATCAACATGCTTATACCTGTTTCCCATTCTTTCTACGATTTTTCAGTGATTTAATAAGAAAATTAGAATTTTTAATGAACGTAGAGACACAGATATACTCATTGTGGTTTCATTGCATAAAGAATTATACTGATCGAACTCAACGTTTACCCACCATGTATTGTGAGCCAAAGGTCTGCATTGGCGCTTTTAAATCTAGTTTTGACCGTCCCCTGCAGGGTTTACTCATGAATTGTGAGATGTAGATCAAGGTTCGAGAGTTCGCGTGAACTAACAGAAACCTTCAAAGTCTCACATTCAAGTCATCTGACTAAAATCTCAGATGTATAAGTTCTGGGCGATGCAAATACGTTTCGAATCAAATTTGAAACTGATGTATCGCTCGCATTTCCCTCCAACTTCTCGACATGAGATCTGCTTTGCGTAAAGATATCTTGAAAATATCCAGTGTACTATAGCCAACTCTGCAAGTTTCCAGGTGTGCTCCGCTCGTGTCCGGTTTTCAACAATACCTGTCACAGTTGCAAGTGCAGGGAGAGGCTGTTTGAAACTGAAGCAGATAATTACGTACCTTTTTAGATCAAAGTCACAAGAAAGACTCAAAGGCTCGACGTCTATTCCATAAATTGAACGGCGACGAGCGAAAATGAATGATTTTGATCAAAATTAAGTTTTGATCAATAGATATTTTCGCGGATCATGAAGCTCGAAGAAAGAATTTCAAGTAGACCACAGGGTGGACTGCTGCATTTTTTTCCACCGACGCAAACTTTATTTGTATTTACTAATTTACATCAGGTTACTTTGAATCGAAGTTATGATCCACTTGAATATATGTAGGCCTATAACATAGTTTTTAATCGCGCCAAGTAGTTTTACACCGACGCCATAAGATTCTTCAACAAGTTAACATGAAGTGCTTCGTTCAACCCTACAAGCGAGGTATTTCATGAGTACAAACTATAGCAATTTTCACAGAGCAGTGTGCTTGACTAAGTATAGGTCTATCACCCAAATTGATTTAATTCATTTAAACGGATTGATTAGGAAATGTGAGAGGGGCACTCTAGGTGATACATGTACAAGGGCACTCCGTATTGAAGTTACGCCACTGTATTTGAATAATCGAATATTCTGAATGTATCGAATCATTGAAACAGAATGAAGAGTCAAAATCAATGCAGAATCAAGATTAGTTGGACTCAATTTTGAATGAATTTAGAGATAAGAAATGTCCGGTGTTGACGATGTTGATGTTGCTAAATCTTATATCATCATCAAATGAAGAGTGACCGTATTTTGAAGACAGTCATTTTCATCTGTAACTGTCCTGAAAGTTATTGATAAAATCGATCCATTAGGTGGGTAGCCTACTCCAATATCTCTTCTTAATTCTTCACTGTCTGTTTCATCAAAGAGGCAAAAAAATTGCCCCTATAAGAATGATGAAGGTCTGAATATGTATGTTGTGAAATTATTCCATCTTTACACATCTTTTATTTACATTCTTATCTAAATCCCAATATCACGTTCTCAAGCACTGTGGTACTATTATTTCTGAATAATATAGATGAAAGGCATTTCTCCACAACTGTGATGGTAACGTAACTTCGATTTTTCCATAGTGATTTGAATACGAATTCCGCGCGTATTTTCTTCCGTTCTGGTTGGACAAAATTGAAACAAGCCTCGTAGTCGACCAACCACAGGTTGCCGTCAATTAGGCGCGAAAATCTCGGCAAGGATGCATGATATTACATGAACCATGAACTTCTATGATGTTATAATCATCTAGTGAATGAGAGTGTAATAATATGATATAATATTACTGATTTTGTTCAATTTGGATGTGTCAAGTGTAAATGATTGAATATGAGTTTGAATGAAATAAATTCTTCTTTCTCATCATAAATTGTTTTCATAATGACTTTGTATTCATCTCTTGAACTTCTCTTGAAATTTTTTTACCAAGATTTTTTTGCAAACACATGTTAAGGGATGTGTCGTTGAGGCTGTGACCAATATATAGCCTAATCGGGTGATTGGTGTAGAAATGAGGAGCGTTTCACATTTCGATGTGTCGGACGGCCGGGTTTTAGCATAGGCCTATACCGCTCAGGTGAGCCGGCCAGTGCACGACCGCGCGGACGGGCGCCCAGATCTCAGATAATTTTTTTCACCAAGATTTTTTTGCAAACGCATGTTAAAGGGTGTGTCGTTGAGGCTGTGACCAATATATAGCCTAATCGGGTGATTGGTGTAGAAATGAGGAGCGTTTCACATTTCGATGTGTCAGACGGCCGGGTTTTAGCATAGGCCTACCGCTCGGGTGAGCCGGCCAGTGCACGACCGCGCGGACGGGCGCCCAGATCTCAGATAATTTTTTTTCCCAAGATTTCTTTGCGACACATGTTAAAGGATGTATCGTTGAAGCTGTGACCCAGTAACAGCCTGATCGGGTGATTGGTACAGAAATGAGGAGCGTTTCACATTTCGATGTGTCGGACGGCCGGGTTTTAGCATAGGCCTACCGCTCGGGCGAGCTGGCCCATCCAGTGGAACCTCTGCCCATCGTTTCCCTGCTTGTATCATTCACTTTGTCATACCCCACTCCCATCCAACAAAAAACAACAAAAAACGCGTAGTTGCGGATGCAGAGCCCGTGATGTCCGAGCCTTTGAACCCAAACATTTGTAGATTGGTCTTCTACGATGCCGTCATTTAAAACCGCGTGAAAATCAAACTATCCCCTGGTCCATGGGCTGAGGTGGGAAAATCGAATGGAACCGGTCTGTCCTGGCTTCGAACCGGGCACATACTGACTAAATCATTGTAAAAATATTGTGGAAAATGCCCTCAGCTAAAATACTGACCACGGGCCATAGGATGATGTGATTTTGATGCGATGAACTTGAACTTGGTCACAGCCTCAACGACACATCCCTTAACATGTGTTTGCAAAAAAATCTTGGTGAAAAAAATTATTCGTAGTAGTCTCCCGCCCGCGCAGTCGTGCACTGGCCGGCTCACCCGAGCGGTAGGCCTATGCTAAAGCCCGGCCGTCCGACACATCGAAATGTGAAACGCTCCTCATTTCTGTACCAATCACCCGATCAGGCTGTTACTGGGTCACAGCTTCAACGATACATCCTTTAACATGTGTCGCAAAGAAATCTTGGGAAAAAAAATTATCTGAGATCTGGGCGCCCGTCCGCGCGGTCGTGCACTGGCCGGCTCACCCGAGCGGTAGGCCTATGCTAAAACCCGCCCGTCTGACACATCGAAATGTGAAACGCTCCTCATTTCTACACCAATCACCCGATTAGGCTATATATTGGTCACAGCCTCAACGACACATCCCTTAACATGTGTGTGCAAAACAATCCTGGTGAAAAAAATTATCTGAGATCTGGGCGCCCGTCCGCGCGGTCGTGCACTGGCCGGCTCACCCGAGCCGTAGGCCTATGCTAAAACCCGCCCGTCTGACACATCGAAATGTGAAACGCTCCTCATTTCTACACCAATCACCCGATTAGGCTATATATTGGTCACAGCCTCAACGACACATCCCTTAACATGTGTTTGCAAAAAAATCATGGTAAAAAAATTATTCGTAGTAGTCTGGGCTCCCGCCCGCGCAGTCGTGCACTGGCCGGCTCACCCGAGCGGTAGGCCTATGCTAAAGCCCGGCCGTCCGACACATCGAAATGTGAAACGCTCCTCATTTCTGTACCAATCACCCGATCAGGCTGTTACTAGGTCACAGCTTCAACGATACATCCTTTAACATGTGTCGCAAAGAAATCTTGGGAAAAAAAATTATCTGAGATCTGGGCGCCCGTCCGCGCAGTCGTGCACTGTCCGGCTCGCCCGAGCGGTATAGGCCTATGCTAAAACCCTGCCGTCTGACACATCGAAATGTGAAACGCTCCTCATTTCTGTACCAATCACCCGATTGGGCTATAGATTGGTCACAGCCTCAACGACACATCCCTTAACATGTGTTCGCAAAAAATCATGAAGCATATGTAAATAATAACATGAAACATACATGGCTAAAAGGGTATGGTCCATATTGATTGTAACGTATACATAAAGCATATGTGAATTATATTCATATATTCATGTGTAAGTTTTCTCTCCAATCGTCACCAGAAAAAATTCATGTTTTATAATATTGAAACTCTTCCTCTAATTGAATTACAACTGCATGGTAGAAGATCACTTATATTCATCGTATGAATCGATCTTATGGCATTCTGGTCATTGCGGGGCGCAACACTTGATCAAAATGACTGTGAATCATAGAGTATGATCTTATGTCGATCATTATCTCGACGTCAGTTGGGAAACAACCAATAGCTAACTTTCAGTATGGAATAAAATGAGCTTCTCGAGAAGATCGGTGTACGCGTATTCCAGCGCAACGGGCTCCCGATAAGATGTGGAAAGCCTATATCGCCTTGTCGGAAACTGAATAATGTGGTAAAATACCGTGGACTGAGCATTCCTGTTTGTGTGAGAGGCTCAGCCATATAAATTGCAGAGACGATACACTTCCACAGAAAAAAACACACAAAATGTTGGAGAATACATTATTTCGAGAAAAAAATGAGTGTTTCTCTCTTCATCAAAAAGTGTGTTACAAAAATCACGTTTTGCGTACATGGTATTTTTTTTCAATTTTCCATATGCTTGATCTGTGTCATGAGATATGAGAAAAAGTTTGGAAATTCACAATGGCTTGAATATAACTGAATTTATGTCACTCACCCTTGTGAATTGGGGTTTTTCTCAATCTTCAGAGCAGTTTTCAGGTGATTTGAATGACAGAATTCAAATATCATCAACTTATCATGTTAGTTTCATTCGTTACCTATCATGAGGAATGAAAAATATCATTATAGCCAGTCATCAAAAACTAATATCGTGTTTTGAACGTTGCACGATATTTTTAATTTTTCCCCCGAATATTCCAATCAAACTACTGTTTTCTACCAGTATTGTCCTCTGATTGAAAAATGGAGTGCATATTCAGAAAGTGCGCAAAATTACCTTTCAAATGATACCACGCGCGAATAGATAGCTCAACAATGGGAATTTAATGCTTAAATGGAGTACTCTACTTAAGTACTGATGGACCAGTTGCCGGATGGATCACTTTCCGAGACGTATAAATACGATTATTATTAATATTATCAAAATGCGAGATGGACTAGTTTCCAGATGGACCAGTTGCTTTCATGAAATATATAATAATTAATAAAATAATATAGAGATGGACTAGTTGACGAGATGGACCAGTTTCTGGATGGATCACTTGACGCATCCCCTATATATATATATATATATATATATATATATATATATATATATATATATATATATATATATATATATATATATATATATATATATATATATATATATATATATATATATATATATATATATATATATATATATATATATATATATATATATATATATATATATATATATATATATATATATATATATATATATATATATATATATATATATATATATATATATATATATATATATATATATATATATATATATATATATATATATATATATATATATATATATATATATATATATATATATATATATATATATATATATATATATATATATATATATATATATATATATATATATATATATATATATATATATATATATATATATATATATATATATATATATATATATATATATATATATATATATATATATATATATATATATATATATATATATATATATATATATATATATATATATATATATATATATATATATATATATATATATATATATATATATATATATATATATATATATATATATATATATATATATATATATATATATATATATATAAAAATATATATATATATATATAAAAATATATATATATACATATGTATATATATATTTATATATATATATATACATATATATATATTATCTATACATATCATGTAAAAGACGAAAGGTTTTGCTAAACTAAGCAATTACAGAAGTTGTAGATTTGTCACAAAAATTTGCTGTAATTCATAGCATGTAATGAGTGTAAAATCTTGTCTTATTGTTTCTATCGCAGGTGTTCGACCAGACAGATATAATCTCGCCCGCTCAGCAGACCATTATATGCAGCCAAGTGTATATGAGAAACTACAGAGTGGAAGATGCCATCTCTCTCATAGCGAGTAAGGCTTATTAGTTTATGAGTACTTCTTCCCTCTGGATTATGCTTGTGGAATATTTCAAAATTACATTTTTTTTTCATCAAAAATAATTCAAAAATTGATCCAGTCTCAAAACTACAGTATCAAGGTTGATAATGACATGCTAGGTTTCAGAAAAATCATGTTGAAAAATTGTGTGTTCCAAAAAATGTTGGAAAACACCATTGTTTTTTCAAGCACTTTAAATTAAAATTTGATTAATTTGTTCATGCTCATCCAATAGGGTGTTCGCACGTAACAAACGACAAACAATCGCTACTATAGCAATACAGCGAACTGGTGGACTACCAAACATTCTGATTGGTCAGTTCCAACTGGTGGACATTGTTGTCTCTCTCTTTGAGCAATGGGTGTCGTCAGTTGAGAATACCCTATAGCATTAACTATTATTATTAATTATTTTTAGACACATTCGGACAAGAAATGTCCGAAAACGGTCTTCTTGATCATGATATGTCATTAAAATTTACATTGAAGAATCTTAAAATTCAACGTGGCTCTGATATTTGACGTCACCATGTAGGTAATTGTGGTCAATGCTATTATACTGGGAAAGCCTTTTTTCTATCACTGCTTCTGCATGCTAATTTTTGTAAGACATGCTATCATTGACTCCTTGCAAGATTTATAGTGGAACCCCAGTTTGGTACGTTTTTCAGGGGACGAGACAGAAAAAACTTACCAAAGTGAAAAACTTACTAAAGAAACTACCTATTCAACATGTGGGAGAATATAGATGGGATCAAATAATAAAACTTGTGTACAACTACAGTAGAACCTCAGTTATAAGTTTCTCGTTTATACATTTATTACATTTCTAAGTTTTATTTTTTGATCCAACCTTATGCTCCACATGTTAAATAGACTTATCAATAAGTTTTTGATATTAATACACTTTTTTAGTCTGGTCCCCTGAAAAACATAAATAAGGTCTCACTGTAAGGAGAAAAATGTACTAACGAGAAACTTACTATAAAAGAGATTCTACCGTATAAGGGAAACATGATACTGTACAGTGTACAGGTTGTTTCTTTGTCAATAAATCAATTTAAACGATTTTGTGAAAAACAATACACCCTCTTGATAACTAAATACACAGGTACCTACTATCCTGCTTGTTATACTGCCTTCCAGCACCCGAAATGAGCAGAATTGCATTCTGCGTACTCAAGGAGTGTTTAAAAATGCAGCCGGCTTATCCACAAGGTTAAAGACAAAACATCAAGATACCATATAACTTGCATCATCTCTCATTTTACTAACTCTGACAGTGTGTAAATCTGTTAGTATATTTTAAACATTAATGTTGTAACTACTAACATGTTATGAGTAAATACGTCACTGTAATGCACAATAATATAAATCATTCGTGTTCAACAGCATTGGCAGAAAACCACTTTCAATCGTGGTACTACCACCCTCTTCCCGCTCTACTTCAAACATTACCACTAGATAGCTTTTTTTATTTTTGAAATGGTCTATTGTAAACAATGTTAATTTCACCACATAAGTCGAGTGTAAAATATTCATCCTTCATTTGGATCTGACTAAAAGTCACTTTACACAATCAATTGAGTTGAATTGATTTCAGAAAAGTAGAATACCCACGTTCCCTATGTTGCCTACACAGGAAAACAGAACAATTTCAATTGCGTGCCAGAATTGCTCAAAGTTGAGCTACGTTCAACTTTACTGAAATCTTTCACCTGGTTGACCAATGAGTGACGAGCCTATGGTCACGTGCGTTTCCGTTGGCTCTGTAGGGTCTACAATAGGGTCTACAAACGCAACTATGTTTATCTACAATTTGATATTAGCTTTTTAGGTCATGTTATTGGTTAGGCCCTAAAGTTTGAGTGTTTAGACAAAAACTGATAGTGAAGCTAATTGTGTTCTTAAAGTTGGGTTAGGTTAGGTACTAGTTGCGGTAGGCCTACATTGACACTGGAAGCGCGCAGGAAAGTCGTAACTCAAAAGTCGATCAATCTCATACCCAAATCTTGAAAACTTCTCATATGTTGCTCACAGGTTTCTCTACTAGAATGTAACTATTGCAATAGAAATTGCAAGCGCCTTGACACAGGGGCGGTTTTAGACCAAAAAAGTTAGGAGGGCCCATCCAAGTTTGCAATATTATATTATCACTTTTTTTATTGTGGGAAGGAATGGGAGGCAGTGTTCGTTTGTTTCATTTTAACAGGATCCAAATAGAATATTTGTAGAGCCTAACTGTATGTTGTACAAATGCTATGTTTCACTACTCACAGACTTTTAGCATGAATTGCGTGCGCCGCTCCTTCATCAACCTCATCCTTCATCCTTCTCCTTCATGCCACACTCAGTATAGTTATCGAAAAAAAGCCGTAAAAACACTTTGAAACATCAATTTCTACACATGCAGTTACACTCTACACTTAGCAACGAGCACTGAGTTCACAAAATACTCCAATAGACAAGCGAACTGTTCCATAGACTCATACACACTGACTGATGATTCTTGTGCTAAAATGCGATTTTTATTATCATTATTATAGCACTCACAGTCCCATGCGCATAATTTCACGGTTTTGGAAAAGGTAAATGTTGGTTTTCCCAAACACATGCATTCTTGTAGGCCTATCTCAGACACTCGGATGTCGACATGAATCATAACCTGTCTGTCACACTACCTGCAACAATGTCTCAGAGTCTATATTGTCTAATTCTTAGAACAATTATAACTTTTATCCTAGATCAGATCAAGAGGTTCATCATTTAACAGTCAAGTATTGTAGAGTTTTAATTCAGATAAGCTACTATAGTCTTTCCAGAGTTTATGTTGGTTATAGTTTTTGAATAATTGGCATCCCAATTTCTAACCACTAAAATCTGAGCAATTTACTTTCTTATTGGAAACAATTCACTCATATGCGGTCGAGATAAGTTGATTCGAGCAGATGAATAAAAATCACTCCCACAAACATATCGACGTATATCGGCCGCATATGAGTGAGTTTCTTTCAATACAAAAGTAAACTGCTTGGATTTTCATTTCCAAAGCATATGTCCAGAATATTATGATCCTAATTCTTCGACGGCAATTTTAGTTCATCTCTATAATGATTCTTCAACTTCTATTGTTCCTTCCGGCGCAGGTAATAGACCATTCTAGCTACTATCCCGTCAGAGCTTTGGACCTCTCACCTCAAAAAAGTCAGTAGAGGAGTAACGTACCGTATTTCGGAAAAAAGCTCTGACGTCAGACTCAACTCTCCCTGACAACT
This sequence comes from Brachyptera risi, assembly GCA_964007535.1. Classification (NCBI taxonomy): domain Eukaryota; kingdom Metazoa; phylum Arthropoda; class Insecta; order Plecoptera; family Taeniopterygidae; genus Brachyptera; species Brachyptera risi. The sequence continues at coordinate 57,953,840 of OZ023326.1, forward strand.
TCTGACGCAATTAACAATATTGGAAATTTGAAAAATTAGCTCCCGCGGTTTTTTATGATGGAGGGAGTAAAAAGTCAGGGGGGCCCGCCTGGCCTGCCCCGTAGAACCGCCCCTGCCTTGACACCATACAAATTATCTCTGTTATTAGTGAAATTTCATGCAACAAAAATCCATTGTGTAAAGAGTGTTTTAGATATTTGTCTTACCGTAATTAAGAAATTCATTCATTTCTTCATTGTCATAATATTGAACCTACAATTTTTTGTAGATGAACCCAATATATTTATTAAGGGATTGCCATGCCACAGCATAGAATAGGATAATTAAGACTAAATGTAGAAATTATTTCCTGCTCAACCAACCACCATAAATCATTGAAACTTGTACACTATAGGCCTATCCATCATTCTATTGCTCACACATAATCCAAAAATAAAATTAGAAAAAAATCAATAAAATAATCAATAATAAATCAATAATTATTGATAATAATTTTAATATAATTTGAGTAGGCCTAATGCTTTTTTTTTTCAAAAATACAATCTCAATTCATCAGGTGTATATTTCGAAAATGCATTGTGGAAGTATGTGATGAGGTGCAAGGTTAAATTGCCACTGACACTAAAAGTAGCACTGCATTAATTTGACTAGATATTTATTTACACTGATGAATATAATACATGAATGTGAATCGAGACATCTGACTGTCCCAATGAAGTGTGATGTTCACATGATGACTGTCAACTGGCAACTGACTTACAGGTTGCCTTCCTGGTCTTTATATACTAGATTCTGGTGTAGAAGATTCTAGACTCATGAGTAGAAGATTCTAGATTCATGATGATTGATGGAGAGTCCCTTGCAGGATTTCCCTACTGACTTATGCTAGGAATTTCCCCTGAGTGATCAACCTCAGGAATTCCCTACAGGACCCCCTCCCCAGTGTCCCGAAAGTTGTGAGGGTCACGAGAGGATCATGAAGTCAGACGTGCTGGTAGCAAACCGGTCGTCCGGACCGATTCGTGACAGATGGAGGTAATGGCAGGAGGTTGGTCGGCAGGCATTGTAATAGTGCCCGATTTAGGTGCCGATGAGCAAGCGCGGACTGCGTCATGGCGCACGGATATGTGCGGACGTGTCGTGATGTCTTTGTCGTTGTTGACGCTGCTGTTGCAGGTTGACCCTGGTGCAGTGGACCCCCACTGTGGGAATTGATGATGAGGTGCGAGGTTGGTAGGCAGGCATTGAAATTGTGCCCGGTTTAGGTGCTGATGAGCGAGCGCGGACAGCGTCATGGCGTACGGATACGTGCGGACATGTCGTGACCGACGAGCACTGTAGTGTGTTGAGCACTGAGTCGTGGCCGATGGGCGCTATGTGTTGAGCGCAGTCGTGGCCTATGGGTGCTATGGTTGAGCACTGAGTCGTGGCCGACAGGCGCTATGTGTTGAGCGTAGTCGTGACCGAGAGGCGCTATGGTTGAGCGCAGTCGTGGCCGAGGGGCACTATGGTTGAGCGTAGTCGTGGCCGATGGGCGCTATGTGTTGAGCGCAGTCGTGGCCAATGGGTGCTATGGTTGAGCGCAGTCGTGGCTGACGGGCGCTATGTGTTGAGCGTAGTCGTGACCGAGAGGCGCTATGGTTGAGTGCAGTCGTGGCCAATGGGCGCTATGGTTGAGCACTGAGTCGTGGCCGATGGATGCTATGTGTTGAGCGCAGTCGTGGCCGATGGGCGCTATGGTTGAGCGCAGTCGTGGCCGAGGGGCGCTATGGGTGAGCGTAGTCGTGGCCGATGGGCGCTATGGTTGAGCGCAGTCATGGTCAATGGGCGCTATGGTTGAGCGCAGTCGTGGCTGACGGGCGCTATGGTTGAGCGCAGTCGTGGCCGATGGGCGCTATGGTTGAGCGCAGTCGTGGCCGATGGGCGCTATAGTTGAGCGCAGTCGTGGCCGATGGGCGCTATGGTTGAGCGCCGAGTCGTGGAAGACGAGCGCTGTAGTGTTGTGAGCACTCAGTCGTGGCAGATGAGTGCTGTGTGTTGCCTGCGGTGGTGAGTTGCCAGTTGCCAACGCTGTGAGTGAGTGTTGGTAACAGTTGCTGGTTGATTTGTTACGCAGGTGATGAATGTATGAATGATTTAGAACACTCGCACTTATCACTCGTTTCCTTGTTCACTTGTTTGATCACGTCGGGGTCACCACTGTGGAAGTATGTGATGAGGTGCAAGGTTAAATTGTCACTGACACTAAAAGTAGCACTGCATTAATTTGACTAGATATTTATTTACACTGATGAATATAATACATGAATGTGAATCGAGACATCTGACTGTCCCAATGAAGTGTGATGTTCACATGATGACTGTCAACTGGCAACTGACTTACAGGTTGCCTTCCTGGTCTTTATATACTAGATTCTGGGACTCATGAGTAGAAGATTCTAGATTCATGATGATTGATGGAGAGTCCCTTGCAGGATTTCCCTGTCTGACTTATGTTAGGAATTTCCCCTGAGTGATCAACCTCAGGAATTCCCTACAGCATCTATCTTGTTGAATTCCAGTGGATATTGTTCGACACACTGTTATCTTGTGAACCTCCAGAAAAAATCTATCGCAATTTTTAGTTATATAGGCCTAATCAATGTTCAATGTATCAATGTTTGCATATCTAATACAGATTATACCGTATATGATTTTGAGGCCACACATTCACATCTGGACATTCATTTGCACTGATTATTTCCATAGTTTTGCTTCACAAGATAATGACAATTAAAATAGACATTTTAAAACAATTGTTTTCAAATCAGACCAGTAGTTTTCGAGTCACGTTGTTACAGGTCAGCAAAAACGTTAGTTCTTGGGAAAACGTACCTGAAGTTTCAATACTTGATAATGCATAGGCACAGTACGTATTACCGTCTGTGTTGCGTTCAAATCTTGAAATGAAAAAGAGAATACTTCATGAGCTGCAGTCACGAATTCTTCAAATAATTGTTAACAATACTTCAAAATAAAAAATGAAAAAATTGTGTGCCAAAATAAATGTCATGTTGTGGCTTGACTCAAAATAAATATAAAATAATAGATGACCTACACGACAAAGTGGAAATTACAGGTAATACTTGTTGATACTAGATTATAGGGCTGTGCGAGCAGAGCTTTTTGGATTCATGCAAGTCTGACTTATTTTCAATCGAGATGACTCGAGCAAGTTCAAACCCAATTTCAGTTCGAGCAAGCGAGCTTAATTCAAGCAACCGACTTCAATTCGATTCAAAATTGAATGGAAAACTAGAGAAACAAAACTTTTTTTACAGGTTTCAGACACGGTATTTTCAATACTAATCTATTAAATGATGAAAAGATAACAAATTCGTCCTTCCACTCTAGCTCGAAACTTTAGCTCACTCGCAAGTTCGAGACTTGTAAGTATTTCGAGTCTTGAAATTTCAATCTGAAAAAAAAAAATTTACAATCGAGTTCAAGTCTTGATCACAATCGAGAATTTCGAGACTCGCACAGCCCTAATAGATAGTAGATACTAGATGAAGCTACAATTTGTTTTCAAGAGAAATCCAACTCCAACTTGAAATGATTCAACAAATTCACACATGTAGGCCTAACATGTTCTGTAGAGGTGAGAGGAATAAAATAGAGATTCAAAGGTTCTGTTGTTCCTCCTCTTCAGGTAGTAAGATGTTTCTGCCTAGCAGCCTAGACTGGACAATGGATAGTCGTGGGGAACCTGATGTACTGCTCCGGAATCGGTACTGTGAGGACCTTCTACTGGTGGCGATCAACTCGAAAATGGCGAAGGTAGCGTTCAACATGTATGTTGCTATCCAACAGGCGCAGGACTGCGACAATATGCCCATTGGTGAGCCATTCAAATCTAATGCATTGCAACACTTTTGTTTTCAATTTTTAATGTACACTTCGATTTCGATCACAATTTTTTGATTGAACGGCAACCCTAATGAAAATCCATGTTTTTAAGAGACTATTCCTGATACTGCCAGAATTATCAATTTAGCCCCCTTTCGTCCGTACCCTGTATCTACCTATAGCAATTACCGACCGACCATTCTGAATACGTTTGTGAATTAAACTGCAGCAAAACAGTGGTCATCACATGTAGAGATTAGTTGTGCATACAAGTATTGAGGCCTATGCCCACTACGTTCATCCATCATAGCTTAAAACATACCATACCTAAATTTCCTACTGTTGAAAATCTTGAAAATCTCCGTAAGGATGAATTCTTCAATTTCGTCTGTTTGAAATGAAATTTATAAAATTTCACAGAGTGTTTAGATATTATTCTATTTCATGTTTCTACCAAGTCGAAAGATTAATAGTGCGGTCATTTTGAAGATTTTTTTTATTGTATTTTAAGAAATGAAAAATGATGAAGTTTGAAATTCAATTGACGATTAGTGATGGATCCACCGTGCTTCCTACAAACGTCACAAACTCACAATACATAACATCCAATCAAATGGGCTGTTTATTAACTAGAATTTTGACAATAGTGTATATCTGTATGCCTATGGTTTACAGGTAGGTGGCTCATCTATCATAAAGCTCACTTATCACTAGTAGTCAATTAGATTTTATGTTGGGTTTAACGACGCACTGTAAGATCTATTGGCGTCGGATGATTGAGATGAAGGTTTCTGGGGTAATGGGAAGGAAGTGGTCGTGGCCTATATTGTAGGAACCATCCCGGCATTAACTGGAGGACATCCACAAAAACCCCTGTAACCAGGTCCGATATGCTCTCACCTCCCGAATCATATAAAGCAAGTGCATTAGCAACTGAGGTGCTTGTGCCGGTTGTCAATTAGAACTGTATAACGAAAGCGATGACTTAGTAAGACTTGATGAATTCAAAATCAATGTTTCTTCATTTCGAGTGCATTTCATTGTAAACTAGCAAGACCCCCTCGTGTTTGAAACATGAGGCCCCCCTCCAACCACGCCCCCGCCTCTTCCTTTCTCTACTCCCGTACCCTCTCCGGCCATCTCCTTCCTTCCTTCGCCCCCCCTCACCACCCCATATCAAAATTTCTCTCTCACTCTCTCTTTCTCTCTCTCTCACTCTTTTTCTCTCTCTCACTCTCTCTTTCTCTCTCTCTCACTCTCTCTCTTTCACTCTCTCTCACTCTATCTCACTCTCTAACTCTCACTATCTCACTCTCTCACTCACTCTCTTTCTCTCTCTCTCTCACTCTCTCTCTCTCTCTCTCTCTCTCTCTCTCTCTCTCTCTTTCTTTCTCAATCACGTATTACTACTGCGTCAGGGTTCGAGTTTGTTCTAGAACCAATGACGCGTGAATCGTCTTTCACACATCCCCAGTCACTCCTTTCACCACGTCAATCTTTGCTCGTTCCTCTTCACCTTGCATTCCCCGCGCTAAGCCCACAAGTCAGCCGACCAATCACGTTCGAGAAACAGCATGACCGCTCCAGAGACAGATCACCGTAACTCTTATAGTAGGATATTTCGTTCTTCCTACAGTGCATATGCTGTTTTCCTAGTAATAAATATAGCGTCATTATGTTTGAATTTGGCATAGGACATTTTTCCATGATATGTTTACAATTTTTCCCCCTATTGGCATTTTCTAGTGTGAGAATTATTTCTTAATTTTTTATTTCATATTACCTGGGTATTTTTGATGGGTACCGGTACCGTACCTAGTTCCTGCCCGAAGGCATCACTAATATATATATATATATATATATATATATAGGCCTATATATATTTATATACATATATTAGGGTTGCTGTTCAATAAAAAAATCGTGATCGAAATCGAAGTGTACAGTATCGAAAATCGATTGAATCGAAATCGATTGAATTTTCACCAAAAATCGATCGAATTGACGAATCGAAATCGAATCGAAATCAAATCGAAAAAACCGTGTTAGGTAGCAAAATACCATGTTTACCGGTATATACCCCGCACACGCTATATATAAGTATAATGTTACCATGTACACACAACCACGTTCTCTCCTCAGAGTAATTGAATCGACGAACTAATAATGACGTAAATCATCACGTCCAGAGTAGAATTCAGTCAATTTCGTATTGCGATTCTATTGGCGCTCGGCCGTCCCGAGTGTTTTCTCACGCTAAAGTCTTGTCTTGTCTCATTGCTCGTCAAGGTCAGACAATGACGGACCACACACAGTAGAATTACGCGTCAAATAAAAATGATCGAAATTGGGAAAATCATGCTTCTTCATGATGAAACATTTATCAAACGTGTTTTTAGTGGAATATCTCGCAGTTTCAAATTGAGTTCGTTGTCATGAGTGTGCGGGTCTAGTACGCCCAATCAAAATGAGCAAAACACGTATTTTTTACCGATTATAGGCCGAGATTCGCAATCGCATATAAGCCTACAGTGAATTTCAGGCTTAAAATTTCGAGAAGAACCCTCGGCTCATATACTGGACAATTTTTAATATTTTAGTTTGCTTTTCTCTTAGATTTCTCTTGGACTGGAAACACTATTTTCATCTTAGATTACGTTCTTATCATCTACGTGATGTGATACGCATAGTTTTCGACTTTTACCAAACCAAACTCCTCTGCCCCGCATGTATAATTTCATTTCATATGTCATAATACATATTTTAAAAAGCAATAATACACTTCGGGAGTCAATCAATCACTTCACACTTTTTGAAAGTCAAAACCACACTTCACGTCAAAACGACTAGATAAGGACTAGACGCACATGCAGCGGGACAAGTGTTAACTCGAGACAACAAACCGTTCGAAAATCTCGGAACGATGGGTGTCAATGGAAGCGAGCGCGTTACTCGTGACGCCTTGGGCTACTGTTCTGTTGTACGAATTCGATCTTCGAAAACTTTTCGATATCGATCAAATCGAAAAGATCCTGCCTATGCTCATTTAACTGTCTCATTTCTGCGTGCAGATGTCAACAAACATTCCAGTCAACTTATGTTGGAACTACTTAACGCCAAGCTACCTATGGAAGCACTGTACGTCTTCAGTTGTAACAGCAACCAGCTTCTCATAACACACCAATGGCTTGTGCGAGGTCTTCTGATATCTCTTAGCGCCAGGCATGAAGAGGAGAAGGCACACTCTCTGTACGAGGCAGCGCTCAGCCTCAATATCTACCCTCGTATCCCAGTGAGTGGAGCTGTCTTTCTTTACTGTACGCCCTTTACTTGTATCCACAAAAGAAGGCTACCAACTACATATGTCCCTTGGTAATTACATAATCTCATGGCAGCTTCGACGATTGAAAGCTTGTATGTGAATTGATGGATGCAGTTGTATTTCTTGTTATAAACCTCGTCCTAAAGTCATAATACTGTACCTTGAAAATATTAAACTGCCACACAAATACTAGGCAAATGCAGCATTTGTATTGTAAGATGAGCAAGATATTTATGTGAAGTAATTAAAAACTCTACTCTCGAAACTTGTAAAAAGTATGATTGAACAACTATCGAGTCTAGGAAGCCGTGAATCTCAGCAACATGGTTTTGCTCTTAATTCTTATTATTTATAAATAGGCCTACTGTATTTGATGAATAAAAATAATTTTTTATAGGCCCATTATTCTCTGCAAAACAGTTGGTCCAATTTAAATGAAAATTTGTAATACAGTGAAACCTCTATGTATCGTTCCTGGATCTATCGTTTTCCTGCTTGTATCATTAATTTTTTCTAGCCCCACTCCCATATAATCAATATTAAATTTTCCTGGATGGATGGTTTTATTTTCCTGGTCCCTTGAAAAACGATGGATAGAGGTTTCACTGTATTGTTCATCTTTCACGTGTTTACATACAATGGAAATTTGAATTTTTTCTAGAGATTTTATTTTTCACATTTTCTCATTTTCCTATGGGATCTTTAGAAACTTTGTTGTGGTATTTCTGAAAAATGGTTCGATGGATTTAACCTCAAAACTAGACAGTTCTGAGTTGGATGAGTCCTCATGTCCAGAAAAAATGTCTTGTTGATCAGTCAAACTGTGCAACCTGTGCAGTGCTTACAATCAAAAAAACACATGTACAGAGTAGGAGTAGGGTTGAAGTCTTTGCTATCGCTCATCCATTTAAAGTGATATTCGTGTTTGTTATGTTGGTAGATGACCTACTTTTGTGGATACAAGTACAGGCTACCAGTTTTTCTCCTAGTTCCAACAATACAATGATCAAAATGTGTAGGACCAACTCACTAAAAATTGAATATCTCAAAATATATTAAATGACATATTTGATAAGATTGCCAATAAATTGGTACATATAAAATATATTTTAGTGAATGTGTAACAGTAGAGTTCTTTATTTGAAAAATGAAGGGTCAATCATAAGAGGGCCTATAAAATGACCATTTTACAGTGCAAGAAATCAATTTGTTTAATCACACGTTTCAATTTCTATCTTGATCGTTTGGAAGCTGAAGTTTCAAGTACTGTAGCTACATTATCTAGGCAGACAGTGAAACATCTTGTGTATACCGGTGTATAAAGTATAAACCATATTTTCTGAACAGATCCACTATGATGTGATGGTCAGCATGACCTTCTACATTAGTTCCAGGTTTATAGGTATGGCCAACTGAATTACGATTACCGTTGCGTTTATTTACTATTGTTTTCATGTACCGGTACTTTATTTATAGTAGGTTCGTTAGTATTCAAAGCTCAGTATCATTTGGCAGTGAATAACAACAATCAATTTGAAACTACAATTCAGTATTTTAGCACTTCGATATGAAATTCACAACCTAAGATATCTTATCGATGGTAATGATTTTTGTCTGGGCAGCAAGTCGAAATGAAGTGAATGTGTATTGTTCCAGACAGACTACAAGCCCGTCCGTATCACAGTCTTCTCTAACTGGCATACAGAAGAGATTGCCGTGGTGCTCAAGACGTTCCTTGGACGGCTGGTGTGTGATGACAATCGTGTTCCAGGCATTACCATATTCATCGAGGTAAGACACTGAAAATGATATACAGTCGAACCCACATATAACGAACTCGGTTTTAACGAAATTTCGGTTTTTACGAATTAATTACCATCCCCCTTCAAAGCTCCTATCCTTACAATGTTAAATAAAGACCTATAACGAAGTGATTTATATTTCAAAATTCGGTTATTACGAATTTTTTGTCACTTTTCAGCATATTTTGCTCATTATTTTCAGCTATTTCCAACAAAATGTTCGAAAATCGGAGCATTTTGCGTGAATTTATTTTCAGGTTACATTTATTTTGAACGGACTGTACATCGTAGCAGCTGGTGACGCGTACAGCACGTGGTCATAACTCTTGTTGCACCCCCCTCCCTACCCGGCCCAAGCACAGTGGAACGGCCCATAAACAAACATTTGCTCAATGCGCACTAAATGATAACGTGATGGTGACATCTTCAATGACTTTGTTTATCTATTTTTTGTTTACATTCCTTCATCCCCATTCGTGATAGTGTCCTGTAACCTAGGAAATAAAACACGAGAAGTGGGGAGTTGTGGTGTCATGTGATAGCAGATGATAAGTTCTTTATGAAAGGACATTGTTGTTTTCTATTACTTTCTACAAACATACTAAGTGATAATACGATGCCATGATAATATGTCACCTAATACAGTACTATACTAGGGCCTAAGTCGTAAATGTAGGCCTATCTTTATAAATCTCTAAAATTCAAGTGCTGTTATGAAAAAAAGCAATAAATCTCTATAACGAAATTCTGTTTTTACGAACAGATTTCCATTCCCCTTGAAATTCGTTATATGCGGGTCCGACTGTATTATGTATAGGGCCTACATAGACAGTGAAACCTTTATGCATTGTTCCTGGATCTATCATGCTTCTGCTTGTTTAATTCATTTTGTCTAACCCCACTCCCATATGATCTATGTTGAATTTTCATGGATGGATTGTTTTCCTGCATGAATACAGTAGTTTATTCTTCCTGGTCCCTTGGAAACGATGGATAGAGGTTTCACCGTTTCACTGTATATGTATTTGTTTAGTATGTAGTTGGCTCTATTGTTTATACCGGTAGTAAGAATTGGTGACGTGCATTTGTATAGTTTATAAATACAACATGGATGTAACAACACCAGCACACAGGCCATGCCCATACCACTTGTGAATAAGAAATTCAGTGTGTTGTTCATTGTGTTTCACTTGGAATAATGCTGAAATATTTCAGTATTTGAATATTTTGGAATATTTCAGCTGAAATAAACTGTGACATTTAGATTGATTGTTATAAGTAAGGCTGTGCGAGCAGAGCTTTTTGAATTTCAAGCGAGTCTCAAGCCAGTTTGACTTATTTTCGAGCGAGACTCGAGCAAGTTCGAGCACAGTTTAATTTGAGCGAGCGAGCCTAGGTAATTCAAGCAAGCAAATTCAAAGTTGAATAGAAAAATGGAGAAACAAACTTTTTCACAAGTTTCAAACACTGTTTGAATACCAATCTGCTGAATAAGATGACAAGTTTATCGTTCTGCTCTCGCTCGAAATAGTTTGAGAACTGAAATTATTATTTCGAGACTTGAAATTTCAATCTGGGAAATCATGTTTTCGACCGAGGTCGAGACTTAATTTCGAGACTCACACAGCCCTAGTTAAAAAGTTCTTATGAGTGAGGTGAATGTTGTTTTGACTTGTTGCAGGTGAAGCGAGATTTGAACGAGGGAGCTCTGGTGCCGAAAGTGCTCGAATCCGTAGATCCGACTGTCAAAGCAGTAACCTGTCGTTTACGGTATGCCTTGCTTCGGATGAACCTTAAGACACAATGCCCATTGAGTTCTATTGATAAAGACATCTCTCTCACTAGTGAATCCGTATTAAAATACTTACAGACACTTTCGTAGTCTTTTTAAACATTCAACTTGACGATAGAAGCGAATTAAGGAGTAATGTAGACAAAAAATATTGGGATATGAATGGTTATGATATGGATATGAGTTATCATGTAGAAACATACCGGTATGAATGGTAACTACATGAAGTAAAACAGCTAAATGCACAAATGATATATTTTTTTAGTAAAAAAAACTTCCAAGTCTACGTCAGTTCCAAGTTGGCTCTACGTTTATTTTGGCAAAGTTCTATATTTTCAAAATAAGATTCCTTTGGAAGTAATAAAGTGCCCAAAAGCTAGGGCATCCATTTTGTGCCACATGCCATTGAATCTATAATTTCTTGTATCTTAATTTAATACCGAAGGCCTCATAGGCCATACTCATTATGTTATATTATCATTATGTTATCATTAGGTTAGATGTATTTTTTCCCAGTAATTAATGGGAAATTATTTTTATATTTTAATAACCTGCAAAATGGCGAAACTCATTGATTCTATAACCGTGTTTTTTTTGTGTGTAGGAAACCAGTATAAAATTGTATTTTTCATTTGTTGTTTAGTATAAAAACGAGAAAGTCACAAGAAAGAATCATCCAACTAAAAATGTTTCAAATCATCCCACAAAAATAAAAAAAAAGCAAAGATAGGCTCTAGTAGGCCTAATTAATGTAATTTGTCAAGCCTTTCGTTGACTGTAGACCAGTAGAGAGTTGGTCCGAGCCATCAGACTAACAGACTTCTTTAATAAATCTGTCTTGGCTCAGTTTCCGATTATGTTACCGACAATTCTTGCTTCCATCAAGTCTACTATATCATCCTACCATTGAAGATGTTTGTGCTTTGTAGTGGGTAGATTTACGATACAAGTGTCAAGGCAATAACTCTTTGCTAGTTTTGAACTCTGCAACTTCAACTTCTGAATTCTACCAAGTACATATCTTATTACCTCATTTCAGACCTTCTAACGACATGTTTGTTATAAAGGATTTTTTTATCGACATACGTAGAAACTCGTTACAGTAAACCCTCGTTAATTCAAAATGCAAGGGACCCGAAAAAATGATTTTGGTTTAATAAAAAAACTTCTTTTCCACAAAAATTGACACACTTCCGGTTAGAATTGAAGCAATTTCGTATTGCACGCGAGAGCTATGTCACACGTGTGAGAAGCACTGATCTTGTGTACTTGGCTAGCCGACAATGCGAGATGGTTATATAGCCCGCTTGGTCGTCCTGGGTCTGACTGACGAACGAGTGTTCTGAGCGACTATAAATCTCGAGCTCGTCGAGGTCAGAGTGGACTCGGATGACGCACTCAAGGCAGCGAACATCTCGGCTAGCTTCAGCTTATTGTTGCGCGTCAAATAAAAACGATGGAAATTGGGGGAATAATAATCAATTCGAGGAATTCACTCAAACTATTTCGAATTACCGGTATCCAATCCAAAAACAGTGCTAAAGAATTTAAAGGGTCGAATTATTAGTTTGAATTACGAATTAGCTGGAATTTGGATTGACTATATTAATTAACATAGAAATGCCTATACCTTCAGGAGGGGACTGACTTTTAGTTTGAAACATGTCAAATTTCGGATTAACCGAGCTAGAATTAATAAGGGTTTACTGTACTCAGTGTACTGTAGTACAGTACACTAGTTTCTCTTCAGTACATTTAATACCTTGAGGTGGAGTAATTTTTTTCACCACATCTGTTTGTTCCCTTATGTTGAATATATTCATCATCATGTTTTCACCTTGAAAAGTGTTTGTAGTATGGTCCCCTGAAAACATACTAAAGGGGTTCCATTGTGTAACTGTTTTTTTTTTGTTCACCTACTGAACAAACCCGCCAGTACTTTTTTGTTACTGTTCGCCTACTGTACCATTTTCCATCAACTAATTTGTAAATGTTTATTCCAAGTGTTAAATATAAGTGATTTGATTTAGCCATTATTTTGACAAGATTTATTATTATTGTTTGGTGTAAAACTGCTCCAGAAATATGACAAATATTCCTATCCTGTCTTAGATCAACCTTGCTCCTACATGACACTTTGTTACAAACAGTAACAATCCAATAGTCCTCTACTTTTCATTATTACCTAGGTAGTAATTTATTTGTACAAAAACGAAAGAGTAACTTCTTTCTAAGATCGTCTTTATAGAGTGAATAGCTTAAACAACGGGCGTTCAGTCCTGATCTGTAATCACTGAGTCTTATAAACATTTTGCGTTGAGTCCATTTTTAAAATAGTTTGTTAAATGGTCCGTTGGACTCATCGGTAAAATGAAGAACACAGTAACCAAGTGAGATAACAAGATTAAAATTGATCACCTTTCAAGTTCTAACAAACTATTGAAACACATACCATTTTGTCTCATTTACTGTCTATATTTATAAGAATGATTGCCGGTTGCAAGGAAGATGAAGTAATCTTTTCAATTGTGTCTTACATAAAGTATAATGCATAAACAAGTTTTATCACTTGCTATGTCTTATACTAGTTCAATCGGAGGTACGCCAGTAAGATGTATTGAGGGTTGAATTTGTTGGTCACTTTTATGGTGCTACTATGTACTTCCATTCCAAAATGGGTATATTTCAAGAGTATTCAAGGACTACTGTCCTTGAACCTATGGATCGCTTCCTATTGTAGAATCAAAACTAATCATGCCATGTATATACTTCAAATATTGGCGTTTCAGATTACTGTTGCATACAGCTGAGCCAATGTTGACTTAATTTTCTGTTTAATTTTCTGTTATTTATATATATATATATATATATATATATATATATATATATATATATATATATATATATATATATATATATATATATATATATATATACATATATATGTATATATATATATATATATATATATATATATATATATATATATATATATATATATATATATATATATATATATATATATATATATATATATATACATATATATATATATATATATATATATATATATATATATATATACATATATATATATATATATATATATATATATATATATATATATATATATATATATAAATATATATATATATATATATATATATATATATATATATATATATATATATATATATATATATATATATATATATATATATGTATGTATATCTATCTATATCCAGTGGATTTTTTTATGCGGAGATGGTAACTTGAGTCACAAAAGGAGGCACTAAAAGGAAAAATCGGGGGAGGGCACCCCCACAAAATCCTGCATGGAAAATTCGAAATCATCTTCTATATCCTGTTTCCCAAGTTTTTGGAGTCTGTAGGTAGTCATACGCTATTTTACTATATGTATTCAAGTATTTTTTAATCTGAATCAATTGTTGGGATAGGTTTTAGGTTCAATGAAGGGAGGAGGAAGCAATATTTTGTATATAACATGACGATGAGTCACCGCCTCACTGGTGAATTACCGCAAAATGTGCATGTTTTGGCTCAAAAGTAGGCCTACTGCGGACACTGGTAAACTGGACTATGAAGTCTAACATGCACGCAAATTAAGCAAGTAAAACGCTAGATTTCAAAATAACTGTGTTAATAAACTATTAATTAATAATCAAGATACTATATATGAGGAAAACTAATAACTAGAACAAGGGATGGTGTATGCCACCTTTTCTCTTTGGGGGGATGGTGTAAGCAAAGTTTTCTCTTTAGGGAGATGGTGTAAGTGACTATTTCTCTCTGGGGGGATGGCATCCCCCCCAATTCGACCACTGTCTATATCTATATATATATATGTATACAGCGGCGGCGCGTTACTTTTCCTCAGGCCGGGGCAGAATATTACGAAATTGTTTTATAGTGTTTGATATTTTCACAATTATACGTGTTTATTCCTATTTTCGCGATACTTCATGTTGGAAGAATCTTTTTATTACCATCTACTTTATTACCCACTAAATTGAAGATGTAAGTAATAGTATAACTGCAATCTTCAAGTAAACTGTACATTTAGAAAAATCAATCTTCACCCAATTGATTTGTTTGTCTACAATAATTTTTCGCGGGGGAGGGAACAAAAAATATTGTAAATCCTAAAGCACTTCAATAAATAGAATTAAAACGCAAACAGTGTCTTTCTTTCACTGGCATTGCAACGCATGCCGGCTACTCGCTATTATATATATATATAATTAAGTAACAATAATTAATGAATCTGAAATAACAATGGAAAATACCCATACAAAATACATTCTCTGGTCTCTTCCCAATAATAGAATAACAATTTCAACCATCATAACATGTTTAATTGAAGCATAAATATAGAATATATTCCATTTAAAAAAATTAAAAAATCACTCATCTCCACATCATAAATTCATATGAAAGTAATTACAAATCATTTGTTATTATATTAATCCCCAGTATGGCTTTGGAAGCAACGAATCCTAGTAGGCACACTATCATGATGTAAAAGATAATGCCTAGCACTTTGATGGAGCTGTCAACCAAACGCCAGCGTCGCACTTCAAGCGTGGAGACATTCACAATAACTTCGACGCCGAGCAAGAACTTGATCACATGCAAGGCTGCAATCTTCCGACTCTCCTTTTTTGTCGATGCCACACCTGTGGATGAGCGCATAGCATATGACAACTGCACGCATGAAGGATTATCTGAATATTGATTATTCTACAGTAATTACCTCATTTGGGTTTCATATGGAATTATCGAATTATTACACATATCGAAGAATTATAACAAGAGGATATAGAGAAGGCTGTGGCCCTTTAGATTGGAATAATTCCAGAATCGATTTTATCAACTGCGAGAAATGAACTTAGTCTAATTGATCAACCATTGCGGGAATCGTACCCTGCCACCCTAGTCTCCTGAGTGACAGTTGAGCACAGTGGTCTCATCCTAGATAGGGAAAGACTTACAAATATGATTAGAAACGTGGAGGATGAGAATTGATCGAGCTCTTCTACATCAGTATTTCGTAACAATAGTTCTGTACACTTTTCATCTCAAATTAAAGTTTATTCTCATAGTTTTTTACTATGGGCGACCATATTCAACGAAAGTAAAATCCGGGGCAATCCTAAGGGGACGTCCATAAATTACGTCACAGCTTGGGGGGAGAGGGAGGTTGTCAAGATTTGTGACAAGTTGTTACGAGGGGGGGGGGGAGGCAACTGTGTGACGTACCATTTTTGTTCTATGTATTTGGCACCATTCTTATAGATTCTTATTATTATACCCACCCTAGAAACAGCAGATGCATATCAAATAATTATCAAGTTTGACTACCGGTACTCGAAAAAAACATGAAGAAATAAATATTTTTATTTTATTGTACCTTTGCTACCTATTAATTACAATTTTTTGTTAGAGAGGGGTAAGAGAATTTGTGACGTATCTAAAGGGGGGAGGATAACGGGTTTTGTAACCAAATGTGATATTTGATCAGTTAGAATCAATGCACCTAGCATTATAATTAAAAAAATACTTATATATATACATAATAATAATTATTATAATAATAATAATTTCCAGCTGCTTTACATTTTGAAATCACATTTACTTCATACTTTCAAATAATGACTGATGGTTATTCTGACGACGGATTATCAAGGAGTAAAACTCGAAAGGTCAATGATAACTTTATTTGTGGTATTTTAATTGTCCATATATATTTTTGCAATATGTAGTTTTTAATGTGTACTATGTTATTTGTAACTTTTATTTCCATTGACAATATGTAGGCCTGGATTGACTATTGAGCGTATGTAAAGAGTACAGCAGGCCTATGATTCAATTATTTTCAACAAGTTCACCTTATAGGGTCAATCGGGGTAAGTGTGGCTATAGTCTCTGTCTCTACATTTTATTCATTCTTCATAATTTTTTTTTCTTTCAATATGTTCTTGATGTAAAGAATATCCCTTGAGACACAATACCTTTCAAAATATATGCATGACTATACAGCTGTTGGTCAGCAAATTAAGAATCACAATTCGTAGGTTTTCTCTGACAATTTAGTTTTTACCTCAGTTTTAAGAAATATCACTTGACCCTACTTTATCTATGTTGTAGTGAAGGAAATAAAGGGACAACATCACATTTCTTTTTTTTTCACTATTTTGGATTTTTGATTTAATAGGGTGGCCACACTTACCCATAGAAAAAGTCAAAATGGGGTAAGTGTGGACATCATATGTTGGAAAGTGTGGCCACTGGCAAACAACTGTTTATTGACCTTGGATTTGTAGTCATAAGATATCTAGAAGGCTCAAATGAACAGAAATATTTTGGCTACACTGTCAGTTGAGTAAAGTGTCAAAGTTTGGGCATGGTTTGGGAGCCTGCCACAAAATTGGAGGGAAAGTTGTAGCATGGTTATAGGCTATAACCATGCTACAACTTTCCCTCCAATTTTGTGGCAGGCTCCCAAACCATGCCCAAACTAGGCCTATCATCTTTGGTTGTAGGGGGTAACACTTGCTATTTAACACAATGGCACTTTGCCATGTTTGTAACGATAAAAGATGGTACGAAACTATGTGTGCGTAAGACCTATGATAGTCATAGGTAAGACCCAGAGAGGTGTAGGAAGTCATGGAGCAAACAAGAAATGGAAAATGCAGTGTCAAGTGTAGAAAAAGGGGAAATGACTGCAAGGTTAGCAGCTAAGACATTCAAATAACGTTGTTCAGTTTACGGCCTATATTTCGCCAAAATGAAATAAAAAAATTCTGGAAAAATTTAGAACTTCACTTGAATACCTACCAACCAATCAACACTTTCCCCAGATCCTTAAATGCCATATTTCATGTAAAAAACAGCTTCTGCCACACTTGCCCCAGCTGCGGTCACACTTGCCTCATTTCAGGGGTAAAGTGTGGCCAACGCATTGTTATGCTTTAATGAATATTTTTTAATGAATTTTTTATTTTTAATTGTACAAATTAAATATTACATACAAAACATATCAGTACAACTAGTAGCTAAATTTGGAATATTTTGCTTGCATAGTTATGCTACGCCAGACGACCAAAGTAACTATATATAGTATAAGTGGCCACACTTACCCCGGTTAACCCTATGTTTATGTTCCTCTATCAAATTTCATATATCCCAGCACTTTGGAAAGACTTATCGACTTTCCGAATATCGGAGTACATTCTCAGTAATCAGTATGGTATACAAATTACGCATGGTAAGTTTAAAAATCCTAAATTACATCTGTGGAACTCTATATGCATGTATTGGCCTCACTTACAGATTTTGCTACTATATATTCTTAAAAAAGACAAATTGACAATTTTTGAGTAAATACACTTTTGCAGCTATGTAAGTTCAAACTATCGACTAATGATGGGCTATAAGAAATTTGATGGCATCTTAGGCTACACGTTAACCAGATTATGTGAGCTGATGGTTGTAAATAGTTATATATATATTTATATATATATATATATATATATATATATATATATATATATATATATATTTATATATATATATATATATATATATATATATATATATATATATATATATATATATATATATATATATATATACGGTTCATTCAAGACCTCTCGGAAGTAAAGGCTAAAGGAGGAAGAATCGATGCTATATCCCTAGATGTTAGAAAAGCTTTTGATACTGTCAGCCACAAAATGATAGTAGAAACACTCAAGTCACTGCCACTCGACAAAAGAGTTGTTCGATGGATTGGAAACTTTCTCACAAACAGAAAGCAGAGAGTCAAAATAGGAAAGTTTTTGTCCTCACTTACAGACGTTACATCAGGTGTGCCACAAGGCAGTGTACTTGGACCGCTTCTTTTCATTATTCTGACAAATAATCTACCGGTAGAAATTGGATCAGTAGTGAGACTGTTTGCAGATGATGCAATTATCTATAAGATCATCGAGACAGTGGAGGACTGCGTGGAACTTCAAGAAGATGTAATAATGTATGTCAAAAGATTAGCGCTAATAGGTCTGAAAATAAACAACAAAAAAAGTGTTGCAATAACGGTGGGGAAAGGAAAGGGTGAAGTGGATATCTTCGAGTATAAGATTCAAGGAGAGTTGATAGAAAGAAAGAATGAATTGAAGTATTTGGGAGTAATCATTGACTCAGGTCTGAAATGGGCTACGCACACAGACACTATCATCAGAAGAGCTAATAAAAGGCTATACTTTTTGATGAGAACTCTTAAGAATAGTAGTAAGGAAGCCAAGGGAAAAGCTTATACGGCACTAGTTAGGCCAATACTTGAATACGCCAGTGCAATCTGGGATGTTAACAGAAGAACGGACATAAAAATGGAGAATATTCAAAGTAAAGCTGCCAAATTCGTTGGTGGAGGAAAATGGGTGAAGGCAGTAAAGAAGAGAAGATTAATCAGCGAGCTAACAAAAGCAGAGCTTGGAGAAGAGCTGAAGAAGCGAAAGAAAATAACAGCTGGTAATAAAGCTCAGCTTGCTCAAAATATTGAGAGAATGGCTGCAGAAGAGGGAGAGGAGATAGGGTGGGTCACAGTGACAAGTTATGAGTATAGGAGTGCTACGGCAATGGTGAAGGAATTGAAATGGGATGCACTGAGTAAGAGGAGGAAAGTGGCAAGATTGGTTGCGATATTCAAAGCGTACAGAGGGGATAAGGCATGGAAGGAAATCAGAGCCAGATTCGGAACACCGCATTTTCAGGGTAGGAATTACCACCGCCACAAGATCACGGCGGTAGGATTTGGAAGGCGGAAGCAGGTTGGAAACACATTGGTGGATAAGGGAATCGATGGGTGGAGAGGTTTGCCTCAGAGCGTGTTCGTCAACTCTCCATCAATTAATTTATTTAGGACAAGAATATTGGAAATTATTTAGACTCTAGTTTGCTATTTATTATTATATATGTATATTTTTTTTTCTCTTTCTTATTTAAATATATGAATGTGCTATGTGCCACCGGATTATGAAATTCAAAGCATAAAATAAAGTTTCAATATAAAGGTTCAATATATGTTTAAATGTCAGAAAGCCCAAACAGTAACAACGATTTTTTTATTCGATGCATTTAAGCATTTTTTCTGTCGAGGAGGGGAAATCTTGCATGAGAACCCCGCGTGTTGAATTTGTTGTTGAAAGCTTACCTCTCGGTGTAAGCCCTAGAAACTGACAAACCGTGATGCATCTCTTGGGCATACGAGGCGATAAGCGACGGACTTGGATGTATATGGGACAGGTTACTCGGGCCTTGCGCGCGTATTCGTTGAGGATACACATCGGGTTATCCCTTATTCTGGAACGTGGAGGTATACAATCGTCTCAGTCTTGACACGGAACACTTAGAACATCACAACCGGACAACCTGAAACTAGATTTTAACGAATAATTACGATATTTATTTCCCCAATTTTACAGAAAACCTCTCGAAAAAAATCATCTCAATCTCGGAAATTATAAATAATGTATTTGTTATCCAGGACTCATTTTTTTTCTGATTAGTGACGTAGAGTCGTAGACATTACTCGATTCTGTTCATGTTTCTATACAGAATCGGTAATGCCTACAACATTACTCATGGTCTCTGTAGGACAAAAAATGAATTCTGATCTCTGAAATTGGTTTGATGTTTTCTAGTTTTCTCTAAAATTAGAGAAATGAATATCGTCATCATTCATTGAAATCTAGTTTCAGGGTTGTGCTGTCCTTTAAGGTATCATCAAATGATGAGGTGATGTTCTAAATCTTTGTATCAGGTGCGTAGCATGGGGGGGAGGGCAAAATTACCCCCCCCCCCTGACCCCCTAACTAATGCCTTGACACCATCACAATTCTCTTATAACACGCTAACAAAATACACGCCAACTTATGTTGAATATGAAATAAAAAGCACACATCAACAAGCAATAAAAGGACTTCAATTTTTACGAAGCTTATGGATTGTCATCAGAAATTCCAAGAGTGGCCAAAATTTTGCATTGACATGCAAAATAGACACATTCACATTGCACATGACGTGAAGTTGGCCCCACACATGAGCATTGCGTTTGGAAGATGAAACCATGTCAACCAGAGTAGTATGCTAACGAAAATGCTCACGTTACCGACGGGTACAAACGAAGCACTAACGATTGTCGTTGTAAGTGTGAGGGGCTGCGTGAAATTGGCCCCTCACATGGACAACGCATACAGTGACGAAGGGGGTGTACTGACAAAAAAAAAATCTTCACTTTAACGGGTACTAACGAATCACCACGAATTTCGTTGGAAAATCAAGATTGAACATATGTGAGGGGCCGGTTTCTTAAACTAAATCCATTATCCTGACCAAACGGAAGAAGTGGTAGGCCTAACCAAAATGTTGACCGTACTAAGCGGTATTAACGAAGCACTATCGCTGGCTCTGAATCTATAAGATCGGAGATATGTGAGGGGCTATAGCGTGAATTTATAACGGCGAAACCAGAGGGATACTAACGAAATAATTTACGGTACCTACTAACGGGTACTAACGAAGCACTAACGAATGGTAAAATAATATTATCATATTCTGGTATGTGAGGGGCCAACTTCAAGAACGTGCTAACGTTGTCAGAAGGTACAAGTCGTTTAATAACAGACATAGATGGCAATACTTGTAGTCAGTGGGCACTATATATAATTAAATATCTCTAATATAGGATATCTAAAAGTCCCAATTCAATGAAAAGCTTTCAAGCACATGGGCCGAAATCAGTGATATCTTACTATTGTAGTATTCTTATTTTGTTGTACAACCGCACTCAATCTACAATATGATGTATAGACTTATTCTCTCGAAGGTCAGTTCCAGATTACGTTAGTTTATCAATTTGGAAAATTTATAAATTTTCACCTAAAATTATTCTCATTCAGTATTTTATTCATTTAATTATTGGAAAATTATCTGGCTCCAATAAAATAATATCACTTCATGCGGCGGCATCCGAAGTGAAAAGAAATGTGAAACTGAATTAAAATTTGTACATTTTGAACTGGAATTCAGTTCTGTATTTCATACATGTATTCCATATGTATTGTATACATATGTATTCTATTATAATTTAAAGTGATTTATAATTATTATTTATAGCGATTCATAATTAATATTTACGGCCGTTGGAATATCTGACTATTTAGTATTTACTTACACTCGTGGTAAAAGACAAGACACGTTCAAAAGTTAGTGTTGCTACCGCGGTTGCTACGGTACAGTTAGGCATACTAAAACTAAACACCTGTTAATAAATAAGAGATTGAAAGAATTTACGTCAAATCTGCGGGATTGAATGGCACTTCATTGCCATTATTATGAAGACCTCCCCGATATTTCTTGACGATAGCCTGTAAGGAGAGACACGACTTATTTGTATCTACCATACAACATATAAGTGATAATA
This sequence comes from Brachyptera risi, assembly GCA_964007535.1. NCBI lineage: Eukaryota > Metazoa > Arthropoda > Insecta > Plecoptera > Taeniopterygidae > Brachyptera > Brachyptera risi. The sequence goes on from OZ023326.1 coordinate 57,976,150, forward strand.
TATAATATAACATACAGATTACCACGTACCATAGCTGTATTACAGATATATAGCACAATAAGCTGTTATTAGAAAACTCACTAGTTACTATAGGTTGTCTTGATCAGGGTAGGCTAAAGCTAGGTTCCCATGACGATTTTTCGTCCCGTCCGTCAAAACTTCGGCCGACGGCAACTTTCAACCAATCACGCGCAAGAGAATGCATCGAAGGGAGGGAACAATGTTTCACAGTCCAAGTAAAGCCAATTTTAACTTTTGATGGACGGGACGGGACGATTTGCGGATGACGTGTAGAGTAGGCCTACCAACAGTCGAATGTAGGATCGCATCGTCGCATTTCTGTTTTATTTCGATATTAGGCCTACTGTTATAATCGCGAGCAAAATCACACGCTGTTTTATATTTTTAGGTTATTTAAACAATTATTCATTTTTAATGATTAGTTTCGATCCCGTCATCCCGAAATGTTCATCGAAGCAATTAGAGAATATACGTGCCTATAAGAAAGTGTCATGTTGACTCGTTGATTTCGATGGTTGCCTTCGAAAAGTTCTCATTTTTGCCGATAGAACGTATACGATAGAAAAATACGGTATGGGAATATGATCTATTTTATACCAACGATACCGTCCGAAGTTTTGACGGACGCTACGTGAAAAAATCGTCATGGGAACTTAGCTTAAGAGGGTATCATTTTCTGAGCGAGCCACGTGACGTCATATGGTTACCATAAACAGGGTGAATTGAACTTATACTGTGACCAATCAACTCAACAACAAATTGATAGCCAGCATTATAATAGTCGCACTCAACCCGGTTTGCCAGATTCCAGATGATCTCAGCTGATGTCATGCAGACTACGAAAACAGATTACCACGACTCAACTTCTACAGCAGATATTTGCATGACATTATAGGCCTACTTTCATGACAGATCTGGTCGACTACTACGACGACTATTACGACGACTACTACGACTGCTACTACGACTAACCTGACTTACCACAAAAAGGTCATCATCAATTGGTGGTATATGATTCATATTGAATTGTATTATCTAGGTGTATAGAATTTACAAATATATAAATACGTAAAAATATACATTAAATAAAAAATACAGTCATAATAACTCAACCTAAGATCAGATTTGAGTTACCACAATCAAAATTGTTATTGTAAAAATATAGGAATAAAGTAGGCTTTGGACAACTTGATCCTACAAGAAGGCTAAGATAAACAAAATTAGAGAATTTTTGGCAACTGGAAGAAGGGATTAGAGAAAGCTTCAAGCCAAGGTTATTAGGCCTATATGGGTCTCAATCACGTGAATGAATCTTGCGTATTTGAAGTCTTCCAAGTATAAGATCATTTGCACGGGCCTCAATCATTACAACGCAATCACCAGAACAAAAACCAAATCCAGTTTGTCGTAAGTTTTGGCGGGTGTATACCAACATAATTTATTTTTTTATTTTTAATAACATCGAAACCTGATACAAAATCATTGTTCCCCAATTAAGGCAATGGATGAAAGATAGAATCGTTTGGACGGGCACCACAAGGGCGATCTTAGCACCCCAAAGAATAATTAAAAATAAGATAACTCATTCAATAAACAATAAATCTGAAGGTATAATAATGTCAGGGAAATTAGAGAAAAGCGATACAAGCGATACGATAACATTGTTTCTTATGGCGGCGCAAGGGTTGAGCAAAATCCGTTTTTTTTTTTAAATAAAACCTCAACCCAGTGCAGGGTTTTTTGAGTTTCTTTGGGTGCCATTAGGATTTTTGTAGTTTAAACGAAGAAAAATTACCCTTTCTTCTCTATTGTTTTTCCAAGTTCCGTTTTTTTTTGACAGAATTTTTTTGGTTTGATTTTTTGGTTTCTGTTACATTTTTTCCACACTGCTAGTGAGAAAAAACGTACCATTCATGCAGGAAAACAATCCATCCATGAAATTTCAACATTGGTTATATGGTAGTAGGGTGGAACAAAATGAATGCTGGAAGCGGGAAAACGATGAATGCAGGAACGATGCATTGAGATTTTACTGTAGATGAAGTAATATCACCGTTCTCTGTAGCTCTATCATTATAGTAAACCTTCTAAATGCTCCTAAATTGGTGCAGACACTTCAACATGGGCATTTAAACATCTTTGAAAACCCTCTTTAAGAGTCCATTTAGGAGCCGATTTAGCGGAATATCAGGTTTTTTGTGATAACTTTTGAATGGTACGAGACATCGAAATTCTAATACGGAGGAAACAAACACTTTCAATACCTTCGAAATGGCATGAATAATAACTAATTATCACATTATGGCATAATTGTCACACGTAAAAAAATATACATTGCTGAAAAATATATTAATTGAAAAATAATCAAAATAATATTATCGAACTCTGTTTCCAAACAATCGTGTCAGCTAGATGGTGTGAGCCCATTACTAGGGCTGCACTTTTAAAAACCGGCTAGCCACGCCTGGCTTTAAAATAACTATAGGCAAACGCGTTATGTGTTGCCGCGTTGATGGATGAGCTGGAACATATCAACTTATCTTTGGATTGGTTATTATATATATATATATATATATATATATATATATATATATATATATATATATATATATATATATATATATATATATATATATATATATATATATATATACACACTGAGATCCAAACCATTAGGGCCTATATGTCACTGCCATCTTATTTTTCCTCATTGATTCATATGATGATAAAGAAAGCTTTGTATTAATCGCTTACAATTAAGTGGTGACACTTGTTGCTTGAATTCAATTGGTATCTTAATAGCTTTGAATGATCTACAAAAATACATTATATATTTTTTTACATCAAAACGATTGATCCGATTTGAGTGAAAGTTCGGAATAATATGTATCATTATTATATTGAAATTCCCTGAGAGTTTGAATTCTCTCGGATGAAATATTTTTCACGAATATTTTCTTCTGGGTTATTCTTATAGGATTTTTGAAAACAATGAGTTTTCTCAAAAGTGGTTTGACCGATTGTGCCTCAAAACTATACAGTATGGAATTAGATGAGTACTCTTGTGTATGCCAAGTTTCAACTTATTTTGTATTTTCGTTTGACCTGTGGAGCGCGAAAAAAAAGAGTACTTTTTTTAGGATATGGTGAAATTGAGTCTTCGCTTCGCTCATCTAATCAAAAATAATAATCAAAAATAATCAGAATAAAAAAATAATCAAAATATTGGAAAATATTCAAAGAATGGTATAGCAAGAAAACGTAAGGGTGGATTAAGAAGAGGGAAATGTTTAATAATAAAAGAGAGAAACGAGAAACACCGTATTGGATTGTAATCAAACATGAAAAGAATACCAGACAGTGTCACTGAAATTATTGATGTACTACAAAAGGGTGGGATACTGAACTATACAGGGAAGACCGAAAACTGAGGGTGAGAAACTTGCTTTGAGCGTATTCAGGACATGGGCATGGTATATCTAAGAGCGACATTAAAGAAAGACTTCAACCAATTGAGACTGTGTGTCTAAAATAAGACCAAGGCAAGATATATAGGGAGGACGTTGAGAAGTATTCGTTTGTGAACAATACTATATTGAAGACTGGAATAAGCTGATACCGGTCAGGCGCGGACTGGCAGGGGGTGCCGGGGTGCGACCCCGGGCTTTTTGACTGTTCCGGGCCCCTTTCGAACATATGATATAATTATATGGACAATATCTATATACATATTCATTTGTTCACTGAGCAAAATAATTGCCGAACAAAATAAATTACTATAACTATAAGACAATATTATAATAATATATTATTATGATTCATGCCTTGTCTTTGGCGGCTCTCAATAGTAGTAAATAGAAGTAATGATAGTTATAATTCAATAGTAATTCATCAGTTAATTCATTCAACAATCGATTACTGACCACAATGTTTTTTTCTTATTCCTCCCTAATTGTCACTTCACCAAGTTAACTCAAGTTTCTTATCTAGACCTCACGCAACGGGCTCTGAGGTTATTCAATCACTTAGATCATGGCGTCAAGAACGAAAATATTTTTCATGGAAAAACTTTGAATTGAAGCAAGAAAAATTAATTAATAGAGGGAGGGCATGATCTGAATGAAAAAGAAATCTACGTCAGGTAGGCTACACGGCAAACATCAAGGTGAGGAGTTGGCCATAATCCCAAACTAACCTAACTGCAAATGCATTAAAAATCCATTTTTGAATACTCGGCAGTAGTAGCTAAGTTCGAGCCCTTGCAGGTAGCTCTAAATGAGAAAGAAATCTACGTCAGGTGCACGGCAAACATCAAGGTGAAGAGGTTAGCCAACTAACCTAACCCAACTGCAAATGCATTAAAAATCCAACTTTGAATACTCGGCAAACATAAGGTTGTAGTAGCCAAGCTCGAGCCCTTGCAGGAAGCTCTGAATGAGAAAGAAATCTACTTCAGGTTCACGGCAAACATCAAGGTGAAGAGGTTAGACAGCTAACCTAACCCAACTGCAAATTCATTATAAATCTAGCTTTCGATGTACGGCAAACATAATGTTGTAGTAGGCTGAGCTCAAGCCCTTGCAGGCAGCTCTGAATGAGAAAGAAATCTGGGGCAGGTACACGGCAAACATCAAGGTGAGGAAGTTACGGAAAAGTTATGGAAAAGATACGTTTTCCAAGCGTATCCATACCCAAATAATAATCAATCGCAAACAGTTATATACAATATAAATATTGATTTGTGTCAAGACATGTGTGAAAAGCTACTCAAAAAACATAAAAAATCGAAAAATTTCGATCAGCGAGGATGCTTCCGGCGGCCGCTGCGCGGGCGTTACGTGCGCCTGGCACCAACTTTTACGGGCCTAGGCCTACTTTACAAGCAGCACCCAGGGCCTTTTGAACATTTGGACCCAGTCCGCGCCTGATACCGGTATATTGAATTTTTATCATTTTGAATTTTCTCCCTAATGATTAATTTCATTGTTTGAATCTTTAATTGGTTAGATGATTGAAAAGGTGATAAGATCACCCCTGTGGTGCCCAAACGATCCCATCATCTATCATCTTTTTTATACATATATTGGGTTTTAACGACGCAGTGTGATGATGACTAAAATCTATTGGCGTCGGATGAATGATTAATGAGATGATGGGATGATGAGATGAAAGTTTTGTGAGTAGGCCTAATGGGAAGGATAGTGGGAAGGAAGCGGTCGTGGCCTATATTGTGGGAACCATCCCAGCATTAGCCTAGGCTACAGAGGGAAACCACGAAAAAACCCTGTAAAGATGGACGGTAGCAGGGATCGAACCGGGTCCGACATGCCCACTGCCTCCCGGGTCACATGAGCAAGTGCGTTAACCACTACGCTGCATGTGTCGGTGATGATTTTGTATCAAGTTTTGATGTTGATACAAAAAAAAATAATAGTTGTTTACCGTGATAAGAACATTTGCCACTTGTATTTATTCACAAATTGCCAATATTAAATGAATTGAACATCAACGAACTACAAGTCTCTTTGCACTAAAATGTTTTGTTTATGAATTTCAGTATATAGGTACACCCCACGCACTAAAATAATAATACACAATTATTATAATAGTACCAGTTCTGACTAATCAGTGGATCAAGCTCACAGTATAGAGACTCATTCTTATATTATTTCAGTATTACATGCTTATACTAATATTTTCTCATTATTTTCCACCATCTTTTTTCACTATTCATTTATGTTAGAATTATTGTTATCATCAAAATATTTTTCACTCAAGTCATTATCATGAATTATTGTGAATTTTCTTCTCGATTAATTTATATTTGATTATTATTATGTATCTTTGAGCAACCTTAGATTTTATGGCATAGTCTTTATTTAATGAAGATTTATATAGACAGTAGATCATCTATCTTCAGTAAGTTTCGCTTTAGTACATTTATTACCTTGTCAAGTTTTATTGTTTGATTCCATCCAAATGCTCCCTCGAAGTTCTGCTGTTAATCATCGTTTGTTTTATTGGTACAGTATTGTCAACACTTGATCAAGTGAGAAAAATATGTTATTTTAATGATATAAACAAAAGCTTTATTTATATGGAAGTATACAAGTTATTAGAAAATTATAAAAACAATAAATAATAAAAAAGATCATTACCTTTAAAAAATGAGGATTTAAAATTTGTCATTCTACTCGACTCAGTCTGATTCCTAAATTATCTTGCATCGATATCCATCTTGTTTTCATATTTATCGTACAACAATGTTTATCATACAATGAAATCATAAACAATATTATTGTTCATACAGTAATTTTTAAATTACGTAAAAGTACACTTTTTTGATACACATACACATCGATTAGAAAGTACAATATACACTTATTAGTAATTATGCATTTAAACATAGATCATTAAAAATATAAGTAAAATCAGATCGAAATAGATAATATCATGATTGGTTATATTCAAGTACCGTTAATGTTATATTTAATTTCAATAACACTCTACATTGCAGGGAATTAAAACCTATATTGCAGGCCTGCAGGGAATTACGCCGTAAAATGTAACCAAGTCTCAACCAATTGGTGAAGTTTTCATTTTTTGAAATGTTCATATACCATCCTATTCTCAATGGGTGTTTGTGGGTATCTGAGCGTGGAAGTCGATTAGCAAAATATCTTTTTTTTTGTGATAACTTTTGAACGATAGGAGATATCAAGATTCCAATAAGAGAGAAAAACAGATATTTTAATACTTTCAAGATGACATAAGTAAAAGTATTCAGCGTATACCGGCTATCGTATGACAAGCATATACAGTTAAAAAATGTGGTTTCAGCTGTAAATATTTGACAATTATACTACATGAGTTGAATAGTTATCACTTATACCAACTGGAATTAAAAACATATGTTTTCCCTCCTACTAGAATTTTGATATCTTATATCATTCGAAAGTTGAGATGGATTTGTGATTATGATTATTTGCGAGTTATGATGTTATGATGGCCGGGTAAATAGATAGCGGAGACAGTGCGAACCAACACAAGCGGCAACAAGTGAATTTCAAACATCAGGGTAATAAATTATCAGAACAAATACTGGAATGCATGTAACACCTTCAAACATGAATATTTTTATGGTTAATTATTCCATTTTCTTGGACAATATTTTTTGGTGTTCATTTTTATTTATTGTTTGTTATAGACTCAATCTATGTGATTTATCTAATGAACAACAAATTTTATGAATATGTACAGTTGATATTTTCATTTCTGACCTTATAGATCTCAATAAGTTCTCATATTTTGGCATATGTCACTCTGGTCATATATTATGATATCCTCAAGAAATGACCAAGTTAACGATGAATGTGTTGGATAAATATATGGATTGAAGTAGTTTTTCAACATCACATACAGTACTCACATTCTGATTGTTATATATAATTATAATTTATATGGGAATACCATATGAACATCTTTATATAATATTATTTTGATATATTCTGATCATTTCACACCTTAATAATCAATAAATAAACATATGTTTCAAAAATTGCATTGATTTTGTGGTTGATTGCAGTTTTGATTACACTGATGCAAATTAAATGGGTTAAAATTGGCACAAAAAAACTAAAATATTATGTGGATGCCAAAAAGTTAAACATGTTTAAACAACGGTGCACATTTGTTATCTAAAAGCAGTTTTTTAATGCTTCATGCAAATAAAATGGTGACGTGAGGAAATTAATTGTATTCATAGTACCGGTATACTGTATTAGAAATGTAACAGAAATATGTATCAATAAGAAGGATATTATCGCTCTAAAGCCACATCAGAAGAAAAAATCTTCAACACGATTGAAAGGATATCGAAAAAAATATTACACAATATTACTTCAAGATTGAATACTCTTATGGTTCTTATGTTGATAATTTTTTGAAATTATATCACATTCACAATATATCTTCATTATAATGGTTAGTTATTTTTTAAATAACTCGAAAAGGTTAGACATTCAGTGATTTAGATAAGACAATCATAATTAGAGAATATACATCAAAGCACTATAGCTTACATTGATATTTGATTACTGTTGAAAAAGATATTCAATACCCAATATTCAAGTTATGTACAGTCTGAACTCTGAAAAGCTATTAATTAGAACTGTTTATGTAAGAAACAGAATACTTATAAATATTTCACTTCAATATTTGTCATGGATGAATATCAAGTATAACCTAAGTTGGCTTCTCCTCTCACAGTATTATCGACATCAGTAAATATTTTAGGCAAGGACATTGGCTAGCTATCATCTAAATTACATTTATGAACAATTATACCACATTGATAAGGATGAATAACAGTATTGAACCTGTTTTCATAATAATTATTGAAAACAATTACCTAGACCAAGTTATACTGCAAATTTAGCTATCGATATTTTCAAAGTTAATTCTTAGTTTTTGTCTTTTGTTGATTTTTTTTTTTTTGTGGTGAGAAATTAGCTACACACATCAACCATGTTCAGCATTTTTACAATAATCAACACTTTCATTACATACCTCAATAATTTACAGTTATATCATAATTTTTGGCACTATATGTTACACGAAACAAACATGCATACCATACTTATTTATATTTAAAAGTACTTTTATGGCTACTGTGTATAGGCTGATCTTCTTTTTACTTATATTCCCTCATACTCATATGGTTTCATTATATAGCATTTGGTTTAAGGAAGTCACGTTCAAGTTTTAAATGAGTTTTACTGTATGAATTAATTCATCATCATACCATATGAAGCAATAAATCACCAATGAAGCAATAAATATTACACACGTCGGGCAGATATCATTTTAGTTTATTAATTTCGACATCTAGAACTATATTCATTTTTCATTTTCATTTATTTTGCATTACCTTTTGAGTGAAGATGAAGTACTTTTAGTCAATAGAATAAAGTAATAATATCCAATTATTAGAAGTAATAAAAATATCATCATATTATATTATGAAGCCTACTCTATCATATTTTTGATGAAACATATTCCTTGATAGGGATAGGGGCTCAGTCTGACAATATTATATCTAATCAATAATCATTTTTTTAAATTGAATTTTGAGAAAAACTCAACCCTCATTATTAGCTCAAGTCACGATTTCACTTTGTATACATTTGGAAACAATTATATGAAGCTGCAATACTCTTTTGCAAGACTACTGGAGTCCAAACTTGATATTTACTAGCAGGTATATTCCACCAGATATTCAGGAGAATTCAAATAGTCATTAGACTGGCTCATATCTCTTACTGGGGGGCCTATTCATGTACGCCTAGCAAAGAAGCTAGCGGTCGCAACTTGCGATCATCAGAAACCACCCCGCGAAGAACACAGCAAATTGCCGCCATGACAGTTGTCAAACAGGTTTCATGCCTTGCTAGAGCTTGCTAGACCTACATGAATGCCCCACCCCCCTGATCTCTATCTCTAGTGTCGTTTACACAATGTATCTCACTAGTACCCAGTGAGTATTTGACAACTAGTATCAATTCCATACTGCTGTGGTCACTAGAGAGGTTGTGATTACTATAGTACCCGGTACAAACCGGTTATGTACCCGTCTAGCACCCGGTGATACCATAATTAATGCTAGAGAATGGTATAGGCGTAACAGTATTCATCTAGTACAATATGGTTAGTACATTATCAAATCTCATTATTTGCACATATGAATGTCCACCTCATTCATGCATTTATGCTAGTTGTATAATAGCATTGATTTTGTCTAATAGACAAACGTGCAGTTCTAAAATCATCACGTCGTCACTAGAATGTGCCTCATCACTTGCACGTATGAATATCCAGTGTTTTCACACACATCTTACATTCGACGTAACAACACCAATGAAACTTGCAATCGCAGCGTTCTTTCAGTGTTGTCTTCTGGGTGTTATAACCTCGACCGCAGCACATTAGATTACAACCCTCCATGCCGGGTGAAGTTCGGTTACACATGCGACCTTGTGTGCCTGAAACAAGACCAACAAAATGGTGTCAGAGGCATGTAAGCATTTTATATATACTACGTACCAAGATCTATTGGCGTTGGATGAATGATTAATGAGATGATGGGAAGGTGAGATGAAGGTTTTATAGGTAATGAGAAGGATAGTGGGAAGGAAGCGGTCGTGGCCTATATTGTGGGAACCATCCAGGCATTAGCCTTGCTAGACTACAGAGGGAAACCACGAAAAACCCCTGTAAAGATGGACAGTAGCGGGGATCGGACCGAGTCCGATATACCCACTGCCTCCCGGGTCACATGAAGCAAGTGTATTAACCACTTCGCTGCATGTTCCGAGAGCTTAGAAAGCCGTATTTTCAAACAGACCAGCTAAATAAATCGGAACTCATGCGGGCATTGTAGTTGATATATAGTGTAGCAGAGGCCGAATTCACAAAAGGTCATAGCTCTGATCGGTATCAACTCTGATCCCGATCAAAGTTGCTACAAAGATATTACCGATCAACTCAAAGATAATAATAATAGATTGATAATAATGATGATAGATTTGATTGAAAAAATTAAAAATGATATATAAAAATATGGTATCATCTCTGAAAATTGTCGTAACTTTGAGCCGGATCAAAGTTATGACCTATTGCGAATTCGGCCTCAGTAGTGTAGTAACGCATATGCTGCGTTTGCCTTGTAGACTGATCGCGGGTAGTCTACGTGAGAGTATTCCATGTAGGCCTATTGTATCTATGTAGAGTATGTATTTCTAGTTTAGTAAGAAATAAAACCTCTGAAGTTGGATTATACATTGATTGTTTTTTCACCTATCGACCCTTTGAACAAGAAATATAAGAATTGATTATAGTACAAATGGAAATTAAATTATTAGATGAACGAATTCGAACACCTCCATGCTACTCTTATGGAGCTTTGCCTGTATTTTCATTTCGTACACACTGCACTGGTCACATGGTTTGACTGATCGCCATTAAACTTTTTACGGACACGCGTACTTATCCAACCTTGAACTGCAGTTTTTTTTTTAGCTAAATCAGTTGGACCACTTTTGAGATATGTCATCACAAATTTAAAAAAACCCACATGATTGAAATCTCTTTAAAAAAAATGAAAATATTCCATGAACGTCATATTCCTATGACATGTATTCACTGAACGTAAATACAAGTATGGTACACATTATTACAAATTTCCATTGGGTTAGAAATGACCGTTTTGAAGAAAATTATTATTCAATGAATACATTTTCATCAGTGGCTATAGAAGTAGTGGTTATTATTTATATAGTATTTTGCGCACGGTGACTCACGGCTTTGTAGACTTGACAGTTTTAACCAAGGTGTGTAGAATTCTCGAGTGGAATTCTCGAGTTCATATAAGTCAAGGTGAGTAGTTTTCGAGTAAAATTAATGCTTTAAATTCATACCAATCTGTAGGCACTATCAATATCTACGTGCTTAAGTTATAACTCTGATATCACTAATCTTTGTAAGCAAAATCCTAAAATGTATGAGCGAAGCGAAGACTTTATTTAACCGTACTTAAAAACAAAAACTTGATTTTTCTTGACCGAGCTTCACAGGCCAAACGATAGAATATAATTTGATGAAACTTGACCCACACATTTTGTCATCATCTAACTCGGTACCATAGAGACTTGAGGTGCAATCGGTAGAACCACTTTTGAGAAAAATAATTTCGTAATTTTCAAAAGCTCCATAAGAATAACTCAGATGAGAAAATTTGGACAAAATATTCAGTCCAAATAAATTGAAATTTCTGAAGAATTAAACCACACAATTATACAGGGTACAAAGTTTACAAGGTTACAAAGTTACAAGTATTACAAAGTTTAACATAAATCAGATGAGCCATTCTAAAGATGGAAGTTAATATGTACTCTTTTTCTACAGCAATCAAGGAGCTATACATTAGGAAAGCTATTGAGGGATGATCAACAGTTTGAACCGTGCAATTAGTTCGTTAAACGATTGAAATTATCAATATGTGAATCAGGTAAGCAGTAAGTTGATATATAGAGCCAAAATTAAGGTCTGTAATACACCTTTACCATTTTTCTAGTACCTAACTAATACTTCATTTACAATCTCACTGCTCCTACAACGCATATGCTGTATTTTCCTGGTGAAAAAAAATTATGATATGCTGCCCACTCTCTTGCTATAAGCTAGTGAGCATATTATCTTGACAAAGTTCAAGATGACTACTCTTCTTTTCTTTGAAAAATACTTATTCGTTATCAACTTTTGAAGCTGAACAATCGTATTCATTTAAAACATTATATAAAAATAATAAAAATATCATAAATTATAACACTTATCAACAGACATATTTTTTTTTATATATAGAACTGAATATGAAAAATTACACTTTTTTTGTGATGCAATAGTTGTTCAACACCCATTTTACGAATAATTCCCCAACAGATTCATTCAATTGTTTGTTTTAATAACATCGAAACATGATACGAAATCATTGTTTCCCAATTAAGGCTGTGGATAAAATTTTGAAATAAATTAGTCAGCATTTACAGTGCGAGTCTTCGCTTACCCTGAGAACCGACGCTCATGTTACGCACGCAGTAATTAGGAGACTCGTCGATGTAAACGATGTCATTGGCTGTCGGCCGGGTGTAGCGCGGGTCACGTATCTGTAGGCGTCCACGACGGTTGACGCGCACCTCTGTTGCACCGTCGTATTTGTCCTTCACGTAATCACCTGTCAACGATAGAACAAATAGAAAATAACTAGGCAAACGCGTTATGTGTTGCCGCGTTGATGGATGAGCTGGAACATCAACTTATCTTTGGATTGGTTATTATATATATATATATGTACACCTTGAGATCCAAACCATTACATCACTGCCATCTTATTTTTCATTATTAATTTCTATGAAAATAAAGAAGGCTTTGTTTTAATCGTTTACAATTAAGTGGTGACAGCTGTGGCTTGGATTTAATAGGTATCTTAATAGCAAGATGCATAGAGGGCTTGTTTGCGGCCGGGAGATGGTGCTTTCACTTATCTTAAAAACACGTATCAATCTACGAAGACAATTATGTGTAATATGGATCACTGCTCTATCTGGTGGTGTTTTGTAAATTTGTAGAAACTTGATATGATGCCTTCTCTATACCTCAAATATTGACATCTTTGATGCAGTGCATGTTGGCATCCAAGATGCAGTGCATGTTGGCATCCAAGATGTAGTGAATGTTGGCATCCAAGGTGCGATGGAAAGAAACAAATACGCTAGGCTTAAAAGCCCGCATCTTAGCTGAGAATGTTTCTCTTCAAAATGCAAAATGTTTGGTTGTGGGTTGAAAAGTGAAAGGGAATAGTATTGAAAGAGTTCCAGTAACCACCGCTAGATGGAGGAGTTTTTCATTTCAAAATTTGGACAAAATCTAGTTACATTACACACTTTGGCCAAGGAAATTTAGAAAACTGTGAAATTACAGGCAAATCAGGATTTTGAATATTGATAAGCAAAGTTGAACTCAAGGATGTGCGTTTGTAATTTATTTCTTCTATTATTCTGTAACCGGAAATTAAGCAATGAAAACCATCAAATTAGACACATTTTGATTCAATTATTGCTCCAAAATGAAATTATTCTTCAATTTTCGACTAAGCATATCCAATTGTGAGGGTATTATCTATTCATTACATTTTACCTCAAGTCCGTAGTGTTTGTAGTTCTTGAGATATATGTGGCGAAAGTGAACCCTGTAAATCTGCTTAAGATGCGGGCTCTTAAGTGAAAGAATATTTACCGATAAGCAATTAAATAAAATATGAATACTTATTAGTTAGGGGCATGCGGACTTCTCACACGATTTCGCTCACATATATAAATCGTCCAGATGTAAGTTACTAGTAAATATAACTTTTGTTACTATATTAATTACTTCACAGTTTGAATGATGGACAATTATTTAACCTCACTGTTAACGCCGGTCTTTTGAGACCAGCTAGCTCGTTTTCCCTAGTTTGTCATTTGAACATGAAATCATTCGTTCACGTCATGGAATGTTGTTTATACATTGCAAACCGTGTTTCTAGTCGACCTTCCTTTCTCATTGCTGGTTGGCTGGTGGGTTGTCACGCGATGTGCTGCATCCAATCACAGCTCGCCATTCTCGCGTTGCCTGAACCCGTCAGGCCTCGCAGCTCAGTTCTCTGCTATACTCGATCCAGACCGGACGTCTCGAAACGGCTCTCGTCGAGTATTCAGTTCTTTGCTATACTCGATCCAGACCGGACGTCTCAAAACGGCTCTCGTCGAGTATCCAGTTCAGTTATCTTCTACATTTCCTTGAGGTCGGACGTACTTTTAGTCGCTCGTCAAGTGGGTGAATTCGGTCATATTCTCGACCAGCTCTTGTTGTGTGAGCATCTCCCGTCCTTCTCTACTTTGTTAGAGTTCGGACGTACTGTACATTATTTCGCATGTACGCAGTTGTTGTTTCTCTATTTTTCGTTCTTCTTGAGTCGTTAATAGGACCTCTTTCCATACTTTCTTGTTTCTAATTCTTCACATTTGTTTTGGTCTTTATCATTTACGAAGTTGGGTGTTTTGTTTTCTCTCAAGCTTTTGTTTATTGTTTATTCGAATGGTGTGCGGGGACACCACTCAGGTTTGATCTATTTTGTTTCGCTTTCTATTTATTCTTTGATTTGGTCAATAACAACGTCAAGTCGACGTAGACCAAATACGTATCGTTTTGGGGTGAGGCATAATCCGAGTTTGGATTATGCTCGCCTGATTATTAATGCCAAGTCGGCATCCGAATACAGTCCACTGGTCTCTCATCGCCATCTCTAAGATCGGCGGTAACATTTTGGTCCCTTGAGCCGGAGATTATTTTTGGTTCCAATTTCTCGTCATTCGTGAGGCGGAATCCATCTCCGGATTCTTATTTCGTTCTCTTGTTGGAATCCATTAGTGAATTTCATTCTTTTCACCACGCGGAGTCCATCTCCGGATTCCAATTGCTTTCACTTGTTGGAATCCATTTGTGGATTCCTTTCTTTGCACCACGCGGAGTCCACCTCCGGATTCCACAGTCATTCGTGGCAGCACCCGCGATCAGGCATCGCATGGGTGACTTCTTTGTCCTCCGCACTGAATCGGCTTCCACATAATTGGGTTTCCACGGCGCAATAATTTATTCTGTTTGTTTGCGAGTTATTATCAACAATTGTTTTAACTTGTTTGATAGACATTCAGTTCTTGAATTATTTTGCATTGTTCTTTTTCTGTGCATTTCGGCCGTATTTCTCCGTGATAATTCATATCATTCGTTGTTGGTCCTTGTTCTAGTTTCGTGTTTTTGCATTTGCAATTTATTCATTCGCTACAATGGCGTCTAAAATCGCAAAGCAACAGGCAGTGCTCACGGCAAAGCGAGAGCGGATATTCGCTTCATTACAACGCTCTTACGACGCATTTAAAACGCTTGATAGTGCCAAAGCTTTGTTGTGCAAGCCTCGCTATGACCAACTTGCCGTTTTGAAAGACAACTTTGAGGCCATTCAAAACGAAGTAATAGCTTTGAACGCTCAGCTTGACGAAGGCGTCGATGCTTTGCCGGTCGACGCTATTGAAGCCAGCTTCGAGGAAATGCTGTATGCGACTCATGATCTGTATCTCGCCGCCGTTGCCACGACGACGCCTACTACGCCTCCGCCGCCAAATCAAAATGGTTTTCGAGCCATCTCATTGCCGACAATCGCGTTGCCGGCATTCTCTGGTGATATTACTCGATGGACGGAGTACTATTCGCTATTTAAATCTCTCGTCGACGAGAACAACGACCTGAATCAAGTTCAGAAATTCCACTATTTGAGGACCACCCTCAAAGACAACGCCTTGTCTGTCGTCTCCGGGTTTCCGATTACGGAAGCCAATTATTCTGTGGCATTGGATGCTCTTGTCAGTCGGTATCATAACCCTCGGTTGTTAGCCACCACGTATGTTCAACAGGTTTTAGAATTTACGCCTCTCAAAACCAATTCACATTCTGGGCTGCAATCATTTCTGAAAGTTCACAAAACTTCGATTGAAGCGTTGAAAGCTCTGAATATCGAAGATTTGTCAGATTTTCTGCTTTTCTCATTAGCATTGACCAATCTCGACACATCAACGCGCAAGGCTTTCGAACAGAAACATTCTTCGCACAGCACTCCTAGCTACGCGTCGTTGATCAAATTCATTGAAGAGCAGTCCAGGACGATGGAATTGTGTGGTCTCGACAAACAAGCAGCTAGCTCTTCAAAAGCTATTCCTCCTTCCACAAAGCGAATCAATTCGTTGTTAGTTGCGAATCCTCCGCCCGTCAGCTTTAAATCTCGCGAGCAGAGCAAATCAGCAAGCTCGACCACGAAACAATCTTCGTGTCCAGTCTGCAAAGGGGAGCATACTCTATACTCGTGTTCCGTATTTCGGCAACAGTCCGTTGACGACAAATACAACACGTTACGTCGCCTACAACGCTGCTTCAACTGCATGGGCGCTCACCTCAGACCGCAATGCACCTCTAAGAGTGTTTGCGGTACTTGTCACAGTAACAAACATCATTCGCTGTTACACACCGCACGAATCAACCCCTTGACTCGTGACACAATAGCAACCGAAGTCTCTTCTCATCCGGAGACCACCTCGCCTCATCCTCAAACTCTCGCTTGTCAAGTCAAGACAAGCAAGCCAGTGCTACCCACAGCTCTGTTGGGCACTGTTCGCGCCTTGATCCGCGACTCTCACGGTCAACTGCAACCTATCCGTGCGGTTATCGACTGTGGTTCACAAATCTCTGTTCTCACTCACTCGTTCCTTCAGAAGCTAGGATTGAAAATCAATCCTTGTCATTCCGAACTCTCTGGTATTGGTCACGTTAGTGCTCGGGTAATCGGGACTGTTCAATGCAGCATCGCTTCCCGGTTCACCCCTGCAACCTCTCTCAGCGTACAAGCTTGCGTTATGCCTGCGATAGCGAGTCAACTTCCAACCACCACCGTTCCGCTTGAGGTGTTTGAACGTTATCGCTGTCTCTCTCTTGCCGACGACCGCTTTCATGTGCCCGATCAGATCGACTTTTTGATCGGCGCCGATTTATACCCTGATATTCTTGAAAAGTCAGGTGATATTGTGATGAGTGGCAGTCCATCTGCCATAAACACGGTCTTCGGCTGGGTGGTTTTGGGTCCTATTCGGTGTTTGGATGCCGAGTTCCAGCCTCCGCTCTCTCTGCTTGCTTGCACTGGTTCTCCATTGGATCGTACTCTTCGATTGTTTTGGGAATCGGAAGAAGTTTCACGTCCTCTTCAAGTTGATCCGGACGATGAACTTTGTGAGGAGCATTTTCTATCTACGCACTCACGGAACCCTTCCGGACGCTATTCGGTAGCACTCCCTTTCAAGAACACATCCTCTCCTCTCGGATATAATCGTGAGGCCGCCCTCCAGAATTATTTGAGTCTGGAGCGGCGACTGAAACGCAATCCTCAGCATGATGCTGCGTATCAAGCATTCATGCAAGACTATATTCAATCGAACCACATGCAACTTGCAAGCACCTCTTCGAACTACGTGATTCCGCATCATTGTGTGCACAAGATTACCAGCTCCAGCACGAAGCTGAGAGTGGTATTTAACGCCTCTTCTCCAGATGAGAGAGGCGCCTCTTTGAATCAGCTGTTACTCAGTGGTCCCAAGCTTCAGAGCGAACTCCCGGGCGTTTTAACCCGATTTCGTTCTCATCCCATCGCAATTTGTGCTGACATTCGTCAGATGTATCGTCAGATTCTGGTCCAACCATCTGACCGCAAATATCAGCACATATTTTGGCGACCCAATGCAGACTCTCCAGTAAAAGAATATGAGCTCAACACGGTCACGTATGGGCTCGTACCGTCAGCTTTTCTTGCTCAACGAGTGCTGAAGCAGCTCGTGCACGACGAAGGGGCTCCTTTCCCCAATGCTTCGCGTGCTTTGATATCTCACATCTACGTGGATGACATCGTGTCTGGCGCAGCAGACGTCGCTCAAGCTCGCATTCTTCAATCGGAATTACAGGCTATTCTAGCTAGTGGAGGTTTCGAACTCCGAAAGTGGGCCAGTAACCTCCCAGAAGCATTGAGTGCACTTCCGGAGGATCATCTAGAGACTCCAGTCGTGTTTTCGGATGACGATCAGGGCATCAAGATCCTTGGTCTGTTCTGGGATCCCCGATCGGATGATTTCTCATTCCACACCTTACCTTTCGAAGGCGTGGTAACGAAGCGCACGGTCTTGTCGTACATTGCGCGCATTTTTGATCCTTTGGGATTCCTCACCCCGCTCGTATGCTGGATGAAGATTTTTCTTCAGCAACTTTGGTTATCGCGGGTGCAGTGGGACGACGTTTTACCACCGCTTCTTGCTCAAAGGTGGTTGGACGCGGTAGCCGAGATCTGTCTTCTCTCGAACTTCCGAGTTCCACGCGCATTTCCTGCTTCACAAGGCATACATCGACTTGTAGGCTTTTGTGATGCCTCCGAGAAGGCCTACGCTGCGATACTTTACCTTCACACAACGAATCATGCAACTTCGCATATTAGTTTGTTGCGAGCAAGGAGTAAAGTTTCCCCGGTCAAACCCTTGACCATCCCTAAGCTTGAACTTTCTGCTGCTTTGCTTCTAACGCGTGTGCTGAAAGATACTCTTCCCTCACTCAGCACTCTTGTCGTGGAGTCAGTAACCCTCTACACTGATTCGACTATTGTGCTCGCGTGGCTTGCCACCCCTCCACATCGACTGAAGACATTCGTCGCCAACCGAGTAGTGGAGATACTCGACAACTCCACTCCTACCAATTGGGCACACGTGGATTCCGAAGAAAATCCCGCTGATTGCGCTTCTCGTGGAATACTGCCTTCTCAGCTCATGGAATACCCGTTGTACCTCTCGGGTCCTTCTTTTCTCAGGAGTCCCCATGCTCTGTGGCCTATCTCTGTGCCTTCCACTGATTTATTGTCTGAATTGCCAGACATTAAGCCTTCCATGGTCACTTTGGCCACAACGGTCAAAGTAGATCCTCTCCTGGTGAATTTTCGAAAGTTTTCCACACTTCTCAAAGCACAACGGGTCTTTGGGTATGTAGTTCGATTTGCCCGTCTCTTATTGGCGAAACGATCCAAGATTCTCCCTCCTACGGGTTCTTTAAAACCTGTGGAGTTGCAAGACGCTCTTGAACTGATCATAAGAGTCACTCAAAACCACTTTTATGCAACCGAGATCAGCCAACTTGCCAAACAGGGACAGGTTTCATCCCGGATCGCTTCGCTGAAACCTTTTCTCGAACCCTCGGGCTTACTCAAGGTGGGCGGAAGATTGCGTCACTCTTCTCTTCCTGAAGAGGCTCGGTACCCAATCCTACTCCCCAAAGAAGCTCACCTCGCATCTCTCATTTGCGATGCCTTCCACCGAACATCGCTACATTCCGGCCCGAGAACGGTACAGGCGCTGATACAGCAGCGTTACTGGATCGTTTCTCTGCGCGGTTTGTTGCGACAGCGTATACACCAGTGCATTACTTGCCACAAGTTTCGCGTAAAGCCTATGCAGCCTCCAATGGCAGATTTGCCTCCTTCACGTGTTCAAGCTTCTCGCGCTTTCTGCCATGTTGGAACTGATTTTGCTGGCCCTTTCCAGGTCAAACCCAGTAATCGTCGTAAGGCACCCATCACCAAGGGTTATCTGTGCATTTTCGTTTGCATGTCCACAAAAGCGGCGCACCTAGAAACGGTGTCCGAGCTATCCACGGACGCCTTTTTGGCTTGCCTAGATCGGTTTCTCTCCAGACGAGGACTCCCGTCGCACATTTACTCCGATTGTGGGAGAAACTATGTGGGTGCTGCGCGACATCTGCGCGAGGTTTATGATTTTCTATCTCAAGCTGAAACCTCCGTCTTTGACCATCTTTCTAAACGTGAAATAGCTTGGCACTTCAACCCTCCGCAAGCTCCCAACTTTGGAGGACTCTGGGAGGCCGGTGTAAAATCGGCGAAATCCCTGCTCTACCGTCTAATAGGGGACACACCTCACACCTTTGAGGAGTACGCCACCCTATTCTGCCGCATTGAGGCCGTCCTCAACAGTCGACCTCTCTGCGCCCTCTCATCTGACCCTGCCGAAAGCTACGACTTTCTAACTCCCGGACACTTTCTAATCGGCACCGCTTTGTTAGCTCCACCTGAACAAACGGTGCCAGGAAACCACTCGCATCCTGATCGTTGGGTACGATTGCGCCAACTGCACCAGGCCTTTTGGACGCGTTGGTCGTCGGAGTACTTGAATACGCAGATGCAACGCCGTAAATGGGTTCGGGGCTGTCCCAACCTGGCTGTCGGGGATGTGGTATTTTTCCACGATGCCACAAGCAATCCTTTGGCCTGGCCAATCGGCAGAGTGGTCGAGACTCACCCCGGGCTAGACGGCACCGTTCGGGTCGTCTCTGTTCGCACCTCAACCGGTACTTATAAGCGCCCGGTGAATAAACTGGTGTCACTCCCGACTTCCGAATAGTCGAGTTGATATTACTTCGTGTATTCTTTCTGTTCAAAGCACGCATTGGTGCTTTGATCATTTCTTCATGTTAACTTTCTTGTTGTTCTCTCTTTTTCCATTTTTTTTGAAAAGTCAGCGACCATTGAATAAAATGGTTGCGTTTTCTCCTCAATGAATCGCTCGGATCATGTGCGATTTCTTTGCTGTTCTCCGATCCAATTGGGAAGCAATCCAATTACTCGGTGAAAATCTTTTTGCTCACGTTGCCTATGAAGTTACAAGGCTTCTTACGAACAGTTTGCTGTTCTAATTTCATGTTCCTTATTTTCCGTATCGTTTACCTCAGCTTTAAAATGTTCATTTTGGTGGGCGGTATGTTAACGCCGGTCTTTTGAGACCAGCTAGCTCGTTTTCCCTAGTTTGTCATTTGAACATGAAATCATTCGTTCACGTCATGGAATGTTGTTTATACATTGCAAACCGTGTTTCTAGTCGACCTTCCTTTCTCATTGCTGGTTGGCTGGTGGGTTGTCACGCGATGTGCTGCATCCAATCACAGCTCGCCATTCTCGCGTTGCCTGAACCCGTCAGGCCTCGCAGCTCAGTTCTCTGCTATACTCGATCCAGACCGGACGTCTCGAAACGGCTCTCGTCGAGTATTCAGTTCTTTGCTATACTCGATCCAGACCGGACGTCTCAAAACGGCTCTCGTCGAGTATCCAGTTCAGTTATCTTCTACATTTCCTTGAGGTCGGACGTACTTTTAGTCGCTCGTCAAGTGGGTGAATTCGGTCATATTCTCGACCAGCTCTTGTTGTGTGAGCATCTCCCGTCCTTCTCTACTTTGTTAGAGTTCGGACGTACTGTACATTATTTCGCATGTACGCAGTTGTTGTTTCTCTATTTTTCGTTCTTCTTGAGTCGTTAATAGGACCTCTTTCCATACTTTCTTGTTTCTAATTCTTCACATTTGTTTTGGTCTTTATCATTTACGAAGTTGGGTGTTTTGTTTTCTCTCAAGCTTTTGTTTATTGTTTATTCGAATGGTGTGCGGGGACACCACTCAGGTTTGATCTATTTTGTTTCGCTTTCTATTTATTCTTTGATTTGGTCAATAACAACGTCAAGTCGACGTAGACCAAATACGTATCGTTTTGGGGTGAGGCATAATCCGAGTTTGGATTATGCTCGCCTGATTATTAATGCCAAGTCGGCATCCGAATACAGTCCACTGGTCTCTCATCGCCATCTCTAAGATCGGCGGTAACACTCACTATCTCCGTTTTACTTCTTACGAGACTGTTTCAGACAACTGAGCAAAAGTGAACGTCATTACACGTGTATTTGTAAACAAAGTTAGTTCCTTTTATCACTACTACCTACGCACGGTCAAGAGTTCTAAATGCGCGGACAGAAATCGTGACATATTTTTAACATGGGAGGGATAGGAAGTAAAGACACCATCTCAAACGGGCAAATCCGCAAACAAGCCCTCTATGCATCTTGGTTCCACCTTTTGATATTGCTCATAAGGTAGCTTTTCAATTGATTTAAAACTAGATAATTTTTTTTTCAAAACGGCTGATCCGATTTATGTAAAACTACGAAATAATGTGAATCATTCTTGAGTTTGAATTCCGTGAAAATTTGAATTTATTCGAAGAAAATTGTCTACCCAAATTTTCTTCTCTGCATGTGGGTTAAATTTCTTCCGTTTTTTTTTTAAATTTCGAAATGATTTTTCTCAAAAGTGGTGCAATCTATTGCACCTCAGAACTAAACAGTATCAAAGTAGATTATGACACATGATTATGTGATTATGAATTATGATTATTAGATTATGGCCTATGCCAAATTTCAACCAAATTTGTGGCTTCGATTTGGAGTGCGAACCAAAAAAAAATATATTTTTTTTTTCAAGAATTAACGTTAAATTTGCGTCTTTGAATTTACGATTCGACCACTTTTCCAGAATGAGTTGGACATTCAGAAATAATACATAGTGGAATGATATCACATTATCAAATATTTTAATAATGTCAGTGACGTTTAATTTTGTTTAATTTTGTCCCATCACTCTTCGCGTTTTTGAGTGTTATGATAACTTGAGTAGGCCTACAATTGGAAATATATTCTTTCAGATCTCTTTCAGATCCATCCCTTGCGCATCTATGAATATTTCATAATACGTATATAGTGTATTCATCCGAAATCATCAACTATAAAGAAGAATTTTACAATCCAATTATACTTATATACAATACCGTTTTGACGGTAACGGATCCGTATGATCACCGGTATAATTATTAGTAGTCAGCAATGATAAGTCAGTAAGTGAGTCAATAGTATAAAGTAAGTCAATAGTAAACAGAACATTCTAGTTCGGTCTTTCCATAAACATTTTTTCAGGATAAACAAATTATTGATATAAATGTGGATTTTTTTCTGTTTGCCGAAGTTCTGTGCTTCTGAAAGTTAAAGAGATCTTATGCAAATATCTGATTTTAAAATTTTGACGAATCAAGTGTTGAAACTGTGCTCACTTTTACCCGTTAGTAAAAGTTACATCTTGTTTCGAATCGGTGATGTGTTTTCACATAAACACTTGTCGATGTATCCCGCGATCCTCGAGCGTATTCAATTTTGATTCTTAAAATGTAAATAACGAAAAACAAATGCAATAGAAATTGGACTAAATTATTCTGGCATTGAAGTAGATTATATAGAGTGAAATATATTTTTCAGGAGTGACCTATAGCTAATGCTCTATTCATTTCCACAAACTTTGGCGATAATTTCTCCAATGGAGAATAAAACAACCAGGAACTTTTCAAGTGTTAATTAAAATCCTAAACCACTTCGAAGGCAAGAAGTAATTGTAATCTAAAATCGTAATCTTGAATTTCCTTAGAGTAATTAAGTCGTAAATCGTGAACTGATATCTGTTAATTGGATTTATAAATAAATTAAGAAATCTCTCTTCAGGTAATTAAGGTTAAGCATAATAATAATATAGTTCTATCTCCCATCCCACACACATTGAGGTAGAATCTATAATTCGGACTACAATCTTGAGGTTAAAGGTTATACCATCTTTATATTAAAGTCAAGTTATCTATTAAAATACTGTCCTTTATTGTCTATAGGCTTTCCTATATTCTATTTGACCATTTTCATTTTTTCATTTTAGGTTCAACGACGCACTGTGTAATGATAACCAAGATTTATTGTCGTAGGATGAATGATTAATGAGATGATGGGTAGGTGACGAGACTTGGTTTCTTAGGCAATGGGAAGAATAGTGGGAAGGAAGCGGTCATAGGAACCATCCTGCCATTAGCCTATATAGTTGAATTATTGCTAGATGCTTTTGTGGTAATTTCATCGCTCTAGATTTTGTGACTGAATGCCGGTAAATTGTCAAGTCCGGTTAACGTTATGATGAGAGTTGGTGAAAAGAAATAGCATATGGGTAACCATTGTATAACAATCAACACTCAACTGCTGGTTAGAGTAATAATTATATTATTACTTATAATATATATATTATTACTTAATTATATTATACGGCGACATCATGGTAGAGACAACAGAGAGAACCTACACAAATAGACTACTTTAAACTGATAACTGGAAAGATGGACGGTGGCGGAGATCGAACATGGTCAGAACACTCAGATGTTCCTCTCACCTCCTAAATCACATGAAGCAAGTGCGTTAGCATATGTGCCGGTTTATATTTCACTATAAAAAATATCATATCTCTCTAAAAATTCATTTTAGAATAGTTGAGATTATTTTATATAGAATGAACTCTATAAAAAAGCAACTGAATTCACTAATGAAAAGTTGATAAGTTGAAAAACTGGGATTTTTATAGTTTTGTATACCGGTAGTGTTATAGTTTTTTAAGTTTTGTACCAAACTTCATGAGAAATTGAATCACTTATCGAAAGTTGTTTTGCTATCCTTCATACAAAAAAATGGATTCTTACTATCATTATTGCGTACTTATGATCAATGGAAACTTCAATAATATCCACATGTCCGTATCCTAATCGTGAGTTGTTTTGCTATCCTTTGTATATAAAAAAAAGAATAAAACATTTCTATCATCATTGCGTATACTTATGATCAATGGTAACTTTAATGATCTATATTGTTGCGGTCGTTCAACGAAATTCAATCTTGATTGAATACAGTCCGAAATTCAATCTTGATTGAATACAGTCCGAAATTCAATCTTGATTGAATACAGTCACCTCTGGAGGTATATATTATCACGCTAAACAGAAAGTTACTGAAGATTTTACGAAATGGATCCAAATTGGGAAGAGCTCGTTGGACTAAAAAAATAATTAATTCATTATAATCACATATTACAGCTCCTACTATCAAATTTACACTTGGAGTTTACAGTGGAGTTATATATATTATATATATATATATATATATATATATATATATATATATATATATATATATATATATATATATATATATATATATATATACATGTTTGAGCTCCGTCAGAGAAACGATTTGAAAACTGTATACACCAATTCAATTATTATCGTTTCATACTAGTGCTCTTCACCTGTGCCACCCCGGCGTATGCCACCAACAACTTGCCACCTCTGTGCCACATGGGTGGTTCTCTCTTGACCACATTCATCACGAAATGCAAACAGTAATCAATTTGCAACATAGTGAAATATTTATCCAACCAAAACACATGTTGAGCAGCTTGCTTGGCTTGTCCTACTGGTTTCAAACGCTACGAAATTGATTAATGAATGAATCTTTTATGATCAAATACAAGTTTGCTTTACTTTTGTTGGCCCATGTGTGGTTTGTGTAGTGACCTGAGGGGATTCTAAGCACAGGCGTGCACAGTAGAAGCAATTCAACAAAATAAATACATGTTACATTTTACATTTTACATTTTCGTCTTATGTATTGAAATATGTTTCACTTCCATAGCAAACACGTACGTTTGTTATTTGGGAATATATTATTAAACTGGGAACAACGTGTTGTGTTGATGTGCGCTTATATTGACTGTGGTATACATGCCGGTAGAGTATTGTTTCAGCAAACAGCTAAAGCCGTATTACCGAATAATAAAGTGGAAAAAGTAAATATTAGAAATGGTGAATCAAGCATAGTTAGAGAAGGTTGATTTTTTTCTACAAATACCAAACGATCAGCAGTATATATATATAAACGAGAGAGGGGTAGATGCGGTTTCAATTTTTAGGAAATTGAACATTGTATTATATATACAGTTTGCTTGGTTTCTGTATAATCTAACGTATACAAATTCTGGACTCTGGAGACACCCATTTATGAACCATTTTCATCATGGTTACTTTAAATTCAATGAATCATTTCTTCTTCAAACCATACTTGCCAGAACAATTATTTTCCTGTGCTGGTAACTATAGGCCTACTTGTATATCCACGAGTTATAAAGTAAAGGTTCTGATCGATCGTCTCCCCCAACCCTATCCCTGAACTATATCGTCTATACCATTTACTGGTGCAATGTGTTTTGCTTCTTCATGTTTCGCCAACTATTATAGAGCAATTTCCAACATTAAATTTCTACATTGGTATTGCTGGCATTCATTTTAGGAAAACTAAAGCTTGAACACCTGGCGGTTCTGTTAAAACCAGAGCCATCATAGCTGGTTCAATATTGACCTGTTGACCTGTTGAAGTTATTTGAGGGATCAGTGTGTTGAATCCAGAGATTTGTTGCGAGAGGCCATTTTTGAGAATAATGAATATGGGATATAACAGAAGGAAAAATATACGGCTCTACATTTTTCAGAACAGCTTGTTGTGAAAAAATATGTTGAGAATTTTTTTAATATAATGAGAAGCTATTTTTGAGCATTATGAACTTTATGAAGCTTCTGCTTGGACATGAAAAGGTAAAAATAACCTGAATTACCAATCAAATTTCTTTAAACTTGAAATGAAATGAAAAGAACTAAGATTAGAAGGTACCTCAAAATTACGTTCAAGTCATACATCAATACTAAAGTCAACATTAGTTATATTAAAATACAGAGGTCTCATTATATTCAGTTTTCTCCATTTATATATATTTATATATATATATATATATATATATATATATATATATATATATATATATATATATATATATATATATATATATGAAGTTTTTTTAGTTACCATAAGTGAATAGCGATTTTTTTAATCAAGCGAACTCTCCTTTGAGAGGTACAAATAAATTACTGACAATATTCCCAACTTTGTTCATTGATTCCAAGCCAATACCAAGACCCTTTCCCGTTGTGTTTTCTTACGTTTACTCGCAGAATAAATGGCAAATAGCAAATTGAAAGGAAAAAATATTTGTGTTCGATCTAGCTCCCAATTTGTCTGCAAATTTTCAAAAACCATATTTCGATTCCCAGAAAAATTAAATTAAATTGATGCTTAGTATTTGATCTCGGAAAGCAATCGACGAGCTGCGAGGGGATCAGTAACACCACCTCCCTCGTAATATGGCTGGATTCAACACTGTGAGAGATGTTCACGATTCAGTCCAGTTGAACCATATAGATCTCACGCTGACATGCTGTGTGATATTGGATTGCGATTTCTTTGGATGCCACTTTTACTTTGACACAATTAGTTGTTGTGGTATAGGACTGAAATAAAAAATAAGTCAGTCTTCATTATTTACATTATTCATATTTACGATTTTTTGTCCTCTTGAGAAATTCCTTATTTTATAACTTACTGTATACTTTTGTTCGAGAGTTATTGTGATCAAGTGTAGACCTGAATAGTCAATTAACGTGGCGAGACAAATGTACAAATGTTGGATGCAGTCATTCTGATATTTGGTGATATGATGAAAAAAACATGTATGTTCGTACATGGAGAGACATGAAGTGAAGTCGTCAACTCATGTTTTATGCTCATTGATACAAGATGGTGACCACACACGATGCGGGTGGGTCTCCATTAATCACAGCTTCAACAGATTAAAGCATTGTAATATCAATCATCCAGGTTAAAAAAGTGATTATAGATTACATTTTGAATGTTATATACTTTTACAAATGACAAAATCATATAATGATCATATAATTGAATACGTTTACAATCCACTGGAAGCGACAATTTTTCGACTGCTATAAATCCAAATCGATTTTTCCATCATATTTTCAAGTATTTTCAGTTTTTATCCATCTTGAACATAGTGATACAAGCTGTAATATTTGTGTGATATATTCGATATATTCATCTAAATAAAAATATATATGTCTGATGATGAGTAGCTGACCTTATGGCTTCCTACTTAAATAAAATTTCAATCGAAGTATTATACTTATATACATACTTATGCTCATATATATATTTAAATATATATATATATATATATATATATATATATATATATATATATATATATATATATATATATATATATATATATATATATAAGTATATATACTATATATACTCATACTTATTATATGGATCAATATATTCATTTGTATATATTCAAAAATAATTTAGTTTGACAGTCGTTCATACGTCCACATACCTACTACTATATTGGGTTTAACGACGCACTGTAATGATGACTGAGATCTATTGGCGTCGGATGAATGATTAATGAGATGATGCGTTGGTGAGATGAAGGTTCCATGGGTAATGGGAAGGACAGTGGGAAGGAAGCGGTCGAGGCCTATATATTGGGAACCATCCCGGCATTGGCCTAAACTAAAGAGGGAAACCACGAAACACCCCTGTAAAGATGGACGGTGACGGGGATCGAACCAGGTCCGATATGTCCCTTCACCTCCCGGGTCACACGAAGCAAGTGCGCTAACCACTCAGCTACTGTGCCGGTGTCCACATACCTATTTTTGTTTTTAAAAAATCAATAAGAGAGCAGTAACCCTCTCCCCCATACTCCAAGATATATTTGTTAAATGTCCATATTGGGCTATCTTAGGTTACCGACGCACTGTACGGATGATCAAGATCTATTGACGTCGGTGAATAATGAATGAGGTGATGAGAAACTGAGATGAAAGGTTATTCTTTCAAGTGTGTTTGCATGGATTGTGAGAAGGACGCGCACGTCGTGGTGTATTGTTGAGGCACCATCTCAGTATCCAACTGAACGACGTAAGGAAACAGAAACAACGAAAAACATATGTCACGATAGTCGACTACGTCGAGAACCGAACCTCGGTCTCATGAATGATGGTGCAGCGTTCTAGCCACTGCGTTCCTACCTTCGCAGTCCTATAAGAGATTATATAAACGTACCTATTATGCCAAAAAAAAATGAAAACATATTCGAGGTGTGGCATAATATCAACTCTGACAGTTGACATGAAAAAAAACTGCCTTCTATTGTAATCAACTAGCAAGACATATCTGTTGAAATTTCCAAGTGTCTTATCAAGACACCTCGACGAAAGAATGACAGAACAGAACTATTGCGTCCAATTGTTGAACTAATCTACCTATACCAGATGATATAGTACATGACAAGAATCTAGACTTTAAATGTAGATATTGCCTTATGAGGAAATACCACTCGGAATACCTCGGGCATCATCGGATAACATCGGTCAGATCAAAATGATAAACTGGTTGTGCCACCGAAGATTGATAGTGGTACTAATATATAAGCTTAATATGTCAATATGAGGTTGTTATATTATTTTCTAGATTACAATAGCGTAACAAAGAATGCATGTATGAAACGTTTGTACTTGTGCTGAATATGATGGATGATTAAAATGGTGAAAATGATGACGCAAGTAATTGTGTAGTTTACAAGTTCAAGGTATCAGATTTGGTAGTAAATACACAAACCGGTATTAGGGTTGGTATTCAACGTTTTGGATGAGCGAGCGATATGTATAAATATGATATTACTCGCACTCATTTTCCTCTTTCCTGAACAAATGCCATGTTCTATTAATTTTCTATTCATCAAGATTTCTTCGGTAATTAAAAAAGGCATATGAAATCGGTTTTTCCGAGGACAGATTTCTACCCATATATTTGCATACAAAAGTGAAACTTTTTGTGAAATCAAAGAGAAAAAAGCTTTTTCATTGTATCATTTATAGTTTAAAATATAGTGTTCATGACTAAGTTCTCATTTATTTCTTTTATTCTTCCATTTTCATTCGTTTTTTTCATTTATTTTTCTATTTACTTTTTGTAATTTGATTTATCAATTAGATGAGCGTAGCGAAGATTCTATTTAACATGCTGAAAAAAAATGGGCTTGGTTTTTATGTTTCTTTTTTTTGTAATTTTGTACGCAAAATACAGGTCAGGAAAAAATACCTATCGACTTGAAACTTTTTCTACATACTTCTGTTATACCAGAATACACTGGGATTGTTTTAAAAAAAAATCGGTCAAAACGTTTTTCCGGGAAAAATCGTAAAGTTTGAAAAATCCTTATAAGAATAACCCGGAGGAAAAATACTTGAAAAACAAGAATTCTTCAAAAGCCTTCAAATTTTCACCGAACATGAACTTATATCAAGGTTATTATAAACCTTTTCAGAGATTTTTGCAACAATCGGATGAGAAATAACAAAGAAAACGCAATAAAAGTGTGCATTTTATTAAATATTTGGATCAATTGGTTTTACAAAGTGTTTATGCGACAGGTTGCAGCACTATAAATATCAACAAGTCGCAGGTAAGGTTTTTGAACGTTTGAAGTAATCCAAGGTCCGTAAATGTGGATTGAGCTGACAGAATATTTTTCATTCTCGATTTTCTTACTTCTAAGATCATCTCACAACGCGCATCCCGCGTTTTCCTAGTTTTATTTACCTAAGGCACACTAACACTACAATAGCTATCGCTCGATAAAATGGGGTTATACTGTGATATTTTAATATTAGCATTATTATTGACCTCCGTTAAATCAGGAATCGAATTTCATGAGAGGTACAGTGAAGAAAAGTTTCTTTTGAATAGCGGTGCAATTATATAGATTGGGAATTTCTTTCGAAGTTGATCGATGTTTCTCTTCTTTATTTTGTTCTGAGCTACCATAGTCACAGCTGGGCTCAAAAACCAGTCTTAAATCAATTTTGGAAATTTTCCCATTATTATGCTATTCTATGGGCCTAGTTCAAGAAATTATTCCGCAATATATAAATATGCATTTATATATACGTTTAGTACCGTATAAGATAATGAGAGAAACGACTTCTAAATGAACTCACGATTGAGTTTATAAGGGAAAAATAAGATTTCAGAAAAGATGGTAAGTTTGTAACACATTTAAGAAAATGAATAGAATAAAACAATAATAATTCTATGATCATTTCAACGTTTTTTATTGCTTAGTATTTTTCTTGATGAATGCACTATCTAGAGTGTATCAGCTGTTTGGTTAGAAATCACATAAAACCGCATACTTTAACTTCTATTTATAGTTACAGGTATTAAAATAACTATTACAACACTCACTGTTAGCTTTTTACTGTGTCAGAAAATAAAGTATGCAGAAAAGAATCTGAAAGTCATAACATGATACGTGTTTTTAATTGTTTTCAAATGGAAAATATCTTTATCAACATTCGTATTGGAACAAGGATTATAAAAAGTAATTATGTGTGTCGTGATTGTGGATGCTAACATAAACCAGTTGAATGTAAGCATCAACATGACACAGTCGAAACAGTTACCCACAGACTTCCTGAGGAACCTTTTAAAAAAAATCCTCAAGAAAGAAGGGTTGGACACCACTAAAGTCTACGACGTCACTTCCGGGGTGGACGGGGATCAACAGAACTGTCTGACATCAGTGTACAGAGTAATCGTTTACCCAGACAATAATGATATCACCAAAAGAAATTCACTGTTTCTTAAATGTATGCCAGTAAGTAGCGCAAGGAGTGAAGCGTTTCACACGACAACCTTCTTCAAGAACGAAGTGATCATCTATGATCAGGTATTGCCAGCTTTATTGGACTTCCAGCGTCAGATTAAAGTCAAGACTCCGTTCAGTGGTGCTCCAAAGTGTTACAAAAGTTTAAGTGACGGCGAGAATGACGTATTGGTGATGGAGGATCTCCAGTCTAGAGGATATGTTATGCTGAATCGCAGACAAGGTATGAATGTTGAAGAAATCAGAATTATGTTTGAAGAATTGGGAAGATTTCATGCTTTGTCTCTCGCTATGAAAGATGCAAAATTGATTGAATTCACAAAAGCAAAATCAGAATTGAATGAAGTTCTCTTTACTGATTTACAGAAGAATGTATTTGGCAAGTTTTTCAAAGCTTCCAGCAATGATGCTTTGGAATTAGTTAAAGCAAGGTATTCGGTTGAAAGTGTGTATGTGGATAAAATGAAAATGTTTTCCGACAGAATTTACGAGGCAATGACAAAACTCGCCACCCCACATCCCGAGGACGAGAAATATAATGTCATTACGCACGGTGATCTTTGGATCAACAACTTTCTCTTCCGTTACAATGACAGTGGTTCCTCTGAAAAAGTTGATAAAATGTCTTTTCTCAATTTTCAAGTAAGTCGTTACGCTTGTCTAGCGTTAGACTTGTCTTGTGCGATATTTCTTTCGATGGACAAAGAAACACGTGACATAAACAGAGAGACACTCATTAAATCCTACCACGATTCATTGAGTGCATTGCTAAAGGAACTCGGCTCAGATCCTCTTTCAATACTTCCTTTCGATGTCCTGGAGAAGCTTCTCCAGAAGTATTCCCGTTTTGGTGTTGGCATGGCATGTCTGAACCTACCGATGCAGTTGTATGAAGAGGGTAGCGACGACAATCTGGATTTGCTGGAAGGAGGATCGGAAGGAGTTATCGCAGCGGTATTGGCCGCCCTGGCGAGGAAGACGGACAAGTGCAAGGAGAGGATCATCGATGTCGTCACTGAAGCTGTGGAGAGAGGATACTTAGATTGATGGCGTGGCTTCTAGGTGAAGAGATAACGCGTTTTCAAAAGTGTTATATTCGGTATCGTATTTCAGTCCATACAAGACATTTTCTTAAGAATAAATAAGTGGACATACCATACTGAATATTTACTGTATACTTGATAGTGAAGTACTATAAGCCTCGTACATCTGTCACGAGTCATACGTTCTTGCCATATCAACGGGCCAGTAAACAAATGATACGTCATCTTCGTTGATTAAAATTAAATTTAGTTCGGCTTCATGGATTTGTTGACAACGTCCAGCAACAATGAGTGACGTCAGATGTCTCGCTATTTCATATTTTGATTAAATGTGTCTTGTAGAGATATCTGCACGTCGTGTATAGTAGGCCTGCATATAGTAATTATAAAGAACAAATCAAGTTTTAATTAACCGAGCACCATATAGCTTTGCAAGGGTAACTTCGCAAGATATGGTGTATGGATTATAGCGTTGCATTATGAATAAGCAAAACATATTGTAAAACCTTGCATTTTGACAAATTGTTTGTATTCATTGTGTGTTGTGAATACTTGTGACACACATTTCTCATTTTTCTCATTACCATTTTGACAATGGATTAAGATTGATAAATCGTAAAATAACCGTTAACACAAATTCAGTGATTATTTCAATATCCATGTGACTGAGACGAATGGCCGAGTGGTTAATACACTGAACCGTCTTTCAAGAGACCGGGATTCAATTCCCGCCATGGTCGACCATCCTGACAGGGGTTTTTCGTGGTTTCCCTCTGTCGTTCAGGTCAATAGTGGGATGGTTTCTTAACTACAAGCCACGACCGCCTCCTTCCCACCATCCAAAAGCTCCTGATGAATTAACTAAATTAAATGTTGATTTGATTTGAATTGAATTTTACAACTTGGAACACTTGCATACAATTCACATCCTAGTGTGTCCTAATATCTGAACTATGTTAGTAACTGAGACGGGTGGTCGAGTGTCTAGCACAATGCACCTTAATTTGGAGTCTGGGGCTCGAATGTCGACCATCCTGACAGTTTTTTCGTTTTTTTTCCTGTCGTTCCGGTTGATACTGAGTTGGTTCCTAAACAAGCGGCCACAGACTACTTTTCACACTATCCAAAAACAAAAAAAATGACATAAGCTTTACCGGCACAGTAGCTGAGTGGTTAGCTCACTTGCTTCGTGTGATCCGGAAGGTGAAGGGACATATCGGACCCGGTTCGATCCCCTCCACCGTCCATCTTTACAGGGTTTTTTCGTGGTTTCCCTCTGTAGTCGAGACTAATGCCGGGATGGTTCCCACAATATAGGCCACGACCGCTTCCTTCCCACTATCCCTCCCACTACCCATAAAAACCTTCATCTCATCATCCCATCATCTCATTAATCATTCATCCGACGCCAATAGATCTTAGTAATCATTACAGTGCGTCGTTAAAACCCAATATATATATACATAAGCTTTCATCCATTTTCCCATCATCTCATTCATCATTCACGTACGTCAATAGATCTTAGTCATCAGTGAAGTGCATCGATGATTTTTTTTTCAGCACACATCTGTGTTTTTTAGTAAAGGTGATAAGATCTAGGTGAATAACGTTTACTAGACTTGTTGCGAATATATAATATATATATATATATATATATATATATATATATATATATATATATATATATATATATATATATATATATATATATATATATATGTGTGTGTGTGTGTGTGTGTGTGTTACTGACCAATCTCTCTGAACGGTGCGAGTTGCTGCCAGCACGTGATGAGGCTGCACGATCCTGACACGCCGTGACACTTGCAAGTGACACGTGACTTCTTGATCACGGCCTGAAAAATGACAACAACAATGACATGATAATATATCACTCGCGTTATGAGTCACACTATATACACATCAAGGCGGGGAAACCTTATTGGGAGGTATAGACTCGAAAAAAACGACTATTTTAAGGATTGGCTGATGGATGACATTGGATCGATTTTTTTTTTTTTTAATAACATCGAAACTTGATACAAAATCATTGTTTCCGAATTAAGGCTATTGATGAGAGGTGGGATCGTTTGGACGGGGCACCACAAGGGCGATCTTATCACCCCTTTTTAATTATTTAAAACAACTGAACTTCAATACCAGGACTTGCGGTGTATTAAGTATCCATGACATGCGAGCAAGGTGTGAACATAAAATTTTTCTACAAATCAATTTTCGTTTTTGAAATTACATTACATTTGAAATGTGTTTTCTTAAATATACGCTCACCGTTAATCAAGACTTGATTAAATACACACACACACACACACATATCACTTATCATCAAATCGTAGTAAAATTATCACTTGCTCATTCGTAAGCCAAATAACCCAGCTGTTGAAGGGGGCGAGGGGCGAGGGGGCGAGAGTTAGTTGGCTGAGCTTGCACCAAACTTCACTCCTGAGGATGACGGGTGAAATTCCGTCGAAACATCGCGACGCAAATTTTCAAGTACGTGGTTTCACCGTAGAAATTAGTTTACCATCCAATATTGGCCACGAGAATCTACGTGAATTATATATATATATATATATATATATATATATATATATATATATATATATATATATATATATATATATATATATATATATATATTATATATAGTGAGAAACGGATGGAGATGGAGAGATGGAGTGAGAGACAGGAGAGTGAAAAAAATGTTTGAATAGTTTCCCACATTCGTTCTTGTTGGAAAACAGATTGTTCTAGGTGATTTCAGGTTTGTTCTAGATGTTGTACGTGAGTATAGAATTGTAAAATCTAGATGGTGAGGTTTAAATAGATTCTCTCCTCCACCTTCCACCGCAGCATGTAATCAACAGTGCGCTTTACGCGAACAGATGTGAGGTATGCCCCCATATTTTATATCAAACCTATGACGTAGTACACGATTTAACCCAGTGTACTAAATCCCCGTCTGTCAAGTGTAGTTAGCCAAAGTGATTGCTTTATTCGCGTTGCCTGAGGGTGTGTATGAAAACCACCCTCCTTCATCGTAACTGCGAGAACCACCCCTGTGCAGGTAAAACGGACTAACTAGCCTGGAGCTGAATTATACACTCGAAAAGGGGAACGGAAATTGAAATCGTGAATAATTTATTACATTTGTCGTCAGTTTAAAATAACTGTGTCATATACTTTCGAGAATTTGTGTCATTTGACTGATTTCAAATTCGTAGGTAAAAGCTGTACCTTCCTTTTCAAATATATTCATGTTTAAAGATGAATATAGTTATACTCTAATAGTTTTTTTTCTGAATTCAATTCACAATTTTGATTTTAATTATTATTTGTTCGGAACTAGGATGAAGAAAATAGATCAGTATATTTCCTGTATGTAATACGTATTATGCTAACAACTTACTGCCTTAGACCTATGATACTGAGAAGGCTATACTTTACCCTACTTGAAAACTATTCTATTCATTTGGGTTATGGATCGATTCTGAGATCTGGCATAATATTCTGGCGAGGGTTGGTAACAGTAGATGGGCGTGGGTTCGAGTCTCGCATGAGCCATGAGTTTCTGTAAACGTATCATCACTACACATCTTTCACATATCATCACTACATCGTTTCATTATTACCTGATCCTTCATACCCCCAATAACCTAGCTGTTGGTGGGGTCGTTGAGCAGAAATGAAAATATGTGTGTGTGTATATATATATATATATATATATATATATATATATATATATATATATATATATATATATATATATATATATATATATATAAATATACATATATATATAAATATAAATATATATATATATATATATATATATATATATATATATATATATATATATATATATATATATATACATATATATATACATATATATATATATATATAAATATATATATATATATATATATATATATATATATATATGTATATATATATATATATGTATATATATATATATATTTATATATATATATATATATATATATATATATATATATATATATATATATATATATATATATATATATATATACTCATTGGATAATATATGTTTTCATATTTGTGACAACAAATTAAAATCATAAAAATTTTCAATTTTCAAGTTTTCGCTTCACACTCACATATTTAACATCATTTCAATGTTTTCTCCAAGGTTATACCTGATCTTGTTAATATCATTAATTCTCTGGCAAAAGAACTATATTCTCATTGGGGAATTAAAATGGGTATAACTTCTATTGTCTGTCGGCCATTACATGCAAGAATACATATAATATTGAAAGAATTGAGATTAAAATAATTA